>OU383776.1:1245964-1330743 GCA_910950805.1 Acrocephalus scirpaceus scirpaceus
GAGAGTTTCAGTGCTCCAAACATTTTTTCTTCTTTAAAGGCTTCCAGATTATCCTTTCCAAGATTGTCATCTTCCTGCAACGATGAGTAGTTCAGAGCATTTCAAGCTGCCTGTAGTGTATTTCTAAATGCTTTTGTACCTGCTGGAGACCATGGTATATTCTTGATATCTATGCTGTTCCCTGGAGTTTGTTTTAACCTTCCTAGGTCCTTGCTCTCCCTTTCATGGAATCATTTAGGCTGGAAAATCCCTTTAAAAGCATCAAGTCCAACCATTCTCCCAGCACTGTCAAGGTCACCACTAACCCATGTCCCAAAGTTTCACATTCTTTTATTCACAGATCTTTTAAATCCTTCCAGCAATGCTTCACAGGTTTTCTCCCACACTTTTTTTTAAATTTGTTTGTTTGTGTGTTTTGGTTTTGTTTTTGAAATTGGATTGGTTTGGGTTTTTTCTTATGAGCTGTAGAACAAGGAAGATAAAATCACTAAACATTGTGAATATAGGATGTGATGTTAGGGAGGTCAAGTTTACAGTTCATAATGAAGATACATGGAAAATGGGGCAAATGAAAAGCCCTGGCATTACCTCTCAGGCATACACAGGAAAGGACATGGGTGTTGTTGAGAGGCTGAAGCTACCAAGAAGAGAGAAATAAAATAAAGAGAAATGTTAAATAACAGGAGTTAAGAAAATGCTGTGGGCCGATTTCCCAGGATGTTGGCACAGCATTTACCCTGAACTGGGCAAGGGCAGGCTGGGGCTTCCTAAAGCCAAGTTAACCTCCGTGTAGGTCATTAACTGTAGCTTTTTCCATAGTGAATTGCACTCTTATGAAATGCTTCATTATCCCTTGTTTTGTTCAGCATTTGCTGCAGTTGGATTCTGACTGGATATTAACATCCCTTACAAAAAATTTAATATTCGTGATAAATGTTTTCTTTCCACGATGCAGTATTTTTCAGGATGAAAATACCTATCTTTAATTTCCTATCTATTTTAACCTCAATTTTTCTTTGAAAAGTGGTTTATTTATGATAGGCTACCTTTTGCAGGTTTGTTTCTAAGAACAGAAATTCACAGAAATGCAACAAAGGAGCTGATGTTGACATTGCAGTGAAGGATGTAAACAATTTTTATTTGAGATACTTATTTTTCAAGCACTGTGTTGTTCCAGGATGGGTTTAGTAATAGATATTAAACTTAATCTTAGTCTTGTATTGAAAAACACTTGATATGTTACAATATTTGACATTATCCTGTGTTTTTATTGCATTTTTCCTTTTTTTCCAGTAGTAGTGTACCTTCATGTGCCTCTGTAAATGTTTAAACATTTCATTTCTTTGAAAGTAAATGTATCTGCACATCAGTGCTGTTCGCAGAGGAGAAGTATTTCCTACAAGTCCTTCTCTGGGAGGAAGGTGAGGGTGTTTTATGTAGGTGCACAGGATCCCAGGATGATTTGGGTTGGAAGGGACATTAAAGCCCATCTCATTCCACCCCCTGCCATGGGCAGGGACAACTCCCACTAGACCAGGTGGCTCCAAGCCCTGTCCAGCCTGGCCTTGGACACTGCCAGGGATCCAGGGGCAGCCACAGCTGCTCTGGGCACCCTGGGCCAGGGAATTCCTGCCCACCCTCCCAGCCAGCAATTCCTGCCCCACATCCCATCTGGCCCTGCCCTCTGGCCCTGGGAAGCCATGGCCTGGCTGCTGTCCCTGCAGGCCTTGTCCCCAGTCCCTGGGCAGCTCTCCTGGAGCCCCTGGAGGCCCTGGCAGGGGCTGGCAGCTCTCCCTGGAGCTTCTCTTGTGCAGCTGAGCAGCCCCAGGTGTGCCAGGCTGGCTCCAGAGCAGAGGGGCTCCAGCCCTGGCAGCATCTCCGTGGCTCCTCTGGCCTGGCTGCAGCAGCTCCACGTCCTTGTGCTGCTGGAGCCAGGGCTGGGGCAGCTCTGCAGGTGGCTCTCAGCTGAGCACAGGGGCACAGGGGCAGAGTCCCCCCTGCCCTGCTGCCCACGCTGGGGATCAGCCCAGGGCATGGGGGGCTCAGGCTGGGGCAGCTCCAGCTCTCACCCACAGCACCCCCAGCTCCTTCTCCCAGGGCTGCTCCCTCTGCCCATCCCCAGCCTGGATCGATCCCGGGGGCTGCCCTGACACAGGTGCAGCTCCAGCACTTGGCCTTGTTAAACCCCATGAGGTTCCCTTGGGCCCCTGCTTGAGCCTGTCTGGATAATGTGATACCAGATATTGGAGTGTGAATTTTGAGTTCATTTTCCAGTACCATACTTTAAATTCTCTTCTCTATCCCTTCCTTCCAAGGTATTTCATGCCTGACATGGTTTATTCAGAAACGAATGTGTGAGCAAAATTTGAAAATTGAAATTCCGTATGTACTGGTTTGAATACACATGCCTTGGAAATTGCAGTTTGTGTACCCAGATTGAACATCCCATGTGAAATTCATGGTGAAGGTGTAGGGAGAGTGATCAAAATTCAGCTCCAACATTGGCTTTATAGTAGTGCTGCTCAAACTATGTATTTTTTTTATGTCTGAAAAATCAGTAAGATGAGATATTTGAGCCAAAATCATGATATGGATAACATGATATGGATGGAGGTACTCCATTGAAAGAGGTGGTAACACACCCAATATATTATGCTTTATGCGCTTTTTACATTAAAAATTGACTTCATCAATATTGAAATTTGACTCAAAGTTCCGGAAATAATCGATTTGGGTTTTAGGAGAAGTTTTAATTCACTATCTTTGTTTCAAAAGTGAAAGAAAATCTTTAATTAAGTGATTGTTCATTGTGCTTTGTTTTGAATGTAGGGTTTTTCACTGGTTTGGGGTTTTTTTACATTGTCTTTATTCTTTTTGTGGCCTCAGGCACACTGAATGTGTGCCATCAGACTTTATTCAGAAGACAAAAAATGCTCATTTCCTTAATAACTATTCTTTTTAGAGCCCATAGTACTCACAAAAGTTCTCAGTGATTCACAAGTGTTCACAGTGAAAATACAAATTCTTTATAGATATGGATTTGGGAAAAAATTTGGGAAATACCCACTATGAACAGTTATGGAAGTTATCCACAGATATAAATGTGTTATCTTTCAAATTTTTTTTCCTTTATGGGGCACTGGAAGTTTAGAAATGGCTTCATTGTTATGCAAAAGGAAGTCTTTGCATCTGAAATTAGTATCTGGTATCTTAGCTGTGACAACTATGTCAGGTTTGAATTTTTGGTCATTTCTGTAGTGTCCTTTGTATAGTTGATTGGTCCGACTGATTTTCTTTATTTCTTAAAAAAAAAGTTTCCAGTTTGTTAAAATTTTAGAGGTTTTATGTCAGTAGGGTAACCAAACTGTAGTGATGAGGGAGGGACAGCTAGAGGCTTTCCATGCCTGCTGGCAGGATCACTGTGGAGGGAGAAGGATGCGATCAGGAAGGACACCTGGCCAAAGAGAAAGTCAGTCCCTGAGGAGAGCAGTAAACTCCTTCCTGTGGAGCAAGCACGTCAAAGAGACCTTTAAGACAGGGACTGAAAGAAAGGAAGGAGAAAGGAGAGAAAAGTGTAAGAGAAGCACAGTATTCTGTGTCTGCAGCATATGATGGGTCCTCCTAGGGGCTTGTTTCTTGTTCTACTTCGACACTGAAACTCAAGTTTTATGAAGTTAGGTCAAAGCCTGGAGAAGGGAAGGCTCCAGGGAGAGCTGCCAGCCCCTGCCAGGGCCTCCAGGGGCTCCAGGAGAGCTGCCCAGGGACTGGGGACAAGGCCTGCAGGGACAGCAGCCAGGCCATGGCTTCCCAGGGCCAGAGGGCAGGGCCAGATGGGATGTGGGGCAGGAATTGCTGGCTGGGAGGATGGGCAGGAATTCCCTGGCCCAGGGTGCCCAGAGCAGCTGTGGCTGCCCCTGCATCCCTGGCAGTGTCCAAGGCCAGGCTGGACAGGGCTTGGAGCAGCCTGGGACAGTGGAAGGTGTCCCTGCCCATGGCAGGGGGTGGCACTGGATAATCTTTATTGTCCCTTCCAACCCAAACATTCTATGACTCTGATATTATTTCCAAGTTTCAGAGGGGATTGCAATGAACAATTAATTAATTGTAACTGTGCCAGAGCACTGAAGAGCCAAACTCTGGCTGAGCCCACGGGGCTGCCTAAGGACAGGGTGGTGCCAGAGGTGAGCACTGTGAGGGCTCCAGGTGCAGAACCAGGGTTCCAGACTCATGTTCTGCTTAAATCTTAGAAGAAAGAGGGCTGTTAGCAACACACACCCTGTGACCTTCTGCCTGCAGAATGAGTCTGTCACCTCCTGAGGAGGACCCAGATTCTTTCCTGTCAGAATGAGTTCAGAGGGCACAGCAATTCTCTTCCCAAGTGTAGCATGCACCCAAATACATACAAATGTGCTTGCACAGCCAGTGTATTTGAGCACAGCTGTGCCAAATCCAGGCTGCTCAAAGGACAGGGATTCGGACCTTAGGTTGCATGACAGCAGTGTCTTCCTAATTTTTACGTTATTTCTTTGTTAGGAGCCTGTTGTTGGGGTTTTGGGTGAGAGTTTTGATTAGGATGCTTTCTCCAGCAGTTTCCTCTGATTCTCACCCAAGAATTTTGCCCTCATTGAAGGCAAGTGTCATCTCTCAGCAGCTATGAGACACTTACCGTGTTGAATTAAGAGCAAGTAGATAAAATGGAAATATTGTGGGCTCTGCCCATTTGAAATTCTTATAAAATAGTAACAGGACAAACACTGGGATCATTGAAAAGAATTACATGCATACCTTGAGACACCTAAAACAGGTTTGAGGATTTTAAGCTCAGAAAAAACCTTGTTTTTAATCTGAGCTTTGCAAACATACTCTGTTTGTACTGGACTGCACTCATTTTCCTTCCTTAGCTTTCAGCCTTTTAGAATTTAGTTTCCCGCTTGCCACTCTGTTGAAAATGCAGGAGAGAGGTGGTGCTCAGCAAAGCACTGCCCTGTCAAGTCAAAATCATCGTGTTCTATAGGAATTGCATGCAGGAATTCAGTCTGTGGTAGATCACAGTCTGCTTACTGAGCTTCTGCTTCTGTACAGCCTAGGGTTAGGTCCTAGCCCACCTCTGCCCTGTAAGTGGAATTACAAGGATGTTAATTGGCATGCCAGACAAAAGGGGAATAAAACAAACTGTACCAAGCTACAGGGGAAGGAATTTACTGCTTTCTGTTCCTTTTACTTCTCTAGCGATAGGAGCATCCATTTCCCAACACTGGCTGGAAAGTGGCCATGAGATGCCGAACAATTTATGCCTTCAGTTGAAAAATACATTTCCTGGTCTCTGGAAATTAAACTCTTGGCTTATTTTGTAAATATTTACTTCTGTCTTGCCACATCAAATTCCTTTCTTCCATGTTGTTTCTAGCGTCATTGTCTTTCTAACTCCATTTTAGCAGGAAATCCTGTTCGTTAATGCAAAGCCTCCCTTAATTGTTCTGAGTTGTTTCTGATTTTGCTTATGTACCTACAAGGGTATGGTGGTTTCTTGTTTTTCTACTTAATATAGCAATATTCCAAATAATAATGTTGTCCTCTGTGAGGCAGAATTTGATATGGTTTTGTAGCACATGACTTACAGATCTCTGCTCATATGTAAGCAGTGGCAGATAAAAGGGTACTCTTTAAAATTAATGAGATGTTTTGTCATGAGGATATCTTGAAGTATATAATTTATTAGGATCAAGTTTAGGATTGTAGAATTAAAAGAGTGGCCTTTTATGTGTGCTGTTTAACAGGGAGATGGGATAGAAATAATTTCCTTACTCAGGCTGCATTAAAACCATTTGTGATGCCAGAGATCAGCTCAGGAGAATGACTTTTTACATGGGCAGATACTGAAAAGAAAACTTTAAACAGATAGAGGGCAGGTTCAGATTGAATATTAGGAAGAAATTCTTTATTTAGAAGGGAGGGTGGGCAGGAATTCCCTGGCCCAGGGTGCCCAGAGCAGCTGTGGCTGCCCCTGGATCCCTGGCAGTGTCCAAGGCCAGGCTGGACAGGGCTTGGAGCAGCCTGGGACAGTGGGAAGTGTCCCTGCTCATGGCAGGGATGGCACTGAAGGAGCTTTAAGATGTGTTTCAACCCAAATCACTCAGAGGTTCTATACTTTGGGATTTGCCCTGAAAGAGCTGCCAGCTCCAGCACACAGCTGTTTCCAAGGGGACACAAACTTTTATTTTTAAGAAGGCACAGGATAAGAAAGGCAGAAAAAGGTCTGATCACTGTCCAGCAAAATTGGAACATGGCAGTATGCCCCTCATGCAAATGTTGTACTGTCTGGGAGTTCTTTTCATTCCCTGACTCCTTGAACAGTCTTTGTCCATCAGTATGGCCCATGCACACCATGTTATTTACATCCATGATGTTTGTGGAGACTGCACTCTGTCACTCTCGATTTCATCTCCACAAGCCAGATGGACCTAATAGTAAATGTAGCAAATCTTTATTCATCAGAATTTAGTCATGTTTCACTTTACAAGACTAGAAAGAAAGATATAAAGTGTGTTCTTACTTTCTGTTTATTCTGTTATTTAATATTTTAATTGGTTAGGTTCTGTTTCCTGGGATCCTAAATGTCTCCCAGGCTTTTGAGCTGGGCTCAAATAAATAAGAGCAGTGCCCTTCTATGGAGTAAATTGCCCTGCAAAGGCCTTGGAGTTCTTCATGGCTATTGTCTCTCTTTATTTCTATTTATGTGCCATTGTAGCTTGGATAATTCGAATGCAGAATGCCTCAAGGGCTCTTTAGTAGACATGAGCACAAGGGACTTAGGGATTTTTCTCTGCATTTATTTGTACTAAATGGATTTCTCCCAGTGCTGGGTTCCTTAAGTGCTCACAGAGCACTTCTCCATCGCCCACAGACAGGCACTTGCTTACAACCTGTCCCCCATACAGGTCTGTGGGACAATGCATTTATTGTGTTTCAAGTGGAGCAGCACAGTGCATTTGTTTTGTTCTGATGTCTGGTATGACCCTTCACAAACCTTTATTCAACCAGATGGGCATTTCAGGTTGTCTGCTTGAAGACGTCTGTGCAGGCACATATCCATGTCTAGAGTTCTTGTGCCACAGCACACACTTTTATTTTGCTGTAATCCTTTTAAAAAATAGGTCAAACCCAATAAGTGTTCCTTACATATACAGAAATTAAGGTATAGTTTTAATTTTTAGATGTCAGATTTCAGAAATATTTTTAGAGTTTCTTTGTAATATGATTGTGGCATTGTAAAATCCTTTTGTTTAAAGGGAGTATTTTTTGTGTAGTAAGGTTTTGGTGTTTAGGGCTTTATATTTAAGTCTTTAAAATGGAAAACAATAGTACATTTGGCATGTATATAGGAGGAGAGAGAAAAAGCAACACGGAGTATGGCTGAATTGTTTGAGAACATTCATCCTCAAACTTTTTTGATCCATGGAACTGTTTTTTTCCATTACCAGATAGTGATTTGTGTTTGGGTGCTGTTCAATTTGTTTGCAGCACTTCTGAACTAGGAGAGTGAGCAGAAAAAATTCAGAACATCTGAATCTCCAAACTTCAAATAAATTCTGTGGAGAGGCGCTTTAGTCCTCAAGTAGTTCTTTACTCAGCACATATAAAATATTTCTAGATATCTAGATAAATTAAAATTCACCTTTAGAGGCTCAGTAGTGATTTGACTGTCCAATCCAATCCAATCCAATCCAATCCAGTCCAATCCAATCCTTAACCCTTCTTGCTGTTGTGTAACTCACTATGACTTTCCTCTGCTCATGTCATCAGTTCATTTCTATCTGTGCCCCTTTTTTCAGGCTTCCATCTATTTCTTTGTATCACACCATCAGTCCAAGCTCATCTCATACCCTGGGTATTGAGACTGTCTTCTTTCCTCAAAGGTTTCCTCCCCTCTCTGCTGTTGCTTTGACAGTGCAAACTGGAGTTTATTGCACCTTGAGCCTGGCTTCAGCCTCCTTTGTAAGAGAGGTCTGTGCCCATGTAATGTTAGTTAAGTTTTGATAACTCTTTTTTTTTAATTCTGGTATCTTGTAGAATCTTCTGTAAGCAAGCTTCCTTTCTCCATTTGCATAATTTTGGTTTTTTGTCCAAATCACTCTTTCATCTTTTCTCAAATCCATTGAATAGATGAGTTTTCAAGCATTTCATGGAGAAGTACATTTTCTGGTTTAGAGCCTTTGCATTTTCATACAATTGTTTCAAAATCTTTCACGCAGGTTGCCAGGGGCAGTTGCTGCAAGCACAACTTTATTGGGTATAAAATCACAGAATTGTTTTGGTTGGAAAATGCATCTAAATTTGAGTCCAGCCCAGCCCTCAGCACTGCCCAGCCCACCACGGCCCCATGTCCCCAGGTACCACATCCAAACGGCCTTTAAACACCTCCAGGGGTGTGGACTCCACTGCTCTGGGCAGCTGTGCCAGGGCTGGACAGCCCTTTTTATGAAGAAACTTTTTAAATATCCAAACTAAACCTCCTAGCACAACCTGAGCCATTTCTGCTTGTCCTATCATTTGTTACCTGGAATAAGGGACCGATACCCACCTGGCTCCAGCTGCTTCCCCAGCTCTGTTCCCTTCTCTGGACATGCTCCAGCCCTCAATGTCTTTCTTATCATGAAAGGCCATATTTTTTTAAAACCAAAGACAGGTACTCTTTCAGCAGCTTTGTTGCATTGTAGGCAGCTTTTTGCTGTCTGGTCGTCCTTAGTTTCTGCTCCCAGGGTGAGATCCTTCATACTTAGTGAGAAGCTTGGATTGCTTCTTGCTGCATTAAATCTCAGCAAGTTTATTTTGTGTCCCACTTCTTTAAAGGTAAAGAAAATTTTAATTAAAATGCCTTTTCTCTTTGTTTATCACTCCTGTAATGACTGTGCCATTTGCAAAGTTTAACTGTAGTATTTCATAGAATCACAGAATACCTTGGGCTGGAAGGGCCCCGCAGGGATCATGGAATCCAGCTGCTGTCCCTGCACAGACACCCAACAATCCCACCCTGGGCACCCCTGGCAGCGCTGTCCAAGCTCTCCTGGAGCTCTGGGGCTGTGCCCATTCCCTGGGGAGCCTGGGCAGTGCCAGCACCCTCTGGGGGAAGCAGAACCTTTCCCTGATATCCCACCCAAACCTCCCTGGCACAACTTCAGGCTATTGGCATTTCTTTACTGTTGATGTATATTAATATAAGTCACATTATATTCTGTCTGTGTATTGGAAGTATTTTGGTAGCTTGATCAAGTGTTTAATAGCTTTTGGTATTTAGATGGGCCAAGAATGTGTTCCTTTTTGGCCCTATTAAAAATACTTTTCAGATTGTTGGGATGTCTCACCTTCAGTTCCAATAATGCATCCCATGTTACCTTTTATTATTCAACTCTCTTAATAAAACAAAAATCTCCACTTCGTGGAACAGAGTCATATAAATGATGTGTAGAAGCCTGTTAAAACAGGGTTACTATTGTGCTTTATTTTACTTCCAGTCTAATTGAAAGACCATTGACCATATTTTTCAGTGCTGGTGATATCCTCCTTGGAATGAGTTTCACAATCACTGTTCCAGTATTGTGCTCAGGACAAACTGGCTTGTCATAATTTTGGAGCATCCTATTTACTTCCTTAAAATAAAGTACACTGATATCTTTCCTTCTCATTGTCCAAAGCTTTCAGAAAAGGTTTTGGCAAATTCTAACTTTGGATTTCCTTTCAACTTCTAAGTTTAATTTCCACATCTTTTTTTCCAGTTTTTTCTCGTTATAAAAGCTGCATTTTGTACTTTTTTTTTTTTTAATGTGAAAAGTGTGCTTTATGAGCTGTTTCAAAGTGATGTAAGTTATGCTTTTTGAGGCACTTGATAAATGAGTCTCCTTATTGGCTTTTTTTTTCTTTTGGGATCTACAGGCTTCGTGGAGTTAACTTTTTGAAAGTGTTAAGTTCATATATTACTGGTTTGCATTTTATTGTGTGTGCAAACAGCACTAAATCAATTCACTGGGATTAGCAACCATTACTATTTAGTCTGTATTAATTTTTTTATTTATTGAAGTTCAGCACTGAGTTAAATTAAAAACTGCTGTATTAAGGGAGGTAAGAAGCCAATGTTGTTTTTAATTCCTTAAAAACAAACAACCACAGGACCTTGAGATTGTTGTTCAGCCTTGAGTCTTCCTTGTTGGCTGAGCTCATCCCTGATGTGATTTGATGATCTGTAATAGATCACATTATCTTAGAATGGTGTGGGTTGCAAAGACCTTAAAGATCACCCTGTTTGTGGTCAGGGACACCTTCCACTGTCCCAGGTTGCCCCAAGCCCTGTCCAGCCAGGCCTGGGACACTTCCAGGGACCCAGAGACTTCCAGCTGCACTCAGCTTCTCTGGGCACCCCATGTCAGGGACTCGCCTCCTCACAGGCAGGAATTTCTCCTGATAATGCCAGCTGATGATTCCTAATCTTCCTAACAGATGCCAGCTGTTACTTCATCTTGCTCTTATTCCAACCTACTGTTTGGCTTGCTAAAGTGCTTCTGTGAGGGAGAGGTGAGTTGGGGTACTGGGATGTTTTCCTTGTTCTGAACATAGCTTTTTATTATTCTGAAAAGTCCATTATGGGTGAGATTGAGGGGCTGTTGAGCTCCATGTTGAGCCTGACAGTTAATGGAGAAGAGTGGATGAAAGAGGACAAATATTCCAGTAGAAAAATCCATATTCTTGTCAGCCTGTGCACACTGCCCTCAGTGACCACATAATACATGTATTCCTCTGTTTGATCTCAACTTGACTTCTGGTTGGGCGAAAATGAATGTGTGATGAAGACACATGAGGGAAATTCAGTCTCAGCTTCCACTTCCGGACCTTGTACCTTGTTGTGAAGAGGGGAACAACCTTGTTGTAAAGCGTTTTTGCTTTTTTAAAATTGCATTATTCATGCCTTGAAAATCAAAATCAAGCCTAAAACCTTACAGAGACTGAAGACATGACTGCAAAAATCAAGCAGCTCCTTTAGAATGCAGCATTTGTTGGTGATGAAAGGTATTTATGAGCTAAACTTCGTACAAATTCCTTTTGAGGGTTGTAACTAACTCCGTGCTGAGACTTTAAAAGTTAGTCTGATATTTATCAAGGTGGTTTTCAGAGCTAGAGACAGAGGCATAATAATAGTAAGTGAATGACTTGGAATTGAAGTTTTGCACCAATTGAGGAGGCAGCAGTACTTCCTAGGAAGCTCCAAATCCATTAGTTAATCACAATATCTAGCCTTGATTTTTTTTTCTTCTGTGTTTAGCTGTAGTGTTTTTATGGAATTCTTTGAGTTTACAGTTCTGTGTAATTTTTTTGTGAAAAATTTAGTATAAAAATCCTGCCATGTATCCTGCCTTTGTGCTAATCTGAGGGATGGCCCTTGGAGAAGGATAACCGATGCATGGAGAGAATTGTGTTGTGGTTTTTTAACCTGATATCTGTGTTATGGGCAGTGGTCCCACAGAGAAGTGTCCTAGCGTGGTGTGAGGGACATGAGTTTGTGGCTGGAAAGCAGAACTTTGCAAGGGGAAAGACAACAAAAGCCTCTGCACTGCTGCTTTGGAACTAGAAATCAGCCACCAAGGTCTTGGTCTTATTGCTTGTGCCATAAACTCTACTTTCAGTACACTTAATTTTAAAAAATCAAAAACTTAAGGAATTTATAAAGAAATAATTTATCCATTATATTCCTTTCTGCTTTTCTCTAGTTCTCTAAATTTCTGTTGGAATAAATAAATTTACTTTTACTATTCTGGTTCCATGCAGAGTACCACTGTATGTTCATTTTCCTCTTTGTATACATTGAACACATGCACTTTCCAAAATCTTGATCCCACTTCTTCGTTTAAATTTACATTTCTTTTACAGCCAAAATGCTTTATGTATTTTGGAGAAGAATGTATTCATTGGAAATGGTCTTTATTCCAAATTCTTCCTCTTTGTGAAATTATCTGTATCTTCTGGAGCAGACACCAGATTTAGGGTGGTTTTGCTGCACCCCACCATAAGCATCTCCAGCTTGATTTTAACTGATTATTTTGTCTCCACAGCACTAGATGGTGCTGATGACAGTATCTCTGAAATCTGAGTCTTCAAAGATACCCATGGTTGCAGAAGTAGTGCTGCTGTTTCCTACCAAGGGCCAGTTATTGATCTGAACAGAAATTTCAGTCTGTGAATGCAATAACAGAATATGGGAGGGGGAAAAGGATGGAAAGCTATCAATCTATCTTGATTTCTATGTTGCTTCTTCCCCTTTTAACATGGAATGTTCTAGTGGTATTGACTGGTAGCTGTGAGTTAGTGTAACTGATTCCTCATGGCTGCCAGGAGTGTTGGAAAAGCCTTTTCCTGAGGCTCTTGTTGCAAAGGGGTACAAAACAAGCACTGGTAGTCCAAAGAATCCACTCCTCCCATCTGTGAAGGATATAAATTATAATATGATACATTACAAGTTAAAAAATATCAGGGGACTTCTCCCACTGCTGATCATCATTTCATGAGGCAGAAGAACCTCGCAAGCACATGCCTTCAAACACTGATCCAGTTCCAAAAAATGGAAGATGTCCAGAATATAATACTGAGGTAGATTTTGCCACTTGTGAGTGAATTGTGTTCACAGCATCACAGAATGTTTTGGGTTGGAAGTGACCTTAAATATCCCAGGTTGTCCAGCCTGGCTGGGACATTTTCAGGGATCCAGGGGCAGCCACAGCTGCTCTGGGCACCCTGGGCCAGGGCCTCACCTGTAACCCTTTTGGTGTGTGTTGATCAAGCTAGCCTTTCCACCCTCTAAAACACACACAGTCATCCCAGGAAAACCTGATAGGAGTCCTGTAATGCTACAAAAAGAAGTAAAGAAGTCCAAATTATGTTTTTAAACACAGAAGGCCTAAAGCCATCTGACAGCTAACAAGATCAAATGGCCTCAGGTTGCACCAGAGTAGGTTTAGAATGGATATTGGGGAAAAATTCTCCATGGAAGGGGTTGTTCTTTCACAGGCTGCCCAGGGCAGTGGTGAAGTCCCCATTTAAAAGGGGAGGGATTTAAAAGCTGTGTGGATGTGGCACTTGGGGACATGGGTCAGTGGTGGCCTGGGCAGTGTTGGGGGCAGGGTTGGACTCGATGGTCTTGGAAGCTCTTCAAAGATGGGGATGGGTTTTTCTGTGAATTGACAGCCAAGTTTGAGCTGTCCAGGGCTTTAGAAGAGTATCTCACTCCTGGCTGCCTCTGAGCATTAGCTGGTGGCACTGCTGCTGCTTCCACCATTCTCCTTGTAAATAGGTTACACCATCCTCTGTGAGTGTCATTGCCCTGCTTTTTTCCAGAATGCAAGAAAAATGTGTTTATTTCTCTATATGTGTATGGACCTCTGATTTAACAGATTACTTATAAAGCTAAAGTAATCTTTTTTTCATTGACTTAGGCTAAAATGAAATTGAAAATAATATATACTAGTAAATGCAATAACTTGGCCTCAAAATACCCAAAGTTTTTGTCATGTACTCACATTTCTCCTGTCTAAGCAATAGTTTATTAGAATGGACAATATATGAGATACTTAAGTGTATATTACAATGTATTGCATGAGGTGCTGCACTTAAAAATTGCATTTTAGTGAACACAAACTATTTATAAACTAAAATTGCATGTATGCCATTCTTCTTGTGACAGTTTGACTTCTATGAATTTAATAACGAACATAAAATGTTTTTCAGATCATATATTGTAGAGAACATTTCTGATTCAAGCTCTGCTGTTACTTACCCAGATGTTGAATAAATAAATAAAAAAAATACAACTATTGTGCATTGCATTCTAAAAATCTTGTGTATATAATAAGATTTCTTTCCTTATTGAGCAGTCTTAACTATTTCAGGACATTATCATGAAGCTATCTTAATTTTTTTTCCCCCCAGTCTATTTTCTCTGTTGTCTAAAAAACACAACAAAGTGCTGGAGCAAGCCACGCAGTCCTTGAGAGGTTCCCTGGGTTCAAACGACTCTCCACTTCCTGACTATGTGAGTATCAAAATGAATGTTGTAATGGGTGCTTCGAAATTCAAGTCATACATCCCTAAATCTGCAAAGAATTCTCAGAGCGTGGCAGCTGAGCAACCACCGACATCAAAATACAGGAACCTGTATGAGTGATGTCATGTCTGAAACGTCTCTAAAAAACATGAATTACACTTAGAAATGGCAGAACAAAACCACAGCTATGCAGAGGGAAGAGACTTACTGTCAACTCGTGCTTTTCAAGCCATTTGTAATTCAGGATATTTAAATCACACCGTTGAAAATGGCAGGTTTAAGAGTTGGGCTTTAGCATCCACAGAATCTTAAAATGCCTGAGAATGATTGAAAACAATTCCCAGTGAGCCTCTGGGGGAGAAATGGAGTCATGGGGCAAATTAGTATGTTCTGAATAGATGGATACTTAGAGTTCCCTTCAGTTTGCTGAGCCAATGCCCACAAGTAGGCAACAATTTTGTATTTAATTGCATGCTTGTTGGGAAATCTTTGCTTTGGGTGGAAGAAGGAGACGTCTTGAGAGTTCTTGAATAAAATCTTTGTACTGCTGAAGTATCTTTGGTCTGTACTCATTTGAACTCTCACTGTAGTTTTGTGTGAAGGAAAGAAAATTGGTTGTCAGGATTTTTGAGGGTGAAAATGTATCAACTGTTTTATTTTCAGGGCTAATACATGATCCAAAATATGCCTACCTGAGACTTTACATATCCTATTACTCTAGCATTAAATATAAAAATACCTAAAAAGATAATTTGATACAATAGTTTATTGACTTAAATAAGGGAACAGCACAATACATGTCTGTAAAACACATAGGCATGTGGTAACATACATGCAAAGATACATATTTTACTGTGTGTAGGAATACAATGCTTGAAAAATATTTTATAGGTTTTGGACTTCTTTTGAACTTGCTGGATGTAAACAATACTGCAGGGCCCAGGGAAAGGCTTGCAGTACAAAGTTGCCCCTTACATACAGAGACAGCTGAACAATGCAGCTGATAGAGCTGGGAAAGCTCCCTGGAGCTCAGCCAAGAGGATTAGATACTCCAGTGAATTTTTGCTCTTTTTACTGCTGGTAGGGATGGAAGAAGGAAAGAGAACTTGAGTAGATTGATGTAGGGGTGAGTAAAGTAAGTTCATGGCCTGTATTTTGAAACAGTAAGGTAAACGACTAAGCAAGCAGGGCTTTCTGTTCCTTTCTTTTTCCTCTCCAAATTGCTCATGTTACAGCTCAGTCTGAAACAGAGGCAGTTGACTAAAAAAAGTTGAGGCCAGATTTCATCACTTCAGCATATTCTGCTTCTGAAAGCCTGTGTTTATGTTGTGTGTAAGAACAAGGAGTGTAGGAGCTGAGGGGACTGAAATGTCTGAAGTCCTGAAGCACGTTCTACCTCTCTATCCCAGCCTGGAGCTGAGGGAAGGGGTGATTCCAATATTTCATTGAGAGGTGGAGGTTTGCCTAGTAAGCAGTTCTCTTTGCATGTTCTGTTCAGACCAAATATGTATTTTAAAAGTGCATTTCTCACCATTTTTTCATTCACTTTAATTTAGAAATGATTAAATTTCTTACTGTGCTCTGTAATCCAAAGGGGAATTTGCATGGAACCCGAATCCAAGGGTTAAATCATACATAAAAGTAATCAAGGTGCTGCTTAAGATATTGTCCTACATTCTGGGTGTTAGAACAGTAGAACTCTTTATATTCTAGTAAGTTTTTGATCCAATACACAGTCCCTAAGCTTATACTCACTGATGGTGGTAGGAATATACTGAGTTCTACCTTTTCCATGTTTCTTCATGTTCTTTTTGTGAGTATCTGCTGCAGTCTGCCATCAGATCTGTGGTGTACCCTAGAGCTGGGAACTGGAGTAAGGAACTGACCCCCTTGGCCTTGATATTGTTCCTGCCTTTCTGGTTTTTCTGTTTTTTTAAAGAAGAAAAGAGCAAGTGGTTTCATTTTTTGAGGCTGGACTGGTGTCCACGTCCTTTCCTGATTAACTCTTGTCAGTGTGGTGGGATTCAGGAGCAGGATGGAAAGGCAGCAGGACAGAGACAGCCACCCCCTGTCATTATTGCCTCAAAGACACTATCCTCTGTTAAACTAATTTTCATGCTGAGTAGTTTACTTGTTGTTTCATAAGCCATAATATTATTCATTGCTTTTGTAGCAGCACTGACGTGTTTTGAAATACTTCACTTTGATCCAACTGGAAATGGGAAGAGTCCACTTAGGCTTACCTTTCTTGCTTTCTTGCATTCAATGAAAGCACGTTTTCCAATGTTTTTAGCAAACAAGAAAACTGGTAATAAAATAATTGAGAATTTTGCTTCTTTCAGTTCAAATCAAGACGTATTATATAAGTAAACATATCGATGATTTTCTTGGTAGTTTGATTACAGCCTAATGTAATTTATCAAATCAGAGGTACTTAACAGCATAACCAGAGACATGCTAACTTCTCTTGGGGAGTAACACATCAGATGTGTTGCTGCCATCTACCCCAAAAATTTCTTTTTAAGCATCTCATAGTAATTTTTATGATTTTTGAGTGCTTCCCCTGCTTCTTAAACTACAACTGGTAACAAGAGATTCTCGTTAACTCTTTCTAAGGAAAGAGTGGATGGAGAAGAGAGTAAATTTTAATTTTTGGGACGTTTATGTCATTTTCTTGCTAATGTAAGAAAAAAACCAGTCTCCTTAATGCAAAAATTGAGGAAATTAAAAATTGAATGTAGGTATAGCATTAGATTCAAGTAGTTCAGCAGACATCATCACTTGAGTCTTGCCTCCTAAATTTGGGGTTTAAAAAGAAAATTGTTCTAGTCAGATGAAGCTTAAATTGTTAAGAAAAATTCTAAAAATAATCCTACTTAGTGGCAATATATTCAATTATTTAATACATAGCATTGTCATTTAAACAGCACTTCAGTGGTGGATGAAACTTGGGATAGAAACCTTGTAGTGTAATTTTCATATTAATAGATACATTAATCAATATATGGAGAGCCATCCTTTAATCATCTGTCAAGAATCTGTTGGGTTTTTGAGTTATTTAGTATAGAAATAAAAGCATGTTGGCAATTCAAAGGGAAAAATGTAAAAAAAACAAATGTAGTGAGCTGTGTGTGCATGTATATGTAAAAAAAATATGTTTTTATATATAGTTATATATGTAAAGTCTGCAGTAGCAAAGCCTGGTGGTACTGGGAGAGTTCCCAGTCAGAGCTGACTTTTTCTGACTTTTTCCCAATCCAGTAAATTTACCCACTGTGCAAAGCTGGCTTTCATGGAGGGCTGGAATTCTGCAAATGTTGACGAGTTTTTCTCTCATCTTGATAACCAGAATTAAACTTTGCATCTGGATGACGAGATCTCTGTATTATTTTCTTTTCCCCCTCAGTTTGTGCTCCATAATGGGCCGAATGAATTCTAATATTTAGATTCTTCTTTGATTTTTCCCTGATTTATATGGTAAATAGAAAGCAGCTGTCTGTTTAACCATCTAACTCTTGAAACTCCTAGGCCCCTCAAGCGTCATCTGGAAGTAATGTAGCTTGTAAAACAAAGCTAAGAAGAAAAAGCAATGTTTGTTTTATGTGGGATGAATGACTTCAGTTGGGGTCCCTCTAATTTGGCCATTATGGGGGTTATTAAAAACCAGTATTACAAAAGTGGTTTCAACAAAAAAGAAATTTGGGGGGTGGGAGCTTATATCTTGTTATTACATTTGATTATAGTCAAAGCTCCAAGTACTTCATAAATAGTCCTTGGTTTGAGTTCCCCCAAGAGGGAACCAGCCCAGTCTCCCCCCTGCACATCAAGAGATGTAAAAAGGTTCCCCTGCATCCTTCATTTCCTAAGAAGAAATTGTCTGTTATAATTAAGAGCTTTTTTTTTTGAGAGCCATATTTATCTGAGAAACTTGAAATTGCTGTAGAGTAGGTAAAATCAGATCCATGATCTGCAGTATGTGCTGTCTTTTAAACATAATGGAACAGATCTAAAATCTATTAATGTTCTAGATTCAGTTACATGCAGAGAAGTTCATTTTTAATCCAATATGTAGCAAACAAGTATTTCATTCACTATTGATGTGAACAATTCGACCTTTAAATAAATGTTGTGATGATTTGGGGGTTAGAACAAGATGATCTGTAATCCTTTCCAGCCCAAATCATTCTAGGGTTGTATGGTGCTATGAATCACAGAGCCATTTGGAGTGGAAAAGACCTCTAGGTTCACCAGGTCCTATAATGTGTTCTGTGCTTGTATATCTAATATTACATTAGCTATCCTGCAGCTCTGATTTTTTTTAATTATCTAAAGAACAGTTTAATGCAGAGCTCTGCCATCACATAGAAGTGTTCTTCTATAAACGTGTGTTATCACGAAGAAATGGGAAGTCTTCCCCACAATCATATGATGACTCCAGTAATGATGCAGAAATTAAATTAAACCTACTTCCAAATAAACTGGTCGGCCATAATAGAGTTAGTGTGATGCAATTAATGTTGTTCAGCTGGTAGTCAGTGGTAACTGCTAAGAACACACAAAATATGTAGAACTGGATACGCTGTTGGCAGAATGGGAAGCTTTTGCCAAATTAAATCAAGACTCCTGACTGAGATATGTCCATATTTGTCAAATACTGGGGTGAGGGAAAAAAGCTAAGGTAGTTTTGTTTTTTTGGGGGTTTTTTTTTGTTGTTGTAATCTTCCTTTAAAATTCAGAAACCACCTACTTATCATCCAAAGCACTGCCTAGGTCTCTTCAGTGGTTTTTTTGTCTCTATTTTCTTCCATTTCAAAATGTCATCAAGAAACCCAGTAAAATTATTTTTTTAATGCCTTAGCCACGCATCATTAATGGTCTAAGAAACTTCATTTTTGTGTGTGAATTTTTAGTTTCTCATTTTGTCTAGAGGAATAAACTTAAAATCTGATTATACAAGAAATTTTTTATTAGGGTGTTGTTTACTGAAAGCATATGGTAAAGCAGTATAGTACTGGGTGGGTTTTGTGTGCTGTGTGGATTCTAGCTGTTTAAGTTTCACTTAATAGGAGAGTCACCTTGTTTTGCCCTATAATACCTTCTTTTTGATTACTCTGACTTGATGGCTGATGAAGTAACATTTTCAGTATCAGGTTATTCTTGGGTTTGCCTGTCTCCAGTATTGAGCAGAGGGCCTATAAATACTTTTTCTAAATATTAGTCATACCCTCCTCCAGATGAATTATATTTTATAGAATATTACTCCTACCTAATCCCCCTATTTTTATATCACAAAAAAATAGCTATTTCAGAATAGACCGAAATAACCAACCTAACCCAAATCTAAAGCAAGCTTTTCTATTGAGTAATAGCTGAATTCTGCAGTTCTGCCTGAATTTGTAATCAGTTCTTTCCTTTAAATGAATTGAAACTTTAATGAGAAAATGCTGCATAAATTATCCTTAAACAGAAGAACTATCCTAAAATCCTGTGAAAAAGACGTTGGTGAAGTTTAGTCTGTTTAAACTTCTGTATATTACTATGAAGTACTAATAAACTGTTATTTGCAGCTGGTTTTTGCATTATTGTGACTTTACAAATACATTGCTTGTGGTTGAAAGATTTGTAGACAAATACATTGAAGAACATCAAGATGATGTTCTTCAAAAAGGTGATCCTTTACCCAGGATTTTGACAAAAGTGTCATTGGTATCAGATATTTGTGTTGCATAGATGGTGTTAAGCATTATTTCACTTAAAAATTCTCATTATTTTGGAAAATAAGGATAAAAATTCATTTGCTTTGAAGGAACATTTACTGTGGTGTTAGCATCTTATGAAGATCTGATTGAAAAACTTTCATTCTTCAGGTTTATGAGGCAGGAGAACAAATAAGTAAAAGAACTTTTGACATTAGCAGTGCAGACACCTGCTAAAGTAATTTCGAAATTCTTTGTTTTTCTTGTTAGAAACATTTGAAGTAAACCAAACATGAACATCATTTTGTTTTTTAACTTATTCTTTAATAGTTCTAGAGCTTTAGGACATTGTCATTATTTTGCAGTAGAGGGTGTAAATTAAGGCATTTGTTCAAATTCTGTACTCAAACCCCATGGTTTTGAGAAGACTGCTTAAATGAGTGTCCTTAAAAGATAAGATGGTTAAACTGAAGAAGTTGTAAGAGCTTGTCTTATAAATGGATGAAATAGACATATTTCTATCATGAGCATTTTGCCTCAAAATTTGAGAAAATACCATCTGTTGCTCATAGTTCATTTTGATCTTGGGGCTCCTTTGCACCTCCATAAGTTAAACAGGAGAATTTTTATGCTGATTTTTCTCCTGCACAGCTAATTGGGTTGCATTTGAGAGTACTGGAAGCCTGGGAGTGCTGAGATTTTAGAAGGGTCTTAGGTGTAGCTGTAGATAGAAAATGTGATATGTTATTCAGATAAAGCCCTCATAAGCCTCTCTATAAAACTGTTTATTACTGCCATGTAAACCAACATTTGTTTTATTCACACTAATGGTAAGAGTTGAAGTGTTTGGATGAAAAAGGAACAGTACTGATCCCCAAAGCACCCTCTGTGCTGATTTGGTCATTAGATGCTTTTCCTGCTGCCTCTTTCACATGAGTGGGTTGTTCAGGGTTTCTCAGAAACCAATTATTCACCTGGATGGTTCATCTTGGTCAGACGTCCACAGACAAACAGAACAACCTAATGCAGTAGCTCTCCAAAAGAGTAGGATTTATTTTTATAACAGCAATCTATTTCAACAATGCATTAAAACAATTTTCTGGTGTTCCTAACGCAAGGTTTTGATTGAAAAATGTAGTGCTTAAAAACCATAAGTATGTGACCATATGTTATAAACATCCCAGTAATTGTTTTTTTAAACATGCAGCCATATAAAGTAGAGGAAATGGATGGGGAAGAAAGTATGTACCAAACCTTTTAGGCTGTTTGGTACTAAATATCTAACTGGAATTGGAATTTCTGTGTGCTGCTTTTTCTCTATGAGATACTGGCGGAACATGTTGTACCTTCCATTTCCAATTTCTCCTCTTCATATTTTACAGGGACATTTACAGACTAACCAGAGAGGGTTTTGTATGCTTTTGGTTGTTGTTTAAAAAAATAGCCATCTATTTCTATGAAAGGGTACTAAGAAGTTATTAAAAGACTAAACAAACAAAGATCTTTAGATTCCTTCATTGCAGATATCTGTGACTTGGCACTGGAAGGACAAAGAAAATAATAGAAATTAGGGTTAACCAAGACCCAGTGATTTTGAAAAACATGCTGTAAGAGGAAGACAGTGTGCTTCACATTGGATAAAATAATGGAAGAAGTTATTCACCTGTGGAGATGCTGCCCAAATCTGTCTGAAGTGAAACATCCACACCTCAAATGCTGTGTGCACTTCTGGGCCCCTCAGGACAGGAGAGACACCGAGGGGCTGGAGTGTGTCCAGGGCAGGGAGGGAGCTGGGGAAGGGGCTGGAGCCCCAGGAGAGGCTGAGGGAGCTGGAAAGGGGCTGAGCCTGGAGAAAAGGAGGCTCAGGGGGGACCTTGTGGCTCTGCACAACTCCCTGCCAGGAGGGGACAGCCGGGGGGGTCGGGCTCTGCTCCCAGGGACACAGGGACAGGAGGAGAGGGAACGGCCTCAGGCTGGGCCAGGAGAGGGACAAGTTGGAAATTGGACAAAATTTCTTCATAGAAAGGGCTGTCCAGCCCTGGCACAGCTGCCCAGGGCAGTTTTGGAGTCCCCATCCTTGCAGGGATTTCAGAGCCATGTGGCTGTGGCACTTGGGGGCATGGGTCAGTGGTGGCCTTGGCAGTGCTGGGGAATAGTTGGACTCCACCTTGGATGTCTTTTCCAACCTAAACAATTCTGTAATTCTATAAAACTTTGATACAGGACCATTTTCTACCTCTGCAGAGCCACATTTATTCCAAGCAGTGTCCATGTTACTGAAGCAAGTTAATCCCATCAGTTTACAATTTATCTTCTTGGAGAGGTCTTGTCCCCCTGAGCAGCATTTCAGTGTCATGCTGAGGGCAATTCTCCCACTGATGGCTGTTGTTAATATTACCTATAAAGTTACGCAACTGCTGCTGATTGGCAGTGTGGGTGGCCAGGAGACTGAATGATGGGATGGAGGAAAGGGGAGTATTTTAAAGGGAATGAGTCAACCATATTAAAAGACAGACTTCGTATGAAGTGAATAAGAAAAAGGTTCGAGAAGAAGAATTATTAATATAGACAGGAATTCAAAACCAAAAGTGGGTTTTGAAAAAGGGTTGGCTCCTCTCTGCTGCTCATATGAAGTGTCACATGGAGCAAAATAAGCCACTTACTGAAAACTGATTTCCTCATCACCTGGCCTGAAGACAGCATTAAAGAAATGTAGAAAGGAGAATTTACATTTTGTTTATCCACATTGACAGGAGTGGATTCTTGTTCTCTGTGAAATATCTTTCTGAAAAACCTCTCAGAAAATGTAGAGATTGTATTTAGAAGAAACAGAAATTTGTAAGAGTCTGTTATATTTTTATTGAATGGCATAGACACCCTAATGTTTTTCACAGGTGTAATTGAAAAGATAAACTTTAATTCCCTTTCATATAATCAGCTATTTCTCCCTAATTTTCTCATTTCTTTGTTGATTAGGAACTAAGTGAATTAGTGGAATACGTTGAATATTTCATGTGCTAAATCAGCTTTTATAAATAGGAATTCTTCCACAGAATTCCTTAATGATAGGAACAATAACCCAGAGTTTGGACTAAAAGTAGCAATTCTTAACAATCTCTGAGTTAGAGGCAGAGGGGTGTTCAGCCTGGGGAAGAGAAGGCTCTGGGGAGACAAGCCTCTAATACATTGCCATTGTTTAATCCTCCTGTATTTGTTATCCCCAGCACTTTTGGGAGATGTCTGATTGCCTTCACTTCTCTGAAACAAAGTTGGGACACGTAAGATACTTTTTTTTTTTTTTCCCCCCCCAATTGCCCTTCAGATATGTTGCTGGAATGTGGTGGAGCTCTTCCAGAGCTGCTCTTGTTCATATTCAGGCTGGAGCCCAAGCCGTGTGAGCTGTGGCCCCCTACTGAATGACATATTCTCCAAAGACACTGTGTTCTGATGCATTTTTTTGTGGCTATCAAGCTGGTACGGTGTGTACAGAGCCTGCTCCACTCCAGCATTTGTGTGTGTGCTAACCCAAACCCTTGACCTGAAAGATAATGTTGGCTAGTAACAAAAAACAGCCATCCTGTTCTAGAGAAAATAAGATGTATTGTAACATTGCAGGTTCAATTTGCCTTGTTCACTGCAATAGGACTAATTATCTGAAGTATATCTGTTCTCCCCAGATAAACTGAGGAGAAAATGGATGTTGCAGTTCCCAAAGGCAGGTCTTTCATCTGCTCACCAGCAGATAATTTGTAGCACTCGCAGAGAAATCAGATGCTTACTCAATGCAGCCAAAAAAAGTTATCTGAACAAAGAACAACAAGTTTTCCCATTCCAACACTAATCTTCTAGATTTTGATAAATTGAGTCAATAGGAAGAGTCATGTTACATTCCCATGGGAAAAAGCTTCATGGAATTTTTCTGATACATAAGATTACTTTCCTGCAGTAAATTAGCTGTGTTAACATGTGGTAGGTTAATTAAAGTTTGTTAGAAAGCTTATTGTAAGTTACAGGTAACCAGTTATAATACAAACAGGATTTTGGTGAGGAAGAGTTGAGGGACTCTGGGACAGATGTACAACATATCCAGGTGCTTCACTGTCTTTCAGCAGTAATCTCTCATCCTGTCCCTGTCTGTCACTGCTGTACTTTATGAAGCAGGCAGCACAAAATTAACTTTGGTCCCCAAATAGACAAGATTGCATAAATACTTCAGGAAATTTTATTTAGTTGGATAATGCATCTTTTACATATTTCTATCAAGAGCATTTTGCCTCAAAATTTGAGAAAATACCATCTGTTGCTCATAGTTCATTTTGGAACAAGTGCCTGTGTACATAGACTTCTACAATTATTTTCTGTGAGTTTTGGGTTTTCCACATCTCAGTTAAAGGTTCATTTTTTGGCATTCAGGCTGCAGCTGCTCTCTGCTTCCAGAACATTCAGCAGAGCAGTGGTCAGCAACTTCTGTGTTTATCGGAACTGATGCAGTGTCTTTGTGTCCAAATGTCCTTCAAAAATGAGATGGAATGTAGTGAAAAGAGATTTAATCTAAAAGTTACCCCAGTTATTTGGTTGGTTTGCTGTCAGCTCTCAGAAGGCTGTTTCTCATCTCCTTACAATTTCCCTTTTATTCAGCTCGGGAGAGCAGTTCTTGAAATTTGTTCATAGAGGTTTTTCGGGCCCAGGTTAATAGAATAAATGATACTTTTACTGGCAGGTAAGGTAAGAGGGAAACAAAACCACTTTCTTCCATTTTCTAATATTTTAGAAGAACTTATCTCCTTTATACTGAAAATCACTTCAAAGCTCAATAATGTGATTTTTCTGATAGGCTTCACACATCTTTGTTAAGCTATTCCCTTTAATTTTCAAAATATTTAACACCACTGAAAGAATGAATACAGTATGTGTGTTGAGTGGTGTCATAAAGAATTACTTCTTTAACCATGCTGCTATCTTTTAATGTATCATAAGAAATAAAAGCATTTTCCATGATTTATCTTCAGTTCTGGTATAAGATAATGGCTTATACCAGTATTCCTGCTGAGTATTCCTGCTCACAGCAGTTTGGGAATCTCGTGCCATAACCCCTTGTCAGCTGTCTGCTATCTGGGACATGACATTTTTATCATGCACTGCTGCTGTTTAATACTGAACCATTTCAAAAACTTTCCTGTGTGCACACACTTCTGATGAACAGCAATAGGTAAATTCAACCTTTTTTGTAATTGCTGTTTTTAAACATGCCTAATGTTGTCATGAGGCAGTCAAGAGGGGTTTTTTTCTGTTTTGTGGTGATTTTCTGTTGTATTCCCCATCTCAGTTTCCGTTTGCAGTGATTTTTGGTGTTTGAGCAGAGCAGGAGTCTTGGTCTGTGGAAGCAGGGGCAGGGTGTGGCCTCAGCAGTCCTTTGCCTCCTTGGCATTCCCCAAACTCTAATGATGGATAATCTGCTCTGCAAACCCCTTCTGCTCACTGCTCACAGAAATTTCAATAGCATTTTTCACCCCAAGGGCAGGAATACAGAATCTTCTGGCTGCTGGGTAGAGAGAAGCCCTGACTTTTCCCACTTAAATCCTGTGGGTCATCAGAAAGGGAAAATCTGCTTGGATAGTATGGAAATTATGGAAACTCCATTCAGTCTTTGTTTGTATTGAGGACTTGGATTACACAGTCTTGTGTGTGAAGTTTTTTCTCTTAGATAGAGTCAAAATTGTTCAGGTTGGTACTTTCAGTGGGAGGGAACAGTTCCAAGGCATTGATGGTTTGCTGTGTTGTAGCAGAGATGCTGAACCACAGGATCTGTCTGGTGAGGAACCAGATGAGAATTATGAATTCAGCTTCTCTAAAGTTGACAGCTTTAGTCAGGGATCAGTATATGTTCAGTTTGTTTTGATACCGTCTCAATTAAAATTGCTTAGACACTGAAGGTGGGTTTGCAAAGCCACAGAATTGTAGAATTGTTTGCTTTGAAAAAGCCCTCTTGAGTTCAGGTTGGAAAAGTCAGAGTCCAACCATTCCCCCAGCTCTGCCCAGGCTATCACTGACCCATGTCCCCAAGTGCCACAGCCACATGGCATTTAAATCCCTCCAGGTGTGGGGACTCCATTCTGGGCAGCTCTGCCAGGGCTGGACAGCCCTCTCCATGAAGAAATTTTCCCTAATATTCAACCTGAGCCTCCCCAGCCTGGGGCCATTCCCTCTCCTCCTGTCCCTGTGTCCCTGGGAGCAGAGCCCGACCCCCCCGGCTGTCCCCTCCTGGCAGGGAGTTGTGCAGAGCCACAAGGGCCCCCCTGAGCCTCCTTTTCTCCAGGCTCAGCCCCTTTCCAGCTCCCTCAGCCTCTCCTGGGGCTCCAGCCCCTTCCCCAGCTCCCTTCCCTGCCCTGGACACGCTCCAGCCCCTCGGTGTCTCTCCTGTCCTGAGGGGCCCAGAGCTGACTCCAGGGTTGGTGTAATCTCTAATTACTGAGTGATTTTCTCGAGTGACAGCAGGTAGTTCACAGGAAATACACTAATAGTTGTGTATATACTTCTGCAGAGAGTGTCACAGTTGTTGCTGCTAAGCATAATATGAAAGATGGAGAAAATATTTCATAATACAGTCAGAGATGATGCTGGGGTGACAGGGTGGATAAATTACATTCCTACAACTGTAATGTATGTAGTAAAGATTGGGAGGTGTGAAGGAAAAACGTGAATAAAACTGTTCAGTTTAAACTCCTAATTGGTGTTTTTTTGTGGCCACTTGCAAGATGTAATGTTTTGCCATCTTAGTCTTCATGATAAAAATACGCATTTCTGTACTTCAGTTAGCATCACATAGGATAAAAAGAATAAGAGCACATTCCAAAAAAGCATCAAAATGCAATAAAGGTGCTTAAATCTGGAGTTAACTATGAACTGAAACACGAAAATTAATGCCTGTGTAGCAACTGTATCTTCCTATAGAATTGTTGAATTTGTTTGGTTCCTTTTGGAGAACCACTTAACTTGCTTCAAAGAAGGTCACCAGAAATCATCTCTAAGATACACTTTAAGGTCTGCAGATTTCATTAGGTAATATTTACATTGCTGTTATTAACTACTGTTAGGTTTAATGCATAAATTAGGAACTTTGTCTTACATAAGACCTGCATTGCTCCTGATGGGCGCCTACAAGGAAGTGGAAAGGGACTTCCTACAAGAGAATGGAGTGACAGGACTCAGGGAATGGCTTCCCAGTGCCAGAGGGCAGGGATATTGGAAAGGAATTGCTGGCTGGGAGGGTGGGCAGGAATTCCCTGGCCCAGGGTGCCCAGAGCAGCTGTGGCTGCCCCTGGATCCCTGGCAGTGTCCAAGGCCAGGCTGGACAGGGCTTGGAGCAGCCTGGGACAGTGGGAGGTGTCCCTGCCCATGGCAGGGGTAGTGGAACAAGGTGGTCTCTCTCCCTTCCATCCCAAGCCATCCTGTGATGGTTATCACTCCATGATAATTACCAAAGTTTCAGTTCTTGTAGCACTTACTCCTTTGTAACTTCTCCAAACAGTTCTGCAGGTGACATTTTGCAGCTAAGCTGAATGTGTAGAGCTGGGATCAGAAACTTTTTCACTTGAGGAATGTCTTTAAAGTCCTCGAACTCTTCTGAAGGTAGATTGGTTCTGTTAATTAAAGCCTGTATCATGATGGTCTATTTAGCTTTGTATGGTGGAGTTGGGGTTGCACATGAAACTTGTTCTTTCTTGTTCTACCTGCCAAACTAAACAAAATCTTCCCATACCTCTAGGGAATTCTGCTTAGTTTCATGGAGAAACAGAGAAATCTTCATTTCCTTACAACAGCAAGAAAACCTCATTGGTATTTCAAGCACAATATGACTAAATACAAATTCAGTTTTAATTTTCCTACAGGAATGTTGTCATCTTCTAGTAGCATTTGCTTCCCAGATTTTATGGGATCTTGGACAATGGTTGGGTTCGGTTTTACTAAATACTGTTTGCATTCTGTTGTCAGTGTTGCTTGTGGTTTGGAAATACTGTCTTGGGAGTGTTCGAGTTCCCAGCTGGTGACTGTCAGGTGTTTTAGGCATTGTGGTGGATCCCCTTGTGCTGGAGCTTCTTGGTGGGCTTAGATCAGCCTCTGAAGCTCAGCCTTGAGTAGGTGTCTTCCAGAGCAATTTACTTTTTCTAGGCTAGTTGGGGTGAAAATCAGTTTATTTGATTTGAGTCATGGGGAGACTTGGACCACCCTGGTCTAGTAGAAGGTTTCCCTGCAAATAAACCTTACAAACCAAACAGTTTTGGGATTCTGTGATTCTGGGAATTGCAAAATCCTCAGTAAACAGGTAAAAAGGACACAGGGCTATGAGAGTGAAGCATCGCCAAGTATCAATAAAGCACTGAGGGAATATGGGCAATTTTACAGTAATTTTTTATTGATTCTGGAGCCTGACTTTGAAGGAGGTGGAGAATAAGTTAGAATACTTCAAAGTGAAGTGGTTTGGGATTGGAATTTCAAAGACAGGAAGGGTGTAGATGGAAGAAGAGATGAAGGTGAAGGGGTGACCAGGAGATGAGCTGTGGTTTAGCTGTAGGTCAGCTGGATAATAAACACGATATGGTGAAGTCACATAAAGGGTACCAGTGAGGCATCTGCACCTTCCCTGGGTTACATTCATGTCCTCAGACATGGCTCATTATTTCCTGGGCCAGTGCAAGCTGGGAAAACAGGCTGTTGGAGCATGAAAGCAATTGGGCTTGCTGCCTTGGCAGGTGTCCTGTGGTGTGTTTTCCCTTGGAAACTGCTCCTGGGCCTTTCCCTCTGGGACAGGACACACTGTGGCATTTCCTCCAGTGTAGCCTTGCTGTGGGCTGTGGTGGGTGTTGGCATCGGGATACGGGCTGGAAATGCTGTGTTCCTCCTGGGAAATGTGTTCCTGCATGGGCTGGCTCAGCGTGGCTGGAAACCTGGGCTCTCAGCTTGCCAGTTCCTCGGGAAGGCAGAGGAGGAGCGTCAGGATGGACAGTTTATTTAGCAAAGTGTCTGGCAACAAACTTTGTGCTGGTGTGACAGCTCTGCTTTCATTTCTAAGCAGTGATCAGAGATGCCAGGGTTAATTCTTGAGGTTATAATCACTCTAGGCCCTGCAGTTTTTCATGTAATACCTACTTTACCAAAAGTTGTCTGAGCTTGACATAGAACAGCCAAAGTGTATTGCCAGTAAA
This sequence comes from Acrocephalus scirpaceus scirpaceus, assembly GCA_910950805.1. NCBI lineage: Eukaryota > Metazoa > Chordata > Aves > Passeriformes > Sylviidae > Acrocephalus > Acrocephalus scirpaceus. The sequence continues at coordinate 1,274,947 of OU383776.1, forward strand.
AGAGATAAAGATAAGGTTCTGGTCACCAAAGGCTTGGCTTTGAAGTTGCTTTGTTCATTGAGGGTAAGAACAGTTTTCTTGTGAGCTTCCTTCATTCCTCTCCGTTCCTCCACTCCTTTGGCAGAGTGAGTTTATTTTGTTGAAGGTTTTATTTTCTGCTGAAAGTGCAGGAAATTCAGACAGCTCTCTTGGAAGTTCCCCAAAGCTAATACAAACAAGATACATATGCTTCTCTTAAACTAACTAAAAATAAAGTAAATTATTTGAAAATATTTAACTGTAGATATTCCCCTATAAAGACAAAATGGAAATTTACATCATTTTACACAATTACATTTGTGGATGCTGATAAATTATGTTATCAAGGTGAAATTCTCTGGAGTGTCTATTTCCTATTCCTCACAAAAGACTGAGGAATACCACCCTGAAATCTGGAATAGCTGTGTTACAGACAGAAGTGGTAACTACTGAATGTCCAAAAGCATAATTCATTGAAGTATTCTTTAGCATGTACGAAGCTGGATGAAAAAAAATGTGATGTAAAATGAACTGAAACTGTCTGTTCAGCTATACTTTGTGTGGCTGCAGCTTATGGATCTGGAACAGTTTACCAAATTTTTCCTGTTGGTTTCTCTCTAGTAAAAAAAATTGCAGAACTTGTCTGTTTGGGGTTAATTTGGCATTCTTAGTCCTTTTGATATCTGTTAATTGTGCAGGGTATGTATGCATTTTTTTTTCCATTGCCGACAAAATTGCCTTTATAGTCATATCTGCGTCATGAAGGAAGTAGTTGTTTATGACTATAATTTTTTATAATTTATGTTCGCAAATTGTTGAATCTCACTGAAAATATTACAGATGAAGAGCTGTAGTGAGTCATCATGGACAGGGACTCAGCATGGAGAACAGCCATAATTACAGTTGCCTGTGCAACCTCCACCCTCACCTTTTCTCTATTCCTACATCCATATGAGTCCTTCAGCCTCAGCTCTGAAGATGATGGGTGGTCCCACAGTGTGGACAACACCTACAGGGACAGCAGCCAGGCCATGGCTTCCCAGGGCCAGAGGGCAGGGCCAGCTGGGATGTGGGGCAGGAATTGCTGGCTGGGAGGGTGGGCAGGAATTCCCTGGCCCAGAGTGCCCAGAGCAGCTGTGGCTGCCCCTGGATCCCTGGCAGTGTCCAAGGCCAGGCTGGACAGGGCTTGGAGCAGCCTGGGACAGTGGGAGGTGTCCCTGCCCATGGCAGGGGGTGGAAGGAGATGAGTTTTAAGGTCCCTTCCCACCTAAACCATCCTGGGATTTTCTGAGTTGCAAAGAGAGGCAAAGGGAGCAGATGTCCTTAAGGAGTCACTCAGAACTAGCTGGGAGAGTGGTGAGTCCAAGATGGTTTTCCTTCTGTGAATTGTGGAGTTCCTGGGAAGGAAGCTATTACATCATGTCCAGCTATTTCAAGTAGCTGCTTCACAGCTTTTGCACACTGTGTGCACTCCTGGCTCTGCTGGAGAGGGACCAGCAGTGTTGGTCAGAACAAGCTAAAGCCACTAAGCTTTGACACAAAGCGACTTGCACTTTTAAAAATTCAAATGTCAAAGCATTTTATTACTGGCAGCAAGTTCCTACTCACTAAAAGCCATTCATTGTCATAAGCTGTTAAGATTAGAATTGTGTTTGGACATGTTTTTTTGTCAGCCTGCATTTCCATCAACTATTTCTTTTGCAATTACATGTGACATTTCCACTTCATTTCGTCAGGTTTCTTTGAATTAAGACTTCAGCACAGTGTGTTGTCCCGTTGTTTTCTTTTACCCTATTTACATTGTGCAGTTGTAGCATACTCCCTTACCAATCCCTGCTCAGGTTTTGCTTTTTTTAGGCAGATAAGCTTCTTCCTGCTTATTGTGCTAACTATATAATTAGCAGTTATTTAGCTGAAAGTATAATTTAGCTGGTAAATTGCTGTGATGTGAATGCACAGTGAGAAATGTGGCTTTTTTTTTGTATGACCTGGGTGTCTATGCCCATTGTCATATGGTGCATAACACCACTCATATGGATCTTGCCACAAAATAAAAAGTTGCTCTGTTAGATCTCCAATTTTTCAAAAAGTTAGAAAGTAGACCTCTTTAGGCTTACAATTATTCATTGCTTTGGATTGGGTTTACTGTACATCCAGATAAAAGGGGGGAAAACCAAATCATTGCAATTAAGTGAATTTCAGCTTGCAATAAAAAAATACATAGTCATGTCCATAATATATAGTCTGAAGCATGTAATTATCATGTGTATATGATATGTGACTTCAGTTTGCTCACTAGTGCTTCTTAGAATTATGGAATAGAACCCCTGAATAGTTTGAGTTGGAAGGAACCTTAGAGCTGATCTTGTTCCACCCCTGCCATGGGCAGGAACATCTCTCACTATCCCAGGGTCTCTGTCCAACCTGGCCTTGGACACTTCCATGGATGGAGCAACCACAGCTTCTCTGAGAAACCTGTGCCAGCTGTGGCTGAGTGTGCAGCGTATCTTCCTAGGTTAATGATCAAAAATGCAAAATATCATTAAGAAATCTGTCACCATCCGTGCTGTGCAATTCCTTGGGTACTTTCACTGCCCTGAAAAAGGGCAGTGCTTGACTTCCAGCCTGGATCCAGGACTGAAGGTCAAAAAATGGGCTAATCAAGGAGCTAATTTCATCATGGAAGAGAAACTCATGTCCCCCTCTGTGTATTGATGCCGTTTCATAGCATCAAAAGTCACCAAAATTCTGATTTTTCAGCCAGTTATTATTTTCCATATAAACGAACTTTGGAAGAGAGAAAACAGAAAGCTGAATAATTTTGTCTCTGTTTATATTAGCTGTAAAAACCACGAGGGATGGTTATGCAACATTAAGCTGAATTACACAAGATGTGCCTCCCTTTATCTCCTCAGAACTGGTAACATTTAGAGGGTGGAGATTTGCATTCATTCATGATAGAACTTTTTAAATCAGGTTTTTATAGTCACAATAATTAAAATAAATTCAATATCAAATTGAATTAAAATGATGAGCATTCAGAATGTTCCATTGTGAGAACCAGGAGATGGGGCACCATAAATCAAACAGGTTTTTAGTGACACTGAGTTTTTCCATCCTCTGCTGACAGTGATTTGTTTTTTGATGGGTAAATATGTCTGTAAGGAACTGAACTGTGAGCAAATGCCTGGGGTTTCGTGGTTAGGATGCTTGACTTCTCTTGATATTTAAAAGCCATATACTTTTCAAGTGGTTTTACACATCAGGATGTAAGCATTGAATTCTGTGGAAGTGTTTGCCCAGGAGGATACCATGCTAATTATTAATTGTATTGCAGTAAAGAAAGCAACAATATTCCAGGATGGTCAGATCCAGAAACATCCAAGCTCTGCCCATCATTTGCCTTGGCTTTGAACTTTTGTGTGTTCCTTGATAGTGTTTATCAAACTCACATTGTTTTTCCCCAGATAATGTTCTCATTCGTCGTGTTTTCCCCTGCATCCTCTCAGCTTGTTTCCATTCCCTTTTCTCTGGCGTGATTACTTGTTTTTTCCTTTTAACAAAAGACTACCCAGACGTGTACCTGGCTGTGTTTTAGGTGTCACTGCCTGGTTTATCCCTTATACATCTAGAACATGACTAAATGTCTGCCTTTTTGCCTTAAAAGTTAGAATCTTTGCAAAAAAGCACCACATTTAATTGCTCTCCTGAGAAGGAACATGAGGTGACTACCTAAAATTACCCACAGTAATGCTAGGGCTGTGCCTACATTCCCATCCCTTTTGCAGGCATGATTTCAGTCTCACAATGTTGGTACCAAGCTTTTAGCTGCCACTTTTCTTTATAATGATGGTTATAATTATTTCCATGGGAATAAACCAAAAAAACAGGTGAGGGAGGACTGGTACACATCGATGTTGACACAGGCATTGTCTGAGCCCTGTTTTGTAAAAGAATATTGTAATTTTAAATGTGAGTGCCACACTGAATTTGTCAGCTGTAAGCAACAGGAAACTTTTAACTCCTCTCCTTTCATGTACTGTTCAATAGATTGAAGCATGTCTACATTTCACAAATCAGTATTTGATTTTACTTTTCATATAACAGCCAATCCAGTTAAAAAAAATGGTCTCACAAAGCTGCTGAGGATGATGTGTTAGTCCTTGCCTTGGCCACACACATTCAGCCTTTCAGCTGTGTTCAGCTGCTCTGTAAGTAATACACAGGGTGATAAACTGCAACAACAAAATGTTAATGTAATTTTATTTATACCTGTCTTGATACCATGTCTGGATGCAGTGGGGCTGTAGCTTGATACTGATGATACAGAGCAACAAAACCACATGGCATTTTATCAGCATTTCTCCACTGTCTCATCCAAATGCTGTCCTTGGATTTATGCTTGTTTTTTCCTTTGTTTTGAAAACTTTTAAACCCTTAGGAATGATTCAATCTCTAATTATAGGAGCAGACAGTTCTCCTGATAACGTATATGCCAAATACAGGGATTCAGTGCCACTTCTCTGTCTTTTATGGAGATCTTTCTTCTTATAAATACTTTTTTGTGTAGTCAGTTGTGAGTAAAAATCTTTGCTATGTCTCCTATTTTATTTTGTGGTGGTCCCAGAGTCTGCACCTGCAATGTGGTAGCTGAAATACAGGTGGTTGATTCTGTCCATCAGCTCTTAAAAATGTTAAATTTAATTACTGTGCAATAACCTCGGAACCTTTTCATTGTTTGAAGCTGACCACTAGCAGAGTCTCCAACCTATTAGAAGGTGGTTAGCAATGCTTTCTGTTTCAATTAGCTGTATGCCTGCAGTTTAAACTGAACACCTTCTATTAAAAAAGCATTTGGTTTTTGAAAAGTAGTTGTGTGGTTTGTTACCTTTCTGGTAACTGGATAGACCTCACTTGATTCAGAATCGTAATATTTCTGTGAAAGTCATGTAGCCTATGTTTTAGAATAGTGTCTTGGTCACCAGCTCACCCTGCTGCACTGGAGGCAGAGGTATGGAGTGCTCAGAGCTTTTAAAAATACACCATAATACAGAATATTCTGCAGTAAATCTGAGTTGATAAGCAAGCACCAGGTGAGTTAGGTCTGGATTTTTCTTCAGATCCAAGCTGAAGCAGTTATTTCTATTTTTGTCTAATATTTTCCATTACATACCCTTCACAACACCTACCTAGGATGCTGTTTCATAGCACAATAACTAGGTAACTCAGCAGAGGAACCACCTGCATTTTGAAAGTAGAGATTATTTCTGTCATAGAAGGCTGTGATCCCATTGACAGCAATCAACTTTGTAAGGGTTTCTGCCATCAGTTAGCTACACTACAATGCTAATTTAGGTGGCAAAGTCATTAAAAAATAGGAGCTACTCACATTCAGAAAAAAATCTGTAACCTTCACTGTCAGGCATCATTGCTAAAGAAGGAATTTTACTGGAATGCATGCATGAGATATTCCTCTTCAAACAGGAGCTCCAAAAAACTTCCACTTAAATCTCCCTTGTACATGTAGAAGATGAGTGTTGGGGATAACCAGACTGAAGTGTGGGAATAATGATGGGATCTCACTTTTCCATGGTCCTCAGTGTCACAAAAGAAATGGAGGAGCAGGCAAGGGAAATGGTGCTGCCTTCTGCAGGGCCACGTCTAGGAGAGGGATTTGGGACAAGGGATGGAGAGATGGGACAAGGGGGAATGGCTTCCCAGTGCCAGAGGGCAGGGCCAGATGGGATGTGGGGCAGGAATTGCTGGCTGGGAGGGTGGGCAGGAATTCCCTGGCCCAGGGTGCCCAGAGCAGCTGTGGCTGCCCCTGGATCCCTGGCAGTGTCCAAGGCCAGGCTGGACAGGGCTTGGAGCAGCCTGGGACAGTGGAAGTTGTCCCTGCCCATGGCAGGGGTGGGTCTGGCTGAGCTTTAAGGTTCCTTCCAACCCAAACCACCCCGGGGTTCTGTGATCTACACTTCTAGGAGGAAATGCACCTTGCTTTGCATTGAAAGCAGCCAGAGCAAAGTGGTAGCAAAAAATTTTGCTCTTTATGAGTCCAAACAGAATAATGAAATTTCTTGTGTTCTCTTCTGCCTTGGTGAGAGCATACATCTACCACATGACAATTCCTACAGTGCTACTTAATAATAGAAAATAACTGTGCAGCTTGAATGACAGGCCAACAAAATGCTGCTGTAAGTGCTGCCTTTTTACGAAGAACTTAAGTGCCTTGTAATAACTCAGAAAATGAACTTTGTGGGCAGTCAGCAAAAGGAAATGTCAGTGGTTTCGTTGTTCATACCCAGCACAAAAACTCAAGCTGGTTTAGTATGGTTCACATTCTTGCCAGACCTGTAAAATCTCACCGTCCTGTGTTTGATGTGATGGAGATAACCAAAATGATACAAACAAGGTAGAAGTGCCCCTTTTTTTACCTTATTCCAAGGTAGGACAGACAGCTCTGCAGTTGGAATAACTGTATTGGAGATGTCCTGATGTGGAGCTCAAGCAGGGAAATCCAGACAGCTGGCAGGAGTTCACATGCCAGCTTGTTCAGCCTAGGGAAGTTTGAGTTGTCAGATGCACTGACAAAAGGAAAAGCTCTACGAGTTTATCTTAGTGTGAAGGCTTAGTGCACTACAAAAGGAGATTCCTTTTTTCATTTATTACAAGTGTTCTTCAACGCCAAGAAAATAATCTTAAAAAATAGTCAAAGGGGGCAAGTGTGGTAACAGTGACAGATGTTCAGGGTGCAGTGATGTTTGATCCAGTTGGTTTTCCTTCTCCTGCCTTTGCTTTTCTCTTTCACACACTGTTTTTTATTTCTCTGTTATTTTTTGCCTCTTTTCCCTATCCCTCCTTCCTGCATAGGGGCTCAACAGAAAATATAATTAATTAATTATATGCTGAAGTGTTTTTATTTAGACTAGGAAGGGTTGAAAAGAATGTGTTCACTTAACCCTTATGAATTTGGCTGATTACAATGTGGTAATGCTTTATCTCATGGCTCCTGTTGGGAGAATCAAGGAATGAGGCTGAGTACTAGAATGATGCATTTCAATTAAAATTTTGGTGATTACTGGAGAAGACAGATTCCTTTCCAGACACACGGATGCCAGATTTGCTCACCATAGAGACATTACCAGCTAATAGCTTTATTAGCAATAATTACCTGTGCACTGCCTTTACTACTCAATATCTTACAATGGAAAAGGGCACACTGACCTTTTACTCCTTTCTGAAAGGCACAAGACCTGAATGTGATCGAGGAAGTGATCCGGATGATGCTGGAGATCATCAACTCCTGCCTGACCAACTCCCTCCACCACAACCCCAACCTGGTGTACGCTCTGCTCTACAAGCGGGATCTGTTCGAGCAGTTTCGGACCCACCCCTCCTTCCAGGACATCATGCAGAATATAGACCTGGTGAGTGGTACCTGACTTCAAAGACACTTACACTTGGTTATGTGATCTCTTTTTACTCTTGAGAAGCAGAAAATATTCATCACCTCTTATAAGTTGGTTTTAATATGTTGAATTTTTCTTGCCTGTTTTTTGGGCCTGCACTGTGATGGCTTCTGGGCAGCATAGAAACACGGAGTGGTTTGGGTTGGAAGGGACCTTAAAGGTCCAATTTATTTTCAACCCTCTAATTTCTTTCCCTTTCCCATACCTTTAACTTAGGAGAATCAGAGGGATTTGAGATGCATCTGGTAAGGAATTCCCAAGCTCTGACACATCTTTCACCCCTCAAAGGGAGGACAATGTCAGATTCTCTTGACTGCCCCTTGTTAGAAACTTGCCTTTCAAGGGAGCAAAAGCTAATTTTCATCATCAAACCTTTTCTTTTCTCTCACTCTTATCACCAGCCTATTAATGATTATAGGGAATTATTTTTAAAGAAGTAAAGAGCAGGCATTCATTATTCCCTGTCTGTATCAATGTGTGTTGTTTTCACCTGCTAAGTGTTTTCTTCACAGGAACCTTCTCCTTGTGTAAGGAAACATTTTAGAAGAAAATAGCTGTGGATAAGAAGCTGTTACCAGTGTGACTTTCTGTGGAGTATGACTTTGGGAAACAGTTGTTAATTATTTCTGCATCTGATAATAGTTTTAATGTTCATGTGGAGAGCCTGAGCTTCTGCTAGAAAAATTTGAAGCATTACAAATGTTTCTCTGTCTTCTAGTCAATATTTGCAGAGCTGAGCAATGTTTGAAGCCACACTGGGTGCAAAATACTGGAAGGGAGGGCTGAGCAGGGTGCTAAGTCTCTGGATGCAATGAATAACTTATTATTGTGTCTAATAATCTGCAGAGTTTCTGGTTTGATTTGCTTTTAATTACAGGAGATTGACAGATATGCCCACAAAGGAAAGTAATTGTAAGTGTTGAACTGAAATCCTGCTCTGTACCTGTTCCTTCTTCTGTTCTCTCTTCACATTTTCTGGTCATGCAAGAGTTTGAGGAGTGGAAGACTTGAAGCTCAAAACTCTCCAAACTTTCAGCAGCTGCAGACTACAGGCAGCGTGATACTGTCTGCACGATTAGAACAAGATGTCTTAAAGTTGTATAAAGAGGATATGGTGCACTGAAGATAACACTTGTCTACATTCCTGACTGAGATAGGGACCTTCTCTGGTTACTTGCCCACATCCAGGATAGCTGGTGGTGGCCAGATCCTTCTGCTTGCAGCCCCGTGCCTCCCACAGACAGCAGCACGTCCTTTCCTTTGTAACAGTTAAATGTAGGTTTTCCTCAACAATTTAAACAATTCCTCCCCAAAACTATTTAATATTGGGTTACAGCATAATGCCAGTTACATTCAGAAACTATTTAAAGCTTTCCAAGGGAGCATGTTGAATTTTTAAATAGCTCCTTTGTTAGAGAAGCGAGGACGTCAAAAAAAGAAATTTTTTTAATTTTTTTTTTTTAAATGTACCTGTCACCATCTGGCAAGTGGTAAGAGCTGTCAGGCTTGTAGATCTGAATAAAAGATGAGATTCATCTGACTCCTCGTCTACCCTGTCACGTCCTGCACTTCATACACAGTATTGGCAGCACCATACACAGCGAGTCTTTATCTTGTGTGCTACAGCCAGAATGTTCTAACTGGTCTTGCTGTCCCTTGAAACAGTGGCAAATCATGTTAGTTTTACTTTAGACATTGCAGGGAGCTTGTCTGGGAACCATGTGGGCAGGATCTGAGAAGAACCCAAATGAGCTTCTGTCTCCAAGAACTTACCAGACTTTCCTCTGCAGAAGTGGAGCTGGGAGCTGCATCCTCACAGCTGTATGGGACACTGTGGATGTCTGAGAGGTAGCTGTGCTCTAAAAGGAGTCAGAAAATAATATCTTGAAAGATTTGGCTCAATAAATTTCTAAACTCTATGCTGCTGAAAGCTGGGAGGATATACTCATGGAAGGATCTCCCTGTTCCTAACCTGCTCTTATATTCTTATTTCAGCATCCATCCCAGCCTGCTTTCAGACAGAGTAGTGAGCTGGCCAGGCTCTCATGCTGGTTATTCAGAAGAGGATGGATCCACCAACTTCCTGTGTACTGGGGAGCTGTGTTGGATTTCAGGCTGTTGTGATCAATGAAATTTTGTGTCCCAAATCGTACAAATTTTAGATGGAAGTGATAGGTGTTGCAGCTTTTGGTAATAAATGCAAGAGTGGTGAAGAAAAATTACCTTTCTGAAGCTCCCCAAGTATGTCTGCAGGGGCTCTGCTACATCCTGACTCTTGGTACTTTCTCTGGTCATAAACAGGAAAATATGTTTGGATTATCTGCACCCACGCTGCAGTGGAACCAGGAGTGTAATTTTTGACAAAGTCATTTGGTGACAGGACAAGGGGCAATGGCTTCCCACTGCCCAAAGGGCAGGGTTAGGTGGGATGTTGGGAAGGAATTCTTGGCTGGGAGGGTGGCCAGGTGAGGCAGTGGCACGGGGTGCACACAGAAGCTGTGGCTGCCCCATCCCTGGAAGTGTTCCAGGCCAGGTTGGATGGGGCTTGCAGCAACCTGATCTAGTGGAAGATGCATTGGGATTGAACTAGATGGCCTTTGAAGGTCCCTTCCAGCACAAACTGTTCTGAAATTCTTTGGTTCCAATAATCTAGATAGCTCTAGAGATTCACATGAGCAATAGGTGCCTGTTACACACTGTGTCACTCTGACATCCCTCTGCTCCAGCAAATTCTGCCCACTAATTGATGAAAGATTCTCTGATTGTAAACTGTGGTCCCTATTCATATTTCATAGTGAAATACTAACAGACAGTGTGATAATGTTTAATGCTGCAGAAATCAGACCAAAATACAGAGCATGTAAAGTCTGTCATGAGTTTTGGACACCAGAACAGTTGCCAGTTTGCCTTGTCAACAATGTATAAAATAGATATGACATATAAAGACTTAAATGCTTATTATTTTTACTCTGTTGGACATAATGTACTCATCAACCAAAAGGAAGCATGGAAGAGGTGAAAAGGCTAAAAATTTGATGAAGAATTAATTGGAGAATGTACTAGAGATGTAATAATGAGTAGTTGGTGGTACATATAGAAAAAAGGATCTGCTGCAATTCTGTGTGTATACAAGCAAAGAAAAACCCAGAGGTGTCCTCTAAGCTTGATCACACTGATCACATCTTAGCTGGATTACTCTGGGTTTAGAATCTCAATCATTTAGATTGAAAAAGACTTTCAAGACCATGGAGTCCAACCATTTCCCCAGCACTGCCCAGGCCACCACTGACCCATGCCCCCAAGTGCCACAGCCACATGGCTTTTAAACCCTTCCACCACTGCCCTGGGCAGCTGTGCCAGGGCTGGACAGCCCTTTGCAAGGAGAAATGTTCCCCAATATCCAGACTAAAGCTCCTCTGGCCCAGCCTGAGGCCGTTCCCTCTCCTCCTGTCCCTGTGTCCCTGGGAGCAGAGCCCGACCCCCCCGGCTGTCCCCTCCTGGCAGGGACTTGTGCAGAGCCACAAGGTCCCCCCTGAGCCTCCTTTTCTCCAGGCTCAGCCCCTTTCCAGCTCCCTCAGCCTCTCCTGGGGCTCCAGCCCCTTCCCCAGCTCCCTTCCGTGCCCTGGACACGCTCCAGCCCCTCGGTGTCTCTCCTGTCCTGAGGGGCTCAGAGCTGTCCCCAGCACTGGAGGTGTCCCAGCAGTGCCAGTCCAGGGGACAGGCCCTGCCCTGGGGCTGTGTCACACCATGGCTGGGACAGCCCAGGGGCCACTGCCCACCTGGGCACCCCTGGGCTCACACTCAGCTTGCACAATGAAAGAAATTCCAGGTAGAAATAAGAGCTGTAGAAAGCAGAACCTCTGAAGGTGCTGATTTGCCAAAGGAAGGGTAAAGTGATGTGGTATTTTTCAAATAAAATGTTGCTGTGAAGGGAAATGGAATAATCTCTCTCACATACTTGTGGGTTCACAGGTCATAAGGCAAGACTTTTCCAAGGTTAGGAATAACGAAGCACTGTGGTAGGTTTTCAGGGACCTCTGGATAGCAGAAGTTTGGCAGCATGGCACTGGGGCAGAGGACACACCAGCACAGGTCTGTAGGCACAGGTAGGTGTGGGGATGCCTCTGCAGCCCCACCAGAGCTCCGACCAGAGCAGGAATTGCCCAGGTTATGTTCAGTACAAACCTGCCCGCAGTAATTCCGGGCTGTTCCTCAGGATTTGGACCTTCATTTTACTCCAGAGATACACATAATCTCTGTGTGCTTCATCATTGAGGCAAAAATTGTTAATGTATAAGGGTCATCAGTGTATCAAGCACTTTTTATTGAAAACTACTTATTTGCCTCTGTATTTTCATAAATAATCTAAAAATCACCATTCCCAGCTGATTGGGAACATATGGGAACCATTAATGCTGCGCCGAAGAAACTGAAATCAAAATACCTTCTGCTTCCTATTACTTTACTTTTCATTTTAGAAAGCCATTTTAGTAGGAGATAGTGCATCTTGTTTAGCTAAAACAGGATATTCTCCTCCTGAACGATGAACAAAGAGGAATGCTATGGTTCCTCTTCTGGCCTTGTGCAGAAATATTTCAGCTGGGAGCTGTCTATATGCCTCCACTTCAGAGGTGGTCTGTAATTTGGTCAGCCACCTCAGATATGTCAGGAATTTGGTGGAGACTCTTCGCTTATCATTCCTAAAGATGTGTTTGGTTCATGGCCACGGTGAGAACTCCTTGGCTTTCACTGCTCTCATATTTCCTACAAGCGAGCAACTGATACCAGGTGGTGGAACAGGCCTAACTAGGAGCTGCTAGAATTTTGTTTGCAAAATAGTCTGATAGACATCAGGAGATTGGGAGCAATGGCTTAGTGATGCAAAGGACTCGATTGATGCAATTTCCTTCAAGGAATTTAATTCTTCAAAGGCATTTCCCTGCTAGATTTTAAAATCAATCAAGGTGGCCTCACTCTGTCATAGCAACCCCTGTTGTAAGACCTGCAGGACTTAAGAACGAAGTTTTTATGGCTTTCCTTAAAATGTCCTTAGAAAAACCTTGATCCTGCTGATTACCAGAGCCTTGCTAAATACTCTAAGGATTTGGGGTTTTGGTGGGTTTGAGTTGGGTTCTTTTTGGCTGTTGTTTGTTTTCTCTTGGGGGGTCCTCTTGCCTGTTTTTTCCCTCCTCACTCCTCCACCCTAGGAGTGGAGAGCAGAATACCTGGAAAAGCTCATGTGTCCTTGAACACGCTCCTTATTTCATTCATTCATTCTGAAAAATACAGTACTTCAAGTTTGCTGATTAATCTCTTGTGTTTCTCCTGCTATTGAATCACCTGAAGCTGTTTCACCCCTTCTTAAATCAGCAAGGGTTGGCTTTGCCTCCCGTTTGCTCCAGGTATGAGTACTGGATACCAAATGTAGCTGTGATTTATGTTTCCCTACGGAAGCTACTTAGTAGAAGTGCTAATCCTGTGGTACTTTACAGCAAGAGGTTTGTTTTCTTCTTTTCTTCTTGATTCAGTGTGCCATCAGTACACCATATTACTCTGCCAGTGGTGAATGTGGCTGGAAATAAAATACTCAAAGTGTTCCTTTCAATCACTTTCAAAGGGAGACAAAATTGACAAAAACAGGTTCAAAACTAACTCATTTTGTGCCAAGTGATTTTTTTTCTTCTGCCTTGCAGAACTGACCTTTGCAGTTGCAGGCAGAGGAGGCAGCAACGTGTTGTACTGTTATTTTTAGCTGGAGGAGAAGGAGAGGAGCTGTCATGTTCATTAGGCAGCTGCACTGCCTGGGCTGCTGCAGGCCTCACGGCACTTCAGCATCTGCTGACAGAATCCAAGTGGAGAAAACATCTTGCCCTTGATAGCTCTGCTGTTGGCATGTTGTAAAGGGAAATATTTTGTTACTTCAGCCTTGCAGCCCAATTGAAAACAATAGTTGGGTGAAACAACAGACACTGTGGTTGTTCCCTCACAATCTCAAAAATAATCTCCAAAACCTAAAATATTGCCTTTGAAATGAAAAGATGTTTCTAAATCATTCTAATCTTGTAGTACTTTTAATCTCTGGCAACACCTTGTAAGTTTACTGTTTAGAAAACAAAAGGAGAAAGGATGAGTTTCTCATGGAAAATTGATCTCTAGGAAGGAATTCTCACTGCGGGGGTGCGGACGCCCTAGCACAGGTTTCCCAGAGCAGCTGTGGCTGCCCCTGGATCCCTGGAAGTGTCCCAGGCCAGGTTGGATGGGGCTTGGAGCAACCTGGGACAGTGGAAGGTGTCCCTGCCCATGGCAGGGGTGGCACTAGATGAGCTTTGAGGTTCCTTCCCAACTAAACCTTTCCATGAGTCTATGATTAAAACCAGTTTTGGAAATCACCACCAAAAAGCTATCACTATATTTTTGTATAGAAGTATTAATGGTATTTTAATACAAACCCTGTCATGGCCTGAGCTGGAGGCGGCCAAGCCAGGTCCCCTGTGCCCATCCTACCAAGGTCTGGGTACCTTGCACAGCCAGGATTAGACTGCACAAGGCAAGGCTCTCCATACACCCACCGTTCTATTTGGACAGGGATCAGATATTCCTGATGAGGGGTTATAATAATAATAATATAATAATATATTTTTTTATATATATATATATATATATATAAAATATATAATAATAATAATATAATCCTGGATAAGATTTGCCTTTTAGTCTCTCTTAATATGGAAGCCAGACTGGAGAGAGAGCTCTTAGAGTGGGTTATGTTCCTTCATGGAGAGCCCTTTCAGTGCTCAGCCTGAAGAAAAGAGTAATTCACAGCAACTTGTGGAGTGTCTTCTTACTCTTCTTTTTAAGAAGTCTTTGCAGTTATTTTCTGTTAAAAGAGTATCAGGAAGGCACCATCTCTCAGCCTTGTTTATTTCCACTAAGATCTGGGAGTTTTCTATTCATAAAGTCATACGCTCAGTTGGTTTTAAAACGTACTAAAACCTGAAACTCATTTAATACTATTCACCTGGTTTATTTTTTCTGGTTCATTTCACTTTCAATGGGACACAGAGTGGAAATCTGTTAATTTTCATTTTTATTTTAAATTAAACTCTGTTATTAAGTGTAGAAGATAACTAAAGCTCTTTCTCAGGAAAGGCTACTCTTCCTTAATACGATGTTGGGCTTTTATATTTTTATATCTGACTAGATTAGTAGGAAAAGTGTTAGACCCTCTGCTACAGAGATTGGAGCTTAGGCATGAGGGACATAAAACTGGATGCTTTCTGGTTCTATTCCTGATCTGGAGCTAATAAGAAAATGCCTTCTTTAGGATCTCCTCTGTATAATTAATCTTCTTTTATGTTTGCTTTTTTATTTTCTTATTTCATTGGGATACTCATGGGTACCTCACTACCTCATTGGGCTATTGTGCTCTCAGGGTCCAAACAAGACCTTCATTTCTATACTGTTTAAAGTAGTAAGGCAAATAACTCCTAGAGATAAAAACCATTATTAAAGTAGATTTTTTAATTTTAGTCATCAACTACACATCAAAAATAGCCATTCTGAGTTCTCTAAAATGCTGACATAGCCTGAAAATACTGGAAGCCTGTCTTGCTTTTGTTCTCTTGAAATATAACCCAAAGAAGATTAGTACCTTTACCACAAAAACATAAGTCTTTTAAAAACATGTTAAGATTGAAGGGTTTGACTTCCCAAAATAGGAAACGTCAGAATTCAGGGAGTATCTGTGAGCTTCATTCAGTTTTTTTTACGTGTTTGCGTTATGATGGTGTTTTATCCTTTTCGTTAAAAGCTAAATATTAAGTTTTGCTTTTGTTGTGGTTTAGCAGAACTTGAGCTAACAAGGCAGTGCCACTGGGATGGATTCTCTGCAGGAGCCTGCCCTTGGCGAGGATGGGTTTCACCAGTGATTACTGACAACAGAGGAGTGTTGAAATGCAGGAAGATGGTTTTTTCTTTCAAAGTCTGTGGGCAACTTGCTTGTTCCTCTGTGAGCTGTGTATCCTCCACCAGCAATTTGTCCCAAACTCTGTGCCAAAACCATGTCAGCCTCACTCAGAGGTCCTCACGCTCTTTGCACAAGCTGTTTCTTGCTGTTTTACTCTGTTTTTTCTGGTCCCTCCCTCCAGCTCCTTTGCTTATGAACTCAGCACACCTTCCTAGCCCTGTTTTTTCCTAAGGATCAGAGATCACAGTGCTCTACCGAGGCCTTATCTCTAAGAATGTAAAAGCCTACCTGCAGCATCTGCCAGAGGCAGTGGAATTCTCCCTTTCTGCTCAAGTATGGAGATAATCATAGGCACAGCACAGATTAAACCTGAATTTTCTCTTGACTGATTTCATACTTCTGTTGCTAGAAACAAAACAGAAAAAAAAAAACCAAACAAACAAGCCAAACACCACAATTCCATGACAACCCCAAAAAGCAACTTCCGGCAGCTTAATCTGCCTCTGTGTCATTCACTTGGTGCAAGAGTTTCTAGAGATCCCAGCAAATCATCCAGCTCAAAACAAGGGCCGGGCTTTCTGTGGGGGAAGTCGCAAACAGGAACAACAAATTTGAATCTCACAGTAATCAAGCCATCAGCTGTCTTTGTTTTATGAACAGCAGCTGAGCTGGGAGGCATAATTAGGGTAATGGTTTCTGGCTCCAGCTGTGTCTCACTACAGAACAAAGAGAGCTCAGCAGAGATTTTGTAGTATAATACACTTTTCCCCCCTTCTATTTGGGAGAATTATCGAAGATTACTTGATGGACTGGGACTGTGATTCAGATACAAGTGAACATCAGTATTTTTCCACAGAGCGTGTTGAAAGCTCACAGGATTTTGCAGAACCTACCATCAGCATCATGCCTGCCTCCAGCCCAGGGGTGGCCAGGTGCTCTGGTGCAGACAGGCTCTACCAAGTGCCTCTTGTGCTACTTCCAGAGGATTCTAAGTAGCTGTTGAGATTTTTCCCCAGACTCTTTTTTGTGTTTTGAGTCCTGGATTCTCTTGTGTGGCTGAGGAGTTTCCCTGGGATAACGGATGGGATTTGCAAAGTGTGTTCTTTTTGGATGAAAGGAGCCATAGAAATGGAGGTTTTCTGATGTCCCACATGGATAACTGCCGGTGGGATGTCTGCTTCTGGTGTGACCTACTGAGCTTGGAGAGAGATAAAAGTTAAAGCCTGACCTAACTGAGTTCTAGCTAACAAGGACCAGCTGGGTCACAGAAGAGGGGGTGGGAAGGGAAATACGGGGAAAATCAGCTTGGCTTCACCATGGGGATGTCTGGAAGATGAGAGGGAATTTGCAGGATTCCTTGGGCCTAGAATCCGGGATGTGGAAGGTACGTGCGGCGCTTGGGGTGGATACTGGCTAGAAGAGGAGCTTTAAGGACTTCTCACCATCCACTTGCTGTGGCTTTGAGTGCTACACAACTCCCAGGAAATGTAGTCTCTCATACTGGGATACTTAACAGTTGTCTTAAAGCCTTTTGTCCAGTAGTCAGTGAGACTAGAATGATTTTACTTGAATGCTTATACAATGAAAGTAAATTTCTAGCTCAAACCATAGAAAGACTGGAAGAACTCAAAAGCCTGATGGGCAGAACTGATAGAAAGAAATACAGGCATATGTCAGTGCACAGTACTTGAAAATGTAAATTTATTAATTCAGCTGTGTTATATTGTAAAATCATCTGTCTGTTAAAAATGACTGCAGGAGGATGCTGAGAGTTGCACTAACTTGACATTAACAAAGTCTCCCTGGCCGTGATACAGACAATAACGTGATTATTCTTTAAGAAGTGCAGATAAAGTGGTGCCAGAAAGGAAGATGACAGCTTTGTGTATAAATTGATCCAAAGATCTCTTCTATTTATTTATGTGCTGTGATGTTTCATTCCAGGTGATCAGCTTTTTCAGCTCCCGATTAGAGCAAGCTGGAGCTGAGCTGTCAGTGGAGCGAGTTCTGGAAATCATCAAGCAAGGAGCTGTTGCTTTGCCCAAAGACAGGCTAAGAGTAAGTGCTCAAGACCTCATCACTTAAAGTATACTGTTCCTATCAATTACACATATATGCCCTTTATATCTGTAACTTCAAAAAATCATCTCTCCTCTCAGTAGTGACTGATAAGTGATTACGCTGTCGATTGCCATATGTGTATGTTTTCATTTAAATTCCTAATTTCTGCTAAGTGTTTGGGTGAGTTTTTGTGATTAGTTATTAAATTGAAGCGTGTAGAGGAATTAAAATTTGCTGAAGCTAAGGTTTTCTTCATCATATCATGAAGATGCAGGCTCCTCTCTCCATCTGTTGTTTAGTTATGCTGTAACCAAACATTGATAATTCTCTCTTTTGATTAATTTCTTTTCCTGTCTCCAGTGTTTTGCACCTCTGTCTAGGTCTGTATTAAATACTATACAGGTAAATTTGGGGGGCTTTAGCTAAGAATTACCCAACCTAGTGAAAATCAGTTCAGGACCTGTAAGTCTGGTCAACATGGTGATGAGCTTTCTGTAAAATCCTGAGCAGTCCCCTCCGTTCCTTTCTGAGAACCTCTCAAATCTCTTGAGGGATTTACCAACTTGACAGGTTTTGTGAGGCTAAAATCCATTAATGGCTGTGTGATGTTTAAATACTGCAATAAAGAAATCTGTGTAAGTGGGTAAGTAATCAAATGGGAGCCACGTGTGTTTTTTAAACACAATGAATCTTGTTTCTCTGTTATGCCAAGTATATTTTAAATACTGTCTGTTTTCTGCAGAACTATTTGTGTTGCTGCTCTGTGATAAGAGAGTGAGAGCACCATTTTTTTTGTGGTAACTTTAGTAAAATATCCTCTGATAAGGCACACTGAGTCCGTACGGCCACTGGCGACGGCTGGTAATTTATTTATATGCTGGTAATTTTAAAACACCCAGTGGGAATTTTCTAGCTGGCTGCATATACTAATGCCTTTCCTGCAGTTCCCTGTGTCCCTGAGATGGCACATCTTCAGTCACTCAGACTGAATTCCTTCAGGAGAGCTTGGTCTGGAGTCTGAGTCCTGAGCCACAGTACAGGAATGCCCTGAGTAACACCAGAGCAGTTGTTGGATCCAAATCCAGCCCTTCAGGTTGTCCTTTCTACGTGGTGATGCTGTGAATACAGAGGAACACTGGAACTTTGGCGGTTTCTATGACAACTTGTTCTTAAGTGCAGATAATTAAAAGCTCTTACGTTGAGGCTACAGTGATTCCTCCTTGACACAGAGCCATCACCAAATAAATCCACTGCTTACCAAAAAATGAAGGTTTTCTCAGTTACTGAGTATGCCACATCGACTGACATGTCAGGCCACAATTTACAGAAATGCTGGTTCTGGAGTGAAACCCCATCAAGTTTCAGTTTTCTGCTCTAACGATACACAGCTTTCAAAATTATATATTTATATTGCCACTTAAAGCAACAAACCAGCAGTTTTTGGCGTGTGCCAAGCTCTGTAAGTCCTCACCAAACAGTCAAGAACTTCCAGTTTTGTGGATGCTCAGTGTTGCTTGGAGCACTTCCCTTTCCTCTGGAGTACTTGAGTTTCGGGACAGGCTTACAAAGGGATTACAGCCAGCCTGACACACCAGTCTTCTGTACTGACCACTTGCACCTACTGGGTTTTGTCTTTTTGTTTTCCTTTGCTCTTTATTTCCCTCCCCCCCCCTTTTTTTTTTTTATTTTTATTTTTATTATTTTTAATGCTTTTGCTGAGCAGCAGTTTGGCCAGAGCAGGTTACTTTTCCATGTAGAAAAGATGGCACTGACCTTGGGGTGAGGTGTTTGTATGTATATAGATATAGATATATGTATGTATTGTCATGCATCAGTTTGTACATGCAAATAACATCCTTCCTTTGCACAGATAGTGATGAGGAGCAGCACGTTTCCCTCCTCTAGAAACGGCCTTGTGAGTCTTTGTGCCCTCTGTGCTCGTGCCTCTCCCCTGGGAGTCTCCCAGTTCCTCAGGTCTTCCCACTTCAGTCTCTGAGGTTTTCAGGGGAAGCTATTCTAAAGCTCGACAAACTCATATTAAGATCAGACTAAAGATACAGTTACACAATAACTCTGGCAACTCTGAGGCATTTCAGCAGCTAAATAAAGGAGAAAGCTTTAATCCTTATGTCTTTAATGACACTCTCTGGGCAAGTCTGGATGGGTGGGAGCAGCCCTACCCACTCTGGCTTTGATGGCACCTTTCAGGGAGTTGTGCAGAGCCACAAGGTCCCCCCTGAGCCTCCTTTTCTCCAGGCTCAGCCCCTTTCCAGCTCCCTCAGCCTCTCCTGGGGCTCCAGCCCCTTCCCCAGCTCCCTTCCCTGCCCTGGACACGCTCCAGCCCCTCGGTGTCTCTCCTGTCCTGAGGGGCCCAGAGCTGTCCCCAGGACCAGGGGCAGCTTGGGCTCAGCCACTTTGGACAATGTCTGGAGGAATTGTGAATCTGTTGCATCTGTGTTGGCACAACCTGCAGGTAATTCCAATGTGCAAAGCTGTGGAGTTCAATCCCAAGAATATGTGTGTGTGTATATATATATATATATATCTCAGCTTTGCAGTTAATTGCTAACTAATTTTCAAGCCATCCTTACCTTTTGCCACAGCATACTGAAGTAAAGTACAAGAGACCCTGCAGAGATATTATTCCCGCCTCCTAGAAATAACCATCTTCAGCTGAAGCACTCTGGGGGAGGCAGTTGAAACAGGGATATGATTTGGAAAATGAGGGCTGAGGCAGAGCTTTTACTCACTCACTTCCCTGCAGCTCAGACAATGATGTTTTTTTTCTGGTGTGTGAGTACCTAATGTATGCACGGATGTTTTCAAGTGAATGTTTTCAAGTTGCTTATCTTGGCCTTTGTCGAGGAAGTGAGCATTCAAGAGGTGCTACATGTATTCAGGTTCTGAGTCTGTTGCTTGGCCCATAGTTCAAACATGAATCAACGTCAACTAAAAATAACAGCACTTAGAGCCATGATCCTCATCTGCATAATGGAGCTTATCAGTTTGGGAGCACACCCTGGTGCTCCTGCTCCCTTCCACTGTGGGAAGCAACACGGGATGCAAAGTGAGCATGTGTGGTAGCAGTAGGTCATGGATAAATATATATATGTGTGTGTCTGTGTTAGGAAAGATATCCTGCATTTTCTTAGCAAATAATTATTGGGAAATGGGAGATCTAACTCAGATTTTCCTTCCCATCCTGGAGCAGTCTGACTGGAGACAAACAATATAATTAACATTATTTTAAGCATATGCTTTTAGCTGTGTGCTGTGGAAGGCCAAGAAAGTCCAAGCTGAGCAATTAGCCTTTTAGAAGACTTCTGCACAAACAGAGAGATAAAGGGCAGGTGCTGAAATCAAGAGCTGGTTATTTCTCCCTCAGTCTGTGGGAGGAGATAAATGAAGTTAATATGCCCGGGATGGAGGCAGAAGCCATGGCGTGGAGATAGAGCTGTCTCCTTCGCAGACGAGCAGCCCACAATCCAGGCTCCCTGCTATATTGCAGAAGCTTATTAAAGGCAATTTAGAGATCATAGTGATAGGTGAAAATTAGCCTCATTCTTTCTTTCTCTTTATTTTTTTTTTAAAGTTCTCAGGCTGCCTTCCTTCCCTTTGGTGAACTATCTGTACTTTCAGGATTAGGAGAGTGAGAGAAGCAGGACCGTGTCTGGAGCCTGTGACTTATCTCAGGATTTCAAGGGGAGTTAGCCAGCAGATAACAACTCTTCTGCAATAAGTGGGAAAACTTGTTTCAAATGCCAGCTAGTGACTGGAAGCTGACATTCGGTTTCATAGAATGATCACACTTGGGAGGCCACATTTAATGCTTTATAAAAGAAAAGTTCCCATTACCTAAGCCACTTAAGACGGAGATTTGTTTTTCATGAGCATTTTCTGATCTGCTTGTGTTTTCCCCCTACTCCTTTTCTCCCCGTGTCAATTAGTATTTTGTCATCAGTGTGCACTCTGTCGGATGTTCTTGTGTGCTATGCAGACGTGCCATTATGCCATCAACTCTCACGTTTTTGATATGGTACAAAATTTAATATTTATTGAAGTGCATTTGAGTTCGATGGGCATTAAAATTTCACAGAATATGTAAAAGGAGCAGAGGTAAAAGCCTTCAGTCTCTTGACAGAACAAGTTTCGCTTTAGGTGTTAAAAGCACTTCTCATAGGTTTCCCCGTGTATTAACAATGTACTTCCAACTCCATCAGCTTCCATTTGTTTTGCTGAAAAAAGCTGCTAATCACTGAGGCACCAGAGCACAGGGAAAGAGTAAATTGTCGTCGTGGTGGTGGCAGATACTGCCTGGGAGGTGGACCAGAGGAGCTGTATGTCCCTGGCACATCACCCTGGGAAAGCAGCACCAGCACCAGAAGTTGAGCTACAAAAAATGTCATGAGAACAACATGGCTGTTGACTGAGGTGGCAGTGAATTCAACAGGGGATGTCAAGCTCAAGTGCTTTGGTAGAATCACAGAATCATTTTGGTTGGAAAAGCTTTCCAAGACTACCAGTGGTGGGACTTCCACCATTTCCCCAGCACTGCCCAGGCCACCACTGACCCCTGTCCCCAAGTGCCACATGCACATGGATTTTAAGCCCTTCCATGGACTGGGGACTCCACCACTGCCCTGGGCAGCTGTGCCAGGGCTGGACAGCCCTTTCCAAGGAGAAATTTTCCCCAATATCTAGTCTAAAGCTTCCCTGGCCCAGCCTGAGGCCGTTCCTTCTCCTCCTGTCCCTGTGTCCCTGGGAGCACAGCCCGACCCCCCCGGCTGTCCCCTCCTGGCAGGGACTTGTGCAGAGCCACAAGGTCCCCCCTGAGCCTCCTTTTCTCCAGGCTCAGCCCCTTTCCAGCTCCCTCAGCCTCTCCTGGGGCTCCAGCCCCTTTCCCAGCTCCCTCAGCTGCTCCCCATCAGACTTCTGCTCAGTGGGAAATCAGAAATCAGGAATGGCCATAAAAGAAAGTGCACATGAAATCCCCAAAACCAAAAGAGCCTAAACCATTTCTTGGCTTGGGTACTGAGCTCTCTTTGGAAGAATTTTCCTGCTTCTGCAGATGCTCCTCCCAGGGAGGAGACATCATCTGTTGAGCAGTCAGTGGTGCCATCAGTTGCAGAGGGACAGGGCATGGGCAGCCCTGTGTAGCACTCCAGGTGGCAAAGGAAATCTGTAGTGTTCCATATATATGCACACTGTTCATCCAAAGAAACCATCCATTGCCTCATCTTCTATTAGAATTGCTCCTGATTATAATTTTTTTTCCCACAGTCTTGCCATCCTTAGTCTTGAGTGGTTGTTATTTGGCCACAGCAAGATGCTGGATTCAGGATCCAGACCAGTGGTCTTTAATAATCCAAATTAAACCTTGGGGCAGATCTGTAATTGCTTTAAAAGCTGTGTACAGCTTTCTTGTGTTTGTTTTACTGCTGTAACACTTCTGTTGCTGTGAAATTTTTTGGTGGAATGGTGCACAAATTAACTCTGTGTGACACCATAAAGGGGTAGGGACAGAGGAGTTACAGAGACAACTCCTTTACAGAGCTCCGTGGCACAGCACTAAGCAAGAGAGACAGAAAACTTCCTTAAAAAATAAATTCATCCAGTTCTTCCTGATATTTATCTTTTTCTTTTTTTTTTTTCTTCTGGCTCAAAGGTCAAAGTTCTTATTACAGTGGAAGCTGATTGTGTCTAATACATCCTTAGGTCTGACGCTAGGCAGGCGTCTACAACACAGACTTCCTTTTGCTGACCCTCAGCTGCTGTTAACCCTTACCCTGAAGAAGATCAGATTAGTGACAGAAGTGTAAGAAAGTTTTAAACAAAGTGCTTTTCGGGCCTTTCCAGAGCACTGGCCATATGCTAAGAATAAGAGTATTTATGGATTGTATATTTCCTTCTGACAATTTATACCCTCAATTAAGATGTCAGACTTCCCTGTTTCCGCGAGCTGACCTGTGAGTGATGGACAATAACTCACGTTTCTTTTGAAGGCATTTGTTCTAGAGGTCGGCTTCTCAGAGACCTTGAGTAGAGAAGAATATACTCTGCATCCCTTGAGAAATATTATTTTGGCTAATCAAAATTCCAGGGGGAAAAAAACGATCTTGAAAGTTTTGATGGGCTTTTGTGGTCAGAAAATAACTTATCATTGTGAAACTGTGAGCAGTCGAAGACATGTCTGCACTCAGCTGACTCTGGCTAATCTTACAGCAGGATTATAAACCTGTCTGTCTGTCTGAGCCAGGGCAAACCCTTATGCAGGTGCTTTTCAATTAATGTAAGCCTCGCTACTTAAATTGGTGAGAATGAGTTGAAACTAAACTGAATGACACCACTTTATAATAAGTATGTCCAAGCAGGAGTTTCTATCATTTAAATCTGTTTAATTAAATGGTGCAAACTTGTGTGTAGGCAAGATCTAAAGTATGTGAAAAATACTATGGAAAAACTGTGATTATTATAGTGCTTGAAGTTAGATACTTGCTGACATAATGCATTGTATGGGAACTCTTTGTAGTGTGAAACCTTACAGGAAGAAAAATAACGGCATCATCCCAGAAGGGAACGAAAGCTTTGGGGGTTTAGTTCAGAAATAAATACCACCCTCACTTTGAAGCATTAATATGATAATCCACAGAAATGTGACTTTAGTAGGAAGTAGAGTTCAGTAGCTAGTTAGAATAGAATACAAAGCATGTGCATGTTAACAAAAAAAATTTGCTTATGTGCCTGGTTGCTTTAACACTGAAAAAGCCAATGGCCAAAATAAATTCATTGCCACCTGTGGATTCAAAGTCATGGAATCACAGAATCGTTAAGGTTGGGAAAGCCCTCTAAAATAAACTCCCCCAAGGTGGCCAAGGCCACCACTAACCCATGTCCCCAAGTGCCACATCTACATGGCTTTTGAACACTTAAGTGTTCAAGTATCTTTGAAATGTGATGATTCCTGTTGTTCCATGGTTAAAAGTGGATTTTAGCAGTCTTTGTAGCCATGTGTAATGCAAATACAGCTGATGAGTTGGATTGAATACTGACAACACTTCATTTTCAGAAGCATCCTTCAGGTAAAATGGAAGGAATAAATTCTACTGCAATCCTTAGCAATGTAGTTTGACTTGAAATTGCTATCCACAGAGCTTCATACTGCTGAACTCAAGGTGTCTGAAATGTTGGCATAGGCTGGCAGTATTGGTGGGTCATTTATCAAGCATATTTATTTATTTTTCAAAGTTTAGTTTAATATTTTTATATTTAAAAAAAAAAACCCAAGAACTAACAAGAGCTCTTCATACAGTTACCCATTCCTATAAGTGTTTGCATGGGTTTTGACTGTCAAACATGTCAAGATTTGGCTTTCTTTGGTGTGGTGTAAGATGAGTCCCTTTGCATACAAGTTCTTAGTTACAGCTGAGTATTTTATCTGCTTGAGTGTTGCCAGGGCCAGCAGCAGTGGTGTGCACCGTGGCACTCACAGCCTCTCCCTGGCACTCCCAAAGAGAGTTCACTCACGCTGTAACTGACACCATATTTACATGTTACTCCTAAGGCTGTTTGAAAAGGGGATGTGCTTTCCACCTTTCCCTAGTTGTGTTAGGAGTGTGAGAGCTATACAGTATCACATTCTTTAAATTATTTTTGTAGCATTATGGGGAAAGGGACAAAAAAACCCGCCCATCCCTCAAATGATTCCAGGAAACTAAATTTTTCAAATGTGAATGCTTCTGAAAACCCAAACAAGTTAGGTTTGCTTTTACACAGCAGCTGTCAGTCAGTTTTGGGATTAAAACCAGCTTTTTAACTTGAGTTTACTTCAGTGGTTATAAATTCTTTCATGGGGGCGGAGAAAAATAAACAGTAACTTTTGGCATTGTTGACTAGAACAAGGAAAAAAACCCAGCTATTTTATTTTGCTTGTCTGCCTGGCACACAGTTAAAAACATATTAATGCTTTTCTGACACCTCCCTATTGAAGAGTAATATAAACATCACTGCAGCATCAACATAGGAAAAAAAGCATTAGCAAACTTTGGAATCTCTGATCTTTAAACTGTTTCTCATGTAATATCAGTTTCTTATTGTAAAGCACCCAAAATTCCCTTTGAACAGAAAATAGTAATCATGCTTTCAACTTAGACCACTTGTGTAAAGCTTTTCTTCAGAGATGAAGAATAAACTGAGAACTTCAGTTTTGTTTTCTTCCTAGTCACTGAAGCATTCATTTCCATGGGGAAAATCCTGCTTCCACTGGAAAGTTTTGCTGATGGCTCCAAGGTTGTCAGGCTGTATCTTTGTGCTTAGGAGGTGGTATGATGCAGGCAGGATCCCCAAAGCTGTGTGTGTCCCATGGTGGGGAGTGTGAGGTTCACAGTGACTGGTGTTAGTTAGGAGGAAAGAGGGGCTGTGCTTCATGTTCCCCTGCCCTCTCCCTGATGTCCCTGGCTGCTGCTCTGCAGGAATCACATTGATGGCATGGTAGCTCAGAAAGTGGAGCTGGTGCCATGGTCAGCAGCCTGGTGAGGATCTCATGTCATGAGAGCTGTGTTCCTGCCTGTGCTGTGTGTGAACAGAGAGCAGAACAGGGTCTGTGAGCTCATGACCTTTCAGCCACCTCAGCTGGAGTGGATTGAGAGCAATGGGATGGAGGCAGAGCTTTGTTAGCAGGTGCACAGTCACCTTGAAGAAGCAAAGACTAACTCAGGTCATCCACATCAAATCCGTCAGCTTTTGCTCACTCTCCTCTTGAATACTTTGCATTTTGTCACCCTTCTTGGTGAATAATTTTTCTTACACAGGTTACAATTCAAATAAGACTGACACCTGCACCCCTTCAATGTATTTTGACTATTTGTTTTAAGTTTAGGTTAGAATTTTGGGAAAAATCCTTGGCTGTGAGGGGTAGCCAGGCCCTGGCACAGAGGAGCTGTGCTTGTTCCTGGACCTCTTGAACTGTCCAAGACCAGGTTGGATGGGGCTTGGAGGCACCTGGGATAGTGGAAGGTGTCCCTGCCCATGGCAGGGGCTTGGAACAAGATGAGCTTGAAGATGCCTTCTGCAATTCTCTGACAGAAATACTAATCCTTCAGTGCTGGGCTTTGCTTATGTCAGCCAGCCTGTGGCCCTCCATACCTGCAGTGTTATCCCCCACTTTAATGCCACATCCTGAAGAGAGCAGGAAGATGTTTCCTTGCTGCAGTGTTCCCTGCTCGTTACACAATTCTGTGCGTGGAGTCACCGGAGTATTTGGTGGAAGCATAGCAGCAGCCCAAAAAGGATCACGGGTGCATTAAAGGCGGCTGAGTTGTGAATATCAAAATCCTCCAAAGCACAGCAGATCTCTTTTGTATCTCCTTCAGGTATTCCCACCGCTTCTCTCATTTGAGGTTTAAAGCATGCATTAATTAACGTGAGTTAAAGTCAGGGAAGGAGCGGCAGGAAAGGGGAGTTTGTTTGGTCTACGTGCGGGTGTTATGTCTGAAACAGTGCTCTGGTGTTCCTCCAAGGCCACGTACCTTGTTTGCAAACCTGTGCAGATAGAGAATGTGGAGAACTATCACTCTTTTGTGTGCTAGCTTGTATTTGTCACCGCGGTGAGCAGAAAACACCCAAGATCCCAGCAAAGGAATGAGAAGTGATGCTGTGATAAAGGACAGGCTCAACAAAGTCTGTGGCATTTTCTTTGGGAGCAAGAAAGAATTTATCATGGGATTTCCAAAGAGCTAGAACATGCAGTAAAACTGGATTCAGACACAACAAGGACAAGCATAATATTTCTTTAGCTTCCCCACCTTCCCATTTATTATTTTGTTTTTCAGTGATGGGATATTGTGCATCCCAGTAAACTCTAAACCCACAGTACTTTCTCCCTGTCACCAAGACATCTGGTTGTGCTGGGGGAGCTAATCAATTGCAGACGTCCTTGCTATTATAAGCCTGCAAGCCACTTGAAAACTTACCCAGGATTTTGGTAATGAAGGGCCTGAAGTTATTATTTGAGTTTTTTCTTTTTTTTTTTCCTTTTAACTTCCCTTCAGGGGTCATCAGACTGGCAGTATTTTTTTTCTTTTTTTACAAGCTCAAATTTTAGACTTTTGAAAGTTCAATTCTGTGAGTATGAAGCTACTTGAATTTCTTGTAAAAATGTTGGAGTTGTAAATTGATTTGTAATAATATGAAAGTGAACAAACATCCAGATTAACTCTGTCTGAAAAGCTGTTATTTAAATAGATCAGAAACTCGGGGCTGATCTTGGGTTGAGGCACATTTGTCATTTTGCAATTAGAGCTGATATTTACTGTTAACATTCACTAAGACTATTAGTCCCATTTATGAAGAAAACTTTAAAAAAATGAATTTGCAGCCCAAAACCAAGAACGGTTTAGAACTTGAGAGTGACGTTCAGCTCTGAGGCGACTCACCCCATAGCTCCAATTGAAAACCCCTCCTTCAGAGCCTCACTGATGCCAAAATCCAACCAATAATGAATGATTTATCATTCTGTATTTGGCTTTTTCCTGTTGGAAGGGTGGGGACGAGATCCTCAACTCCAGAATACCGAGTCACTCCTAGCGCTTGGCTCTGAAACACATAAACAAAAGCGGACTGTTACAAGTCCCATCCCAACGCCCGCATTACACGGGCCATGTGTTCTCAGAGTTCCTAGAGCCTGATGTCAGGCATGTGCTGGGGCTGGTGTATTTTCTGGTTTTCTGGGGGTCCCACGTGCGGCTGTGCCGCGGCCTTGGGCTCGCAGCGCGGTCTGGCAGCACCGGCGTTGCGCTGGTGCCGCTCGGCTGGGCGGCGATAAGCAAAGAGAGACAGTCTGGCTCCTTCCAGGAGCCTCTCGGTCATGTCTGAGCGCTCGGCAGTTCCCAAAGCCTCTGGCTGACTTTCCCCTGCGGACCGTTCATTTATCAGGAAATGGAATTGGTTACAGGATTTCGCGCGCTGCCAAACCTCACTGACGAAATCGGCCCGTTCCTGCTCTCAGAAGGAGGAAGAATGTGTTAACTCTTTGTGCCTGATGCTTGTTTTCAGTGCTTTTGCTGAAAAAAAAAGCCAGGTTCCTTCCTACTTTTAAAGGTTTCTGGAAATTGCTGACACACTCTCACCCTTTATGAATATACTACTAATGCAGGATAATTTTGCCTATTACATTTAGCTCTTTGCATCACAGTTACCACTGTCTTTATAAATATTATTTTAGGGCAATTGAATTATGTTAATGGGAGATTTGCCTACTCAATTCAGTGTATTCTTGCTTCAAAAAATGTCTTCTGAATTAGAGGAGTGAAAATTAAGATTTATTAAAAACATAAACAATGCTTTGTTGTTTAAGGGAGGCTTTAAAGCCTAAGTTATACATGTAACTTATACATACTTGTAGGAGCTTAACCAGAATTGAATAGAAATATGTCTTTAATTATATATATAGGATGACAACAAAAAAGCCAAGTGCAGTTCTTTCTAAGTGTGTTTCTGGTTTTGCATATAGTTACAAACCCAGCTGTGTAATGGCAAGGTAAACACCACTCCTTTTAGATGCTATTTGGAGGTCATTGTCTTTCATTATGGATCAAGTTTTCAGCAAACTTTAAAAAAACAAATGCACTTTTAAAAATGCAAATGCATATTTTTTGGTGACTCGCCAGACTCCAGGCTGCTCTGAAGTTTGCAGGGCAGAGCTGGTTGTCAGTCACAGAAACATCTGGGTTGGAAAAGCCCTCTAAGAGCATCAAGTCCAGCTGTTCCCCCAGCACTGCCATGGCCACCGCTGATCCATGTCCCCAAGTGCCACATCCACACAGGTCTTAAACCCCTCCAGGCATGGGGACTCCACCACTGCCCTGGGCAGCTGTGCCAGGCTGGTCAACCCTCTCAGTCAAAAAGTTTTTCCTAATACTCAACCTAAACATGAGCAAATTCTCAATTGTGCAAGTTGCATTGAGAAACAAAGAGCCATTTTGGTTTTATTAATTTATTTATATTGATAGGCAATACTCCTGGGGATTTTTCATTTCTGCAGTGGTCAACATTTGTCTTTTAAGACCCCCTAATTTTATCCCTGATCAGCTGAGCTCACTCCTTTTGCAGTACTGTTTCTGTGTCACACACTGTGTCCATGTGTTTAAGAGGGGATGGAGAAATGACCATTTGCAGGTTGTCTGCTGGTGGATGCAGGTGTCTGTCCCTGCAGCACTTGAATCATATCAGTTTGTGCAACGATGTCTCTTGTAACACATCAGTCTGTTTTAATGCAATCAATAGTTGTAACCTCCCATGTATGAAATTACAAAGCCCAGAGGTAAAGCACAGCACACATATGGTAATTATTATGTCTGGAAGTGGTTGCTGCATTAATTGATAGCAGCACCAAGTAATGCAGCCTCACTTAATTTCATTGCTTCTTATACAAAAATCTTGTAAACAGAATTTTTGCAGTCTAATATGGTAGAGTGTTTTTTCTCCTTTTTATTATGAGCAAATCACTGTGGAAGTATTTAGAGCTCTCTTAGCTCATTTAGCTTCGTGGCAATTTGTGATCCTTTGTTCCATAAACAAAAAGTGGCTGAAAACAGCTCGTCCACAACCTGTGAAAGTACCATGTCAGCCTCACCTGCCACTCTCTGAGACGTGGTTGGTGCTGCAGGATCCTCCTGGGGCTGGTGCCAGTGAGGGACCCTGCTCATGGCCTGCATCCTGCCAGCCTGAGCCACTGCAGGGGAGGATAAGTGAGTGATTTGGCCTCATTACTGACATAACTGAGGCTTGTAAAATTCAGATGTTTTCCAAGCTGTGTCTGCAGCTCAAGTTAAGGTAAAAATATTACAAATTTAGCATTTCTTGCCTTTAAAAATTTGTGGTTTAGTAGTATAAATATAATTTTCCATTTTAAAGTAGTGTGTCATAAATACTCCTGAGGATCTCAGAATGTTGGTCCTTTCCACTGTGAATCAGGAAAGCCATGATGGCTAAGGGCTGTGCATGCTTGGAGATTTGGAGATCCCTCATTCTGTCAATGAGAGGCTGATGGTGATCAAGGCCATCAGAGGGCCAGGAACACACTCAAATCCACTTGCATTATGTGTTGAAAGATGAGTGAACTTGTCACGATCCCAAAAAGACCTTTACTGTCATCTGGGGAAGCTCCAAATAGTTTAGAACCAAACCAATGGTTTGGGTTGGAAGGGACCTTAAAGCCCATCCAGTGC
Organism: Acrocephalus scirpaceus scirpaceus; assembly: GCA_910950805.1. NCBI lineage: Eukaryota > Metazoa > Chordata > Aves > Passeriformes > Sylviidae > Acrocephalus > Acrocephalus scirpaceus. The sequence goes on from OU383776.1 coordinate 1,305,684, forward strand.
CACCCCCTTCCATGGGCAGGGACACCTTCCAGTGTCCCAGGATTTCTCCAAGCCCTCTCCAGCCTGGCCTTGGACACTGCCAGGGATGCAGGGGCAGCCACAGCTGCTCTGGGAAACCTGAGCCAGAGCCTCACATTTCTTCAATTTTCTTGAATACATACAAGATAAAGGACTGGCTGAAAATGACTATTTTGGATTAATAGTTAGTAAAACTCTATCATATACATGCAAATATAATGTTGGAAAGCTTTACATGTAGGGTTCTTAGAACAAGGGTTTCACTGGCATCAGGGTTATGGTGACAGCTGTAGTTTTAAAATCAAATATCTCTTTTTATTCTCTTCTTTATGTCTTACTTATGTAGTTAAGTTACAGTTCTCTAGGAAAGATGCATCGTATTCATACAGAGGGCTTGTTTATCTTACTGAAATCCAGGGAAGCACATTTCATTCCAGGATCAGAATGCATCAGAGATGGGTATTGCACAAGGATCCAAGGTAGCTTGGGAGGGTGGTGCTTGGGTGAGTGACTGGAGTACAGTGATTCTGCAGTTCAGGAATGAGATGCATTGGCCAAGATGAGGATGAAGGGTGGGCTAGCACAGGACACTCCTATTCCCAAGCTGCAGTCAGCATGGAGACTAATATTTACATGGAGGCTTAATGTCTGTCCCCTCCACCCCTGAAGATTATTCCAGTTACCTTCTGGAAGCTGCGTTCTGGATTCAGTCACTTCATTCCCAAGTCATTGCTTTCTTTGCAAAGCTCAACAATTGCACTGGAATGAAATCACCTTATCCTGGAGTTGCCATAGCTGCTTCCAAAGAGCTATTCCATAATACTGTTAACGCAGGTCAGTTTCCTGCAGAAGGCTAGGCAGTGTTTTGGCTATCCCAAACCATTAAAAAAAAAAAAGTTTAAACAGAAATGTGCAGACAACAAGGTCCTACCTGCCCAGGACTACTATAAACTAAGTAACAGTAACTATGGAATTGTATAAATGCAAATGTAATAACATTAATGCAGTAACATCTACTGCAATTCTGAGACTCAATTCTTCAAGCCAATAAAAATGGAAAAGGGTAAATACACCAATTCTGGCAGCAGGTTGATCAGCAGAGCAGAGTTTTCTGATTCTCTCCCATGGTTGTCTTCACCTTGCCATCACTTGAATTCCCTTCACCTCTCTGCAGAGCTGTAACTGCAATCACAGCCCTGTACCCAGCTGAGCTGAGTAATGCCTCAGCCTTGGCTGTGGCACTCTGTGGGTTGTAATTAACTAGCTCCCATTAAGGCAGCAGATGAAAATTCATGCAGTTACATGCAAAAGCTTTAGAGGATGAAATAGTGCCTTGTAACAAGAGGTGTTAAAGGAGGTTTTGTTTCTTTTTTTGCTCAAGACAAGGGTAAAAGTTTTAAACTAGAAGAAGGTAGATTCAGAGTAAGGTATAAGGAGGAAACTTTTTATGATGAGGGTGGTAAAATACTGGTGCACATTGCCTGGGGAGGTGAAGGATGCTCCATCCCTGGAAGTGTCCCAGGCCAGGCTGGACAGGGCTTGGAGCAACCTGGGATAGTGGAAGGTGTCCCTGCACATGGCAGGGGGTGGAACTGGATGACCTTTGAAGGTCCCTCCCACATGATTCTGGGATTCTATTACTCTATGAAATAATTATGTAATTCTTTATGCTACCTGTAGAGAGCAGAAAAATATTTCTGTGAGGGACACAAGGGAAGTCTACTGCAAAGATCTTCTCCTTCCTTGGATTAGAAGAATCTGGTTGTGCTCTGCTGGTGATGCAGTCAGGATGAGAGGGACCCTTTGAGCACCTTCATCTCACATCCAGGGAAAGGTGCTCCAGCTGGTTCTCAGCCATGAGGACACTCCTGGGCTGTGATGAGCAGAAACCATTGCTGTTAGGAGTGAGGTTTTGGAGGAGAATAATGTAACCAGTGACATTTTCTAACTGTCATCAGTGATGAGGAATGTAAACCATCCTGTTGCTGTCCATGTGGCAGAGCATCCTTGCACAGGGCAGTAAATGGTGAGGGGCTGATGTTGGGTGCTCTGCAAGCTTTGTGGAAGGGAAGGGGCAGGAGATGATGTACAAACTCCAGTTCCTAAAGAGATCAGTCACATCTTTCTTTTTGCACAGCTGAAGTCTGGCCTTTCATTGCAATGTGGAATAGCCAGAGAGGGTAGCAATAAGCTCTGATTTTTCCATGTGAGTTCTTGAGGCACTGTGTTGGCTGTCCATGCATCTATTTTAACTTTGGTGTGCAATTCAAAAATAAAGAAGTAGTCCCAAAATTTAAGTTTTCAGTGGCACTTAGGGTAATTTGAACTAGAAGAAGAATGTTTAGACTAGATATTAGGGAGGAATTCTTGACTGTGAAGGTGCTGAAGCCCTGGCAGAAGGTTTCCCAGAGAAGCTGTGGCTGCCCCTGGATCCCTGGCAGTGTCCAAGGCCAGGCTGGACAGGGCTTGGAGCAGCCTGGGACAGTAGAAGGTGTCCCTGGCCATGGCAGGGGGTGGCACTGGATGAACTTTAAGGCCCCTTTGAATCCAAACCATTCTATGATTCTCTGATTCTCTTTCTTTATAGGAAGGAAAGGCACAATTAAGAGACTTTGAGCAGAAGAATTTAAACTTTACACAGATTCAGACATGAAACAGTCTGTGTGTCTATTGACACCAGATACGTTAGATTGATTTCATTGGTTTAAGGAAGATGCTACAAGAAAGGGATACCAAGTACAAGGCAGAAAGCAAGCTCTGGAGAAACAGGAGGATGGGAAAGCAGTGTGAGAGTTTCCAAGTCGCTCCCCATGGCAACAGAGCTCTGACCTGGGTAAACAACTCTCTGCACGTGTACGTTTTTCAAAGCTACTTCTATTCTGCTAACTGCTGGCCTGCCACATCATTTGAACTCTGTTAACCTTCAAGGATGATCCCATTTTTTCTGAAGGAGAGCACAGAGGAGCTTCCCTGCCCAAAGCTGCAGAGCTTTGGCTTTGCAGGAGGTTGGCAGGAGCCCCACACTCATGAGCAGGCCAAAACTCCCTGTCCAGCACATCCTACAGGAGGGCTCCCAGCCAGAGCCCAGCCCCTGCTCACTTCAGAGCTGTGCAATTGCTCAAGCTAAATAACATTCCCCAAGTTTCCCTCCCTAGAAAGCCTCCCTATACTTTTACTACGTTTTTTGCTGAGACCAAATCTGCTTCACATGTGTTGTGCAGCCTCCCCTCGCTCCATTGCATATGTTATGAGTCCAATGAAAAGTCCACTGCCAAAGGCACTGCATTTGCATGACGTGTTGTTTCCAAATTTCTTGCAACTTTGGTCAAAATAAAATAAAATTACACTGAAATGCCCTGACCCTTTCTTCCCGTGCTCAGTTGAAAGCTATTTCCAACCCATGTGTTCCTTTTCTAGTGCAAACCTTAAGTGTAGGCAGAGTACCTAAAAAGTATAAAAAGTTGCATTTTAAATGAATTTATTCATTTCTTTGATTAAAAAAGTCCCCTCTCCACATTATCCCCCCTCCATCAATTAAAAAAGTATCAACCACTTTTTAAATAAAACATAAAATAATGTGTCAGAGGCCAAAAACTTTATCCCAAAAGGTGCAAAAATTTTAATGAGTTATGACAACTAAATACAAGATAAAGGGAGAAAAAATCATGTAACTTCTAATTATACTGATCCAATTGCTCTTCCACTTTTAAGGTTTAGCTGTCTTTTCTGAATTAGTCTTTTGAATTAAGTTTGCATAACATGTGGCAGATTGAGAGAAACAGTCCTCAGAAAATTTTTGCCCTGGATGACAGATGAACTAGATAATGGAGTACAATCTCTTCCATTTTCATGATTTTGACACATTTTCACTTCTGTGTGTATGTTTAAATCAAGGAATCAAAATAAGTTTGAGTACAGAATATAAATCCCAGACAAAATTACAGCTTTCATTGCAGTGTTGGGTTAAATGTAAACAGCAGGAATGTTACAGATATCTTCTAATTAAATGCATAAATCAGAGGAATGTCTTGAATGTTTACAGCAACTGCACCAAGAAGTGAGAATGAGGGAGAGATGTACTTTGTCAGCTGATGGCTGTGTCCTCTGCATTCCCATGCAGTTTAATTTTGTCACAACCTTTGAGACAAGTTGCAAAGCTTCTCCCCAGTTGATTTACAGGCTGTTTGTTCCTGCCATGATTAGAGATGGAAATAGCTTTTTCCTGGCCAAGCAGAGGTTTTCTCATGTCTATCATCATCACTGCTGAGGACTCTGGTGTTAGGGTTTGGAGGGCAGCTGGTTTGGACCACCTTGCCTTTTTTGTAGCTGTAGATGTTCTGGAATATCAGATGATGGTGTTGAATCTTAAATCACGTGGATTTAGGCTGGGGTTTTGATAAGGTTGTATGCTAAACCCACCATCTGTTGAGCTCACAGAAGAAGACTGATTTTTCTTGACTGTGTCCTGCTGTTGACTTCAGGCACAAGACTATGCTCTGTTCTACCCAGGTTTTCTCCTTGCTCTACAAGTTGGAAAAGCCCTCTTAGACCATCAAGTCCAACCATTCCCCAATACTGCCAAGGCCACCACCAACCCAAGTCCCCCCCAAGTGCCACCTCTGCATGGCTTTTTAACTCCTCAGGGATCCAGGGGCAGCCACAGCTGCTCTGGGCACCCTTGGCCAGGGCCTGCCCACCCTCACAGCTGGAAATTCCTAATATCCCATCTGTCCCTGCCCTCTGGCAGTTTAAAGCCATTGGTGATGTTCAAACTGTGGGGAGAGCAACCTGTGGCTCGTGAGCTGGGGCTTGAGGACAGGGAGTGTAGGAGTGGGGTGAGAATTTCCCATCTTGATGATGCTGTAGCAGCAGCATCCAAAGCTCCGCAAGGAAGATTTCCATTCCTTCACTGCAGCATGTGAGCTATCAAAAACCACAGCAAAGATTGTTTTTATCGATGGGAAACCAGGGGCTGGATAGATCTGGGCAGTTCACTGAGGGAAGGTCCCTCCAGTCTGTGGGAGACTGGCAGCTCCAAAACATAGAAGGAAATTTTGTGTCTGTGGAGGGAAGAGCACAAACCTTAGACTTACATGTTGTCCTTGATGTGAGACCCACAAGATCCAAGTGGTGCCTGTAGTTCTGAGCACAGAGTAAGGCTGCAAAACTTTATTTGAATTCCTGATGCTTATCAGCCAGCCCCACGAGGACTTGCCAAGCTCCATCCTCCTGAGCTAAGACCAGCAAAGCCTGATTGTTGTCACCAGGGTAAACAATGCAGGCCTGAATGGACAGGGAGGAAGGGGGCAGATATGTTCAATAACAAAGGAACATAATAGCATTTATTAAAGAATTCCCCAGCCTGAGGTGGGGAGTTCTCTAGAAATGTTTGATTCATGTCCTAAGGACAATCTTTACCTGAGTAAGTCTTAATAAGTGAAGTGTCAGTGAGGGCAAACAAATCTGGAAAGACTGCATCTAAAGCATAGTGAAACAGAAAACACTAGTAATTTTCATTCATCATTGAAACAGCAGCTCACTGGGGGCCCTTTTTCAGATTGAGGAGATTGTTTGCATCAGGAAAAAAGTGCAGTTTCACTATAGGAGGGTGCTCTTTTTTCACTGGTGGCCATATGATGATACCAAGCATACAGATCCCTTTTGGTTGCAGTCAGCTCTGACTCCCTGTACTCAGACAGTCAAGGAGACTGCTCAGTTGGCCAGGTTCAAGATTTGTAAAGATGTCTTAATACCTTGAAGGAATCCTTGTCCTGCTCATACTTACCCTTTCTCCTTTCTACACACTGCTTGCCTCTGTCATGGATAAAGGCGTGTTTTCAATACCTGGTTTGAACTTGCTATCACAACCTTCATGAATATACTGGAATATAGAATGAAATATAGAACAGAATGAGCAGCCTAAAAATTAATTTCATAAAAGGCATCCTGGTTATTTGTTGAGGTCAACTTAATACCACCCCCCTCCCCTATTTTGGTTTGTCTTCACAGGACTTTTAGCATTAGGGCAATTTTTTTTTTATAAAGCTGTGAAGTCCACATTCACAAAATAGCTGTGTAAATGTACACATTGGCACCAGCTCCTTGGCTGGCAGTCCTGGCAGAGATAAGGCTGCAGTCTGGCACTGCGTGCTATGGCTGGAAAGGTTTTACTGTCACTTGACATTTCACTCCTCAAGACAAATAAATGGGATTTCCTGCATGCAGCGGGGCAGCCCTGCTCATCTCGCAGCACAATCTGTCTTTTTTTGCAGAGGCTTGAAATACTTAAGAAGGGAGTATGTCCACTGGGGTGTACATTTTCCAGTTTGGGGAGATTAGGGAGCCAAAGGTCTGCCGGCTCAATAGGGTGTTAGTCAGCACGTCCTGAGCTTCAGGCAGATAAGGGTCCACTTCCTAGGCTGCCCTGATCTGAGAGTTAACAGTTGGTGACAGCGAGTCTGTCTCTGTTCTTAAGTCATTGTTATAATTTTTTGTAATATTTACAGGCCTGGCTCTCTCAGATTAAAAAGTACAAAATCAAAAGGAGGTCTTCCTCCGTGGGCGCTGGGGGCGGATGTTTGGGCTTGGCGTGTGGCCCCACGGCCGCGCTGGGTGGGAGGGACCGGGGCAGGATGTCGGCGCGGGCCTCGGCTCTGTGGCTGCTGTCAGGGAAAACTCAAACCGTGTCTAACGACCTTCCAGGAGCCCTCCACACCAGGAAACGTGCTCTAAATGCCAGCCCCCAGGATGCAAATCAAAGGCGTTCAGCTCAGCTGGGAGAATGGTCCTTGTCTGTCTGGTTGATGCACGAAGCCAAGGCCTAGGCAGTGCATCAACCCTTGTACAGTGATAACGGAGAGGAGCGTGGTCCCAGTTGTCCAAAGGAATGTTCTTTTTGGCTTGGTGGGGTGTTTTGGAGGCAGCGTTGAACCAGTATGCAGTGAAAGCATGTCTGGGACCTCATCACTGGAAAAGTATGCAAACTGAATCACTGTGCTCTTCTCCCGCCACCTTTTGTGTTGGGGGAATATCTTCTACATAAATAAAAGAGAAAACAACTGTGACATGACAGTAACTCTAGATTTGGGGTGAAAGAAACAGGCAGATGCAAACAGCATTTTAACCTCCCAATCCTTTGTGGTTCTGCTGGATTATCCCAAGACTGTATTAGAGCAGAGGAAGGTCGTATAGTAGTTTGCAAAAGAAAAAATGCTAAAAATGTGAAATTAGTGGGGTTTATACTATCATTGTGCATCAGTCCCTTCCCAGCTCAGGCTGAAGGGCAGAGAGGAGGTGAGTGCTGGAAACTCCATAGATGGGTCACAGTCTCCATCAGCAAGTGTGCGACCAAGTCAGATGACAAAAATCTCCATCTCTTTCTCCAGGGTGGAGAAAGAAAAATCTAACCCTGGGCATGACAATTCGTATGGGAATTAAAAAAAAAAAAGAGTGAGAAAAGGGTAATATTTATATATTACTGGGTCAGGATATGTATATTGTCTATACAGGGGTCCTGAGGTGCATCCCTCTGGCATCAAGGCAGAGTGCCAGAGTGATCATGGCTCCAAAACATGAAAGTGTGGGTCATGCTCTAAAAGTTCAGTAGTTTCCTTCATTGTCACATGTGTATCCATCACCTTCTGCTCGTTTTGTGTTGCTGATTGCATGGCACACACCGTGGCAGGAGTTTTATTTGCACAAGAGTTGGATCTCTGGTGGGAGCAGGGAGAGGTTTATCTGGGGTTTGTTTCAGGACGGTGGGATGGTGCCTAGCCTAGGTGGGGCAGCCATCCGTGATGTTATCTGGAGCACAAAGCATTTCCATGATAAACAACATTCCTTGTATTTTAGACTAGTCTGCTATCAAAGTCAAAACAACTGCTCTGGCTTAAACAGTAGCGCTCGCTGCTTGAAATGTAAAATATATAATTGGCTCTAAGATTTGTCTGGAGCAGATTCTCCTTTTAATACATCGCTACACATACTAGTGTACATTCGTTTTTCAGCAGGGTTATTTTCTCCAAAACTTCCATTGTTCATGCACTTCATAGGCCCTTTTAAATCCTTTCCAGTGAGTTTTTCCTTATTGTTAAAAAAGTTTAATAAATTATATCAATTAGACTAAAAGTGTGTTACTCGCTTTTCGGAAAATAATTAGCAGATGGTTGTCTCTGACACAAGAAGTGGAATATTGTTGGGCATTTATAGTGTTGGCTTTGTTTTTAAAGAAGTCTGATGAAAGGAATATAGATCTGTCATTTTTATCTGGAAGTGGAAGCAGACTTTGACCAGATACACAACTTAATTCTTCTCTACCGCTTTCACTTACTGTATCTCCAGGAGACTTTGCCTTTCCCACCCCTATCTCACCCTCCTTTGAGTTCTTCCACATTGTTGCAAATAATCAAATTGCCTGGGAGGAATTATTTTGGCCTTTGGCAACTCCTGAACCGTAAAAAGTCTTTTTTTGTTTCATATAAGGGTTTCCCCATGGACCAGGTGATACTGGGGCTCTGAGAGCACCATGAGCTTTCCCTGGAGGGAGCAAGCTTCTCAGGATCTCACAGATCACAGAATCACAAAATCATTTGGGTTGGAAAAGTCCTCTAAGACCATCATGTCCAACTATGCCCCCAGCACTGGCGAAGCCACCACTGATCCATGTCCTCAACAGCCACATCCACACATCTTTTAAATCTCTCCAGAGGTGGTTTTCTTCTTCAGGTCTGGTTAACTGCAGAAGTGATCTTCCCCTGCCTTCTCTTGCTTCCTAGACTTCATAAATACATTTTCTGTCTTCCTCAGAGTGATCCAAACTCTGTGTGTGCAAGTATGGACTTAGGACAACTTGAGCTTTTGCCCAATTGGAGACCTTTAAAGAGTTGTTCCTCATCAGATGTTCTCAACTGATGTGTTGCTGCCAATTTCTTAAACTTTACCTTTTGCACACTTGAAAAGTGGCAGAATTCATAGAATCATAGAATCACTGAATGTTTTCAACTGGAAGGGACCTTAAAACTCAGCTTGTTCCAACCCCCTGCCACGGGCAGGGACACCTTCCAGGTTGCTCAAATCTCACTCATAAAATTCTGGAAAGAAAAAAATTCAGCCTTGAATCAGGTTTGTTTGGCAAGTGAATGGTATTTTGGAGTTTGGAAAATCTACATAAGGTGCAGGATTTAATTCTGAGACACTGGAAATTTATGTATTTCTAAGCCCTTCTTTGAGGGTACTGCAAAGGCATCATGGTCTTAACTGTGAGTTGAGGCATCCAAAATCTAGTTCTAATCTTGTGATCTTTTATTAGCAGATCTGTAAGTCTTCCATATTAAAGGTGTGAGTAATTAGTCACTTCTAAACTCACTTCAGTTTAACAAAAATGGTTGCAGAAAACGTACTGTTTTTCATGTTTGTGTAAAGCCTTGCACATTAATCTAGAGAAGGATGGCTTGCAAGCTGAAGCACAGGAAGCTAGGGCTTAAACTCATTTGCATCTTCCTTACCAGTGGTAAAAATAGGGACTACTGTTATGAAATGTGCATTTCCTGCAAATCCCATGGTAGGAAAGGCTTATGTGTCTTCTTCATATCCATGAAAGTTTTGTGAGTTAATAGACTCATCTCCATTTGTGCTTTGGTGCCCTTTAATGCCACTGAGAAATGGGTTCAGGGATTATTCTGTTTTTTAGATTTTAATTCTCTAAATTCAAAAGCACACAAAGGATTTTACTTATTTATCTGAGTGGTCATTGTATGTACATAACAAGTGCTCGAGTGAGGCCACGGCCAGAACTGTTTCTGTCAGTTGGGTCAGTAGCTTTGTTCATTCCATGTGTTTAACTCTCTTCTTGCTTAGGTTTTTTTTCAATGTAAAAAATGTCCTTTGTTTGAATTGTTGTCATTTCGAGGTTGTTCATTTTTTGTTCAGCCCTGTGTTCTTTCTTCTAAAAGGCCACTGCAGTTTCTGAGAATTACTGTTCTTTCAGGTTAAGCTCTGAAGTGGATGACAGTTCTATTTTTTGTTGATGGTACCTCATTTACAGATCCAGCCTTCATTCTCATGCTTCAAGTGTAATTACATAAATCAGTCTCTTTCTTCTCTTTTTATTTGGTAAAGCCAAAATGTATTATATTTTCTGCAGTGTTGCAAATGTCCTCGTAGTTTTCCTGTTGTTTGCTGTCTCCATGGTCTGACAACAAGTCTGGCTCCTGGCTGTTGTGCAGTCCTCTTGGAAATGTTCTGGAAAGATCTGTGTCCATCTAGACAACATGGCATAGAGAGCAGTGCTGACAGGGCAAGCAAATTCTAATTAGTTCTGTAAATCCTTGAACTGTGACTATAAAAGTATAATGCATAAAATATATGTAGAAATTAATGATACTTAACAGTGTGCAGTGTGTAGGTTTGGTTCAGTCTTTCATCTTGGTAATCTTTTCCTCCCATTCCAAAATTTCTCCAGGTAGACACTGGATCTGTGAAGCTGAGCAGGGATCCCCTTTTTTCCCCTTTTTTCTCTAACTACAGGATTAAGGGATTTTCACAGAATCTCAGAATAGTTCAGGTTGGAAGGCAGCTTAAAGCTCACCTCATTCCAACCCCCTGCCGTGGGCAGGGACACCTTCCACTGTCCCAGGCTGCTCCAAGCCCTGTCCAGCCTGGCCTTGGACACTGCCAGGGATCCAGGGGCAGCCACAGCTGCTCTGGGCACCCTGGGCCAGGGAATTCCTGCCCACCCTCCCAGCCAGCAATTCCTGCCCCACATCCCATCTGGCCCTGCCCTCTGGCCCTGGGAAGCCATGGCCTGGCTGCTGTCCCTGCAGGCCTTGTCCCCAGTCCCTGGGCAGCTCTCCTGGAGCCCCTGGAGGCCCTGGCAGGGGCTGGCAGCTCTCCCTGGAGCTTCTCTTGTGCAGCTGAGCAGCCCCAGATGTGCCAGGCTGTCTTTATAGCTGCTGACCAGGGGTCCAGTTTATTTTCTGTGCTGTCTAGAAGTAGCCCAGAGTCCAGATGTTTCTGATGTGGACCAAACAGATCCTGAAATGGGCACTTGGCCTTTCCTAAGGTCAGATATGTACATTTATGCAGTGCTTTTGGAATCTGTACAGATGAACAGCATGGTATGGAGACAAAAATGGCACAATTTGGGGCTATTGACATTTATCAGCAGTATTTCTTTCCTGGAAGGAAAAGAAACAAGTGTATATGTGTTTGCATCTCTGAATTTCTAGGACTTTAAAGCTCTCATTATTTGCCACTCTATCCCAGACAGAAAAGCAGTTCTTCTTCTTGTGGTACCCTGCAAAGCTTTGTGCCCTGGCAGGTTTGCCACAAATACTTAACTCATTCAAATCGTTGTGTTTTTACCAATAATTATCTAGGCAGAGCTGTTTGATTGATTTTTCTGAAAATGACCTGGCTTCTCAGTACTCTATAAAAAAATTAGTAATTGCTGAACTCTGACCAGAGGCACGTCTGCTCCTCTGGCAGTAGTTCACATCTGACACTGAAAATTCACTGCTGAGCATTTATTTTCCTGCAGCTGTGTTTGTACCAAACCTTGACTCAAAGTGATCTGAAATCACAAATCAATGAAACTTGCTGGAACAGTTCTCTCTCTGTAGATGAACTCCCCTGCCCTCCTGGACCTGGAAGGTTGTGACCCATTAAAATGTGGGTTACCTGTCTTATGAAATTTTACTCCCTGGGAACAGTGTTGTTGTCTACTACAGCTTGTGTAGTCGCTTAAACTTGCATAGTTCAATTATTATAAATAAGGCTGTATTCAATATATATTTATTAAATAATATGTAATATATTTATTCTTTTTAGCTTGTGCACAGATGGTTTTGAACCTCTTATTAGCCTGAGTTTTCTATTTCTTTTTCAACCTCCCCGCCATGCTCTGAGCCCCCGTTTTCTTCACTGCCTTTCCGTTTGCACCTATTCCTTAGGCAGATCTGAACAAGATGTGTGGCTCACACTTAGTCTAGCACATTTCCTGTTTGCTTCCTTCATCTCGCCACCATCATCCTCTCTGCTCTGAGCCCAAGGAGGAGAAAAAGATGGTATCAGGCAGGTGTGGTGTGGCCCATACAGATACTTCACTAAAGCCACACAGACTTTCTGTCTGAAATCAAAGAGAAGCACTGCAGACATGAACAGAACCTGAGAAAGATGAAACGGCCTCACCGCCACACAAGAATTTAGTAATTGCAAAAATTCAATCTGTCAGTATATAGAGCAAGCACTGAAACAGTTTCTTCCATGAATTGTGGTGTGTTAAAGAGCTCAAGTCCTTATATTTAAATAAAACCCAAATATATCAATGTTTCCATAGGTACCTGTGTATCAACGCCATGAACAGTGTACCAGGCATGATTGTTGAGTTGCTTTCAAGATCCTTGGCCATTAATTTGACTTAGATTGGTATTTTGGGGACCAGATTTCCAAGTGGCATTGAGGACTTGGCCAACGAGTCCAGGTGTCATTGCTCTGCCCCAAATCCTCACAGGTTGGTGTTTGGTGCAAGGCAGGTTTTAGGGGCAATCCTCGCTGGGACAAACATTATTATAGACCCTATTTCAGAGCTTGGTACAGTGCTGAACCTGAGCCCTCTTTTTTTCCCTTGCCATTTGATGTATTTTGCTAATGAGGCCCAATCCTACAGATGCTCTGCAGGCAATACTGCTATATTTAGCTGAAACAATATGAAACACATAATTTGCCATCAAGTCATTAGGTTACCAAACAGGATTCATGGTAAGCTTTTCAAACACAGAGAAATCCCATTTTCAGAAAGACTTTGAAGCTTTGGATTGATGTAAAGTTCACATGAATTTGACTCTCAAATGTGTTCAGACTCCTTTGAAAACAGCACTTCTCTGCTCAAAGAGTCACCTGCTTTTGAAAATACTGACTCGTGCTTGATTGCTGTTTCAGAAACCAGAGTTTCTAACCAGAACTCAAGGAAAAGAGGGTTCTCCAGTTTTTTATTAATCCAGCTCTTTAATTTCTCTATTTTCCACAGTGACTGCCCCGTATCTTTGATGAATTCTGCTTTTCATCCAGCAGAACATCCAGATCAGGGAAGAAGCAAAGACATTGCTCTTAAAGCAGCTCCATCTGCCCTTGCCTGCATTATCTGAGTGGAGATCATCCATTGACATAACGCTGTAGCCTGAGAGCAGCTCTGAGGGTTCATTTGGAGGGAAGGGGATGTTTTATTTAATGTATGGCTCCAGCCTTGTGGCTCAGATGCCACTGCACTGCCGGGAGCAGGGCCAGGTGCTGCTCGCTGGCCGTGATGTTCCCTTCCTCAACGTTAACTGACAAAAACCCAAGCGAAACCAAACCAAAAAAAACATAACAAGAAATCAAAACAAAACCCAAACAACAAAAAAAAATCCAGCTCCCCAATGTTGTTGAACCTCTGTGCTGGGGGAGTTACTGCAGTTCAGTTCTGTGTCTGTTCATCCGACTTCCCGTGGTTTTTCATCGAATCATGTGATTGACAATGCAGACAGTCTGCAAAGTTCTCGGTCTGTCTCGTTTGTACCCTCGTCCCAACCACTAAATCTGACTTCTGCTTTGTCTGGCAGAAGAAAACAAGATAGGGTGATGTGGTGGGGTGATTCACCGGAGCTGATAAGTGGTGTCTGTATTTAAGCTGTGCCGTTCAAACCGTAATGTTACCTCCGTCTCTCGCGTTTTCAAGGACTTTCTCAGGCTGGTTTATTTTAAGCTATCTGGGGTTGTCTGTCCCTGTTAGGGGTGGAAAGAAATGCAAATAAGGGCTCCAACGGACCTGTTTATGTCAAGGCAAAGAGTTCAGTAACTTAAATAGTGAACGTTGTTGTATGTTGGATCAAAGAAGGCTTTCGGTTGGGAGGGACCTTGAAGCTCATCTCATTCTGCCCCTGCCATGGGCAGGGACACCTCCCACTGTCCCAGGCTGCTCCAAGCCCTGTCCAGCCTGGCCTGGGACACTGCCAGGGATCCAGGGGCAGCCACAGCTGCTCTGGGCACCCTGGGCCAGGGAATTCCTGCCCACCCTCCCAGCCAGCAATTCCTGCCCCACATCCCATCTGGCCCTGCCCTCTGGCCCTGGGAAGCCATGGCCTGGCTGCTGTCCCTGCAGGCCTTGTCCCCAGTCCCTGGGCAGCTCTCCTGGAGCCCCTGGAGGCCCTGGCAGGGGCTGGCAGCTCTCCCTGGAGCTTCTCTTGTGCAGCTGAACATCCCCAGCTCTCTGGCTCCAGAGCAGAGGGGCTCCATCTTTCAGCACCATCCATCCAAACAAACAGGGCGGTGAAGGAAAAAAAAAAGAGATGATTCATCCCATGCCAAGGCTTTTCCTCTGTCATTAAGATTGCCATTTGAGATGCCTTAGCACAGTCTCTTTTTAAGTGGTGCTAAAAATCAGGTTCATTGGAGTGTCACCAGCTAGAGTGCCAGTGTCTTTCCAGGAGCAAGCTGGACACAACGCAGCAAGGCAGAAGAAAATGGATTTGTTCACTGCAGGTTTGACGTGCCACTTTGGGAATTTTGTTAACTGTGATAAAGCCCTCACCAGGGCTGGCTGGGTTATTGCTGGGAGTGCCCTGAGGCCCTTGTGGCCTGGTTGCTTTACAGAGTCACCTCCTGTGTGTCTGCAGCACACTGCCAGGGCCCAGGGCTCCTGATCACTCATTTGAAGCAGGACATACAGGAGACAAATGGCACGAATGCAAATTTAAACTTTCCTTGGACTGTCACCTGAAAATCTTGAAAAGCTTTTTGAAAATCTTAAATCTTTTTGGCATCGATCAAGCTTTTTATGTGGTGTTTAAATCCTGCTGTTACAAATAGTTACAAAGTCACTCTCATAAAGAAGAAACTTTTGATTTTTCTTGTTAACAAATTCTGTTATTAGTGAACACCCTGTTAGTGAAACAGTGTGGATAGTTTTTTATCTCAACAGTGGATGGCTGCCACGGTTAATCTTAAAAGTTACATCATAGAATCACTGAGGTTGGAAAAGCCCTCTAAGATCACTGAGTTCCAACATTAACTCAGCAGCACTGTGCTCACTACTAAACCATATTCCCAAGTGCTGCATCCACACCCCAAAGATGCTGGTGCAGTTCTCTCCATGCTGGGCCTCTAGGATTTCTCATTTTAAATGAATGAGAAAACATGGCCTGCACACAGCTGTGGGTCATTGCTGTAATCTAAAGAATGTGGGTTTGAATTGCTGGCCTGGAGTTCTAATTCTTTGTGTCTCATCAGCAATGCACTGAGCTGTCCTGAGCCTGCTGTTCAGGTGGGCCATCAAAAATCTGTCACTCCTGCTATTATCTTCATTCTTTTTATATAGACTCAACCAAAGTTGTGTATATGTAGTGGCAGTGTGTGTTACTGCTCTCCTTAAAAACCTCGTTCTCCTTATCTGCATTTCCAAGATAGCCCCGCAGGCTGTTCACAGCACATGTTGAGTGTCAGAGTCCAGGCTGACTGCAGTGAGTTACGGCCTTTAATCTGAGATTGATTATTAAATTGCTGCAGTACGATCGCAATAAATGGCAACATCGATCAGCCCGAAGAGAGGCTGAATAATAAAATCAATGCATGGCTTATTGCCTGAAAATATGAATGCTACCTGAGCCATTTTATGCTGCCCTTCCAGCTGAGAGATAATGGGAGAGTAAGACGTGAGCATCTCAGATGCAGCTGTTGGAATTTCTGATGTAATTCTGGCTACTGTTTTGAGGCTGAAGATGTTTGTTAAGCTGCACGAGAGCCCGAGAATGGTCCCAGGCTACTGCCACGAATGTTTGCAAAGCCAGTAGCTACATCTGTGACCTGACAGTGAAACAAAAAGTTGTCTGTGTTTAACTCAACTCAAACGAGCATCTTTAATCACTTTCCCCCCTGTTCCCTCCCAGAAGGGCTCCCATGGGCTGCATCCCTGGTGTGCAGCCACCCCTGGGGTGCAGAGTGGCAGCTGTGTGAGGCTTTGCTCTGGCTGGAGGTGTTGCCATGGTGTAATGGTGAGGCTGAACCATTCATTCTGCTGATGCAGTGCTGAACAGAACGTGCTCCTGTCTGCACTGACCACAAGCCAGGAAGTTTTGGAAGGAAGTGGGGAAGATTACACTGAGGATAAGCAGAGTTGAATGTCAGGGGTTTTTTTAAAAAAAATAAATACTGATGAAAATTTACACGAGGGCTTGGTTGGGGGGTGGCAGAGGGGGAAGGCAGGGACAGCTTGAGAACTTGGAGCCGAGTTGGGAAGGGATAGAGAATGTCAGTGAAAAGGAGGATCAGACTGGTGAGAAAAGAGAGTTTGGGTGAGCAAAAAAGAGACAAGTATGCTGAAAAGAAAGGATAGGGATGCAATGAAAGGGAGCTGGCATGGCAGTAGGCTGGGAGATTGGAAGTGAGAGGTGGGGGTGAGTAGGGATGTGAGGTACCTAAGAGTGAAAACACCAAAGAAGTGCAGAAGATCCAACAGGCTGGTCAAAACAGACTTGAAGAGAGGCTGTGGAGAGGTGGTAGAAAGTGGTTGAGATGCACAAAATGGCTGTGGCAGAGTTCTCCACCACAAACTGCGTGTCTGACACAGGAAATTAAACTTGCTGATGTACCTTTGAGATTCTGGGCTTTGAACTCAACAGGGGTTAGATGCAGAGGAGCCTTTAACAACCTTGCCTTTTAGCTGCCTCAGTTCTTGAACAGAGATAGTGCAGAATCTTTTAGGTTGGAAAAGGCCTCCAAGGTCTTGGAGTCCAGCTGTTCTCCCAGCCCTGCCAAGGCCACCACCACTAATCTGTGTCCCCAGGTACCACGTCCACGTTTTCCACAACTTTCCTACAAGTTTCCATGTTTTCTGACTCCAAGAATACAAGGAACAGGGGAGCACAGAAGTTAAATACTTGACCCTGAGAACCAAGTGTCCAGGAAATGCCCCCTCAAAGGAGACGGATCCAGCCAGAATTCTTGTACCCTTAAGGCAAGGAAACAGGACACTCAAGAAACAGGATAGGGAATCCCTTCATTATTAATGGGCAAAGAGGCTCCTTAGCCATTGCTGTGCTTGTTCTGATCATGTCACACGGTCGAGTTTATTCTTAGTCTTAGCCACAGCCTTATAAATAATAAAATGGGTCATGTTTTATCTTACCCCAGTGATCATTGTAATGCGGCTTTTGCCTGAGACTCTGCCAAGCTCAGACACAGGCAGCATTTAGAAGTGGATAAAGTGAGGAGCACAGTACAAAAGTAGACTCAGCTCTTCCCAAAATACTCACTTATCAAGAGTGAACCTGGTGGGTTTGCAGTGTGCACTGCTTTGGGAGGGAACAAATGGGAAAAATGGGAACTTGAGGTTGCAGCTCAATGGGAACTTGGGGTGTCTGTCTCTTCTCCCTGGTGACAGGGACAGCACCCAGGGAACGGCTGCAGCTGTGCCAGGGAGGTTTGGGTGGGATATCAGGGAAAGGTTTTCCACTCCCCAGGCTCCCCAGGGAATGGGCACAGCCCCAGAGCTCCAGGAGAGCTTGGACAGTGCTGCCAGGAGTGCCCAGGGTGGGATTGTTGGGGGGGCTGTGCAGGGAGAGCAGCTGGACTGGATGATCCTTGGAGATACCTTCCAACTTGGGATACTCTGTGACCCTGTGATACCACAAACTGTGTTTATTCTTTCTGTCTTTTCAGAGGATTCTCCTGCTAAGGAGCCAAGTACAATTAATTGCAAAATGTTTTTTAAGGAAAAATGCAATAAATAGACCTGTACATGCACAAGGAAGAAGGCTTTTGAGGTGCTCCTAAAAATGAGTTTTTTCTTAAGACCTTTGTGTTTTGTAAAGGATTCACACGTGTAGTCTGTTAACAGGCAAATGGATTGTGACCAACAGCAAAAGGCTCAAATACAATATGCTAATGTAGCATTTGATTCAGAGAAGAAATTACAAATTATCTCTTTATCCTATAAATATTTTCCTTGGGTTTTAATGGTTTAGTTCCTTCCATTATTTTTTTTCACCAAACCTCTTCCCTCAGTGTTTATGTGGGCTGTGTGTTTGCAAGCAGACATGCAAACCCTCCCTCACTGGACTCTGGCTTCTCGTTGCAGAAGTTCCCCGAGCTGAAGTTCAAGTACGTGGAGGAGGAGCAGCCTGAGGAGTTCTTCATCCCCTACGTGTGGTCCCTGGTGTACAACTCTGCCGTGGCCCTGTACTGGAACCCCCGTGACATCCAGCTCTTCACCATGGACTCGGGCTGAGGGACAGCCCGGCCAGCCCCACTCCATCTTACAGGAACCCAACCTCTGCCCCCTCCAACCTGACCCCCTCCAAGTGCCCCCTGCGCCCCCAGAGCCAGCCTCCAGCCCAGCCCCACGCTGGGACAGACTGCTGTGGGGCACCGATGGCTTGTAGGCAACCTTGTGTTTATAGTCCATAACCTAGAGCTTGTTTGATGAAAATGAGGCCTTACACATGGGGTATGATGTTACTACCAACCACAAACCTGATCGTGCTAACTTAACGGGCTAAATGAGATTGCAGGCTTTGATTGGGGAGCAGCGTTTGTATTTTTGGCTCTTTGGAGCAGGCAGCTTCCTTGGGTCAAGCTTTTTATGGTCTCTTGGGTGCTGCCGTGGGTTGCTCGTTACCTAATCCCATGTTTTCACTCACAGCCCTTCGTTTCCGTGGCACTGTCAAGGCTGCAGCCCTTAAATTGCTGTCTACGCTGTCATCTGAGGGAACTGAGCAAGCAGCATCTCTAATCAGGTTAGCTCCCAGGCAGATTCAAAACACTTGATTTAGATGTTTGTGGGAGGATTTTCAATAGCAAGTCTTTTGTTGTTGTTGTTGTTTGACTGGCAAATACTCTCCAGAGGGCAAGGAACACCTGCTTTTGGAGTCAGGTCCCTTACAGACTTGTTTTTCTGTGCTCCTGTGCAAAATTGTTCCTGGAAATTGAACGTGTAAGGAAAGGGGGAAGAAAGAAGTCCAAAGAAAATCATTACAAGATTGTAAAATAGACCATTGTCCTGTAAACCTGTGTGTAATGGTGACAGTGTGTTTTGGGGATCCTTAACAAAGCTCTGTGTTGAAAACCTCCTGTTGGCTTTTAAAGTTTTATGGCAGAAATACAAATTTACCTGAATGTAGAATACTACTCTCTTTTTTTTGTTGTTGTTGTTTTCAAGTGCCCTTTCCTGACACACCTGTTTCAGCAGTGGGAAGAGCAAAAGGAGCGGTGTGATTATTCTGAAAGCAATCTCGTTTCTCAAAGTGGGGATCATATTTTGGGGATGCCTGTTGCACACACGTGCACCCACTCTCCTCGTCCCACGTGCTGCTGTGTGGGGGACTGTCACCAGTGCATTGCATGCCAAAACCTCCAGTTTTGAGGAATCAGTTCCTGAAGATGCGTGGCAACCCTCTGTGTTTTCACTGCCTGCTCCTCCAGCATGTTCTGTTTGTTGACCTGAGGAATCGGGCGCGTTTGCTTTCAGAAAGTCCTTTGAATGGCTTTAAATAGAATTTCTTGCACCATTTCGTCCCTCTGAAGGATGTGCTAAGATTGTACTTTCCTTTTATATGCTTATTTAGAGGCAGAAGTCCATTTGAGTCCTACACAAATGGAAATGCTGGCTTATTAAAAAAAAAAAAAAAAAAAAAAAAAAAAAGCTTTCCAGATTTATTTAAATATAGCTGCAAAGGGATATATACAGCCCATGAGCATTTAGGACTTTGAAATGGCAGAAGTTTTTGAAAAAAGTCAATGATAAGACTGGAGATGCAGTGTTTTCTTAGGCAAATACATGAAATTATTAACCATGACTGAGCTGCACATAAGTTGATCTGTATTTTGGATTTATTCTGTTTTGTTTTGGTCTTTGAGCAAACGTCGAAAGGGGATAACTATTCTTGGTTACTGTAGTGATTTGTAATTTTGTCTTTATTAAAAGACTAAGAGTGTTTGTGAGTCAACAGGGCTGCCCAGATTTGGAAAGGTCAGTCTGAAGATGCACTTTTAAACCTAAAAATTCTAAAGCTGCTGGGCTGGCTCAGTGTTCATCTGTTCTAAACACCCCGGGGTGAGCAGAACCAGAGAGGCCCCGCCAGGCTCAGCCAGGTGTCAGACTGCACAAAACCTGATTTGTCTGTGAAAGGGCTTTTTGCAAGAGAGGGGCAGATAAAAAAGCAGCAATCTGAACAAATACATCACAGCTGCTGAGCCAACTTTGGTGCCACACAGAAAATTCTCTCTCAGTGTCCTCCGTTGTGGTGACACTGAGGTGCAGAGGGTTTGCTCTGGTGGCATAAATTCCTTGTGTGTTCCATGAAATGCCCTGCCCTGGGGTCCCAGCTGGTTTGGAACAGCTGGAGTTACCACCTAAAGCCAAAACAGCAAAGCCAGACTGAGATTTAGGCAGAAATCCATGCTGGCCCCATTGGCTCTCCTGAGAGCTGGGCCTGGCAGTGTCCTGACATCTGCAGTCTGGGATGGTCACAAATACTCTGTTTTTTCCTCCACCTTAGGGATCCTTTTCATTTCTTTGTGTGAAAGATTTATTATGCGTAATTACAAAAATAAAAAAGTTAAAATGGTAAATACAGGGTGGTGTGGTTTGTGTCACAGGTCTTGGTGTGGTCATCAGGCCCAACCTGATCGAGGTTTTGTGATGTCCTCCATGACCTGCAATTAAGAGGAATGTAATTTTATTCATTGTTTAAAGTAAATCAGTGTCCAAGTCAGTGTCTGGTAGGGAGCGTGTCATGTTGCAGTGGCACGTGGAATGTCACCTCCTGCCAGCTCAGCTTTAGTGGTGGCAGTGGCCATGGTCTGGAGGGGCACTGGGGAAGCAGAGGGGGGACAGGGCTGTCCACACACGACCAGAGCTGATGTGTTGCTGCACCCTCAGCTTCTCTTTGCTGTCCATTTCAGCTGGTGGGGTGTGGGATTTTGCACCAGGACCCTCTCCATGTTTGGGGTGACCTCACTGTGGCCTTCCAGCACCTGAAGGTACTGACAGGAGAGCTGGAGGGAGACTTTGGAAAGGGGCTTGGAAGGACACAGGGCATGGCTTCCCAGTGCCAGAGGGCAGGGCCAGATGGGATCTGGGGCAGGAATTCCCTGGCCCAGGGTGCCCAGAGCAGCTGTGGCTGCCCCTGGATCCCTGGCAGTGTCCAAGGCCAGGCTGGACAGGGCTTGGAGCAGCCTGGGACAGTGGAAGCTGTCCCTGCCCATGGCAGAGGGTGGGGTGTGATGGACTTTAAGGTCCAACCATCCTGAGATTCTGTTAAATATTCTTGCTCTGAGTGCTGATCACTGGCATCACCGCCTGCCTGGGCTCCTGGAGCAGCTGGGGAGGGAAATCCATCCCTTTGGGGCTGGGGAGGAGAGGGCAGGTCTCCCAGAGGACCATCCCTTCCAGAAGAGCAAACACAGGTAGGAAACCCAGCTGCTGTGTAAGCTGCTGGTGAAGTGGGAGTTGTGGAGCCTCCTGTCCCTGGTGAGACAGAAATCCTCCTCCCTCAGGCAACAGAGGGAAACTCTGATCTTGCTGTGAAAGTGAGATGGGGGGGTGGAGGGCTGGAAGATACAAATGCGTCGGGCATCATTCACTTTGGCAAAAGCAGTCCAAAAACCTGCCAGATTTCTTGGCATTTCTTGACCCTAATAGCCTAAAACCAAAGAGTATTGGCAAGGTACGGGGGGAAAAAAAACCCAAGCTGTTTAGTACGTGCCACTAGATTGTTGATCTACCAGTTAAACAGGAAAGGAAGAAGCAAACAACTCCCCTCCCTTCTTTGGAAGCTCTAAAGATTTTTGTACAACCTTTTCTACTGGTTTTATCGTTGCATATGTTGTCTAATTCAGCCAAGTAAAGGTCAAATCTCATATTTAGTCAGCCCCAGGCTCTCTGGTAATTGATTGGGCTTGGTCTGCAACAACTCCACCTTCTGTGCTGGAAGAGCAGGAGTTTTCTATACGATTGCACTTCCTAGAATCACCTGACCGCTGCAAATCCTTTCCCGTTTCTACCCATTCCCCCTGTGGCCGCCTTACCTAAACATTTGTACCGCTGGTACTGGCAACACTGTAAAATTCAGCATCCGGGCTGCTGCTGTGTTTGATTCATTGTTAATTTTGGGGTTTGAGGGAGTTACTATTACCATGTTTATTGCTAACAATTAGCAGTGCTTAAGGTAACACTGCACATCAGAGAGGCTCCTCCTGAGCCCCTGGATTCTGAAGGCTGAGCTCTGGAAGTCCTGGCAGAATCCGTGGTGGCTCTGAGCCCTCGGTAGGGTGCAGGTGTCCCTAGGGATGGACCTGTCAGGGCGGGATGTCCTGGATGCCGCAGGGTTGGCTGTGGGGTTAGGCTGGGGATTGTTCTGGGCTTGGCCAGAAGTCCGGGTTTTATCCCCTCGAGAGTTACTCATGGGTGGTGCCTTCGCACAGGTGACGCTCGGGTGTGTGTGAAGGGCTCAGGGGAAGGATCACAGCGCGGGGAGTTCCCCTGTTCTTTTCACTTTCGGGGAAGGAGGCTGTTGGCAGGACATCCCCGGGCTGCTGTGACATCAGCGGGGAGCGCTCCAGGCCATCCTCCTGCCGGAGACGTCAGCGCGAGTCACCAGCAGCGCGCCTTGCCTGATAACAGCTCTGCCAGCTGAAGATAATGGTTTGCACAGACAAAAGGGCAGCCCTCGCAACCTCCACTGACCCCTGCACTTCCTGCTGCGACTTTGGGAGCAGCGACGCGTAAGGAGCAGGGCAGGGAGGTGCTCTGGGCAGTGGAGACGATAGTTTACAGTAATTACAGAGTGCTTGGGTTGGAATGGGCTTCAAACACCCCAGGGCTGGAGCCCCTCTGCTGTGGAGCCAGCCTGGCACACCTGGGGCTGCTCAGCTGCACAAGAGAAGCTCCAGGGAGAGCTGCCAGCCCCTGCCAGGGCCTCCAGGGGCTCCAGGAGAGCTGCCCAGGGACTGGGGACAAGGCCTGCAGGGACAGCAGCCAGGCCATGGCTTCCCAGGGCCAGAGGGCAGGGCCAGATGGGATGTGGGGCAGGAATTGCTGGCTGGGAGGGTGGGCAGGAATTCCCTGGCCCAGGGTGCCCAGAGAAATTGATGGGGCTGTGGAAAAGGCTGCAGAGTTGCATGGCCTTACTCAAAAGCAGCAACCCACGAGATGCATCCCTCCTTTGCAAGCCCCTGACTACGGAATTTGGCATCCCTTCACTGGGAATACCGGGGATGTCCCTGGAGTAAGAACGCTGCAGAAATGCTCTGCGTTTTGAGGGCAGTTAACCCCGAGCTGCGAGGTTCCAGCCGAGATTACAGCTCGTAATCATCCCATCATCAGTGCAGGGTTGTTGCTGGGTGGATGCATTTCGGATGTGAGGGCTGTGCTGCCTGCCTGCAAATGAATTACTCCGAGGAGCCGTGCTTGGTGTTGGAGGCTCTGCTACCACCCATGGACTGTGACAGCACTTACATGTGCTCAGATAAATGAAAATGTCACTATCAGTGAATCCCTCCAGATCACAAATCCAATACACCCAGAGCTGCCAAACTGGGACGATTTGAATGAGAGATTTAAAGAGGAGGGATGATTTTTTTTTTCTCTTTTTTAATGCTGCTGAAGCGCACGGCATAATCCTTCATCATCACTTTAAAAACTGTCTTAAAATTAATCCAAAATGAATATGTCTTGGCAGACGTGATGAAATGTTCAGCTGTACATAATGTTTTTGCCAGATGTCTTGGCAAACTAAATGGCAGACTTCAGTCTTCCTTGCAGTCACTTTGTGCTGCTGAAAGCCCTGAATGTGATGGCACCCGGGGAAAATTGAGGATCCGGAGGGGAGCAGTGACAAAGTAGGTGACGTCCCAATGATGCTACCCTGGCTCCTCCTCCTATTTATGAAACGACAAAAAAATGCTTCTCAAAGAGCGAAACAGCTTATTAAAAACTGGCAATTTAAACTAGGAACAGCTGTCCTCGGCCTGCTGCTTCTATTTTTGTCCCTGGAGCTGTGTTCAGGGTCCATCCCCTCTCCCGGCGCAGCTCCTGCCTCCAGTCTGCAGTGCCCCCCCTCCATGAATCCTGCTGGGTGTGGGGCTTGGGGTGCGGGGGGCCAGGGGTGCTCAGCCCCACCAGAGCTGCCTGTCCCTGTGCAAGGACTGTACCAGCTTGAGAATAATGGGAATAAACCACCTGGGCAAAACCATGCATGGAGATTCAAAGCCTCTGACAAAACAGGTGCTTGAAGGCCTAAAAATGTGGGGTTTTTTCCTAAAACAGCCTTGTGTGTTGTTGTGTTGGTCAGGCTGTTTCTGGAGCTGGGGGAAAGCCATCATTCCTTGATGTGGGATATTCAGTATCTTATGTTTACTGGGCTGAGCTTGGGCTTAAATGTTCTGCCTAGTGCCCTGAGCCCTGTCCATGTCCCTGCATGGCGAGCAGTGGAGCAGAGACAACCAACAGAGCTGTTCTCATCCCGAAATGAAGCTCTTTGTGATGGCCCCAGGAAAAATCCTCACCTTCCCTGGCCCCCCAAAAAAACAGTCTTGCAAGTTTCTCCCAACTGAAACACGAAGTGAAAATTAAATTTAAATTATATTCTTTCTCCTAAATCAAATCTCACAGGCGCCAATTGCCCTTTGAAAGGTCGAGCTTTTAGCCCACAGAATTGTAATCGATACATTATTGACCTAAACAACAGCCATAAAGCTCGGGAGTCTTCTGCCTTTGTCTCCTTGCTTGGCTTCTCCTCCTTCCTGGGAGAGCACATTCGGGCCAGGAAAGTGGCCCTGGTGAAGGTGGGATGGAGAGGGCTCATAAAACCTCACAGGCACAGCAGGGCTGGAGAAATGTGAGCATCACCAGCACCCACAGAACAGGATTCCCCTTCCTTCCTTCCTTCCTTCCTTCCTTCCTTCCTTCCTTTCCTTCCTTCCTTCCTTCCTTCCTTCCTTCCTTCCTTCCTTCCTTCCTTCCTTCCTTCCTTTCCTTCCTTCTTCCTTCCTTCCTTCCTTCCTTCCTCCTTCC
>OU383776.1:1331240-1473201 GCA_910950805.1 Acrocephalus scirpaceus scirpaceus
AGGTTGTGGACTCCTCACCCCTGGAAGTGTTCCAGGAGCTTGGATTGAGCTTGGAGCAAACAGTAGGGGACAGTGAAAACCACACCTGCCCGTGGCATGGAGTGGAATGGGAAAATCTTGAAGGTCCTTTCCAACCCAAACCATTCTGTGATTCTACAGTGCTTGCAGAAAGGGTTAACACAGGGAGAAACCCCTCGTGCAAGGTTCTGGGGACCTAAATGTGGACTGCAGGGACCCAGGATGGTCACCTGTCCCCAGAAAGGCGAGGGCAGGTGAGCTGGCAGAAGGACAGCTCATCCCTCCCAAGGAGCAGACATACTCAGCTGAGAAAAGGGAGCTGAGGTGTCCAGGTGTGACAGCACAGAGCTGGAAACCTGCCTGCACACACAGAGGGAGCAAAGGGAAATAAAACATACAGAGAGCAGGACAGAAAGCTAATGGAGAAAAAAAAAGTGTAAATTGAGCTGAGAAGCAGAACTCAGGCAGCAGCATTGGGTTATTTGGGTTTAGTCCCCTTGGGAGAGCAGTGAGCCCCTGGAGCACCCTTCAAGGGCTCCAAAAAACCAATGGAAATGCAATCTTATATAAAGAATATATACAGCAGGATGTGTGCACACAAAGATTGTAAAAACTCATTGCAGTCACCGCATGCAACACAACCCCTGCCCCAAACGCTCCATCGCCCCCTCAAAAACAAGGCTGCATTTTATCTCTAAGAAATCAGCACAAACCCACGGCTCCTAACAAATACCCTGCATTTTTCTGTGCTTGGAAAGAAGAGCAGAGCAGCCCTGCTAACTGGGGGTTGGTTTCTGACACGAGCTGTAAAATCCAGCCCCGGGGAGAGAAGTTACCTTTGCTGTAAAACAATCTGCCGACTGGATTTCACAATCCTTGTCGTCTTTCTCTCCCCACAGCAATATTTTTACGGTGTTTGCCCTCAAACCAGTTTTTCATCAGCCAACGTGTAATTACCACCAGACAGGTTTTGGATAACCCATCCCCTGGTGCAGCTTTTCCTCCCACCCTAATCTACCCAATCTTCCAGCCTTGCTTTGAAAGCTGACCTCTTTTGGACCTCAAAATTTTAAATTATATATATATATATTAAAAAAAAAGGCGATTAAATATTGCTTTCTGAGCAATTGCTAATCCCCAGAAATGTCCAATCTCTGAGCTCTCTGAACATTGCTGATCTCCAGAAATGTCCCAGGCCAGGCTGGATGGGGCTTGGAGAAACCTGGGGTAGCCGAAGGTGTCCCTGCCCATGGCAGAGGGCATGGAATGAGATGATCTTTAAGGTTTCTTCCAACCCAAACCGTTCTGAGATTCCACGAATCTATGATCAATGCAGGGAGCAGTAAATGCTGATCAGGATTTACTTTAGGGTTTCATCCCAGGAAGAAAAAGGAAAAAAAAAAAGAAGTGGCAGTGACATAATTTGGCCGTGGTTGACAGATGGGACCAGGGGAAGCCCCAGCTCAGCTGGCCACGGTGCTCTCATGACCCACCTGTGCACCCTGGCTCTCCTGTCTGCTGCCAGAGCAGAGGATTCTGTGCCAAGGAAGCCCAGGCTCCTGCAGAGCTCACTGTTGTTGTTTTTGAAGGTAAAAGAGCTCTGCTTGCTGCCCACCTCCACCCCCAGGACAGCAGCCAGAAGGAACTCCTCCCTGGTGCCTGTGTGAAGCAAGGGCAGGTTGGATTTGTCCCTTGGATTGGGAAACCTCCTGGGTGTTCCATCTGTGCCTTTGAGCAGCCTCCAAACAAACCCCAGGCTTGGTGCTGCCTGTGGAAGCATGGAAATGGTGCTCACAACCACCCACTGGGGCTCTGCACAGGTCCTGGAGGCCACGGGATCTCATGGAGCACTGTCCATGGCCAAGGGGGATGGAATGGGATCACCTTAAGGTCTGACACAAATCATTCTCTGGTGATTCCACGGCCTCTCCTGCCCATGCAGACCCTCACTGCATCCCAGTCCCTCTGACACTGTTCCCACACTTCCACCACCTGCAGGGACCTGCTCCCAGACCTTGTTTCTGCTCCCAGCTCCACACCCAGCCATGGAATCTCATGGAGCACTGTCCATGGCCAAGGGGGATGGAATGGGATCATCCTTAAGGTCTGACACAAATCCTTCTGTGGTGATTCCATGGCCTCTCCTGCCCATGCAGACCCTCACTGCATCCCAGTCCCTCTGACACTGTTCCCACACTTCCACCACCTGCAGGGACCTGCTCCCAGACCTGGTTTCTGCTCACAGCTCCACACCCAGTGACTGCTGTAGGGTCCCAGCTGTCCTACCCCATCCTCACAGCATCATTTAGGTTGGGAAAGCATCCCAAGGTCAGTGAGTCCAACCTATGACCAATTCCCACCTTGTTACCCAGCCCAGGGTGGAATGTCCACTCATTCCTTGGGACACTCCCAGGGATGGGGACCCCTCCTCCTGCCTGGGCAGCCCCTTCCAATGCCTGACCACCCTTTCCATGGAGAAACCATTCCTGATGTCCAGCCTAAAGGCTGCAAGGCCACGTGTGTCAGGCATTTGGGCATCAAGAATGACAGGGGGGGACAGAAATGGTGATGCATTTTCCCCTGGCAGGGCTGGGGGAGAGGAGCAGAGGCTGAAGCAGGCCCAGCACCACGGCAAAGGTGATTTCTCCCATCAGACCGTTGCCATCTCCTGGCATTGCTTCCCCAAAGTGGAAACTTCTGATCAGAAAAGCTCTGCGGGAAGTTATTGAAAAGGTCTGAGCTAATAAAATCCAATTTGTTGAAATGTTATTGCTACAGCAACACAACGTGCATTGAGGCAAAACACTTGGGTGAAAAATCGGGATGATTTAGGACAGAATGCATTTCTGAAATCTTGGCATTTCTCTTGAGAGGGATTTTGCATTTTTTTTTCCCCATTGACTACGGGCAGACAAAGCCAAACATCCATTCCTGGGACCACACATCCTCGGGACCCCACACTCACCTGTACCAGCAAGGATAACCCTCCAAGAGGTACAGGCAACGTCTGCATTCCTGAAAATGTTTTCCTCAGTAATTTACAACCCAAGGATGCAGTATTTCTTGCAGAAATATTTCTCTAGCAGTACAGAAAAATCCTGGGGAGCAGGACAGAGATCAAGCCAGGCTCAGCAGTCACATTTATGCAGCCACACAAATCTCCAGCCTTGTAACTGAGAATCCTGGTGTGGAGTACTAAAGGAAGAGGCCACGGTCCTGTAATGTGCATTATTATTTTAATATCACCGTTTTTCTTGCATCCCAAGCAATAATCACTTCAGCTACAGCCCAGCTGGCAAACAGCACAACAATGCAGTTACATTAAGGTTACTTATCTTTGTTGCCCATTTTGCCACCAGCAGGAGCGTTTAAAAACTCCTCTTGACACCCAGCAGAGATGTGGAGCTGCTGGAAGAGGAGAACATCCTGCGTCCTGGCTGTTTGCAGGTCTGCCATGTTCTAGGGAAGCCAAGCCATCGTGCTCTGATCCATGGAGTCTTTATTTGCTGCTGTCTGGGCTTTTGGCAGACGTGAGGAATTCACAGAAATATTCCTGCATCTTGAAAGCTTCGGCTCTGTAGTGATGCCCATCCATCTGCTCCTAATCTTGCGTTACTGCAGGTTATTTTCTCATTTAGTACCTCTTGGTGGTCTCAGGGGCCCCAGGGATCGTCTCTGCTCCTGGCTTGTCTGCTCCCAGCCCAGCTCCAGTGCTGATAAACTCTTCCCAGAGCCGGTCCAGATGCTCAAACCCCTGATTAAGAACAGGCCAAACTCCAGCACCCAGAGCCGCAGGGTCTGGCTGCAGGTTGGGGCTCATGATGGGGATGTTCAGGGGTGGATCCTTGGAAAGGATCTTGGAAAGGGTGAGCCTTGGAAAGGGTGGCACATGGTCAGGCAGGGTATTTCACAGAATCCCAGGATGGTTTGGGTTGGAAGGGACATTAAAGATGCCCTTGTCCCACACCCTGCCATGGGCAGGGACACCTTCCACTGTCCCAGGCTGCTCCCAGCCCTGTCCAGCCTGGCCTTGGACACTGCCAGGGATCCAGGGGCAGCCACAGCTGCTCTGGGCACCCTGGGCCAGGGAATTCCTGCCCACCCTCCCAGCCAGGAATTCCTGCCCAGTTCCTGATCTAAATCCTCAATATTCTTGGATCCAGCTCCCTGAGGCTCAGTTTCAAGCCCATGGTTGCTGAAGGCGGTGGGAGAAGGTGAGGTGTGCAGGGGATGGACACTGCTCTGGGGCCAGACACCTCCCCTGAGGATGGGCAGGGCAGGGAGGTTCCCACAGAGCCCTGCTCTCCGTGCTGCCTCTGGGAGGGGTGACCTTGGGGCAGTCTGGACATCTGTGGGGCTCAGTTGTGAGGCCTGGATTGAGAGGGAGGAGATGCTCTGGCAGGAGGGAAATGGAGGTGGAATGTGGGGATCAGAGGTCTGGGGAAGGACAGGAATCTCCCTGTGGGATCCTGGTGGTGTTTTCACTCCTTGCTTCACATTCCATCTCATTTTTTACTCTCTGTTTATCTCCCTCACGTCAAGAAAAGAGGCAGGCACTTCAGTTAGCCAAAAATTAATTGTCTTGGGCTTGAGAAGGGTTTTCCAGAGGAGATCATGGAGTAAACCTGGTTTTTTTAGAGATTGGCTCAGTTGGTCAGAGCGTGGCGCTGGCAATGGCAATGTTGTGTCTTCATCCCTGTATGGGCCAGTCACTCAAGAGCTGGACCTGATGGTCCTTGTGTGTCCCTTCCAACTCTGAATTTTCATTGATTTTGTGCTAAACATCTTGAGCATCACTTTCAGAGCCTATTTTTAACAGGCAGCAGTGGCTGGTGAGCCCTTGCTGCTGCAGCACTGGGTGGAATGTACGTGATTAAATCAGGGGGGTCCTCTGAGACACCCCCAGGCCCAGCTGAGGTAGGGCACAAAGAGGTGGGAAATTCACTTTGGGCAGGAGGATCTGGAGGCAGATCAGGAGATGGGCTCCATCCCTCATCCCTGGAGCTCTGAGCCCTTTGCACCATTCCCACAAGCTCTCACCCTCACCCCAGTGAGAAGTGACAGGGACAACCCCCCCAGGAGGAGCAGCAGGATGTGACTGGCACCAGCAGCACGGAGGTGTCCCCACAGAGCCCTCCTGAGGGGTATCCTGCTCCCACCACCCACACCTTCCTTTCCCTCCATCCTGAACTAAAGGATGGGCCCTCCCAGGGCAGGAGAAGCGACGGCACGTACCCACAAAGAGATGGGGAAATGTCAAGCTTTAAACATTTATTACTCAGATGATGCATTTTATAGCATACAGTGGGTCTGGATGTTCTATAAACAAAGACTGAATTGCCACAAAGAGTTATGAGCTCTCTTGTTTTAACAGTCTCTGAAATGCTGAAAACGATGAGTTTGTGATTTCTCTAAGTATGAATATCTAGTCTTTACTCTCCCCAAAACCTTTTTCCTTTTTTTTTTAATTTTTAAAAAAAAAATTTTTAAAGCGCTTAGTTTAACAAATATGATTAAATTAAAAACGTTGCTTTTTCAAATGCAAATAAATACATAAAAAAAAAAAATTCTTAGCGTTAACTCTGTGTTCTGCAGGAAACCACAGCTCCCTTGGCTATTGACAGTGGACTTTGCAACCCTTAGTATAATTTCTTCTGAAAAAATACTGAAAATATCACCAGGACTGCCTAATAGCTAACACCAAGAAGAGCAAAATTAGTGTAAAGCCATAAAATACCCAGCAGGGAAATGAAAAAAAAAAAAAAAATCATATTTAAGATTTTGAGAGATCTCCAAGTGAGGGGTGTTACAAAAATAAGCACGAAAATAAATCATAAGTTATTCTGACAAGTTTTCTTTCAAAGCCATCAATCATGCCAAGAATAGATACTAATTAATCTCCTTCAGGGGAAGAGGGGAACCAAGCAAATCACTTACTTTTCCTTTTTTTTTTTTTTTTTTTCTCCCCATTTTTGTTTCACCTCCACACACACGAGACTTTTCCGAACAGCGGCGGAATCCCTCGTGGGGAAACCACGCAAGTCACTCTCTGTGTAGCAAAACCCATCAGAGTTTGGAAAGATTTTTACCTGGAATGAGGTGAGTAATAACCTGGGGAGCCTGGCAGGGAGTCAGCAAACCTGCCCTGCATCCCGGGGAGGTGGGCGCAGAGGTGACGCTGCAGCCCCTCGCCTCCACACCACCCCGAGGTTTGGCCCCACACACATTTGGCCAGAGGGGGTTATTTTCCCCTTTGCTGATGTAGTTTGCATGGGGACAACGCAGTCAAACCCCACACAGATACTTCCATTGAGCAGCAAAGGTGGAATCTGGCTGATCCGGGGAGATGTATCCGATGACTTTGCACCTAAAAATACACCTTGGAGAATTACGCTCTTTGGCGACCGTAAGCCAAAAGATAAAAAAACCAAACCAAAACAACAAAAAAAAAAAACCAAAAGAGAGAGAGAAGAAAACACTTCAGGATCCCCAGGTGCTCTCACCCCTCAAAAATTCCCCACCTCTGTTCCCCATCCTGCCCATCAAATGTCCTTGTGGTGCCTCTTTTCCCAACACGGTACCCTGGTGAATGATGCCATGTGCCCGCTGGCTTCCTACTGATGCACTTCAGAAAGATACCATTGGCAGCATGTAATTTTTGGGGGAAAAAACCCCCCATTTTTGGTCAACATTTTGATTCTTGGACATCAACAGAGTGACTGATGTATCAAAGCAGTTAATGGCTGGATGAACGTACGCTAATAGCAGAGATAAATGGCAAGACATTAAAAAACGACGGATTTCACATAGGAGTTTTTCATTTCCAGTGTTGGAAGGGAAAGTCATGGGCCAAGCCTGGTCAGTGGGGGTTGCAGGACTGCCCCACAATGAGAAAATTGAATAAGCTCTCACAGCAGGTAGGGGTAGGGAAATGCTTTAGGAGAAATACTGCCCAGTGGCTTACACTTTGACTCTGAATGCCTCCTGATGCACTGATGGGTGAAAATTCAAGTTTTTAGAAACAAAATCCCCAATTATCTGTGTTTTTCTTTTCTTTTTTTTTTTTTTTTTTTTTCTTCTTTCACTGCATCCCAAGAAAAAGTTCTGTGGGAGGTGAGAAGCTGCAGGGGCCAGAGTGGCAGTCTGGATCACTGCTGGCAGGATCCCTGGCACTCCAACCCATCAGGTTGCTGTCCCTGCTATAGGACTTTTTCTGTTCTTTAAAAAAAAAATAAAGGAAAAAAAAAAAAACCAACAAGACATAACTGTTTTTCAGGCCTTCTCCCAGAAGACTGACACTGTGCCTGAGTGCACTGTGATGGGTGTTATATCCCCTTCTCCTCCACTCCTTGAGAGTCCAGGGAGCAGAAAAAAACAAAGAGCAATGGGCACAGCCCTGAGCCTTGTAATACTGGTGGGCTCTGCCGTCTTAATGAAGTTCATCTGCTCATTAATACTATCAAACCACATTGCCACTAACGAAGCTGACCCAAGGCAAGGCGCCGTCACTGTGCGAAGCTCCTGGGCTCGAGTAAGTGAAGCGAAAGTTAATTTTTCCAGACAATTCTAGTGAACTCAGCAGTCATTTTCCTGCTTTCCAGGTAGATAGGAAAACTGAAGCTCCTGTTTCCAGCTCCTCTTGCTCCGAGTGCAGAATGAAAACTGGATCAGCAGGCAACTAGACGAAAATTCAGATAGTATTGAACTGCAGCATCACGACTCTCACCCCCCTGCAATGCACCTTCTGCTGAAAATTTCTGCCCTTTAAATTTTGCAGCAAAAGCTTCCTCCCCATCGCAGACACACCAACACGTTCATAAGGCACCCAAGAACATACTGCACATCCAAGGAGGTCGGGGTGAAATCTCTCTTCTCTGCAAGCCACCAGAAATGCAACGTTTTGCTTGGAAAAATGGGTTTGAGCTGCTGAGTTCAGGCCCAGCCTGCCTGGTCCGGAGTCCGTGTGCACCATCCTCGTGGCATAAATTCTCTTGTCGTGAAAGGAATAAATTGATCAGTGAGAAGAAACCAGGATGGGCTGAGGGCATCGTGCCTTCCTCGGCTCCTGCAGGCAGGGTATGGGGCAGCCTGCACCCTCGCTAGGCTTCACTGGGAAAAGCACCTGGAGGGATTTCCTAAGTCAGAGTGTTGCTAGAGCAGCAAACAAGGAGCCCGCTGCATCTTCTTCATGACCAGCCTCTCACCCTCTGGGTGGCATCTCCCTGCCATCCCCCACAGCTGTCCTCTCCCTCAGGATGTTCCAGCATGGAGCCATGAGGGGATCCTGGAGCAGCCTGGGGATGCCCGAGCACACTCTGCCTCTCTGAAGGTGTCCCCATCCCTCGATGGCACCGTGCCACTTACACGAGTGTGGGACAGAGCTGCACACTGCACACCTAGGAACGCTGGATAGCAAACTCAGCTAGTTAGAAGCCAGGCTCAAAACGTCTATTTTTGGCTTTTTCTATTTTTCCCTCTTCATTTTTCCTCTTTTTTTTTTTTGCTATACGCTGCTTGTCTTCTGTTTACCAGTCTCCAAAGAACATCAAACCTTCATTTCTCCCTTGCCCTGTACATTATTAGGCCCAACTATAACAGGCCTGGATTTAAATGTATAATTACAACCATGACAGTAATAACAATAAAGCACTCCTTCAATGGAAAAAAAAAAAAGAAATTATTACAAAAAAAAAAAGTTAAATGATTATAGTGGCTGAGGAATAACGGCGACTTGAACAGCAAGAGCCACAGAATCCCCTATTTTTAGAGCCCCCAGCTCAAAGGACACATTTCTCAATCCACCGAGGAGGTTACTGGCAAGATGATGGGTGGCTACGTAACTTCTGCGGTGGCTTTAGGACTTCTTTAAAACACTCCTTCTGCTTCAGCATCTTCACATGAACTGTGACCCAGCTCGAGGGAAGGCGCTGCTCTCCCCGTCCCCGAGCTGCTCACAACTGTCTGTCCAACAACACGACGAGATAAGAAGAAATTACGAATGCTCGGGAGAAAGGAAACCCAGTGCAAATGAGAAAAGTCGTCCCGCTCTCCAATCTGCCTCTGAAGGGGTGGCGGGTAGGTGGGGGAACACACAGAGAGTCGAAAACAAGAGAAGGAGGGGGGGGACCTAACGCAAGCCCCGCTTGACAAAAGCCATCAATTACGAGCGTCTGGTGTAGTGTGTGCCTGGCTTTGTCCTCCCGAGACATCTGCTGCCTGCTGTCTCCTGCCAGTTGGCCAGGGCAAGGCAGGAGGACGGCGTGAAAACAATACTAGCCCCCGCTTAGATGATTTTTTTTTTCCCCCTCCTTTTTCCAAATTCTCTGTCTTCTTTCGAAAGCCAAACAATAACCCGGCGGGATGCGCTGCTGCCGCTTGAGCAATGAGTTCAGAAAAAGAAACCCCTAAAAACAAAACCACGGCGGGGAGGAGGGGTGGCACTTGGCGACGCGGCTGAAAAAGAAACATGCTGCTCCCTCCCCACCCCGCAAACGTATTCTCGAGCATGCTGGGTTTGGTCTGCTGGGGGATTTTAAATCAGAAAAGCTCTTGCCGGGTCCTGTCAAGGCGCACACGTCTTCCTTCTCGTCCCTCACCACCCCACCTTGCCCTGCCCCCTTCTCAAGCCGTCAGTTTTTGGATGGTCTTGTTGTAGTACTGCGTGATTGTGGGCGTCAGGGGGTTCCAGTTGTTGGCGTGCAGCTCGATGACCTCCAGCAGCAGGGACCTGGTCAGCATGGACTCGGAGGGACACAGCATCTTGTCGCGTGCTATCGCCAGCAGCTCCGTCATCATCTCGGGCAGCTGCTCCTCCAGCAGCCGGCCGGTGCTCTGCAGCTGTCGGGAGAAGAAGGGGTCAGCCATGGATTACTGATCCTTGTGGGTCTCTTCTAGCCTGAGACAATCCAGGATTCTGTCCCTCTGTGATGTTCAAACACCCCTCCGGCTTTTTACAAACACCTCCCGTCCCTTTGGTTCTGCCCTGCCTGGTGCAGGCAAGGTTAAACGCGTCGTGGCTTTTGAAAACCAAAACCACCCAGCAGCAGGCTCCAAGAGCTGAACACGAAGGGAGAGGTTTTCAAAAGCATCTGCGCCAGGCTGCTGGAGGAGTGAATGGTTCAGCTCCCACTGACTTCAAAGGCAGCGGCGACGGATTGCTTTTGAAAAAAAAAAAAAAAAAAAAAATCCCACGTAAAAATCATGCTATTGTCAAAACAAAGTGCAGGCTGTGATGTGGTATTCCTGCCTTCTACCTGGCCCTTCATTTACTCGCTGATTCAGAGCTCCCAGTGACTCCCAGTCATTAGCTGGAATAAGCAGAATGCTCCTGTGTGCATAACAAATCCTGCCCTGCCGAGATCTGCATTTATACCTGTCGTGCTGCTTTGCTGAAGACAGCCAAGGGCTTTCTCTAAAACAATTACTGCTTGGAGAGCCTCCATTGAGTAGCACAAGCCCTAGGTGGTTCCAAGAGAAGGTTCAAGTTTGGGGTGGACAGCGTTGAGTCCATGGGAGGCTCCCCAAAGTCCTCATCTTAAAAATCAAATCCGCCTCCTCATCTCCTTCGCTGAATTTTAACTGCTCAGGCTGCAATTTCAATAGCTCTCTGCAAGAAAAGCATCTGTCCCCAGGGGCCCATCACTTCCCCAAAAAAGTAACCAATAAAACTCTGCTATATTTCATGGAATTGTAGAATCAATTAGGTTGGAAGAGACCTCCAAGGTCATTGAGTCCAACTTGTGACTGATCACCACCTTGTCAACCTGCCCACAGCACTGAGTGCCATGTCCAGCCATTTACTTCTCTGCAAAACTGCTGAGGACAGTGAGTCATGGGGCAGCTTTTGCTCCAATGCAGCTGTTTCTGTGCTTAAAAACTTCGTGGAGGGTGAGATTTGAAGGCACCAGGGTGATGTAATTTTGTGATGGGACCCCAGCTACCAAACTTGCTGCATCCATTTATGTGCACCAGGAGCCCAGTGACGGTCTCAAGGGCCACCTCTTTTCTCACAGTGGTCTTCTACCCACACTGTTCTTGTGAGACCCCACCTGGGGTCTGAATCCAGCTCTGGGGTCCTCAGAAGAGGAAGGACATTGACCTGCTGGAGTGAGGCCAAAG
Source organism: Acrocephalus scirpaceus scirpaceus (assembly GCA_910950805.1). NCBI lineage: Eukaryota > Metazoa > Chordata > Aves > Passeriformes > Sylviidae > Acrocephalus > Acrocephalus scirpaceus. The sequence goes on from OU383776.1 coordinate 1,342,377, forward strand.
CAGGCCATGGAGCTGCTCCAAGGTCTGGAGCCCCTCTGCTCTGGAGCCAGCCTGGCACACCTGGGGCTGCTCAGCTGCACAAGAGAAGCTCCAGGGAGAGCTGCCAGCCCCTGCCAGGGCCTCCAGGGGCTCCAGGAGAGCTGCCCAGGGACTGGGGACAAGGCCTGCAGGGACAGCAGCCAGGCCATGGCTTCCCAGGGCCAGAGGGCAGGGCCAGATGGGATGTGGGGCAGGAATTGCTGGCTGGGAGGGTGGGCAGGAATTCCCTGGCCCAGGGTGCCCAGAGCAGCTGTGGCTGCCCCTGGATCCCTGGCAGTGCCCAAGGCCAGGCTGGACAGGGCTTGGAGCAGCCTGGGACAGTGGAAGGTGTTCATGATCATTGGACTAAATGACCTCCAAAGATCCCTTCCAACCCAAACCATTTCATCTTTCCCAAATGCACAGAGGCCACAGAGCTGTTGGGTCTGGAAACATCCAACAGCTGCTTGAAATATGCATGGGCAAGGATGGAAGGGGCAAAGCAAAGAGGATCAGGGCAGATGTAGAGGTGCTTCCCTACCTCCATGGAGCAGCAAAGCACGGCATCTTCCTTCACATCCTGAGATTGCAACAACTGCAAAAGAGAGAAGAGACAAGCAGTGAGAAATGCATGATCTTCCTCCTCCTCCTCCTCCCTTACGACTTTCCTTCTATGTCTTTGTCCAGCTTGGCTTTTGACACTTCCAGGAGAAAAGGACACAAAATCAGAGGGAGGGGAGAAAACAGATTCTCCACGCAAAAATTTACAGTAAGCAGCGAAAAAACATGGGGTAAAATTTAGATCAACAACTTTCATAATAAATTTTAAGTTACATTGCTTTTTTTATCCCGTGGCAGGCAGTGAGAAAACACTCATTTCACACACACACGGAATAAATGCAGCCATCAATCAACAACAGGAGCAGCACAGACCTAGGAGTGGCTGTTTGGAAAGGAAGGATTCTGCCCCCCACCCCTGAACCTCTCCATCCCCGTGGTCTGACAGCCACAAAACTGCCTGAGTTACACCTAATTCAGTGTAATTTATATTAAATAATTTATATAATCCTTTTATATATATAATTTATATAATAATAATGTAATTTTTATGGCTCCTTCTAGGCTGGATACACAGGGGTGCAAGGGCAAGGGGTGCCAATGAAACTGTGGAGTCTCAGGTGCACCAACTCCAACCCTGCTCTCCATGAACTCTGTGTTACCAACACAAGCTTGCAAGCAGGAACAGCTTCCAGGAAAGACCCAAAATGTTGTTGGGCATGGCATGGGATGGTGCAGGATGGTGCTCATCTCTCTTGGTTCAGACTCAGGGTGTGCAATAAGAGTCAACAGCTCCACCCGACAACGGCAAAGTGCAGGAGCTCAGCTTGTCTCACCCCACAAACACTGAAACCATGAACAAGGACCCTCAAAACAGGACCAAAAATGCATATTTTCCTTTGTTCTCGTCTTTATGGCAGTTACAGGTACTGCCAACACTTGAAGCTATAGCCACTTTCACCCCATCACTTTGGGATGAACAAGACCTGATGGCCCTGAGCTAATCCCTGTGTGTAGTGACCACTGAGAAAAAGGAGAAAAAATAGGAAAATTGGCTTCACTATCATCTGAAATTCATTAGAGAGAAGCAGACTTTTTAAAAGCAGTTGAACTGATTAAAACTGCCCATATAAAAATTGCTCAGTGTAATTAAATGTTACTCCAAAGTCACATCCATTAGTTAAAATCGGAATTGTGACTCTAGGCCTTATCATCTCTCCTTCACACTCTTGCTTTTCCACGTTTCCTTTCCTCTACAAATAAATGTCTGTTTGTTTACCAGCTCCACACTGTTTGGAAAACAGATAGGGGAAAGAAGAGGTAATGCAAGGAATTGTCAGTGCTCTCAGAGTTTTATCTTCACTGTCTTCTGTTTTTGCAGACAGCAGATTGTTTGCTTTGAAGATGGTGTTCACAGCATCTCAACAAGCATGTTGTCCATTGGTTTTATCTCTCGTTAGCCAAAGCTTCAGCCAGGGTTTTCAAATCATGCAAAGGGTTTTTTTTTCTCCCCTCTCCCCAGTTTATCTTTCTGCTAAGTTGTTTGGAAAATGTTGGTTAAGCCCAAGCCGTGTGTTCTGAGATAAGTTCTCACAAACAGTTCAGATTCTTCACAAGAAAACATGAGATTATTTTAAACCCAACACCAACAATGAAAAAAAAATATCAGTTAGGGAAAAACATAAACAGGCAGTAGTCCAGATATTCCCTCCTGGGGTTCTTTAGCTCATGAGCATGGCATGAAGCAGGGCTGCAAATCAAGTAACAGACAATACCTTTTAACAACACCTTTCTTATTTTTGGTATTCTTTAGTAAAGAATATAACATGAAAATTGAAGCATCAAAGTAGAGTTAGGATTGACTCCAGCTCTTCCTCTGCCATGGTCTCCTCAGTGACCCTGCCCAGGATATGTGGTCATAGAAAGGCTGCAACTTCAGTAGCCCCAGCTTCCCACACACAGGGTTGGGACATGCTTCCCTACCTGAGAAGGTGTTTGTGAGGATGTGACATGTCCCTGCCAAGTGCTCAGACACTTGGCTGATGAGGAACAGTCTCACCTAACTATGAGGAAACAGAGAACAAATCCCACCCCCAGCCCCGGGCAGCACCCTCCAACTTCAGGCTGCCCTCATGGACACCACCTGATGTGACTTGGCTGACAAGGACACTCTGTGTGCTCCAGTGTCTCCATCAGGGTGCCATGTGCTCCACCTTGTCCATGGGGACACTACATGCTCCACCCTGTCCATGGGGACACCATCTCCTCCACCTCTTCCATCCAGGATCCATCAGCTCCATGGCTCCAGAGGCACCGTGTGCTCCACCATCCATCCAAGGCACCGTGTGCCCACCTTGTCCACCCAAGTACCACATGCTCCACTGTTGCCCTGGTTTTCCAAGCCTTCTGATGTTTACATTTGGAGCCAAGAGTTCCCACAATTTTAACCAAAACACGATGTGTTTGCACATTCCTTCTTGGAGGAGGAGAAAATTGACAGACTGTTCACCTGGGCAGTGTGATTCAGAGGAGGGATGTCATCCTCCAATCCACTCTCACTTTAGAGAATCTATAAATTCTGGAAAACTGTAAATAAAGCTCTCTTTTTCACCTTGGGTGACTGAGCGTGTGGTGCGTGCTCATTTCGTGTCTCAGTGTGACACTCCACTGCCCCATCAGGGTACCAAGAGATTGGTTTTAAGAGATTTATTTGAGGCACTACAGGTGAACCTCTGCCTGAGGGGACAGCCCAGCAGTGAGGTCTGATGGTGCTCTGGAGAACCAGAGTCCAAATCCATGGCCACAGATGGCTGCCAGCCACTGGCAGCAGTGCAGCAGACTGAAGCCTGGAGGATCAGAACGATGCCACTGTTTCTCTGCATGGTGCTGATCACGTTTGTAGCACGCTGGGGTGCAGGCAGAATCTGCTTCTGACCCCAGCATGACAGGGCAGGAGGAGATCAGGGAACCTGGCATGGGCACTGAACCTTGCTGACTGCAAAGACCTGTGCTTCCTGTGCAAGGATGTCCTCACCCAAAAATGACAACTTGCATGTATTTCTCACAGGGTATTTCATCCCCACTGATGGTGCCCTGTGTGAGCACCAGGCACTCATAGCACTGGGGTGGTTCCTTCAGCCAGAGCACAGTGCTTCCCAAAACTCTGTGACCCCTGAGTCAGACCTGACCAGGGCTGCAAGAAAAAAATAGTGAAAATGTTTTGAGAGCTCCAGGGAAATCACAACCCTCAAGTCCTGGCACTTGTGTGACCACCCAGCCAATTGCAGTCACTGTTTGCAATCTAATTCATATTTACCTAAAATATTTTAAGGTAAGCACTCTATACCCATTAAATTAGCACTCCCACATTGGAATTATTATTTATTTAACTATTTATAGCCGCTCCTCCCCGCTGTGTGCCTCTGCCCAACTCCCACTGCGGGCACCATCCCATCCCTCTCCACCAGGTTCCCACAGGGTTCAAACCAGCTGGTGGATGTGGACGAGGGATCTGAAAGAGGAGCATGAGGCAGACAACAGGGCAGGTGAGCTGGGACTCACGAGCTTCTCAGTTTAACCTGTAATCATCCCCTGGAGGCTGGGGCTGTCTGAGAGAAAAACTTCCCTTTGCTCTCCAGCCGGTTTCCCCTGTATCGGGCGAAGCCGGGCAATGAAAGCAGCAGTTCCTGCTGGAAAGCAGACAAAGAGTCTGCCTGATTTCCTAAGAGAGGAGGCTGCATGCCAGAATCTGCCCGGCCAGTCATATAATACCCAGCCTCAGTTGCGAAAGGCTTCTCACTTTTGTTTCTGGTGCTGGACTCGCTGCCTTGCAGGCTGGTGCAAGATATCAGGCGCCTTCTCCTTCAAATTCCTATGCCACTCAAAGAGATGAGCACTGGGCAAGGTCCTCTGCAGAGCCAGGGTACCCAGGTGGGCTTCAGGTGGCATAAGCAACCCAAAGCAAGTTTTAGGGTCTGCTCCTGCAAGTGCTGTGTGTTGTGGGGAGTTGCATTGCCCTGCAGATTGGTTCTTGGTTTCCATGGTGTGCTATTGAGATCCATCTCCCCTGGCCCCCATGGCTCTAGAACCTTCTCTTCACATCTTTGCAGAGAAAAGCATCGTGAGCCACATGGGGTGGACACACAGCCATGGCTGAAGGGCCAAAGGAGCCCCAAAACTGCAGCTGTGCCTCACCACAGACAGAGCCAGCTTGGTCCTCCTGAACAGCAATGGATGCGTGTGTTTGACGTGCAGACCCTCAAGAGCAAACCGAAAAGCGAAGACAGCGAGACTCCAAACCCCAAATATTTGGGTTTATTATCTGCTTTCTGAGATCACCTGGCCTGCTGAGAAGCTGAAGTGCTTACTTGGTATTCTCAAGGGTACCCACGCCATGGAGGAGCACAGGAGAACCTGCCCCACTGCCCCTTATCACCAAACCACGCAGGTTCAATTGTGTTCTTCAGCAATTCTCCCCAGGAGACGGGGTGGGAGCAGCCCAAGGCACACATCACCCTTTCCAGATGCACAGATACTTCTCCTGCAAGGCACGGTGCTAATTACTGCACACGATATCGCTTGCAAAATGACACATAAGCAATGCTGGCCACTAACCACCCCTTAGCATGCAGTGTTTTATGATGCCTCGGTGATGATTACAATGTAAGAGCTCAAGAAACCTGGAAAATATCCACCCAGAGCCACGGAGAGGCCGGGGTGAGACCCAGGGAAAGCTGGGCTGACCGCAGCCCACGCGCCGCTCGCCCCGGCTCCCCGACGGGCATCCCGGGCTCCTGCCTCCCGTGGCAACAGGCACGGACAGCCAGGCAGCCTGGGGCAAGCCTGGGGCATGAGGCTGCCCACAGGTATGCTTCCCATCCGCACCTGGGTCACGGGGAGGTGCCTCCCGGTGCTCCCCACTCCCAGGGATTGTGGAGAATGGCCTTAGGGGAACCAGCAAAGGCATCGCCCAGCTGCGGGAACGGCTCGCTGGTGTGGGGGGAAAAGGGGACACATTTCTGTGAGGAAGTGGAAGATCAGTTGTTTGTGCCACTCAGAGCTTTAGCAGAGTGGATGTACTGCGCTGGAAGTGTGGCAGTGATGGTGCTTCCCAGCCCTGCTTTTAACCAGAGAGGGCTTTGGGAAGGGCCATGAGAGACTTGGGCCTCTGGCAGGGGGATGTGCTCCAGCTCTGTGGTTGGGATTATCATGAGAGCTCCTTATGAAGGGAGCTTATAAAAAAGATAAGAAGTAAGTTTTTAGTAGGATCTGTAGTGATAGGATAAGGGCTGATAGTTTTTATCTAAAAAAGGAGAGATTCAGACTAAATAGATGGAAAAACTTGTTTACAATGAGGGTGGTCAGACCCTGGCACAGGTTTCCCAGAGAAGCTGTGGCTGCCCCATCCCTGAAAGTGTCCCAGCTTGGATGGGCTTGGAGCAACCTGGGACAGTGGAAGGTGTCCCTTCCCATTGCAGAGGGTGGAATGGGATGAGCTTTAAAGGTTCCTTCCACCCCAAAGCACTCTATGGTTCTGTGATCATCCCCTGTATCTGACAGTGCAGTTTAGATGCTAACACAGCTCTGCAGGCAGTCTTGGTGCTCTAATGGACCACAGCTGGGGAGCTCCTGCTCCCAAAACCTCCTGGAATCCCCACAGCCTGCTAGGTGGCTCCTCCTGGGACCACAGGCCAATTCTGCTTCATGGGCTCTGCAGACATATATCAATAGCAATTTTCTGCCTGTCCAGCAGCCCCTTATTGACCTACTGTCACAAGTCTTTAAGGAAGATGCCTGAGATAAGATAAGATCCATGGCACTGGATGGCTCTGCATGGGGAGAGTCACACACTTCTCTGAGACACAGGCAAAGTTCCACTTTTCCTCTTGTCACAGGGCACAGGGTGGTGAGAGCAGCCAGGACTCGGGAAAACTCAAAGTACAAACAAGGTTGTGGGGATGAGTGATTGCAAAATGCTCCACCACAGGGCCAGTTTCAGGATTTCTACCATTTGCTACCATCAGATGTACCAGCTCCTTGACCCAGGACATCAGAAGGTCAGCTGAGCTCATCCTGTGCCCAGGGGGTACTGAGTCCCTCTCTGGGGGTGAGGGAAGTCAGATGAGACTTTCTCTGGAGAAGAAACAAGTGAGCACATGGAAACAGACTTCTAGAAGCTCACAGGCATAAGTGAAATCTTTTTCGCTCACCCATTTGCTGCTGAGGCTGCCCAAACACAAAGTTTTGGGGAAAACCTTTCCCTTATGGAGCTGCCTGTACCAATCTCTGCTCAAGGCTCTGCTGTGCTCCAAAATGTGATTTGTTGGGATTTAAAGACACAGCTGAGCTGGGAGAGGCAGTCTGTGTCCAGCAGTGGTGCTTCTCTCCCCATTCCCTTCTGCTCACACCTCCCTGGGGGATCTGGGAAGTCTTCAAGGCTACAGAAGATTCTCTACAGAAGGTTCTACACGTTCTCTAATATATTTTGGACCACCTAAATGAGTTTTGGTGGCCCCAACTCCTTTTACATTGATGTGCTCCTCTCAGCTCAGGAGGAGACTTCTGTTCTCCTGTTACACAACCAGGACTCCCTGGGAGGATGGTAAGAGGAGATTAGTTTGTTTATTGCATTGAGTAAACCAAAATGTTGGTTATCCTCCTTGTCAGGCTCCTGAGGAACTCAGAGATACTTAACAGCAAATTGAATTAAGGCCAGAGGAACAAAATCCTGTACCCAGTCGTGGGAAACTCCTCCTACTCCTTTCCACTGCAGACAAGGGAAACCATGAAACACTACACTCTCTCTCCCCGGATCTGGAACGGCAGAAGAAATTCCTGCGAAGATGGAAACCATTAAGAGGCAATTACTGGAGACAATGATGAAGAAAATTCGGTCACTCATCAGCCCAGACGCTGCAATCCAACAGTAGCCTGGTGGTTGCACATCCCCTGGCTGGAGGTGGACCTCCAGGATCCGAAGGTGAGCGGGGCAGACGACCAGAGCTGCCCGGTCTGGGTGCACGGGGAGTTCAAGCCACCCAGACGACTGGCTTCATCCTGCCCGTCCGAAGACATAATAACCCTGGGAGAGGAGGATGTGATCTCATCCCAAGGGTCCCGGGGAAACACAAAACGTGGAAAGAAACAGTGGCGAGACCGTGGTGCTTGATTGCAGCGGGCTCCACCCTGGCTGGCCGGAGGCTCTGCGCTTTCCTGGCTCTGCAGAGGCAGCGAGCGCGCAGGCAGACGCAAATAGTTGTGTTTACATCCCATTGAAAGGGTTTTTGGGAACTAACAATGCCTGGTATGGAGGGCGAGGGAGAAAAACAAAGCCACGCGAGGAGGAGGGACCATCCTGTGAGATGGTATCTGACTTCACTTCTTTATCTGCACAAATTGCTTCCTCTGCCTTCTCCACGGGTCCCAGAGAAACGAGGGTGGCATTTTCCCTCCCCTATTGAAGATACAACATCACGGTTTTAGTGCTGGCACTAAATGACTCCTGTGGCTTTCCAAGAAGATGCTCCTGCACATAAAACACTCAACAGGCACTGGGCAGCCCTCCTCGGCTTGGCCTGTCCTCATCTGCTCCCAAACAACACCTGACCTCCTCCACCTTAACTGTGTCCTTTGATCAGAATGACCAGGATTAAAGGAAATCTGTTGTTTCCCAAACAAGCTGCATTCATGGGAGCGTTTTTGCCAGCACAGCTATGGGGGTCTGGGGGTGTGGGATCTTTCTGCATGGGTAATTAATTTTTATGTATGGCAGGCACAGAGGTTACAGGGACATCCACCCCTGCCCTGCGTGGTCCTACAGACAAGTATCCACCGTTGCTCTTTGCAGACTCTGCTCCTGTCATGGCTCTGAAGTCCATATCCCCTTTATATCCACATTGCTATCATTATATCCATTTATATCCATTGCCATCCACATTTATATCCATATAGCCCCACTTCCTCCAAATCCCAGACCTTCCTCCCACATCTTCCATGTCTTCAACCCAATCTCCTGGACTCCCAAGACAATTCCCCACTTTTTCTCATTTTCCTTTCTCCCAGTGTCCCTGACTCCCAGTCTCTCCTTTTCACTCCTTCTCTGAAACCCCTTCCCTGCCATGCCCACAGCCCTCTTCCCTCCTCCATCCTTTCCCCAGACAAAACACTTCCCAGTTTGTCCCAGTCCCACCAGGCTGGAGACCAAGCCTTTGATTTTTTGCAGAACCAGATAGGAGGACCAGAAAGGGACTGTGAGGATGTAAGTCCTCTTCTTCGTAAAGGACATATTTTCTCTGTTCAGACCTGGCCTCATGGAGCTTCCTGAGTGGAAGTGCATTGTGGGGTCAAGATCCAAGCCCCTTGGTGCCTTTGCTCATTTAATAAAGCAAAAACTCTGCTCCATTCGCTGACTGGGAGAATATTATTAAAAATCCTAGCATCTCATTATACTGTCAAAGACCCTTCCTTCGACTCAAAAGGCTGATGCTTTTTAAAAAAGTGAGAGTGATTAACAAAACCCAACACAACCCACGTTAAAAGATACAATTTTCTTTTCCAAAGAGCACCACCCTCCTTGCTCATCCGACTGCAGCCGGGAAGGTTTTCCTTTTTCTTCCTCTGAAGGAGACAGTGAAAAGGCAGTGCCCTCTTGAAGTTCAGACGTTAATTACCGTGTTAGAATATTTTGCTAAATTACGCAGCATGGCCCCAGGAGATAACAGGCACTAAGAGAAGGGAGGGGAGTGGATACCCGTCTACTCGCTGCACCGCAGACTCAGACGTGGGGGGAAGGCAATTAGACAGGGAGTATTTATCCTCCCTGCACCACCACCCCGAGGCTTTCAGTTAGCAGCGTGTACCAAGGCAGGGAAGCGATGGGAGCGTGCCAAGATTTTAAACGATGCTGAAATGGGACTGTCTCTGCCAACCAGACTGGAGGTAGGAGACAACTCCTGCAGAGAAGCAACTGTCCTGCCTGCTGCCAGCCTGCTGGGTCTGATCCCTGCTGATTCACAGCGCCTGGGAGCTGCCCTGGGTCCCCAGGGTTGGTATTAAGACCCTAAATAATCTATCCTGGGTCAGGCCAGTGACTGCATGCTTCTTAAGGGGATACCCTGGGGTACATACCCAGCCTTTGAATAGCCCCCTCAAGCTGGAGGGATCTCCATGAATTGGTCCTGCAGCCTCCTGCATGAAGTCTTGCAGTTTAATTAAATCCTTCTGTGATGAGCTGCTTCCTGGGGTTTGCTCTGAACCTGTCCGAGGCTCAGAGAGGGGTGGTGCCAAGGCAGCAGCTCCCTGTTACCCCTGATATCCAGTCCCTTTGTATCCAAGCCAGGACAACCAGATGGGTAAAAAACCAGGTTGGATGGCTGGGTCAGAGAGTTGTAGCCATTGGGTTCCAACCCAACTCTGCCTGAAGGCCAGGGATGATGAACTACCAAGTTGTTATCCCAGGACCTGCCCTATTCAGCATCCTTATTTGTGACCTGGAGGAGGTGAGGAGTGTAATCTCGTGAAGTTTGGAAGTTGACAGCAAGTTTGGGGTGTACTAAAACGTATTCAAGGAGCTTCCAATGAGAGGGACCTCAGTGGGTGAAGCAAAAAGTCAAGAGGAAGCTTGAAACTTTGAACAGCCTTGTGCAGGAGAAGAGCACAGTGACATGGGTAAGGGGTGGGACAGTTATTATGGGGTGTGAGAGGGGGCAGAGCCCTCCCTGTGTGCCTGCCCAGCTGGTGAGGTGCCTCGAGGGACCACAGTGGCATTATTGCCACATGGCATCACCTTGAGCCTGAATCCCTCCAGCCAGTTTTTCCACCTCCCTGCTCTGCTGCCATAGGCAACTGCTCAGGTTACCTGGCTGCTAAATGGCATGGCAAGAACAAACAAACTCATCCAAAGCAGCACTTGGCACCGAGCACCTGGGCTGGAAGTGGCTGGCAGGGTGGTGGCAGCTCCCAGCCCCAGGGGCACCTCCTGGGTGGGTGTCCCAACAGCATCTGCTGAGGATGAGACAGACACCAGAGGAGGCAAACCTCCCAAGAGCACCCAGCAGCCACGCTGGCTGTGATCCCTCCTTCCCTGCAGACCTCAGATGTCACCTAGAACTGGGCTGGGCCCCTCAGCATCCAGTCCTGATGTTCCCCCTCCCCAGCAGCACCAGGGGATGACACTGGGAGGGCACTGAGCTGGGGTGGCCCACGGCCACCCCGCTGGCTCACACACAGACATGGGAGCACAGAGCTGGGTGAGGGACAGCCAGCCCCAGCAGTGCTCAGGGAAGAGCTAGGGAAGGCAAAAGTGGTGACAATCAGTGAACAATAGATGGCAAATAATATTATTTATTATCTCCACGTCTTCAGTAGCCACGGGGCACTTCTTGTATCTCGCACAGGGCTCTGATGGTTCAACTGACATTTGCTGCTCCCCAGCCTTAACCACCCATTTTCTCCGTTTTGCTGACTCTGCCAAAGGCCACAGAAAAGAAGAAATATGGCCAGGCTGCAAGAACCAAAGCCCCTTGGTTATTCTCCTGGTTTTAGTTGGTTTTGGGGGACATGCAACATGAAACATTGTTGGAGCACGGCTCAGCATGGTCCTTGGTGTCTGGACATGGGGCAGAGGCTTTGGAGCAGGAAAGATGTCAGCATTTTCACTTCTCACCATCCAGGAGGGAGATGTTCAGGGACACATTTAGAGTGGTTTTGTGAAATAAAGTGAGAATAGAATCAGGAGGGCTATAGGGTTGGAAGGAGAGAGTGGGACATCACTCTTGCTTTAGACCTTCATGCACAGGAGACAGGATGATTTGCTAACACCACTAAAAGTGTTTTCACCAGATAAAAGGCTCATGCAAGAACATGGTCCTGCAAGATGCCACCACTGGTCCCAAGTGAGAACAGCCAGGTCTGGAAGCAGGCAAGGGTCAAACCCACAGTGCCCTGGCTGCAGCACAACCATCCCTGGGGAAAGCCTTTATCCCAGGGACAATGCCCTCTTCCAGCTCGCCCTCGATTCCCCGAAGCTCCGAGGGAAGAATAGGAGGAAAGCGCTTTTATTTCTATTTAACATCTCTGCTTTGTTATTCTTTTCCCAGGCTTCCCAGATTTGAGGGCCACAATAGTCCTCTCATTCTCATCTGCAAAGTGCTCTCCTCTTTTCCCCAGTCATCCCCAGGTCTGATCTTTGGGCCAACCTTGGGTATCCATTGCCCTTCTCCAATCACTGTTCCAAGCAGAAAAAACCATGTTTTAGTCCAAATCACCACCCAAACTCACTGTGCTTCATTAAACCATTTTAACAAGAGCTGGACCCACCTTTTACTTCCCTTGGCAAACCCTCTCTTTGCCTAAAATCCCAATGCTGACCTCACCAGAGCTCACTGTGAGGACACACTCAGCCTGCACAAGCCTCACCCCAAACCCCTCAGAACAGTTATGGAAATTAAACTTTTTAATCTGGTAGGGATTCTACTCCTGGGTGATGCTGTCACAGCGCTGGATGTGATGTCAGACCCTTTCTTCTCCCCCCACCTCATGCTCAAGTGATGGAGGAGGATGCAGCAAAGCCCCCCAGGATGGAATTTATGGAAATTAAACTTTTTCATCTGGTAGGGATTCTGCTCCTGGGTGATGCTGTCACAGCACTGGATGTGATGTCAGACCCTTTCTTCTCCCCCTACCTCATGCTCAAGTGATGGAAGAGGATGCAGCAAAGCCCCCCAGGATGGAATTTATGGAAATTAAACTTTTTCATCTGGTAGGGATTCTGCTCCTGGGTGATGCTGTCACAGTGCTGGATGTGATGTCAGACCCTTTCTTCTCCCCCCATCTCATGCTGAAGTGATGGAGGAGGATGCAGCAGAGCCCCCCAGGATGGGGATTTGGTGTGGACTCTGTGCCATGGGACACAGCCTCTCCTTTGGCTCCCAAAACGCTGCCTGGGCAATCTGGCAGCTCTGACCCCAATTTCCCTCACCGTGGTTAAACACCCAGTGCCGTGTCTGACAGGACAGTGATGGGGGCTGGGTCGATCAGCCAGCAAACCCCAGCCTTTATCACTCCAGCCTTGCCTGAAATGAACTTGTCTTTCATTTTTTTTTTTCTTTTTCCCCAGCCCACAAAACCAACTCATCCACACTGATCGATAAATTGTGCTGGCATTGTCACCCAGTGCCCCAGCCGTGTCCCCAGCTCCTCCCCACCCAGCACTGATGTCCTCATGGCCACCCTCGCCCAGCTAATGATGGTGTGAATAAGCTTTTATCTGGGAGGGAAAGGAGCTGGAGAGAGGAAGCTTTGCAGGGGGAAGGGAAGAGACATTCCTGCCTCAGTCATCAGGCAATTTTCCCCTTCCTCTTGCTCACTCATGGCTGACCTTTGGCTGAGTCTGCCAGAGCTATAAAGGAAAAGGGAAAAAGGAAAAAAAAAAAAAAGAGAAACTAAAAAGCAAGAGGAGCTGAAAGGACAGGCAGAGGGAAAGATGTTATCTTGTCTCTGCTAATGATTTATGGTTAAAGGATGGGTGGATGGAGGCAGAGGGAGCTGTGCAGGTCTGTGGGCAGCACAGAGGGAGATTGCTGGGGAATACCTGACATGAAAGGAGTTAGGGGTGGGGGCTGAGACTCTGCTTGGGATTTATGTTCTGAACAGCAGAAAGGGAAAAAACCCAGGATTGCTACACCTTGGGAACCTGTCCTGAGGCATGTGGGAGTCCCAGACTTTAATGGCCATGGAGTCATCCCCTCCTCTGCTGGGGCATCAGCCCATGAGGTTCATGGGGAACACCAAGGGATGAGCACTCTGCACAGTTAGGGACTTTCCACACTCCCACAGATCACCCAGCAGGGCCAGCCTGTGCAGATGTCCCTGTCCTCTCCTGGGTGTGGCTGGAAGAGCACACCACCACATCCTCAGCTGTGTCTGCAGCCTGCCTTTGGCCCTGACAACCACCTCAGAGCCTGGCACTGCTAATAAACAGGTACTCCTTTCCCCTGGGCTGGCCCTGTGCAGCAGGATTAGCTGGCAATGGCAAAAAAAAGGGCAGCAGAATGAAAATCCATTCCAGAGCCACGGAAGGGGGATGGCATGAATCAAGGTCAGAGCACTGCAGAGAGAGCAGTCACAGACCAACCATTTTGGGACAGGGGAGCCAGAAGAGTCAGGCTCACTCCTGTCAGCTAAGCTAAGAGTCTTCTTAGAATCACAGACTGGCTTGGGCTGGAAGGGACTTAAAGATCACCCCGCTATTAAAGATCATAGAGTAAAGTCATCTGTGACAAACAACACCACAGGGACAGACCTGTCCTGCTAAGGAACAGAGATGTATTTTTAAGAGCAAATTTACGCATGACATCTTGATATAATTAGTAAATCTTTTTATGGAGCTGCCCTGTAGCAAAAAATATCCTTGATATATGAAATTCACGTCCTTCTGCACACCTCTAGCTCACCACCACGTCCCCACAGAGCAGAAAGGTGACAGGAGGGACAGAGACAGCACGGAGAGGGCAGACAGGAGTGGGCAGGGAAAAATCTCTGGCAGAATCAGGGCTGTGCTGCATCACGATTACGAAGGGAAGCGGATGGGCACGGAGGCTTTGCTAGACATCAAGCTCTTCCCCAGAAGGTGACACATCCCTCCGTGGGCAGAGATTTTGGGGAAGTTCGGCTATTCTTAGCGTCCCTCTCCCATCTCCTCCTCTGGATCTGTCTGCCTCATCGTGAGGCCTGCACTCCTCGCCGCTCCAGTCACCATCTGTGAGCTCTGCCCACAGTACTACCAACCAGACAAAATGTTTATGGTGTGTTTGCATTCAGAGGAAACTTCCCATGCACGTAAAAAAAAAGTCATCACCAGCACTTTCTTTATCCTTCCCTTGCCTGAGGTCTAGCGGAGAACTTATTTTACAGCGAGTTATTTATGGCCCGACAGAAGCACCGCTGACAATTTGAGATTCACAGCTCCAACCCTGGGCAACGAGGCGGGTTTTTCTGAGAAAGTCTTCCACAGGCAGCAGCAGGAGACAAAATCATCCTTAAAACAGGATGGAGGGAAGCCCTCTCCTCCTCTATGGAATGTTAACACTTGAGCTGTCTTTTCTGTATGCACCCACCGAGGTTTCTGCCACCACTCTGGGCCATGGGGAGCTGGACAATGAGCTCATCAGGAGATCAGGTTCTGAAAAATCCCCAACCCTGGTGGCAGGGCTGGGTTTCTGCTTCACTGGGTTGGGTCTAAGCACATTAGGGATTTCCTTTCTCTCCCTCCTTCCTCCCCTCAGTCTGTCTCATCTATTCAGGTGGCTTCACCTGCCTTAAGAAGCTGTTTCAGCTGCTTAGGTGGGGATTTTCACAACACTGGGATTTGCAAACTCCAGTGCTTGATTTGCCATTCCAGCTATTGGTCCTTCCTAAGCTCTGGATGTGCATGTTTTAATCACTGTGCTTTAAGACAATATGCAGGAAGAGCCAAGCAAGCCTGCAGATGTAGGTACTTTTGAAGTAAAAGTGGTAGAGCAAACCTCTAGGAATTATAAAGCAAAGATGGAATCCCACAATGGTCTGGGGTGGAAGGGCCTTAAAGAGCGTGTAGCTCTGACACTCTGCCATGGGCAGGGACACCTTCCACTATCCCAGGCTGCTCCAAACCCTGGCCTTGGGCACTTGCAGGGATGAAGCAGCCAGAGCTTTTCCATGGATCACGGGCATCTCCACACAGCATCGCTGTCCCAGCGGTGGGGGAGGACAAAGTGGGCAGGCATTTACCTCCCTGAGGCAGGTATAGATGGGGCAGACGAGGACTCGGAAGGGCTCCCCGGTGCTGCTCCTCATGGTGCCGAAGACCTCGCAGAGGAAGGTGATGAACCCCAGCCAGCGCTCCACGTCCCGCTGCTGCAGCTCCTCCCGCATGGAGAAATCCTTCTGCAAGAGGCACAGAGACAAGAGGCTGCATCAGCGACACCGCCACGGCTGTCTGGAGAGGGAATTAGGGGGGGAAACTGAAACTCGGGGTGGGGGGGAGGACAGACAGACAGACTTGACTCTTTGGTAACAGCGGGGAGATTACTCAACGGGGCGGCCGCAATTTCAACAGAGCAAAGCCACCAGAAAGCAGGTACTGAGGAAATACCACCACGTCCTGCAATAACTGCCACAGCTTGCACCAGAGGTGGTGTCTGTCCTCTGCACCCCACTGTCCTCCCTGACAGACATGGGGTCAATTCTCCATATCCACTGCAGAGCTGGGTTTGGGTGGCTTGATTTTTTAGGGAGGAGGGAAGAAGCCAGCACCACCAGGATTGAATAAAAGCAGCAGCAGAATGGTTAAATAAAATGCAAAGGAAATGCTGGTGGCCCTACTGGGCTTGGTGGTCCAAGCTGACCTACCCAGCCCATTCATTCCAGTATCTTCAGCAGACCCAGTGTCTGGCCAGGAGCATCCTAATGGTCTGGCTGCTCCCTGGTGTCTCACAAAATAATGGCAGAGACTGGCTCCCTGCCTGACCAGAAGATCAGGGCAGCCTGGGCTTGGCATTAAAAGGTCACCCTGCGCCTGAGCTGATGGTTGCTATGACTAAGGATTATCCCAGTGACGTGATTTATGGATCAGCATCAGGAGGAAGCACACAGGGAGATAGCTGCCTCTCCATCAGCTGGGGAGAAGGAAGGGGTTTGTCCAAAGGTGGGGTATGAAAAGGGATGTGTGTGATGGAAACACATGGCAAAGAGCACAAGGCAACACGGAAAAACAAATAAAAACCCTTCTAGAGGATGGCACAAGGGAGTGCATCGTGCTCAGAGTCAGGAAGGTTTTCCTGGGCTCCAAGAGATGCTGCAGAGGTTCTTGCATGACATCCCACGCCACTTTGCTTGTCTGTCTCCATAGTGACCTTTCCTTGGTACTAAAATTTAGCAGACACTAAGCAGGGGAATACTGAAGAAGAGGACAAGTTCGTTCTCCACACCACGTGCTCCCAGTGCAGGTTGCACAACCTTTGAAATCCAGCAACTAAATAAATTACCTTCTATCTTTTTCATCTCAGTTTATTCCTACTGCCTGAGACAAAGGGCTTCACTGCTGCAAATACTTGCAGCTGCTCCCTGCAAAGCTGGGGAGATATAAAAGCCACCACACCAAAGTTTGCTCTCTTGCCCTGGACAACACACAGGAGATCTTCCTTTTAGAACAAAGCTAAGTGAAGCAGTGCTAAAGAAAGCCAGGCAAAAAGCACGATGATTATTTTCATGCACAACCGTATGCACAGAAGATCCAAGGCAGGAGCTATTTATATGTTTCATTACAAAAGGAAAAATAAAATATGTATTTGCATATGCAGGAAAAAAAGACTTGTAAAATAGCTGAGGCACTTATTAACCAAACAGTGATGACTAATTCCTCTCTACACCCATTTCCATAAGTCAGTTGCCCAACTGTGTCTGTGACTTCGAAGTCAACCTGCAGCCAAATCCTGTTGGGTCTCCCCAGACTCTCCAGGGGAGTTTGCAGAGTTCATCCTTTCATTAACCAGCCCATCCCTGGGCAGTGATGGAAGAATTATCTGCCAGCTCAGGTTATCACCTCAAGGTTACCCAATTACTCCTTCTGGAGTTTTCAATTGAATTTTAATGGGAAAAAAAAAAAAAAAAAAGTCAGAGAGACACGATATCCTGATTAATGAGAAATTAAAAACCCAGGCAAGAGAATCCCTCATATGCACCCAAATAGTGCACAGAAAGTTTCCTTTGAACCCTGGAGCTTTCCCTTGATTCCTCTCCATCTCCTGGCACTGTCTCCTGCATCTCATGCAGCATCCCCATCCAGCTCCAGCCCCTAACCCATCCTGCCTCTCTGAGCCTGGATGCCCTCCAGCACCTCCTGTCCTGCCTGGGCCTGGAAGCTCCACGCTCCTGTACCTGGGGAGCTGTGCTGTATTTTGGGATCCCTGGGGCATGCTGTGAAATTCCTACCAGCGTGGGATAACTGCACGGGCTCTGCAGTCCCAGATTACTGGGAAAGAATAAAAAACCACTGCAGGAATCTCTGCTCCTTCCTGCTCCTGCTTCAGACATGCCCTGCTCTGCACCCTTGCAAGAAAGAAACTGATTCTTCAACATTTTCTTTTAAAAAAGGTATTTTCTGTCAAAAAACCCAAACCATCAAGCCCACCAACCCCCTGGAAATTCCATAAACCATCCAGCAAACCAAACCAAACTCATCAGGCCTGGGACAGGAGCTGGGCAGGAAAGGATTCCACCACACATCACCCTCCTTTTCTCATCCTGTGGCACCTAGTGTGGGATGCAGGGACATCAGTGAACACTGCCCCACCTCTGCAGCTGAACAGGATGAAGGAAAAAGAAAGGGGTCTGTGGTTCCCCCTCCTCCAGCCACAGAAAAGCTTGTGCAGACTTTGAGGGAACCTCCTGAAGGATGGGAGAGGGGGATGGAATGTGGAATGGATGCAGAAGGCACTGTGAGTGTTTCTGTCCAGAATGTGATGCCGCAGTAGGAATAATTTTGCTCCATTTGCAGACTCAGGCTGGGCCAAACTTTGCAAAAGGAGGTGATTTGCACATTTTCTGCAAGAGCAGGCGAGTGATACCAATTCCTTTGACAAAGTAGGACGAGCATCTTGCCAGTGGAAGGAATTTTTTCAGACCAGGCCAGAGCTGGGCTTGGCAGGAGCCTCCAGGGCAGCTGGACTTGCAGTGCCAGGGGTATCCTGAACATCCTGAGAAACCCATCTGCCTCAGGGTGGTGTTACTCCAGCATCTCTCCTAACCCTGGAAGGTGTTCCAGGGAGCTCTGTCCTTAAATTTGGCCTTCAGGCAGCAGGTTTGACCTGTACCAAGGTGTGCACTGAGTGCCATCCATGCAGATGTCCCATCTGCCTTGGGGCGTTTGAGGAGACCCTGCTGTCACCGAGGCTCAGCTGGGATGTTTGATTAATGGAGAGACTCACCTGCTGAAGGTCAGCCGTGACCACAGCAGGCCCTGGGACCCTTTGAGAGCACTGAGAGCAGCCCCAAAGGCTGTGCAACCCAAATGGGTGAGCCAGAGCCAGGGCACGTGGGAGAGGTGAGGAACTGGCCAGCAGAGAACCAACCCCACGTCCTGTGTGCCTGGGGCACATCCGATGGAGCCGTGCCCTGACCCACAGACCTCCACACGCTGATTGTGAGCCTTGAGGGGGCTGAAAAGCTCTGGAACCAGACAGCCGGGTCACTGCCCTGCCCATTGAACTTTATTTGCTCTGGAAATGCCTCACGGAGTTATATAAAAATAACCTGTGGATTGGCTTGCCCCATGCTTAGGTGGTGATGTCAGGGCAGTAAGCAAATTATCTTTCATCAGTTTGGCTGTATTTTTAAACACAAATTGTATTACTAATTTGGGGGTGCTCTGGCCTGTAGATAATCTGGGTGTGTTTACTGGATGACCTTCCTTCAGTGCCTATAGTTTAAAATAAAATGTATTTATACCAGGTAGGTTTGGCCTTCCTTCTCTGCCTGGTTTGGGAGAAGAATTCATTGGGAAACCATGTGGAGAGCAGGGGGATGCCAAGGGGGCCTCTAAAGAGCTCGAACACAGGACAAGTTTGGGGCATAAATCTGGAGGCTAAGCACGTTCATCATGTTGGGCCTCACCACGGGTGGGCCAGGGTGTTCACAGACATCACAGAGATGGCCCAGGGCTCAGCAAAACCTCTGACATCCCCTGCTGGATCCTTGGTGAGCTTGGCTGAGGCTCCTGCCAGCAATGGAAATTCAAAATGCCTCTTTCCTGAGGGTGTCCACTCCTACAGCCAAATGAAAGCCCACTCCTCATCCCAGTGTGGATCCAGCTCATGCAACACTGAGCTACGACAAGGGACATGAGACCTTTCCAAGACTAGGACCAAGCTGGAAGAGCCAAAAGGAACGGCCATTCTGTGGGAGAGGAGGCAAATCCATCCTCTAACATTTTTGGTGGGCAGCAGAGTCAGGTGGGATGAGAAGCAGCAATTTGCCATCGGATCTAAGCCCTCACTCCAGCTCAGACAGCTCAAAATTCTTCCCTTGGGAGTTTGCCACACTGTTTAAAAGACACTTCCTAAATAACTTTTCCCCAGATCTGGGCCCACCAACCCATGGCTAACTCTGGCAGCAGCAACTTCGAGGGCAAAAGTTTAGTGAGGGATAAAAATGAGAGTTAATTTAAGCACTGCCACCTTCTGATGAGAAAAATAAAAAGGCACATTTGGGCTTGTTGCTCTGTAAACACAGGGTTCCTCCTCTGGCAGCTCTGCTGTTTACTCAGTCATTGTCAAGGAGGCAGGAAATACTGAATCAGAAATACTGCACAAAAAGAAATATATGGTGCTTAGATATCCCTGCTAAGAGCGATATAAAAAGCTGAGAGAGGCTGTGCTAAATAGTTGATCTTACTGGCAATGCTCTGTGAAATCCTGGAGCCCTAAAATGGCTCTTTGGAAAGGGCTGAGACAAATCCAAGAGGTTGGAGGAGGGAACTGGTGGGTAGGGGTTGGACAGCCTCTGTCCCTTATTGCTGTCCTGGAGAAGCACAGCCTCTGCCTGCTCCCTTCCCAGACCTTCCTAGAAAGGGCTCCATAAATTACATTTTGCACAACTAACATCACTGCATTATTCCCTGCCTAGAATTTAAATACTACGTGTATTTAGGTCCTGGCTTGGAGGAGGTTCTGGTTGCTTCTTGAGGAGTATAAACCAGTGAGATGAGTGGTTTGGAGCACTGGCCTTTGGAAGGAGCTCAGGAGGTGCTGGAGAACCCTGTGACAGCACCAGGCAGTGATCAAACACCTCTGCCCATGGATTTGTGGGGTCTCACTGAGCTCCTCTGCTCCCACAGCTTCATTGGGAATGTCTCACTTCATGGACACCACTAAAAAACTCCTCTGCTGGAGGTGGGGGGACATGAAATGGGACCATCACCTCCTCCATGGGCTCTGCTCTTCCTCCAGCCACCCACCCCTGGCCTCTCTGCCTGCACAGAGGACAGAACCTCGCTGAGATCCCCTCACACCATTCTCTGCCCACGCTACTGCCAGCACAGAGACAAGACAGAGCAGAGGAGGGCGACGACAGAAAACCTGCTTTGAGCCTACAGCTCCCACAAGAACCTGGAGAACAGCAGCACAGGAGACTGAGGTTTATTTCCAGCCCTGTGTGGGCTACAGTCACCTCTGTACCCTGATTTCCCATCTGGCAACAAACGGGAATGATTTGCTCATCTTCCTCTGCGAAGCGCTCTGGGGCGTGTGACTGAGACATGCGAATCACGGCAATTATTATGACTCCAACAAAGGAGCTATTGACATTTAAAGCAGATAAAGCTTTTAAATTACAGATGACACCTTGTGCCCAGACTCGAAGAGGTCCTGGCTTCACCCAGCCATGAGGCATTTCACTCCCACAGCCTTTCATCATGTCGCTTCCTCCAGGCTGGATCTGCGCCGTTTGAATATGAACCATTTCAACATCTTCTCAGGATGTTCTGGGCATTTTGGGAGAAGCAGGAAATCCTAACAGTGACCTTCAGTGTGGACCTGACTCCATGACGGCCACAGCTCTGTGAATGATTTTAATCACAGAGGGCTCTGAAATGTACCAGATGGAGAAGGTCCAGGCTGCCAGGACAGTGACCAGCACCCCACAGACAGCACCACACATCACTGGATGATTTGTGCTTGCATTAGATGTCACTGACCAATTCACAGAATCATAGGATGTTTGGTTTGGAAGAGGTTTTATAACTCATCTCTTTTCAACCCCCTGTCTTGGGCAGGGACACCTTCCACTAGACCAGGTTCCTCCAAGCCCCATCCAATCCACCTTGAACAATTCCAGGGATATGGAATTCTTCCAGCTCGGCAAGAACAACTCAGCAAAGACTCTGCAGCCAGCAGGTAGACACACAGTACTTATTCCTCTGAGAAGGATTTGGACATGAAGGGGAAAATAAAGTCAGAAAACTGGTTTTTGTAACACAGAGGCTAGGCAAACTCCCAGGACAAGAAACATAATCAATTTTACATTCCCAGATTTGGGTAACTGAGGCAGCTGGTGACCAGAGCCAAGAGTAGCTGTGCATGCTTCTCATGTCTACAAACACCCAGAGGTGACCAGGCAAGTGGTCACTTGAACCTCCTGCCCCCTGGTCTCACCCTGCCCTCTCCGTCTGGCTCCAAATCTGGCATCAGCAGCAATTACCCACCCAACGTGGGTGTCCCATGTTTTCAGCCAGGGGTGTCTGTGAAGTCCTTGAGGGGCTGCAGAGGTGCAAGCAGTTAATTATTGATTTAGCTGGGGCTGAAATCAGCCTGGTGGGAGTGTAATGATGGATGTGCAAACAAAAGTTTTGCTGTTAACCTGGCAGTTGCTAGAGATCTTGGAGCACTGTGGGTGGAAGCCCTGAGATGCCCAGGAGGGTGAATTCAGTAGCCTGGTCTGCAATCCCCAACAGCAATCAACAGCAATCCCCATTTTGCCCTGGATGTTTGCCAGCGCCTCCTCCAGCACCACCCAGGTGACAGAGTTGTCTTCCTTGTCACTTAATTTTTATTGCTGTCCTTCCTATCTCACACCTTTCTGGGCTCCCAAACACGTGCCAGGGTGTCAGCTCAGCTGGGTAACAGCAGTTTATCATCACCTTAAAGACCTGTTATCCCAGGAGCCCAGACACAGCAAAACATCATTACCAGCCTCGGCCAGACCTTGCAGGAGCAAGGGACAGACCTGCCATCTGCAGGACACACAGACACGGGGGATTAATCACCTGTCTGAGAGTCACAAGTCAATCTCTCAGTGCCACAGAGAGGGGCTGGAAGGGAGACAAAGGGCCACAAAGAAACACAAATTAATTTCCTTGCTGGGTTGCCTCAGAGCAGCTGGGACACCCGTTTGACCCAGCCCTGCAGACACTCCAAGAAATGCCCAGAGGAAACAGCTCCCCCTCAGCAGCCTTGTTCTCCTGTTATATTCCTTCTTATAGCTCCTTGTTATGTTCATTTTATTCCTTTATCTCCTAGTACTGTGGGAATCCTGAGGCAGCGATGTGCCCTTTGCCTTTGTGAGTGTGCACAGGAAATCTGGGGCTACCTTGGGAATTTTGGAAACATGGAGAGTCCTCCCCCTGAAATGCAGACAAAGAATCCATGTCCTCTAGAGCATCCCACCCTAGGCCAGCAATCCTCTCCTTGCTATATAGATGTGGTAGCAAGAGAGAGGATCAAGCACAGCGAATCCCTGCTCATCCCAGCATCCACAGCAGTGCTGACGGCCCCAACATCATGGAAAAACATATTAGTGTAAATCTCCCATCCCATGGGCTGCATTTCCCATACCACAAGCTCAGTGTAAAAGCATAATAGTTTCAAAGAAATCTCACAAAATCCGATTTTTGGGCTAGTTCATCTGGGTGGGGATTGTCTGGTGGGCAGTTTGCTAACCCTTCTCCACAACACAGCAGGGTCTGAGCCCCAGCACCAACCCAAAATCTGCTCAAAGGTGATTTCTGTGCCTGAGAAAATGCTCATCACACTCCCAACACCAGCCTGAGCTGACGACTGGCACCCCAACTGGGGCTGATAGATGGGTCCTGCTTGCAAATGACATATCTGGAGATTCCTAACCTTGCAGCCCAGGAAGATACAGCAGGGGCCAGCTGGATTTTGCCAGCAGGATGCATTCTTATTTTAAATTGATGCAATGTGTCCTCTTTATAAGGTGGAGGTGACGAGGGATCTATGGGGACAGGCCAAATTTAGAAAGAGGGATATAAGATGAGGAAATCTGACTGTGGAGGAAGGTGCTTCTCTGTCCAGGCACCAGGGCTGGAGGAATTCCACTTGCACTGGAAGTGAGGCTGTGTCCATTGAAAGGCCAGCTTGCCCGTGAATGAATGAAACTGGGCAGGGAAAGGCAGGCAGCTAATCCTGTTTGACATCAGGAGCTTTACTGCACAGGCAGTCCTGGCTCACACCAGTTCACTCCACGGAGGGATTTCCCTGGGTGCCTGGTGGCTGGCAGCAGGATGTTCTTCTGTGGGATGCTAAGACCCTCTTAGGAAGTGCCCCTTGGTGGTGTGCACCCTGAGGTGGGACTGGGACCACCCGCCTGCTGAGCTGGGCAAGGCACTGAGGCTTGGCCTCTGCTTCTCTGCACGCCAGGACCAAAGGATGAATGAAGCCTGAGGGGCTTCCCCCATCCCCAAAACCACTCCCTGGAGTGAAAGTCCCTGAGCTGGGTAGCACAGGGAGGTGGACAAGCTTTGGATGGACATCAGTGAGCACAGGTGGCTCCACACAGGCCCAAGGGGCGTGAGATATTATAGAATCAAGGCTGGAAAGGACTTTTAAAGGTTGTCTAGTTCCGACCTACCTTCCACTCTTCCAGGTTGCTCCAAGCCCTGTCCAGCCTGGCCTTGGACACTGCCAGGGATCCAGGGGCAGCCACAGCTGCTCTGGGCACCCTGGGCCAGGGAATTCCTGCCCACCCTCCCAGCCAGCAATTCCTGCCCCACATCCCATCTGGCCCTGCCCTCTGGCCCTGGGAAGCCATGGCCTGGCTGCTGTCCCTGCAGGCCTTGTCCCCAGTCCCTGGGCAGCTCTCCTGGAGCCCCTGGAGGCCCTGGCAGGGGCTGGCAGCTCTCCCTGGAGCTTCTCTTGTGCAGCTGAGCAGCCCCAGGTGTGCCAGGCTGGCTCCAGAGCAGAGGGGCTCCAGCCCTGGGAGAACCCTCCCTCGGACCTGCTCTAACAGATCCATTTCTTTGCTGAACTGGAGGACTCAGAGCTTCGTTATGGCCAGAATTCTTGGCCCTCTCCTTTAAAAGAAAGCAAAAAACTCCAGAAAGATGGATGCACAAGATCTCAGTGGGTGGGTGAGCACGGGGGGGCCCTGCAGGCAGCTGGCCAGACCCATGGTGGGATGGGTCCTTTCTTTCATCTGCCCTGGGGCTGAACGGCATCAAGGAACAGGAGGAGTTAACAGCTCCCAGCCAGAGATATTCGTGGCACCCAGAGTTCGTGTAAAGTTTCATACCGGGACCCTTCACTAAATTCTTTCGGTCATGGGAGAGAAAACACTGCAACTGTTTAGTCTGCAGGGAGGTGGTGGCTCAGGCCCAGCACTCAGCATCGCTGAGCAAGCACGCTGGAGAGCAAAGGGGCTGTCACCCTTCTTATCTCCCCTGTCTGCTTTTCACCACGTCTCTCCCACCACCAGGCACCCCATGGGCAGCCTGTACCAGGTGCTGGATCTCCCTGCTGGAAATGCAGCTCAGGGATGGGGGCACAAGCGGCCACTTGAAAATCAAGACCTGGAGGTGAAGTGCCAGTCTGCTAAAAAAATGTTATTTACACAAAGGAGCTCAGAAAATCTTTCTCAGAGGCTAATATTTACAAATTCTGTGTAGCCAGGGAGCTTTTGCTGTAAGAAATGTTGTATTTGGCTGGTTTTTGTATTTTTTTTAATGGATGTGAAAGATGCATTAATATTTTTTGCTCATCCCCTGAAGAATACAGGTATGGAGCACCTTAAAATGCCTCTGAAGCTGCCTATCCATGCTGGAAAAACTAAGATTAGAGAAAGGTGATGCAGAAAACAACATCAACCTGTTAAAGCCCTCGATTCCTCCATCCTTTGTATCTCTAAAGGGATGTCCATGATTACCATGATGTATTTTACCACATGTTGGCAGACTTTGAGCATCACCATGGGAGAACACTGGATGGCATGGGCTGGAATATCAGAGGTGCAAGGAAACACATCTTACTCCTATGAGCAAAGCAGAAATTGAAAAGTTTTGTTTCTCCAACCTGAAACTGTCTCCTTAGCTAGAAGACACTTTTCTCTTCTGTCCTCAATTTCAGTTCCTGCTGCTCCTGAACAGGAATTGTTATCACAGAATCAAAGGATGGTTTGATTTGGAAAGCCCTTAAAGACCACCTTGTTCCAGCCTCCCTGCCATGGGCAGGGACACCTTTGACTGGACCAGGTTGCTCCAAACCCTGTCCAGCCTGGCTTTATCACTGAGTCTGGATTCCCAGCACTGCCAGAGATGCTTGTTTTATCCTCTGCTTAATTAAAAAAATAATATTTAGAGCAACAGTAATTTAAAAAAAAAAAAGGAAGCAAGAGAAGTGGAGGAATTTATCACTGGGAGGGGAAAAGGAAGCACTATTTTGGGATGCTCAGCGAGGGGAGGAGCATGGGAGGACACCCCGTGGTTGGCAGCACTGCTGATGAGACCAGAGGATGTCTCAAAGTAGGGCAACATCCTCCAGCCAAGCATTGTTCACTGCTGTCCCCAAGACTTGGATGCTGTGTTTTGCATCAGTATCAAGCCTGGAAAGCTGTAGGACAGGGACCTGAAATAATTCTCAAGCCTTATTCCTCCCTCCTCAAGTGTCCTGTAGCTCCTCTGCTCCCAGGAACCACCAAAATCACTTTTCACCACCATTTTGCATTTTCTTGTTAAAACGTGTGCAGCAGGAAAAGATGAGGCAAAATGAACACTAAAGGGGAGGTAAAGGAGATGTGGACTTTGTTGGAAGCATTCACTCTTGAAATCCAGATTCTGACAGATAGTTACATACCAAAATAACCAGCAATGAAGAAACTCTGAGCCTGGGGGATGCTCAAACTGCAGGGTCCCTCTGGGTGCCACCACAGCAGTCAGCTCACTTTGCTGGAAACTGAACCCGGTACAGAAACTTGTGACTCAGCTAGAAAACCTTAGAACAAGAGATTTCCTGCTGCTGAGCACAAGAGCATCCTCTGTATGCTATGGGCCTGTGTCCAAGTAAAGGCAGGCACAGCACATGTTACCTCATTTTCCCCCTTTCCCAGGGACAAACAGAGGTGTTTCCCTCTTCAATATCCTTCTACCCAAATCCCATCTTTGGGCTGATGCTGGCACGTCCATCTGCCCTGGCCTTGGCACAGGAGGTGATGTCCCTGGCACTTGCTTCTCCAGGGTGCTTCTGTGTCAACAGGATGCTTCATTCCCTGATAAAATGACCAGGGAGTGTGGGGTTTGTGGGGTGAGTCCCAGGCAGGGTAATGCATCACAGGGTCCCAGTGAGCCTCCAAAATTCCTGTCCCCAGGTCAGGTGAAGGGAATCAGCTAAGAGCAGGGCTGGGCACAGCAGGGTGTCTGTGGGTATGGGGAGCAGGGATCATCCAATCCTGCAGCATCCCAAAATCCAAAATTGGGATGGCTGCAGCAGCCTGAGCTGGACTGGGGCTGGGGCAGGCAGGAGCTGATGGTCTGTGAGGAGGGTGCCTTGGGCCAGCTGAGCCCCTGGACTGACAGAACACACTCCCACACCCCGTGAGTTTCAGCTTTTTGGGAGCAAACAAGAGAGAAGGAGCTGATGCCAGTTTAGCCCCATCTGGAGAGATCTCAACACTGAAGTGTCCCCCTGCCTTTCCTCACCTCTCATCAATGGATAAATGGATTTTGAGGCTTTAAAAAAAATTATTTCTGCTTTTTCTACCAGGACCCCCAGCATCCTTACCCACCAGCAATGTCTGGGGGCAGCCAGGAGCCCACCCCAGCAGGAGGCTGCTGCCTGGCTCTGTCCCAGGAGCATACAGGGCATCCTGCAGGATGCAGGCAGGCTGAGCAGTCTGCAGTCTCCACCTAGAGCCCAGAACAGCCTCTGCTCCGTGCCTGAGCCCATGCACAGGGTGTGCACAGATCCCACCACCCAAACTCCCTGCTCTGAACTCAGCTGTGTTTTTGGCAGGCAGCAGCAGCTCGGCCAGGGGTGCTCCTCACACTCCTCATCACCAACGTGCACAAGGAAGAGGATGGAGCCTCTGCTGAGTCCCATCATCCCTGCAGATGCCCAGGGCATCCACTGCCTGAGGAGACAATGAGACACCAAGTACATCCCTGTGGTCCCACATGTGCTGGTGCCCACTGTGGCTTTGAAATCTCAGCCCCTTCAAGGTGAAAAGAAGCCAGAAGAAACCACACATAAATTTATGGACTAAAGGTGATGGCTGTTTTTGCACAACACATCCGAGCATTGCAAAGTATAAGGTATAAAACCTTACCAGCACATTGAGTTTAAATCAAATATGCCAATCCTTAAGCTGGAAGGGATTTTTTTTTAGAAAATTAGTCCTGCTTCCCATCAAACTCTGAACTGCATGATGCACAGCTAGTCCAGACAAAACACCTTTCTGTGCAGAGCCATGAGCATGGCTGCATTGGGCAGACTCTGACCCCTGGGACTGCACAGCAGTGGGGACAATCCCCTGTGATGCCCACTGCTACATCAGTGGCCCTGTGGCCAGCTGCAGCTCAACATGACCCCCAAAACCCACTCCTGGGTTTAGACTGAGGACTGATGCACATGCAAACCCACTGGTTGTTTCATTTAGGGTCTGGCTCAGCTATTCCCAGCTCCCTGTGCTTGTGTGGCACAGCTCCTGTCCCCATCCCCTCCTTCCTATCAGTGCAAGCGCGCCCTTTTTTTTGGCACTTTGCTAAAACCTGACATCTTGGGCTGCATTAACCCCTCCCTCACCTCACCACCACCCTCCAGGGCGGTGCTGCCCGGCGCTGCCTGGCCCCCACCACATTCCCTTGCCATGGAAAGGGAATGGAGGAGCCGGGCGGTCCCTGCGGTCACCGCTCCGCTCGGGACAAGCGGCAAGTTCAAAGCACGCAGCAGCCGGACATTTAATCCAGGGCTCTCCAGTGACTCCCAGCCCCGCACGGGACCCGTGTGCCAGCGGCTCCTGGAGCCTGCCGTGGCCAAGCCCAGCGCTGTTACTGCGGGCGGGCAGGCGCGGCTTGGCCGGGCTCGCTCGGGTAAAAAAACAGCAGGGCCAGCTCGAATTGATGCCCAGCCCTGCCCTTCACCTGCCGGCGCGGGCAGGCTGCCAGCCCGCTCCCCGGGCTCCCTCTCCTGCCTGCTGCCGACACTTGCACGGACCCAGATGCCTGTGCAGAAGAAGAGGAAAAAAACCCCCTCAAAACCAAGCCACAGTAATAATAATAATAATAATAATAATAATAATAATAATAATAATAATAAATTACTAACATTTGAAGTTATATAATGCTAATATATGTCATTAGCAAATATATAAATATTATATATATTGCATAATATATAATATATAATATATATTATATATATGCAATAAGCATACATACTAACATACGAGCAAAATAAGAAGTAACTGACTACAAGAATCAAGATATAGAAATAATAAAAATAAAATAATACAGTGCATTTACACTGTAAAAAATTGGAGAATGTCTCCAGAGACACAAGTGCGGGCAAAAAACAGGGAATGTATCTCCTTTCCACTATTTTTCTCTGTGCCTGAGAGCAGGAGATGCAGCAGCTGGGGATGCTCCTCGGAGCCACCCACAGGGCTGCATTCCCCGTGCCCCTTCAAGCACTACATAGATATACGAGTGTGCACGGATTTAGAACTGCCTTTGAATTGCCTGGGCGTACAGAAAATAAATCTCTTCAAAGCTACACGAAGCTTTTGCTGGGGGAGTCCCTCAGTGATTTACAAAAGCGGGACAGCTTGATGTTTATCAATATCAGAAGCGTAAGGGAAGAAAGTTCTTCGAGTTTCTGCCAACCCCTAAATGAAGGTGTCTACACAAGGGCTTGGTATTTGGTATTTCTGTATTTCTGTGCTTGTGTTGGGCTCCTGAGGAGCTGGAATCCATTCTGAGGTTCAGCACCAAGATGTTCCTCATCTACACAGCTCAAGCCGAGGAGGCTTTCCCCACCACATTTCCACCTCACTGTGAGGAGAGCTCATCAAATTCCTCCAGAGGAGAAACCAAAGGCTGCGATGTTGGCTCATGCACAGATCTTAGAGGTGGATGTAGTGCTGCTCTGTGGAGCTGAGCTCACCATTGTGACACATGAGCACACACTGGTATGGCTCTAGGATCTGCTCCAGGGACCCTTTCTTCCCCCACCTCTCAGGGAAGCAACCTCTCTGATGTCTGCTGGGCAACGCTCTTTCAGAGACAAGTGGTACCACTCTGTTTTATGTGCACAGATTGGACCATCTGTAATTAAATTGTATTAAAAACAGCCACAGAAAGAGGACTGATGGGCTTTTGCAGTCAGTGCTGGACATGGTGTACAGGTCAGACACTCTCCAGCCACACTTGGACCCTCCTGCCTCCACTTTTGCCAAACCACAAACTGTTCCTCACCAATAATCATGTTGAGAAGGGGAAAAAAAGAAAATCTGTCTTTCAGCATTAACCATTAATGTATTACTTAGAATAACACAGAAAATCATAAAACCATTAGGGTTGGGAAAGACTTGTAAGATCATTGAGTCCAACCAACTTCATGTCCCAGTTCCCACAGTATCCACCCAGTGTCTACCATTACAACTTAGAGCCCTACAGTGCTGAAAGGGCTGCTCTCACAGGGAGGTTGTTTGCTCAGACTAAAAAGGCTACAGGAGAGGAAGAACTTCAGCTCATTCCTCCCAAATCCTCATGCTCAGCTTGGCAAACACTTCACGCTGCACCCACATAACTAAAGGGAATCCATCAGTTCTCCAGTACCTCATGCCACAATGTCTACATCCCAAGAAATCCTAACCCCTAAAAAAAAAAAAAAGCCTAAATCCTCTTCTTCCATCCTCCACCTAGGATGACAGCAATGGATTTTTGGCCACCTTCCTGGCTGAGCCCCTCTATAAATGGTCGCACCAATCACCTCAAACTCAACCAAGGCCACTGAGACTGAAGTGAAACCTCTGCCAAAACCCACACTATCCATCTCAAGGGTCTAGAGGGGAATGGTCTGGAGGGGAAGGAGGGGCTGAGGGCACTTGGTTTGTTCAGCTTGGAGAAGAGGCTGAGGGGAGATTCGCTGCAGTTACAACTTCCTTGTAATGTGCAAAGAAGGGTCAGGCACTGACCTCTGCTCTGTGTTACCAGGGACAGGACCCAGGGAATGGCTGGAACTGTGCCAGGGAGAGTTGGGTTGGATATCAGGAAAAGGCTCTTCCCCCAGAGGGTGCTGGGGCACGGCCCCAAAGCTGCCAGAGCTCCAGCAGCATTTGAACAATGCTCTTTGGTTGGGGTGTCTGTGCAGGGTCAGGGGTTGGAGTTCATAATCCTTGTGGCTCCCTTCCAGCTCAGGATGTTCTGTGTTTCTGTGAAGTTTCTACATCCAGAGCCAAACACAGCACTGAACCAAGGAAGGGCCAATTCTGGGGCATCAAGAGGTTGCAGTAAGAAGATGAAGAAACCCCGTGTGGGTGTGCAACTGGGTTTGCCATTGGGAATGTATCAGGATGTGCAACAGTAAATGCAATAGGGGTGCAACAGGGTAGGCAATAAGGCAAGCCACAGGGTATGCATTTGGGTGTGCAACAGGGGAGGCATTAGGGTGTGCAGTAGGGAATTCATTAGGGCATGCCACAGGGAATTCATTAGGATATACCACAGGGTATTCATTAGGGTATGCCACAGGGAATTCATTAGGATATACCACAGGGTATTCATTAGGGTATGCCACAGGGTATCCAACAGGATATAAAGTAGGATAAATCATAAGGTATTTGGGTGTGCAACAGGGTAGGCATTAGGGTGTGCAATAGGATGGGTATGAGGGAATGCATTAGGATATACCATAGGGAATGCTTCAGCATTTACCACAGGGTATGCACTAGGATATACCACAGGGTATGCCATAGGGAATGCATTATGGTATGTAATAGGGTGTGCATTAGGATATACCATAGGTTATGCCATGGGAAGTGTGTTAGGATATGTATTAGGGTGTGCATTAGGATATTCCATAGGATATGCCATGGGAAGTGTGTTAGGGTATGTAATAGGGTGTGCATTAGGATATACCATAGGATATGCCATGGGAAGTGCATCAGGGTATGTAACAGGGTATGCATTAGGATATACCATAGGATATGCCATGGGAAGTGCATCAGGGTATGTAACAGGGTGTGCATTAGGATATACCATAGGATATGCCATGGGAAGTGTGTTAAGGTGTGCATTAGGATATTCCATAGGATATGCCACGGGAAGTGTGTTAGGGTATGTATTAGGGTGTGCATTAGGATATTCCATAGGATATGCCACGGGAAGTGTGTTAGGGTATGTATTAGGGTGTGCATTAGGATATTCCATAGGATATGCCATAGGGAAGTGTGTTAGGGTATGTAACAGGGTGTGCACTAGGATATTCCATAGGATATGCCATGGGAAGGGCATTATGGTATGTAATAGGGTGTGCATTAGGATATTCCATAGGATATGCCATGAGAAGGGCATTAGGGTATGTAACAGGGTGTGCATTAGGATATACCATAGGATATGCCATGGGAAGTGTGTTAAGGTATGTAATAGGGTGTGCATTAGGATATTCCATAGGATATGCCATAGGGAAGTGTGTTAGGGTATGTAATAGGGTGTGCATTAGGATATTCCACAGGATATGCCATGGGAAGGGCATTAGGGTATGTAATAGGGTGTGCACTAGGATTTACCACAGGATATGCCATGGGAAGTGCATTAGGCTCTACCACAAGACATTCACCAGGGCATGCCACAGGCTATCCAACAGGATATGCACTAGGGTACACCCCTGAGTATGCATTAGGGTATAAATTCTGGGATGCATCAGGGTGTGCTATAGGGTATGCCACAGAGTATCCTATGAGGCATCGAATGCACTGTGCCTCAGGGCACGCATTAGGGTGTGCCACAGGGTATCCAAGAGCACACAGCAGGGTGAGCCACAGGGCATCCAGCAGAACCAGCCCTTCTCCTCTGGCACCAAGGCAGTTCCATGTGCAGGGATGCACCAGGCACTGGCTCTGGCTACAGGCCAGCGGGCTCTGCTGCTCTGTGTCGGGATGTTCACTGCATGATTTTTGAGGTGGTTTTTTTTTTTATTATTATTAAAAGAAGCTATCAGCCTTCTGTTTGATGTGCTGTTGGCCACGGTTGCCAAGGGGAGCAGTGTACAATTACAGCCCCAGTGATGTCCACTCTAATAATACACTTGGCTCTGCATAGCTCAGATGCAGACACAGCTCTGCTATAAAGAGCACGGTTGTTCCAGCAGAGGAGTACTCCAACTTATGTTACATGTGAAGGGTTTGTGGCACATTGCTTAACACCCTCTGACTGGAAAAAGAAAAAAAAAAAGAAAAAAAAAAAAAGAAGGAAAAAAAAGAAAGAAAAAAAGACAAAAAAATGCCAGTGAGTGAAACTATGATAAGCAAAAACCTCTTTCAGGAGAATTACTTTCAATGTATTAATTACGAAGGTATTTCTAGAGGCATGAAGAAATTGCCTCTGTGTCCATTAAGATGTTCCTTCATGTCCCCAGCCATCCAAGCTCCCCAGGTGCAGCTCACCCAGGTTGAATCCAAGGGCTCACACAGCTCAAAATCTCTCTTGCTAACAAAAGACTAAACCAAACTCAGTGAGGAGAAAATCAAACCCAAATCACAGAACTACAGATTTGTCTAGGTTGGAAAAACCTTCCAAGATCATCAAGTCCAACCATTCCCTCAGCACTGCCAAGGCCACCACTGCCCCATGTCCCCAGGTGCCACATCCACAGTGCTTTTAAATCCCTGCAGGAGTGGTGCCTCCACAACTTGCTTGGGCAACCTGTGCCAAGGCTGACAATCCAGATGCCAAATGATCCTTCCAGTGCCAAGCTCCCACATGGCAGCTCTGCCAGCTGTCCAATCCATGGCTCCCCTTTCCATATCTCTTTTCCTGAGAGGTAGGCAGCACCCAAATTCAAGGTTTAGCCAAGATTCTAGACCAAAACATAGAAAGAAGGATAAATTCAAACCAAAGTTTTCCTGATGGAGCCTCTTAGAGGATGAAGTGGACTGTGTCAGCTGTAGAGAAGCTCTTCAGAGGAGCTGCTGGCAGGGAGGGGGATGATGTGACAACACCCTCATGCTGCAGCTCTGGCATCTCTTTTGGGATCAAACCAAGTGCCCTAAGATAAGCTGTGAACATATGCAACCCTTGAGCATGAGCACCTTGTCAACAGCTGAAAATAGAAGAGGAGCCAGATTAAAAAAAAAAAAGTTTACTGCCTGCTTTGCAGGAAAATAAACCCCTTGCTGCTTGTTTTAAGGTCCAGCAGGGTACAAGGACACTGAATACAGGTAAAAAGATGCTGTCTGTAGGCACGACCGTGCTGGCAGGGCACCTCCTGAGCTCCTCTGGTGGGGGTGAGCTGCTGCCGTGGCAGCCCTGAGGGAAAGGGACAAACAAGCCCCTACAAAACAGGAGCATCTGCCGGGAGCAGATGTGGGGGTGAGCGGTGCAGCCCCAGGCGCCAGCAGCGCGGGGAGGGATCACACTGATCCCGATTTATCACACCCTGGCTCAGTAATTCCCCAGCTCGCCGGTGCCCAGCAAGCCGAGCTCCTTACGCCCGGGGATCAGATTAGTCTGAAAGGTGCTAGAGAGACACAAATCCTGCTCTGCAGCAAGCGTTTTATTAAAGGTTTATTTTTCTTCTTTAATTAACGGCAAATTATCTAAAAATGGCTGGTGGAAAATATCTGATGGTGGGAGGGCCAGGCTATAGCTGGGTAATGTCCTGTCATCAATCATATAAAAATATGATTATAACATATGGATATATATGAATAAATATATATGTGTGTGTGTAGATATGTGTATACATATATACACACACATATATGTGTATATATAATAATATTATATATATATAATGTGAATATAGTATTGATGTATGATACATTAATACATTGATATCAATTATTTTTAATAGATATTTATATATATTATATATATTTTTATATATATATTATATATATATAAATATATATTAAATAAAATATATATATTAAATATATATTTATATTTTTATTTATATATATTAATTTTTTATATTTATATATATTAAATATATATATTTAATATATAAAAATATATATTATATATATTTAATATATATATAATAATTGATATCAATGTATTAATGTATCATACATCAATACTATATTCACATTACTCTGTAACATGACATAATATCCAATACGCCTTATTAATTGATATTATATATATATTATATATATATAATATATATATAAACTGATATTATATTGCATCAGTTATATATATAAACTATAATAAATGATATATATAACATCATTATATATATAAACTGATATTATATTGCATCAGTTCCAACACACCATATTGATATTGACAATCAACCTCCTTATTTCACACCAAGGCAGCTCCAATGACTCCTTCGTGCCTCATACCTGGCTCTGTTTCCACCCAGGGCTATCAGATTTGAATACCTCAAAATATTCCTGGTTTAGGGCTAGACCAAAGTATTTACCAAACAGTTTGAGTGCAACTGTTTCATCTGAAAAATGAAACAGTGCTTGGAGAAAGTCAAAACCCTTTACTATCAGAAAGGAAATGTTAAATTATTTAATTTCACACAGCACTTTGCTTTTGACCTGTGGTGATCTGTCACCTTTTGCCCCATCGAGACATTTATAAAAGATGTGCAGTTTGGGGCTGAACAAATCCCTTTTGCATATTTTGCTTTGCCTCAGCACATGAACTCGGTCACCAGCACACCCTGCTCCCTCTTTGCACTTCATTCCTCTCCAGCTCTGCACCACGCTCCCATCACACTGTGACTGGCTACACGTTCCTGGGAAGCACTTTGAGTCTCTCTGGAGATAGGAGATATATTATTTATCCTACATTCATGCTGTGAAGAGCTGAATGGGGAGCCACTCAAGGCTTGCACAGGATGCTGCAGTATAAATCAGTTTATACTGGGTCTGTTCGCATGGGTGGAATTGCTGGGGGAAGAGAATAAAGCAAACTGGAAGAGTCCTCCCAGGATTGCTATCAGCATCAATTTTGGGCTAACACCCTGCTGCTCCCTGGCCATCATTCCTGGACTTCATTCTTAGATTGCTCAGCCTAACAGGGAAAGATGCAAGAGTGATCTGGTATGGGAAGGACAGGATGTACAGCAGGTTTGGAGCTCCCTCCAGCCCCTTGCTGCTAATTCTGGGACTGGTTCTGTTAGCAATTCCCCTCATTCTGATTGATAATCCCTTTGGAAATACTCATCTGGAAAAAATCACCACCTGGTAGAGGTAATGGGCAGATGTGTATGCTGACCAAGGGCTTTGCAGGAGGGAGTGGGCATGGGGAGAGATGTTGTGTTTGACAGGCCCACAGAGCAATGAGAGAAGCAGAGTTGGATCAGTCACTGAGCAGAATGATCTGATATTGATTTTCACTATTTTATTTTACTCTTTATTTCCCTGCCTGCTGTGTTGCCCCAAAGCCAGCTCAGGGTACAGGCATCCAGGCACAATATCCAAGAGAGCATCTCCAACAAGAGCAGTAAGAAGAATGGGAAGATGAGTCAAAAACTGGAGTGATGCTGAGCAACAGATTTGTGTGGAGAGCAGAGAAACAAAACGTGAGCTCTACCTGCCTCACAGATGAAACGTGTGTGTGAGGGAACAGCCACATGGAAATGCACCTTGAATTAAGGATGGAAATTCGTGGTTTCAACTCTGTCTCCAGAAGCAGAAAATTGGAGCTGCATGTGACACCCTCCCATAAAACAACTGCCCTCTGCTCTCAGCAAACCACGGGCAGTTGAGCCCTTTTTCCTCATCATCCAAGATTATTACATAATCATCCAGGCTGGAAAAGATCTCCAAGACCACCAAATCCAACCATTAACCTCACGGACCAGTTATCAGAGCCACTGCTTTTTACTCCCCTCTGCCACCTCGCTGTCACTGATGGTTTTGGAGCAGAACAACCAATCAGTTCTCTGCATACCAATAAACAAGTCACCCAGAATAATGAGAAAATATGCAATTATTTCAGTTTTGTTTGCAATCAGAAAGCAGAATCAAGCCCTTCATCCAGGTGATGCAGCCAAAAGCCCGCTCAGGGATCATCCTGGTGTCTGAGACCATCAGAGACTTGTCTTGGTGCTGCTGGTGCTGAGATGGACCCTCCACTCCAACAGCCTACACAGAGAGACCCTCCCTGTTCATTTCTTTTCATGCCATGGGGATCCTGCCTCAAGCAAATGTCTCATTACTCACACAGGCCCTGGTGTGAGATGTCACAACTCCATGTAGAGTTCATGAAATGAGAATGAGGAGTACCTTGATAATGCCCTCAGTGTCACATTATCTATGGTAACCACTAAAGATGTGCACAGACAGAACAACAGATGCAATTTGAACCCATCAATTGGGTTCAAAAGGAATTTGGCAACAGCTCAGCTCCAAATAAATGGTAAGACCAACTGAGATGATGCTACAGGCATCTGAACAGCTAACTTTATCTCATTACCTGCAACATGTTGAGGAGCAGACTCCGGAATTTGGTTCCCTCCACCATGAAGAGGGCCATTTTGTCACAGAGCTTGGCTGCTGTGGAAGCAAAGCTGCGGTCTGTCACCGCCTTCTGGTAGATGGTCTTGACTATCTCCCCCAGCATCTCCTCAGAGTTGGTGGAGTTCTGGGCCTCCTCCATGAAGGTGGTGAGCTTGGAGTCAACGTCACTGCTGTTGTTCCTCATGCTGTTGAGAATTTCAATTAGTTTGTCCATTTTATTCTTTTCAGGGTCGGTGGTTTCCACCGTGACTTCGTCCTGGTCCGTGAAAAGGGAAAGACAAGGCGTCTGTTACACAAGGAAAAAACAGATATATCAGCCCATGTCCTTGCACAAACAGCAAAGGGGAAAGGGGATTGGGAGGACAAAAACAGAGAGAGAAAAGACAAAGCATATTTTAGTGGCACAATGGTATAATCTCAGCATTGGAAAGCACAAGCGCATGCATCTTGCCCCAGAAATGTCCCCTTTTCCACTTCCCACACCACTCAATCCCAAAGTCCTACCCCTCAGCTCAGGGAGAAGATGTCCTTGAGGGTCCTGAGCCAGGATGCCAAAGTCTGATCACCTCTGACTGCCTTTGGCATCTTGGGCCAGTTTGGGGTGTCTGTGACGTCGTGATAATGGACATTTTTTTTGTTTCTCTTTAGAAAGTGTACTGATGTTTGCAAAAAATTTCAGACAACAATCTCACAAAAATATATTTTATATATATTTCAATATAAAATACATAAATATAAACATATATATCTAACGATATTTTTAATATATAATTAATGACGTAAATTGAGATCAAAGAAGTCACATGATCCCAGCATTGAAAAGTCTCAACTTTTCCCTTACTTGCCTGTTACATTTTTCACTTCCCATGATTCCCACAGAAATTGTTGCTTCTTTTCAACATTTTATTATGCATTTGGCTCCTTTTTCCCCCCGTGTCAAGCATGCATCCTGCTGGTTCTGGTCTGCTCTCTTCTACCCCTCCAGCTCAATCTTATACAATGCAAACCTGCAGCAATTTTTTGGACAAACCCAATCCCCAAGGGAGTTGTCCACACCTCCCATTAGGCTGTGTTGACAACACCCACCAAAATGTGGTACTGATGAGATTTTTACTCTTACAAGACTCTAAACTTCTGAGAAGAACACTAAAATGAATACTCTGAAAGTCTCTACTATACTCCCATTACTTTAAAGAACATAAAAATAACTAACAAAATCTCTTACTCCCCCTCATGCCATACCCAGAAATAGTAAATGCTCATGCATTCAAAGGTATACATTTCCAACATGCACTCCCATGGAATTGTATATGTTCAGGTTATTTTTGCTCTGTATTTTGGAAATCTCATTAGAGATAACCCCATGGATGCTTTTTACAGTCCGACAAAAGAATCTCAAGAGAAAGAATCAGAGTTTCACAGGGGGCAAATGGAGATATCATCTCCAAATTCCTCAGAAATCTGTAGCTGAATATTGTTTCCAAAAAGGATTTCTCCTCCGTCACTTGCATGCAATACTTTTGTTATTGTTGGGTTGCTGGAAGGAAGGGGGAAGATAAGGGCATTTCAATTCATTGCAGAGATAAATGGATATCAGCTTTAAAGCAGCGGAGTCCAACTATTCAGCACTCAAGAGTCAAAGTTTGGGATTCAGCTCTGCAGTTGCAGAGACAAATTGCCTTTTTTAGATGTTTTTTTTGCAAAGTGACTGAGCTCCTCAGACCAGGAGGGAGCTCATGTGTGCACCAGCCTTTCCCCCATGGAAAAGGGGAGAGTTCCCAATCCTTGGAGAACTCAAGCTGGCAGCAACCTCAACCAAGAAGTCAAGCTCAGAGCCTCAATTCTTTCAACAAAAGGCCTCCTGAAGAAGCACAAAGACACCTCAAGAGGAAGCGCTGACACTGGGGGATTAAGGTAAGCTGGGAGCACCGATGGAAAGGTCCCTTGAGCCCAGCCCACCCTCAGAAAAACAGCAACTCAAGAAAATAATACCTTTTCTTTTAGTCTCCTCCTCAGCCTGTCCTTAGAAGACTGAAGCAAATTGATCTTGGGCCTGTCCCCAAGGCGCTCGTGGGCGCTGTCTTTCCTCTTGGTCTCGGGCTCGGGGCCGTACTGCTGCGGCTGCTTCTCGGCGGCCTCGGGGCCGCGGGGCGCCTCGGCGGGGATGGGCGCCGTGCAGGCCGGGCTGTCCTCGATTTTCAGGTTCTCAGTCTCTTTGGCGTTCCTGTGCGTGTCTTTGTCGTTGGGAGAGTGCTTCTGGTTGTGGTGCCATCTCCGGTTCTGGCTGTAGCCGTGGTGGCCCGTCCTGCCCGAGGAGTGAGGGGCTTGGCCTCCTTGGTAGAGTTTCTGGTGGTCCCTGTTGTGCTTGGTGCCACCCTGCTGATGATCCGCGTGCTGCTGAGACTTGTTCCCGCTGGGGAGTCTCTGCTGTCGCCTGGAAAGTGAAGGGAAAGTCTTTGAGAAGCCAGTTGACCTCAGAAAATAGATTTTAACTCCTATCAGATGGAAACCAAATAGGTTTTCGTCTGTTTGTTTGCTTGCTTGTTTGTTTTATTTTGCAAATTGAATGGCAGGGAATTAAAAAAAAAAAAAGTGGAAGAAACTCAAATAATGTTCATCCATTCCTTCATGGTTTTGTTGGGCCAACACATTTGGCCCACCAAACAGCCTGGCCTTTGGCAGGTGGCCACAAAAAGGGAGGCAGTTTCTTGCCATCTAACAACTCATAAATTTCCTTCAGTGACAGTCATATTTCAGCTGAAAGTTTTTGTGAAGTTTGACAACCTGACTTTGGTTCCCAGGAAAAATTCTCCCAGGTTTCTGGGTTAAATTCTCTGAGGTTTCTGTGTTACTTTCACACTAACCAGGAAAAAACATCAGCAAGCAAGTCAGGTAGGCAAGAAATACTGGGAGATTTTTTTTTTTTTCTGAAGGCTTTAGAGCTCCTGATACACCTGACTTACAGCACTGCTTTCTCCTCTTGCCTGCCATGGTTTGCAGTGAGCCATTTTAAGTGTGTCAGGAATTTCTAAGTGGAAAAAAATTGACTTAAAAGCAAGGTACTAAGTAAACTGGTAATCTGCCCACACCAAATGGTTTTGTTTGGCCTTATTTTATATATGTACTGCAGCACTGCTACACCAGGACAGGACACACAGATGAAATGAGGATTGTACTTGGCTCTGGCATCATGGAGGGCATGGCATGCAGGACCACAACCTCCAGGGAGAGGCCTGAGTGTACAGAGCTCCAAAGGGATAGCGTGGAAATCCAACAGCCACAAAGAGGAGGAATTGCCCCCAGAGGGTTTTCTTGAGAGACTACAACTTCTCAGAAAGAGTGAGCAAGCCCCTGAGTGCTGGCCATAACCGGTAGTCGAGATGGCAAACCCCCAAAAAAACAAGAGTTGAATGGAAGAAATGCTTTGGCAGTCTCAGGCATCTCAGATTTCCAAACAGGCTGCAGCGTGGCTGTCCCCAGCGGAGAAGGCAGGGCTGGAATGCCATCATCCAGCATGCACCTAAGATAGAGATGGTCCTGGCACTGGCTGCCTTCACCAGGGCTGGGTCTTTGCCAGGGTTACCCTAGGCATGCTGGCATCCCCTGCCTGCTGCCTCTTTGACACTGGTGGGATGTTTTAACGCCCAGCCCTTTACAAGACTGCTGGGAGCAGTGAGGGTGACACAGGACACATCCCCAGTATCACCCCCCAAAAACAAGGAAACAACTTTGAGCGCTGTGGTGACCACAGAGGTTTGCCTCCACACCAGTTTTGTAGTCATGATAAAACTCCTGGTTGGCCTCATCCCTTATCCCAAACCCCTGCCTCAATCTGGATAAATAGCAGCTTTTACTTTAAACCCATCCCACAGCAATTAGTTTTATTTTCAACACTGGCACTGCTCAGCTCAGGGTGCTCGGACGAAGGAAGCAGCCATTCACAAATACATTTCAATGGTCAGCAGTCTCCAACCCTGCCTGCCAAAGCCATCTGCCACGGAATCTGTATTCCTTGGCATCCCCAGGAGTCAAAACCTATTTTCTGAGGCCAACTGGCTTTTAACCATAGAGAGTGAGGGCTCGTGTTTAACAAACGCAGGACGAAGAGGCTTGCTCATAGTGCTGGAAAGAATTTGTGTTTACTCTCAGACCACCAGATCCGTTTTTCTCAGATATTCACTGTGTGGTTTTTGGTTTTGTTTTTTCCTTTTTTTTTTTTTTTTTTTTTCCCTTGCAAACTGAATGGCAGGGAATTAAAAAAAAAAAAAAAAAAGGGAAAAAAAAAAAAGAAAAAGGAGATGGGAAAAGCTTTCCTGTTTGCTGGAGCCTACAAGCATTTTATGAGTACAGATTCTCCACATCAAGTTTTCCTGGCATTTCTTTGTTTCCTCTCAGTAATGCAATCACATAAACCGCTTTGTAAAGAGCAATGCTTATTAAAAGGGGAATGTCAAAATAAAAGTTAGTTAAAAACCTTATCTGGTTCTAAGCCCTCACAGGCCCAAGTGGACAAGAGTTTTGCTTTCTGTGGTTTTGCTCCTCTCTCAGACATTTGAGTTTAACTGTTCGGTTGCACTTCAAGTCTTGGCTTATAAGCCAGCCTGCTACTTTATTTAATTTGTAAATATTGCACAGAAATTACAGTTGCACAAAGTTGCACAAAGAGATGGCTACAATTTCAGACAAAAAGGAAAATGCTTGGAAATGACCTGGGAACCAAACTTGGCCATAAATTCCTGCAAGACATGCATGCAGGGACAGTTTTTTTCTAAAGACATGATGATACTACGAACCAAACCCTTAATGTTTAAGGGCTATGAATGAAAAAAAAAGGCTTAAGATTAAAAAACCACCTAGTTAAGCCAACGTGGAATGTGCAAGGTTGTTCATTTTGAGGCTGTTGCAATAGCATGGGGGAGAACAGGCAGCCCTGCCCCTCCACAGGACAGCTACAAGGTGATGTCCCCATGGCAAGGGGCAGAGCAAACACAGACCAAAGCTCTGCAGTCACTTCCCAAAGGGTGGAAAACACCAGAGTTAAAAAAGTTTCGGGGAAAAAAAATGGCAAGAAATAAAACACCAGAGTTTAAAAAGTTTTGGGGAAAAAAAAATCGCAAGAAATAAAAGGCAGAGGAAGGAGAATGGCAAACAAGGAGCAATGTCTGTGACTTGGCAGCAGTCAGGGGTCTAGACAATCATCCAGCATTCAGGCAAAGACTCGTCGTGTGCTTTTATCTCCAACACCCCAGCAAAGAAGAAAAGCCAAGAAGAAATAGGATCTGCTGGGAAGAAGAGCCAAGGCAGGGAGAAAAGGGCTCAGATCTGAAAACTTTCTTGACTGCACAGCATCTCCAAGCCTGGGAGGTGGGGACCAAGATGTGACCAAGGTGCTGGGGACACAGAGAGCCCCATGGAAGGACAAAACAGGGACCTGGGTGTCCTGCAACACTCCCACTGTGGGCAGCTGGAAACAACCTCGTGCTTGTTCAAGGGCAGCACTGTAGGTGCTCAGATGGCAGCTTAAGGGGATGTCCCAAGATGGTGCCTTGGGGTGACAAGCCAAGCCCAGGGAACCAGGCCAGGGGAGCACCCAAAAGCACCTCCCAACCCAGGATTTAAGGTCTGAGATGCTGAAGGGAGGAACAGTTGAAGCTCCAACAGCTTGACTCA
The DNA here is from genome assembly GCA_910950805.1 of Acrocephalus scirpaceus scirpaceus. Lineage (NCBI taxonomy): Eukaryota > Metazoa > Chordata > Aves > Passeriformes > Sylviidae > Acrocephalus > Acrocephalus scirpaceus. Next base: position 1,385,085 of record OU383776.1, read on the forward strand.
CACAATGGCATCTCCAAGAACAGCAAGAATTCACCCCTGAAAAATGCTGCAGTTACTGGGAAACCATTCCTCTGTCCCCCTCTGCTCATCCTTAGCCACAATGATGCCTTGCAGGGAACCATAATTCAGCTACAAGAAAAAGCATCTGGACAGTACAATGGTTTCTTATCTCTTGACTCCATTTAACATTAAATAACTCTTTTCACTTCAAAGGCCAAATTCCAATTCAGTTCAAAACTCCCCCTGACTTCAGTGGGATTTGGCCATCGGACAACGTGGAAATTAAAGAGACATTGAGAGTCACAAAGAAATTGCAAAAGTACTAAAAAACCAAGGGGAGACAGTCAGGGTTGCCAAGCTGGAAATAGGATGGTATTGCTTCTGCTATTGTTTCTCCACCCGTTTTTTTATTTAATTAACTAAATGAGATACCTTTCAACAGAATTTAGATCTGACAAACGTCTGTTCTGTTGGAGAAGCCTACGCAAACAAATCTAAGGCTTCAGCTGTCTCAGTGATTACCAGCCTACGTGCTCAGAAATACACGATTCCTGCAAGTTTTTACTACATCGTTTGCTCCCAAGGAAAGGAGCAGGAAGGCACAAGTCTGGGGAAAATAACTCTAGACACGTGGACAGCTGTGGTCTAGAACACAGTTGCTCTGTCCTGTCAGCCTTGCCCATATCCCCATGAGTCTTTTGAGAGCCCCCACCACTTGTCTGGCATGTGGGGAGCTGGAGGACAGTGCAGGGCTGCATTCTCCTGGTGGCTGCACACAGATCTGGGTGAGCAGTTCCAAACAAACACCTGAGAGATCAGGAGTTACATTAGAGCACTGGTCCCATGAGGGGCAGGGAAGGGAGCTGGGAAAGGGGCTCAGCCTGGAGAAAAGGAGGTTCAGGGGGGACCTTGTGGCTCTGACAGGAGGATGCAGCCAGGTGGGCATCAGGCTCTTTTCTCAGGGAACAAGAGACAGGACAAGAGGAAATGGCCTCCAGTTGTGACAGAGGTTTAGATTGGGAAAATTCCTTCATTGAAAGGGATGTCACGCCCTGGCACAGCTGCTCAGGGCAGTGGTGGAGTCCCCATACCTGGGGAGATTTGTGGCATCTGGGGCATGGGTGGCATCCTTGGCAGTGCTGGGGGATTGGCTGGACTCAATGATCTAAGATGTCTTCTCCCACTTCAACAATTCTGAGATTCTATACATTTAAAGTGGCTCTTAAGACATTTGTATGGCCTTGTATGGCCAAACAGACTGAAATCCCATCCTGGGACTGAGGGACCAGGTCTCTGCACGTCTGGTTCCTGCCTTTGGAGAACCTGCCTGGATACTTGCCCTCAATCTCAGCCAACTTCCCCATGGCACAAACCCTCCAGGACACCGTAAGCTCCTGCAAAGCAGAAATTCTGATTTAGTCCTGCTTTTGTGCAGAGCAGAATACCTGGTGGGCATAGCCAGGGCCAGCCAGTAATCAACAACCAATATGGACTTGCAGACACTCAGGCAAGAGGTTGAGAATGAAGAGTGGTGCCAAGGTCAAACCTTCTCCATCCTTTGCATCCTTCTGGTGCTTGCATGAACACATTCCTCACTGCATTTGACAGAGTTGGTTTCTCTGCACCCTTCTGGCTGCTTGGGTTGGGTCTCATCTTTGTGTGAGGATCAGGAACATGAAACTAATTCTTGGGAGTATCTCATCAGCAGCTTTGCTATTAACATGCCTGCGATTAATTAGCAACTGTTGTTGCAAGGGATTAAGATCACAGAATCATAGAATGGTTTCGTGTGGAAGGGACCTTAAAGATCATTCAGTTCCACCTCCCTGCCATCGGCAGGGACACCTTCCACTACAACAGGGTGCTCCAAGCCCTGTCCAGCCTGGCCTGGAACACTCCCAGGATCTGTTGCAGGATGGACTCTGTGGGACCTTCCATTCCCATGATGACAACAGATCCTTCCTGTCCATGACACCCCTCAAGGCTGGGGAAGCAGACCATCCCAAGGAACTCAGCAGCTGCTTCTGCAGATAGAGGACTGGTGGGGCTCACTCTGTGGGATGTCAGGCCACCTCTCTCGCCTTCTTTCTGCAAATCTCAACACAGTTTTCCACTAAGGGAGGGAAATTAAAATGGAACCCTCTTAGAGTCACCATTGAAAGAATAGAAGTCTCAATTTAGCATGTGGGTTATTCCTGGCTGTACTAGCTAGCTGCCCAGGAAACTCAGCCTGAAGAGGGAAAGGGCAGGAAGAAGCAAAATCCTCTGAAACAGCCCCTGAACAAAACCATGTCTTCAGGCCCAGTTTTTCTGAACTAAGCATATTCCAGCCAGACCACAAACAATTGGACTGGCACCCCAAAGCAGGCAGTGCTGGAGGAGTTTGGGCATGGTACTGCTGAGGTCAGAAAAACCCATCATCACTGGCTTTGAGTGTTTAAAAGATGTTATGGTCCAAACTGGAGGGACTGAAGGATCCCAGCTGGAACCTGGTGGAATTTTATAGCATGTAAAACTAGTCCCAAGAGGTCTGGGGAATATTGTTATTAATATAATGAAGAAAAAGATCTGAATTTCTATTCTAGTAGCCTAACTTCCTTCAGAAGTATTCTTCTGAGGTAGTAAGGTTACCTCCTTCAAAGGCACTCTGATGTTTCATGTGCCTGGATAATGATAGCTCAGTACTGCTTTGATGCAGGGAGCATCACAGCACAGCCCCAGCCATTTTCTATCCTTGCTATGGCTGAGAATGGGAAACACTCAAATAAGCCTGACAGTTCCACACAATTTAATCAAAAAACCTCAAAGCCCCACAGAAAGCAATAACCACCAGCTCCAAGGATGAAGAACACAGGATTTGTGTTGTGTTTTCCCTTTGGCTTTCTCTCTCAAACTGGTTTCACTTGGCTCCAGTTTCATTTTTGTTTGCATTTTTCTCAGATGAGAAGGGAACAAGATGTCATGTTCACTCCTGAAAACAAAAATGAAATTATTCACACTTCTTTCATGCCTTTCTGTCACCAGGGGTAGAGACCACCCCAACTGCTAGACTGAGCTCACGTCATCTGGACAGACACGGCATCTTGGAAGTCTGGAAAAGTCCACCTGTCAAAATGGTGGTGGCTCAAGATTGAAAACCATCTTTGAACAGCTGAGATGAAGTGCATGCTTTAAATCTTACATGTATGCATCTTTACAAACACACAGTGAACGCCAGAAGACAAGCACAGCCAACCAAAACAACGCTGTGAGGGGAGAGATGTTTGTGATGAGGCTCAGAGTCTCTGGCTGCTGGGAAAAGCATTATGAAACCCTCATGTGAGTTGCCTACGTGGGCACAATGTTCTTTGTCCCCACCTTGGGCCTGAGGTACAATCACTGCTGACAACCCTTCCTCTGGGCCTGGACACCACAATTGCCTTTGCTTGCTAGAGGTGATTTTGTTTGGCCCTCTAGAGCATAATTAGACTCACTATAAACCAACCTGGTGGCACTGATTTTCACAATGATGGTTGTAAAACACCAGCACAGAGAGGTGGTGGGTGCCCCACCCCTGGAAACATTCAAGGCCAGGATGGACAGGGCTCTGAGAAACCATGGTCTAGTGGAAGATGTCCCTAACCATGGCAGGGGATGGCACTGGATGAGCTTTCAAGTCCCTTTGAACCCAACTATTGTGATTCTGTGTCCTTACACCCAACATTTCCACCGACTCACGAGCAAAAAGATGAATGACAAACTTCTCCCACCCTATTCACAGGACCACCAGCCTGCAGACTGTGCTGCAGGAGCAGAGACAGCGCAGCTGGGCTGAAGGGACACGGCACAAAAGCCCTGAGGATGGACTGAAAAGCACTGAAAAGCAAACCTCAGTACTGCTGAAGCCCAGGGTCAGCCCTCACACTCTGCAATGCTTGGCCGCACAGGCTGCCTGAGTCAGCTATTTTCTTCCAAGCTTCATGGAAATGAATCTTCAGGAGGAATTTAAGGAGCTGTTTTGCAACACCAGCTTGGGAAAGACATCCCAAGTACAGATGGCATGTGAGATAGCTCCGAAACAGCTCTTTTAATGCCTTGCTGGATCTCCCACAAATCATGAGGGATGTCGAGATAGATAGAGGCCCTTGTTGCACAGGGCGGGCAAACAGCTAGGAAGGCACCTCCTGGACTTCAAGGCTGACTGCCTGGGCTGATGTAGAAATCACTGCTGTGATTTCATGCAGAAATTCCTTGGAAATGGTTCTCTTCGTCAACTACGTTACTTGGAATTACGTCGCTGGATTCTCAGGGTACTGTAAACAAGACTGCAAAAATTACGTAAAAACCATCGGAAAACACAGTGACAAGGAACCCAGTCCAGCTTAGACAAAACAGTTTAAATTAAGACACGACCACAGTACACAATGTTTCCCAAACACAAACGGATCCTGGACTACTGGTAAGAATGCGGCTTGAATGAGCATGGAATCATCTTTTACTACTTCGCAATAAAAGAGCTTATACTTCAGACTCCAGGCTGCCTCCTTTAAAAATACACCCAGGCCGATCAGTTAACCCGAGATCTGATAATCCTCCCAGAGATATAAACTTTAAACCCATGCCAAGATGCACAGACACGGCCCACCACCATCCCTCTGTGGTCCTGTCCCCCAAGACACATCCTAAATAGTACAATGAGCCCCCCCACCTGCTGCCTTTGTGTTCAGCTGTCTTCCTTTAGGCCCCTGTGCCTTCTTTGACCTGCAGCAAGGAGACATCCTAGGGTTTTTTTTTTCCATATCCTATTTATACCAGTGCTTTCTAGTGAAGAAATAAATGTCTTTCCTGTAGGAGCTAAGGCAAGATTTGACAGGATCTCCTGACAGCTGTCCAGACATATGAGATGACCCAAACTCAATGGCAAGCACTTACTTCCGACACAGGGATCCAGTAAAACATCAACCCAAGCTGCAGAGATGCTTTGGACTTAGGTGTGCCAGAATCCTTTATCAAACACATTAAACTAAATTATTTAAACAAGATGCAGCAGCCTAGAGCATTTAATGTAGAGATTTGGGAGCCAGCATTGATCTGAAAATTGATTTATTGCAGCCCAGTGACAATCCTAAGCTGTTTCCTGAATGTTTACTTAACTCTGTCCCACTGTCAAAAGAAAAGTTTATGGAATTATAGATGGTTGGGGCTGGAAGGGGCCTTTTACAGGTCATTTAGCCAACCCCCTCCGCAATGAGCAGGGTCACCTTCAACAAGAGGAGTTCTCTGCTCCTGCCCCCAACTCCTGCCTCCTCTTTCATGCTACCCCTAACACTCCCACAGAATTGCTAAGCCGTGCCAGGGTCTGATTCACTCCCAAAAATTTAATTTCTCTTGGATGAGCTCTCACTTGTCAGTCTGGATGGGAATGCACTGCCTGGGGGGAGGCACAGATCTGGGCCACCTTCTGCAGCTCTGATGTCACGTAGCTGCTTGGCCCTCGCTGCCTGGGGACCCGCACTCTCAGCTTTAATCAGGAAATCAGGAAGATCCATAGCATCTGCACAATGCTGGGAATGGCTGGAGCAATGTTAGTTTAAAGGGAAGAAAGAGGCCTGCTGTCCACTCGTGCCCTGGAGGCTGTCACGCTAAATAAAGACATTATCAGAGAAAGAGCAGAGACTCAGCGCCTTCATGCCTGTCAATGACCCCGACACCTTCTGAATCAATCTAGGGACTCTCTTTCCCACAGATGGTCCCTTGGAGACAGACTGCTGTGGCTGTGGCAGGAATAAATGGAAACAAAACAGTTAACAAATGCACCAAAATAGAGCACGGTTAACTTTTTTTTTTTTTTTTTTTTAATGCGGAGATGAAAAATCCCTGGGTGATTTATGTGCCAGCAGAGATATTAGCTGCATATAATAGATGCAATATTTTTAATACCAATATTTTGGGCTGAGACAAGAGCTGGAATGGAAAGTATTTCCAGTGCCTTGACTTCTTTATTTTGCAAACATCAGTTGCTAACTGGGGTCAGACAGAAATATTGTTTCTGCAACAAGAGCCCAAACAACTTAAGCTGGCAACTTCTTCACACACTAACCATGCCAGGAGGCCCTGCAGAGCTTCAGCCTGTTGCTCCCTCCCAGGTCCCTGGGGCCAATGTCCCCAGGCTGGGCTTGCAGGCAGAAGGAGTGGGTGGAAGATGCTCTTCTGCTGAGAGGGTGGCTACTTGCCATGGCCAAAAACTGGAAGTCACCACCCAAACCATGCAAGCACAGCACTGAAGTGCTGCTGGGTTTTTTCAAACGGGACAAGTTTCATTGAATGACATGAAAAGCAGGTGCCACAAAGCCTTTTATTTATACCCATTGAAAGTATCAACCTGTGCTTGCCCTTATCTCTGAGCTCAGTTGCCAGACACTTTGGGGAGCAATTTGGCAGCAGGAAGCCCTGGGTCCTGACTCCAAGGCAGTGGCACATCTGAGGATGGAAAGCACGAGACAGAAACACTTCATATTCCAACTCCAGGAACCAAATGCTGACAACACCTCCATGAACTCCTGCTGGAAAACAAGGTGTGGATGGATGAAGCCATTTCCAGCGCCGAGGAGCCATGCCGGAAACACTCCACCAAAGAGAAAGCCATTTCAACAACAGATCGGTTTCCTAGTGCAGAGGAACCTGCTGCTCTATTTCCTTCCCTCAATTCTGGCCATTCTGAAACAGCATCACGTAGTCAGGGTGTTTTGCACTGCGTGACACCGAGAGAGAAGCCCTGCAGGGCAGGCTCAGGGCTGGCAGGGCTCACACACAGGAGGAGCTGGTGGCCACAGGTTTGCTGCTAGGTCTGCAATGGAGGAAGGTCCAACTACAGGCTCTTTCCACCTTTCCACCTCAGTTTCCTCACGGTCAAAGGGGAGATGCTGAGAGCATTCCTCTGCCAAAAGGCACCCTGAGGTTGGTGAAATGTTGATGAGGTGTTTTGCTGTCCATCTCTCTGGCTGTCTGCCCTGGGGATGGCTCTTGCATTCTTTCCCTGTCACTCACCCTACACCCCACTGACCCAACAGCACCCCACACAATGAAGACTTTCCACACATGTGGGGTAAAAATAAATAAATCACACCATCAGCTACCAAAGCAACACCTGTACAAGCAATACCAAAGACGTGGGCCTGCTGGACTGAGCCCAGAAGGGGCCATGGAGATGCTCTGAGGGCTGGAGCCCTCTGCTCTGGAGACAAATTGGGAAAACTGGAGATGTTCACCTGGAGAAAAGAGGCTCCAGGGAGATCTCACTGCTGCCTTCCAGTACTTAAAAGAGTGCTTATAAAAACAAGACAGAGTCACTTTTTACACAGGCAAGTAGGGATAGGACCAGGGGAAATGGTTTTAAACTTGAAAAGGGGACATTTAGATTAGATGTTAGAAGTTCTTCCTGTGAATGTGGTTAGGCACTGGTACAGGGTGCCCAGAGCAGCTGTGGCTGCCTCTGGATCCCTGGAAGTGCCCATGGCCAGGCTGGACAGAGCTTGGAGCAACCTGGGATGGTGGAAGTTGTCCCTGCCCATGGCAGGGGGGGTGGAACAGGATGATCTTTAAAGTCCCTCCCAATCCAAAACGTTCTAGGATTCTATGAAGATGACCAAGGTGTCCCAGGAAGAGGATCAAAAATTGCTGAAGCATCTCTCCTATGAGGAAAGGCTGAGAAAATTGGGGTTGTTCAGCCTGGGAAAGGCTCTGTAGGGACTTTATTGCAGCCATTCACTACTTAGAGCAGAAAGAAAACTTAAGACCATCTAGTCCAACCATAAAGAAGGAAAGAGCACTGCTGGGAAGCAGCATTGCATGCATAAACTGTCCCTCTCACCCTCTTCCTGCTGGTCATCAAGCAAGGTGGCCTTGTGCAACCCATCACACCTCTATCTCCTCTGGCTCTTACAGCCCTTCCCTCCAGCTCCAACACCCCAACAGCAAGTTAAAAACTCTGCTGATGCAGGATGGCAAGATAAGGGCAGTGATGTCCCAGCTGGGAGGGAGCGGCAGGCACAGCCAGTGGCACGTGGTGACAATTGCATCCACCCCGCTGCGCGCCGTAATTCATGGTAACACAACCACCCAGCTGAGCCCTGCTGGGAACAAACTGCCGGGTTGGTCTTGTCCTCTGGGGACCTGCAGCCTGAAGAATTAATTTAGTGTAATAACTCCCAGCGATTTTGCAGGAAATTGAACCAAAATGATGATGATGTGTCTCCAAACTGCCTTCTGCCAGCCCCTTGGCCGAGCCAGCCCCGCTCGGGCAGGCAGGGTGAGCACTCACTGCTGGGATTGCCATGACTGTGAGCACTCAAGTCCTTGAGAAGTCTCATCACCCAGGACCAGGACCACCTCTTCATCTTGCTCTTGAGGAGGCTCAGCTTCAGCTGGCACAGCTTTCTGAGCCATGTGGTTTAGGTTTAGGTAGTGCTGTGAGAAGCAGGGAGTTGGACCTGATGGGATCCTTCCATCTTAACATATTCTACGATTAGGACAAGGAGAAATGGTTTTAAACTAAAGGAAAATATATTTAAATTAAGTATTACGAAGAAATTATTGGCTGTGAGGGTGTGAGAAGGGAAGACAAAGGACTCTGCACGATTCAATATGAATCTAGCAAAAGCTGTTTATTTTGCTTCTAAACATTGTTTATATTTACGTCTTATCTTGGTTTACACAGTCAGGCATTATTTGATTGGTAGCTTTGCTTTGTCCACGCATCTCTTGATTGGTAGCTCTACCTTGTCCATGAGGCAAGCACTCACCTTCTTAATCTAACTGGTTGATACTGTAAACATCATTTTACTCAGATTGACACCCCTGTGTCTGTCACCAACTTTTCTACTTCTTTCTTCTTGCAACACCAACTTTTTTATTTACAAAGATGACCTGGTTCTTTAGTTCCAGAAGATTAGGCTGGTTCATTTCATACATGTCCATTTTCCTGCAAATATGACCCTACAAGGGTGGTGATGCCCTGGCCCAGGGTGCCCAGAGCAGCTGTGGCTGCCCCTGGATCCCTGGCAGCATCCAAGGCCAGGCTGGACAGGGCTTGGAGCAGCCTGGGACAGTGGGAGGTGTCCCTGCCCATGGCAGGGGGTTGGAATGAGGTGATTATCAAGATTCCTTCCAACCCAAACCATTCTATGATTCCTTTTGCAGATGCACCCTTATTGCAGCTGTCCCTGAAAACATTACCTGTCCTTCATCACTGGTTCGAAGTTTCTAAATATTAGGCAGAATTGCACCTATTATTTTAACATCCCTGCTTAGGTGCTTCCAGCTGCTTAGAAGAGTTTCTTGCATCATTACACTCTAAACTTTGATTTATCTAGATGCTAGTATTGTATTTTCTGCTGCAGACAAGTACACCAGCAGACTCATTTTTGTCCTTAAAAAGAAAAAAAAAATTGGTCCTGCATTTGTTTCTCTTGGAGAAGAGGCAGTTTTTCACAGCCACCACCACGCTGGCTCAGCTCCCCCACAGCCTGCTCAGCATGGATGGCTGTGAGATCCCTGCTGGGTTTGGGGTGCTCCCCCTGCACCCCCAAAGTCCCCTCCAGTAAGCCTCATCAGCTCCCAGGAGGGCATGGAGAAGACAGGAGCATAAGGATGAGGATAAACCCCTGACTTCCAGATGCTGCTTCAAGGGTTCAGACCCATGTGCTGTTCAACCTAATTAATTTGATTTGGAAATCCTACTGAGAAGGAAAGGAGTGTTTCGACTTCTTCAATTCCTCCCCTTCCTCTCTCTTCTGTTCCAACAGAAGTTCAGCAATGTGCTGCAAATCATTTAGCTCAGTGCTAATTTCCAGTGAGTGCCCAGTCCATCTCAAGCATTTAGTTTTGTTCCAGCTAGGAATGGCTCTTTGGCCCTAAAATAACATCTTGATATTGTTGTTTTTTAATAAACATCCTCTCCTCTCACTGAAAAACCCTCAGCAAACGGCCCTGAAAGAACAAAAGACATTTCTGTATTGTTTTAAGTTCTCTTCCTTTCTGAAAAACCTCAATTAAAACGGTGAAAAAGCTACTATACTCTGTAATTATGAACTCATTTCTATTCACTCACTCAGCAGGAGAGCTTTGTCCTGTTGACCTCTGGGAATGGGTTTCTAAGGCTCTTCCAAAATTTCACAGCCTTAAAACCAACACATTCATGCCAGCTGTAAAATATGTTCACCTTCACCCAATATAACTTGCAATCTCCAAACCAGGGGTGAGAGCCACTCCTGTGACTATTTTTATTTGTGAGAGGAGCCTTAGTGCTGGCCATGAATGGATTTGCTCTGGAAATAGTGCAACCCCTTCAAGACAGCATGAAAACTGCATGAATATGGGCTGATTGTAAAGAGTTTTCAAACAGAGACCTTGCATGTCACACTCCTGAGTGATGGCTGGGATTCTCTTAAATCTTTCTTGTACAAGAACTACCTGGCCCAAAGAGGATGCATCCCAACCTCTTGATTTGCCAGTGTGGGAAGAAGCCTGGAGATTTCTTTTCATGAAGATCCATTGAGAAAAAAAATCTTGTGAGACAAAATGCTGGGACAGCTTGGTTATGTGTATCTTTAAACACTCAGTGCAAGATTAAGGAAGGGAAACAAAAGGGAAAACCATTTTTTAATAAGAAATGAAACAGCAGAAAAGAAGATGATGTCTGAGAACACAGAATTAGGTAATAATGAATGAAGAGGAGTAGATTTACACATAAAATAAATTAATAATGTCCTTCAAACACAAGCTAGAAAAATAGATTTAAAATATTTAAAGGACTATTTAAAGGACTACAAATCACACTGCTTGAGGGCCAGTTACCAATCTTCCCATGACCTCACGTGCCCACAACACACCTCAGAACATACATTTATTTTGTCCTTACTCTTAGGACCAAATCTAAGGGAACACATAAATATACCACAACACAGCTTAGGGACAGATCATGAACCAATTTCCCAAATTCCCACTCAACTCCAAAGGCCTGGGTCAACTCACATTACCTGAAACGTGCAAAAAGCACCCCAGCCATGCACCTCCTGACAACCACTCCAGGGGTCTCCTCAAACTGCTCCAGTTAAGCCTGTTTCTACCTTAGGGCATCAGATGAATCAACTGGACATCCACCCACCAGATCTCTACCTGAGGAAAAGTTCTGGAAGAAGATGCAAATCGATAATGGATGTCACAATGAGCTAGGGGTTGTTGCCTTTAAGGGGCTCAGGGCTAAACTCTTTCACTTGTGATGACAACAGTTCTGCTGACACCTGTTTATGGAAAAAACAAGAGCGAGAAAAGGCTAACACACACCTCACACAGGCTGCTGAGAGACTGGTGTTGAATCCTGTCAGCAGCACCAAGCCAGTTTGGCTGGTAGACCTTGGAAGTGTCACCATTGCCTCTCTCCTGTCTCACTTCTTTTCAGTTCACTGTGTGCTTTGTGATTGATGTGTTGAGTTGTATTTGGTTTCAAAAGAATAAAGAAAAAGAACAAGGGTGCAGGTACTTCACCATATAAGTCAGGGCTTGGGTTGGAAGGGACCTTACGGATCATCCCATTCCACCCCCTGCCATGGGCAGGGACAGCTTCCACCATCCCAGGGTGCTCCAAGGCCTTGACACTTCCAGGGATCCAGGGGCAGCCACAGCTCCTCTGGCAGCCTGTGCCAGGAGCTCACCGCCCTCACTGGGAACAATTCCTTCCCAAAGCCCATCCAACCCTGCCCTTTGCCAGAGTGAACTCATTCCTCTTTGTCCTACATGTCCTTCTAATCAAAGCCTCAATCCCAACTGGGATGCCCAGTCTGAAGTGTCTGTCCTTGCTGAAGAGAGCCCAGAAACAAATCCTTGTCCCAGCACTCCCTCCAGTGTGAGGTGTTCTGGCTCAACTCCTCCCACATCTCTTTGTTTTTCAGACTTCCTTGGTTCTGGTCGACATGGGAAGGCAAAATAAAGCAAGGAAATCTGTTCTCTGTAAGATGAACAGGCTAGCTTTTCTCATGTGGGGGTGAAGCATCCTCCAAACTCCAGTGAACACATCCCCTCTGAGCAAAATGGAAAATTGGGCCTCCAGTTCATATCTGCTCAATGTAGTTATGGACACAAGCAGTGGGATCTGGATGGCAGTGACACTGGAGATGCCTTGCAGCATCTTCTTTGGCTTCCAGACATTTTGGTGCTGGTATCATAATGTCTGGTGTCTGACAGATCCTTGCATGGAGTTTGGGACAACTCAGGGCACCTGAAATAGCACCTGTGATCATGGAGGTGAAGCCCAGCAGTCTCTGATAAAGGTGAGCACTGAATGAGACCTCCCATGCTCCCCCCAAAGCCTAGGACTTACAGAGTGGCTGCTCTCCTAACCTTCCCCACAGCTGTAGAGCCACCATGAGCTCCTGCTCCCATTCCAAAATGCTCACAAAACCCACAGGATCACACAGTGGTTTGGGTTGGAAAGGACTTTCAAGATCCCATCCTTCCACCCCTGCCATGGGCAGGAACACCTTCCACCAGACCAGGCTGCCCCAAGCCTGGCCTGGGACACTTGTGAAGAGCCACCAGTGACAACAACTCACTGACCTGGGACATTTGTGAAGAGCCATCAGTGACAACAACTCACTGACCTGGGACACTTGTGAAGGGCCACCAGTGACAACAACTCACTGACCTGGGACACTTGTGAAGAGCCACCAGTGACAACAACTCACTGACCTCCAGAGCAGCCCCTGATACCTCACAGTAAAAAGATACCTAGAAAATACTGAGTTTTCATAAAAAACACCTCCACCACAGCCTCCACCACAGCCACACGCTGAAGTTCTGGATTTTTTTTTTGCTGGAGCAATTATTTTGCTGTTGGTGAAGTAACACCATAAGACCCTGAGCTGCTCCAGCAGGCCACACATTTCTATCGAGGTTTCATACCAGTAACATGCTTTGCTGGTGGTACATAAAGTCTTTCAATCAGTGGCAGAGATGGATAAAAACAACCTGCAAAAGCCTCCTGATGCCACAAAGTCTACTGGCAGCTTGGCTATTTGGGTTAAATTTAGTCTGCAGGACTTTAGTCACCAAGACTGTGAAGAAAAAAAGGGTATAAAAGGTCTTGTGTTTTAGAGTTTTTATGTAATGACAAAGCCACTCTCAGCTGAGAGGTGACAACCCTGCAGCTGGGAAATGCACCCGGCTTGCTCCTGGCAGTGAGAAAAAAGGAACAATGAAAGGAAAGGATTAAATTTGCTTAGATGGGTATCCTTTAACCCTTCTGCATGGGTCTTTAGCTAGGCACAAGGAGGATGGAGCAGATAGGGAGAACAGCAATGGCCAAGCATCCCCTGACATCCTGCCCATGAGGATCATGTTCTGTTGAACACACAAAGGTTTATCTTTCTCTGGCCATTAGTGTTGAGCCCACAGAGCTCTCTGACTTTTAAAGAAGTCCTTTATCCTTGCACATGCATAAAATGCAGAATCCTTTTGGGTGCTGCCAGCATCAGGAAAGGACCTGTGAGCAGGACACCCCTTCTGAGGTGTGCTCTGCTGGCCATGGCCACTCCACTTTGCCTTTTGGGGTGAAGCATGGCTGGGCACTTCCTCACTGACACCCCCAAGCCTCAGGGCTGCCCACAATGCCAGAAACCAGAGCAGCTGGCTGAGAACCCCTCCTCAGCCTGCCACAGCTTGGGACATGGGTGACAGGCAAAACAAATTCCCCTATGGATGCTAAACACCAACAGCTCCACCTCACTGCTCCCGATGTTTCCATGGACCACTCGGATGATGGGAGGACCCTGTGTGTGCAGCTCAGGGGATGGTGCTGGGGCAGGTGATAGATAAGACAGCTCTTAGATAAGCTGGCCCAAGACTGATGCTAGATATAAATTTGGCTGAACTTTAGATGGCTTCTGCAGAGCTGTTGAATCATCTGTGCCCTGTAGGTACCAGGGCTCAGATTACTGCACAGGGATATCACAGAATCCTAGAATGGGTTCAGCTGGAAGGGACCTTAAAGCTCATCTTGCTCCACTGTCCCAGGTTGTTCCAAGCCCCATCCAACCTGGCCTTGGATACTTCCAGGGATCCTGGGGCAGCCACAGCTTCTCTGGGCACTCTGTGCCATGGCCTGCCCACCCTCACAGTCAAAAATTCCTTCTCAATACCTAACCTAATCCTGCCCTCTGGCAGTTTAAAGCCACTGCCCTTTGCCATGCCGTGTCCTGCTCACTGAGCCATGGCAAAAGGCAGCCAAAGGTGCTGATGGAGCTCAAGAACCTCCAGCCCTCACCTCCAAGTGCTCCCTCCTGACAAGAAGCTGCAGTGCTGCCCAGCAGCTCCACCCGTGGCTGAATCCCGCCAGCTGCATGTCCATGGAGTGTCAGGAGGTGGCTTTTTCATCATTTGAGGACTGTTCCTTCAATGGGGAGCCTGGTGCAGGCTTTGCTCTCAACAACCTCCTCTCCCAGGAGCGGAGTCCCTGTGCTGTGACCCCTGTCAGAGCCTTGTCCTCAGCTCCTGGAAGGAAGGGCAGTGGGGCAGGGTGATGCCCTGCTGGTGCCTGGCCAGCATGGCTGTGCAGGCTGAAAGGGCTCCTGCTTGACCCTTCCCAACACCATCTCTACCCTGCTCCATCATCTCCTTACCTAGAGAGAGGCTGCTGGACCAACCAGATCCAAATGACAACAGGTCCTACCCAACAACCTCATGAGAATGCATGGGAGTAACTACAAACCCAGGCAGGAATGATTTTGTGCTGCTGCAACTCCCTCTAGTTCCCTCTTATCTGTTACTCCCTTGGTGTCAATCAGACCTTCCCCTGACTTCCAGTATTAATTAATTGCCAGTTTTATCCACTTTCTGCTCACAGCAGTGTCTTTATTCAGCAGGGACTGCCCTTCTGCCCCTGCACCTCTTACCCTGGGTACCTCAAGAGCATCTGCATCTGCCCCCAGCCTCTGCTAGGGAAAGCTGAACCAGCTGACACGTGTGAAGCAGCATTTCCTTCTCTGCACTCTCAAGTTTATTTATCCTTCACTTCCCTGGGTGACCCTGGTTCCTCTTATTAACAAACAGAAGGGGAGAAAGAAAAAAAAAGGCAGAAAACTTTTGCTTTCCATCTTATCTCATCTTAAATCCCCCTTGCTCACGGCTCTGTCTGACTCTGGCCCTGCAACTCCCACCTGACCCTGTATCTTGTCCCTGAATGAGGAGATCTTGCCCTTGAAGGAGCAAGCTGGGCCAGGCTGGCTCCTGTGGTGTTTTACGACAGGGTGAAGCGGTAGAGTGCCCTTTATGGTGTTTTCAAAGGAAATTGTACAGGAACAATGTCCCGGGCAGCGTGGCTATTGAAAACCCTTCACAAAAGGAGTTTGTCACAAGAGGAAAAGCAGCTTAATCAGTCGAACTAATCACTGTAGGTGGCTGAGTGTCCCCGAGGGTCTGTAAAATTAAATATAATGGGAAAAGAAATATATCACAGCTTGCCTACGCTCCTCAGTGGAGCCGCCAGCGGATATGGGACGTTCCCTGCCTGGCCCTGAGCCCACCCTGACCATCCTTGGGGCTGTCCCTAGGCAGAACCACCTCCTTGAAACTCCCAGGTCAGGGCCACATGGCTGGGCTGGGATGAGCCCCAGGAGGTTCCTTGGCAGTGCAGGCTCTGCCTGGGGAGCTGGGATGGGGATGCCCACTCTGTGCCCTCACCCCAGATAACCCAGAGCGCGGCGTGGGCGTCAGCAGGAGGGACAGTGCTGCTTACACAACCCTCCTGCTTCAGGAAGAGGAAACCGTCCCTGACAGCCACCCAGGGCTCTCCAGGGAAGGAGGATATTTCTGCCTGCCCCAGCTCTGAATCTAATTAAGTCCAGAAAACACACACAAAAAATAATCCAGACTGTTTTTTCCTGATTATTAAGTGCAAAGCCAAGTTAACGCTAGGAAGTAAATAAAGTCAGACAATGCTAGAGAAAACTTGGGGACATTTCTGTAATTCTGTTCTTAAAATCTTTAAGTATTTGAGGTGTGCTAAAGGAGATGGGGAAGGCTCCTGACTGGGCCTCTCTGCTCCCAACCCTTTCCTCCATGTGAGGAGGAGGACCTGTGCAGCCTTCTGCTGCAGCTCCCCACACAGGGGCCTTATGCAGGATGGACTTCCCAGGTGCAGAAAAACCCCTCCTAAAATCTCATCCAACAGGAAAAGGAGGACACAAAGCTCAGGCACAGCTTAAGGTGATGGTCTTTCACCAAGGCTGGCTGTGATCCCCAACAATCCTGGCTGGGACAGGCAGGGCAGCCCCTCATGGGTCACCTCAAGGCCTGAAGACACTCCAGCTGCACTGAGGAAGCACAAGAGATTCCCACTTTTTCTACTGAAAAGAGGGATTTTGCAAAGAGGGGACTGATTAACTCTTAGGGGTTTACTCCATCCTCTGCAGGACATGGGGCTGCTCTTCTCTCTGCCATCCTTTCCTGTTCCTGTCCCCAGACAAAAACCAAAAGAGCCATGAGGTACCAGCCAGCACCTGTGCACACCCAAGGATTTGTTTTTGGCAAGGTATTCAGCCTGATTTGTCTTTTGAATCCAACAAGTTTTTGGATCAAGGTGATTTCAATGCTGGAAACTTTTAAAGGCTTCCTCAACAACCCCTTCCTATCATCAGGAAAACTGTTCCCTTCCTCAAGTGACACAGAACCATTTCAGTACTGTGAACCAGAAGACCAAGAAGTTGGTACAACCCCACCTGTCTTATTGCAACTCCATAAATTGCAACTCTATAAATCCCCTGTAAAGCCTGTCTGAACATGCAATGTTTTTTATCATTCCTACAAGGCTGGAGCAAGCCTTTGTCCATGTACTTCCACACATTTCCAGGCCAAGGGATTTGGCCAGCTGGACTCTCCATCCTGAAGAGAGGATGGGAGAGGAGGCCATGGGAATTGGAGGAACCCTGTGCAGCACAAAGTCAGCTTGCAATGCTTAAAAAATAGGGGTTTTTGGGAACTTTTTGGAAAACAAGGGGCCAAACTCAGAGCCCACCTGCCCAAGGAGATCACATCCCAGCACAGCTTGTGCTCTGCTAGCAGAGAGGCACTGGGTTGGGAAAGGTCAGAGAAGAGGACTTAAGAAATGAGTATTTTGTGCCCCATATCCCACAGTATTTTTTTCTTGCAGGAGAGGTCCTGCAACCACCCCAAAAAGCTTCCTCCTTCCCTAGAGGTGGTTGCTTTTGGGAGATCAGACTAAGTGGTCTTTGGTCATGGTGTGAGGACACCTGCCCGTGCTGCTCTCCTTCCACCATCCCCATCAGGAGGTGGCAGTCACACCTCCTGACTCTGAGCCAACAGAGAAGACATCAGCTGCAGGATTTCTGCCAGGAGAGGTGGGGAGGTTGGTACCTCTGCTGCTCTGATCACAAACTCCTTGCTGGAAGGACCTCACCACCTCCTGTAGGCTTTTACAGCACCCTGTGCAACCAAATCCTCCAGCAGATGTGGCTCTGATGCTGACTGCTGCTATGGAAGATGTGCTCAGTTTTTTTAGTGACATCTAACTTGCTCTTCATACCTATCTTATGCAACAAATGAAGCATGCATCCATGGAAAATCATAGAATCCCAGAATGATTTGGCTTGGAAGGGACCTTGAAGACCATTCAGCTCCAGAAGCAGGGGCATCTTCTACTAGGCCAGGTTATTCAGAGCCTGATCCAACCTGGCCTTGAACACTTTGAAGGATGAGGCATCAACAAAAATGGAAAAGACTTGGTGAACATGAAAACATGGCAAGGGAGAGAGCTGTGGGTCACTCCCTGGGGTAGCTTCTCCTGGAGGGAGTGGAAGGTGTGTGGCTGAGACCTCAGGGTAGGTGAGCTGTGCTCCTCCACAACCCAGGGACAGCATTTCCCGAGGAAAGGTGACGGGAAGGAAGCAGGGACAGGCGCTATTTATAGCAGGGCTGGACACCAGGCATGTGAAACAAAAGGTGCCTCACCAACCCAACACGTGTCCCCGTCGGAATGTCACTGTCAGGGAGGCCAGAGAAGCCCACACACACTCGGGAGGGAATCAGTACCATTAGTAAGACCAGCTGGAAAAAGAAAAAGGCAGATTTCTGGGTACCAATGTGCTTTATCAGCTTTTATTTTGTAAATAGTTGTGTTATATAAAGCTCCAGCCAACCCAAAGGTCACCTACAGCCAGGCAAGGCCAGCTGGACCTGTGCACTGAGCTGGATGGCCACTCATGAGGGTGATTGCTGCAGGAGGATGCCCACCATGGTCACTGGGATTTGTCAGCCTTGGATGAGGAAAAGGGAGAACCAGTGCCCTTCTACAGGCATTACTGTGGGGCTCAGGGTGCTGCTTTAGGGCCCATCAGCTTCAGGAGAAGAGGAAAAGCTGCCCCATGAAAACCAGACCCAGGTGTGCCCAGGACTTTGAGGCCACACCTTGGCAGGAAAACCTCTTTTCTCCTTGCAAACCCACTGCATGCCAGCCCTGCTCCCACCCCTGGCTGCTACCAATCCCTTTCTAGGAACCCAGACCTTCCTCCCTTGGCTCCAGGCACCCAGAGCTGCTTCCCAATCCCTTCCCAATCCATGCATCACCAAATGGCCCTGCCAGGCTTCCCCTGAGCCTCGCTGCCTCTGATGCCCCATCCACACTCTTGCAATTTTGACTCTCTTCGTACCCAGATGAGGTTTTAAACAAAAAGCCCTTTACTCCCAACTGTTTTGGCTAACATAAAACCTCACCCTGAGGAATTTTTATATCACCTGTGTGGCTCCACCAGCTCTGGAATGGAGCTTTTTCTGCCCCGGAATGATGCCTGGGACATTAAGATAATAGCACTGCAATAAAGTGGAAACAGCTTTGTAGTCTGTGTTCTGATACAATCTGGGTCTTTTTCCTATTCCCTTCTCCCCCCACCTCCATTCCTGCCCTTTTCTTCCCCTACTTCTGTCATGCTTTCTGCATAAAATAAACATTCTGAGAACTAACTCACTGCTAGAAATCAGTTTTAAGGAGCAAGTGCTCTCTTGGAGCAACTCAAGTGACACTAAAAGGACTAAACCTCCCCTCCTAGTCCCAAATGCACCACAGAGACAAGGGGATGCTGAAAACCTCCAGCAGCAAAACAAGTGGCATGGGAAGAGAGAGGCTCATGAGGTTTCAAGGTGAAGGAAGGGGATGGGAACCATGCCTTTTCTTTTTAAATAATTACTTTAAAAACTGCTTTTTCACTCCAGCTCCCTCTACTTGGGCTTCTCAGCTTTTTGCAATTGAAATAGTTGTGGTTTTTCTGGCTAAGCTTTGACAGCACTGTGGAGGACTTGGGCAGAAGTGCATACCCTCTGCTCTTTCCATTTTATTTCATTTGTGACTGCTGAGGGCTGAAATGACCCCATGTCTCCTCCGGAATGATGCCGGATCAATTGGATTTTAAAGCTTTTTTCTCTTCTCCTAGGACATTATCCCAGGGATACTTGGCCAGGGCTGTATCTCACCCCTTGATCTTCCAACCCCAGCCCAAGGCAGTTTGTTTTGCTATCTCTCCCTGCCATCTGTGCAGGAGGCAGGGATGCCCTGGGGGGCTGAATGCTTCTGTCTGCTGATGGCTTATCTGAAGGGACCAGAGAGGAAAAAAAGAAACAGAAATGCACATCTGGCCTGTTCCCTCCCACCCTTCCAACTGGCAAGGTTTTTTTTTGGATGAGAGGGAAGAACCAACACACGGCTCCATGGTTCATCACAGCCTTGGGCACGGGGCTTCACGCAGAAGACCTTTTGCCCCTGAGGGTCTCCTCTCGTCAAGCACTCTTTGTATGGCAGAGGAAAAGCAGAGATGGGAGCAGAACTCCCTAAACTCCACTGGGGTTCCTCAAGGAGCCCAGCCCAGCTCAACCAGCTCAGTCCTGCAACACAGCAGACTTGGTTACAACCATGGTTTGGTGACCACAGGGGTGCAACCCAGCTGAAGTAAAACATTTTCCCACCCACCCCAAATGGCAAGACTAGATTGGCTTTTGAATTGTGTACAGCTAAAAAGGAGAGGTCCCAACAGAGTCCCCAAAAGCAGAGGAAAGGGGAATTTGCTGCTGACAAACCATCCTGCACACAGAAGGATGTTTTTAGGTTGCCTGAAAAAACTCTTTTTAGCTCTTTTTCTGGTCCCTCGGTGAAGTTTAGGAAAATCAAACCACACAGAGTTAATTACACCGTAGCTGTTCATGAGACAAGGAGTAATGGCAAGATTGGAAGGACACACTCCAAGGTGTCTGCAGGACTTCACCAAAAATGCCCCCTGTGACAGCTCAGGCACAGACTACAGTTTATTCCACATTTTATTCCAGGAGAAAGCACAGGCCACTTTTTCTCCTGTTCAATCATCTTTCAAAGTCATGGTTTTAGAGCTGCATTACTGCCCTGGGTGTGTTGTCTCAGCTGGAGCAGAACAAGTCAGCAGAAATAAAGCTGCATGTACAATTGATTCCCTTATTCCTCACTTCTTTTCACATTTAACCATAGTCACGATTCCCATCAAGGACTTTGGATGCCCTCACATAATTGAATATGCATTTTACACAATTAAATATCCAATTGACTTGATTAAATTAACTCAATGGATTGAAATCACCAATGCCACAGGAATTGGGCTGCCTGCACAGAACATCCCCTCCTTCCCACAGACACCTGAGGCTGCCTGTGACCCCCTCTTAACCAAAGCACATCCACTTTCCAGGCAACCCTGAAACTCAGCAAATTTTGCTTTTCAATAGAAAAAGAGGAAGCAAATCCCAAGGACTCGAGCTTTTACAGACAACAGCTTGCCAGCTGTCTCTTACAGTACAAGTGGGGGGATCTGGCTGTGCAGGAATAAGTAAAAGGGGAAGAGAAGGTCCTTAAGGTACTCCTGGATCAATGCAGGACACATCCCAGAATATTTTCAGGATGTCAGTGCTGAAATAAGAGTTTATGCATTAACACTGCTGAACAGCAGCACTGTGCAAAGATTCACCACGAGGCAGTTGAGGAAGATGTGCAACGAAGAAGAGAAGATTTTAAAAAATCCCAAATGCTAAAAAGGTTTCACCTACCTGCGGTCGTTTCTCCTCCTTCTGAACAGTTTTTTGGTGTGTGCGATTTCAGCTTCATGAGGCAATGGATGGTAACCCTGTAAAACAGAGGGAGAAGCAGCCATCAGCTCCAGGAGGCTCCAAAATGGAAAGGTGAGTGAGACAGAGTTGTACACCCAGCACATGAGCGTGGTAAGAGAAACAGCTTCCCCCCAAACATCCCTACAGCATCCCAGACCCTACAAGAGCAGGTCTGAAAATCCACAGATGTGTTGAACACTCTTGGGGTGGTTGCAAGGAGCAGGGAATGAAGTTATCTGCAATTTTTGTATGAGAGAAACCACACAGGGCAAATAAACTGGATCATGTATGTATAAATCCCATAGACACAATGGGCAAAGAATTCACCCACTGCACACAAGACACTGGTGCACCTAAGCCATCCAATTTCCCTGGGCTGCTTCCCTTGTGTATTTATCCCAGCTGAAAAGATATCTGTAAAGGAAGATGCTCAGCATCATTTTGAGGATACTTGGGGAAACCAATAGGAGCCACAGCTGGAAGGTCTGCTGGGGCTGTGCCTGCAGGAAGGGAACAACCACATCAGGAGCACCTCACTTAGCCTGCCCACCATGGATCAGCCACCCCTGCAGCAAGGGCAGGGGGGATCCACCTAACAGGAAACAACTGAGGTGACAAGGATGGTAAACCATGTCCCCAAGCCCAAGATGAAGGAGGGCAGATTTAGACGAGATACTAGGAAGAAATTTTTACCAGTAATTAGGAAGAAAGTCTTTACTGTGAGGGTGGGCAGGAATTCCCTGGCCCAGGGTGCCCAGAGCAGCTGTGGCTGCCCCTGGAGCCCTGGCAGTGCCCAAGGTCAGGCTGGACAGGGCTTGGAGCAGCCTGGGACAGTGGAAGGTGTCCCTGCCCATGGCAGGGGTTTGGAATGAGATGACCTTGACGTCCCTTCCCACCCAAACCAATCAAGGATTCCAAGACAAGGCAGTGGCAGAGCTGTGTGTAACTCCTGCTGCTGCCTTTTCAGCACCCTCTTTCCCCTGAAGGTGCTGACTCTGACATGGTCTGTTCATCTGATAAGGGGGCTGCAGCATTTACCATCCTGCTAAGGGCATGATGAGGCTTTGCTAATGCTCACACAGAGCTGTGAGGTTCCTGCATGAAAGGCCCTACGTAAGTGCAAAGTATTATTTATTTTCCAGGGACCACAGAGCTGTCATAACCATAATGAATTTTATTTATGCAGCATTGTCCTTCCCTAGCTGGCAATAAAAGCCCTGTAAAAGTTGCTCCTTTTATTTCCATCACCATCTATCTCAGCCTGGAGCTCCAGCACTGCTGGGAATCACCACGTGTGAGGGGCCATGAGGGAGCAGCCTGAGCACAGGCAGGGGCTGGGTGGGGATGTGCCTCATCCAGCAGCAGCTTTGTGACATTGGCATGACAACATAACGCACTTCAGAAAAAAATCCCTCTCTCTTTGTGTCAACAGACTTTGGAAGCGATGTTGATTTCAGCAGCAGTTACTGAGATAACAGAATTTTGAGCTTCTCTGGTGGAAGATGTAATAAAAGAGAAAGGTTCCTGGGGATGATGATGAATTTAGGCCAGAGAAGGCATCACCAGGTTGAGGACAGACAGCGTTTATTGTGGCCATCCATCCTGACCACTGCAAAAAGCCTGGAGAAACTGCTGCTGCAGCAACCCCACAGCTCCCATGACACCTGGAGCCTTCCCTTTTGGAGGGCTTTGCTCCTCCAGACTCCAAGCCATAGGGAACTCACTGAATCAAAACATAAAGCTGCTAGCAAAGGAGAGCTACAGTGATGGTGAGGGGTCTGGAGGGGCCACATGAGAAAGTGTCTGAGGTCACTGTGCTTGTTCAGCCTCAAGAAGAGGAGACTGGGACCAGACTTCACTGGGGTCTGCAGCTCCTCCCAAGGGACAGCTCCAATCTCTGTGACAGGGACAGCACCCGGGGAACGGCTGGAGCTGTGCCAGGGAGGTTTGGGTGGGATATCAGGGAAAGGTTCTTCCCCCAGAGGGTGCTGGCACTGCCCAGGCTCCCCAGGAAATGGGCACGGCCCCAGAGCTCCAGGAGAGCTTGGACAGCGCTGCCAGGGGTGCCCAGGGTGGGATTGTTGGGGGGTCTGTGCAGGGACAGCAGCTGGATTCCATGATCCCTGTGGAGTCCTTCCAACTTAGAATATTCTAGAATTCCATGATTCTGTAACAGCTTAGAATCACAGAACGTTTCGGGTTGGAAGGAACCTTAAAGATCATCCTGTTCCAACCCTGCCACAGGCAGGGAGCTTCCACCAGACCAGGGTGCTCGTACTGAAACTTCTTCACTGCTGAGGGCCTTGGTTTGAGTGCTCCTCATCACTCACTTTCCCAACCATTTATTTTCACTGAATTCATAGGAGGAGCTCAATATTTCTCTGAGATCTCTGTTCCTTTGAAAAATTACTTGAAATTGGCCAACAAATACCAGACTGAATCAGAAAAGGTGGGGAAGGAGGAGACACACACACAGTCCAACCCCACCAGCAGAGCTAGTTCAGGAAATGAGGCTAAAAACAGTACAATAATTAGTGAGGCTGTTTCTAAATGTTGTACTACCACAGCAGGCTGCCACTTGGGGTGTTTTTAAGGACTTAAGCTGCATTGCAGACACATGTGCAAATACAATCACCTTGGAAAAATGAAACTATCTCCGCTCCACACAAGGGCCAATTTCCTCTGGTGACGACCTCATTAAAGCCTCAGGAGCTGCCTTTCTGCTCTTTCCAACCAGAAATCATATGTACAGTGGTGCATTCCTGCATGTCCTCCTTGCAGAGAATCCCTGTGCTTCCTCAGACCTCTGCCCACCAGCAGCTGACGTCAATGGGACGAGAGGTGAATTCATTACATGGGAGTAAGTTCCTAATCCAAGGAGCACTTCTGGACACTGCCTGTGCTTGAAGAGAGGAGAACTGCATGTCCCCATTTATGAAAATCAAACATCTCCTTTCTCCAGCTGAGCAGTTCCCTTACTCAGTCCTCGTCATGAGACAATGTTTTGGAAAAAAACAGTCACCGATCCCTACTCTTGTCTATTTTGGTGCCTAAACAAAGCTAAATTTGGCAGGGAGAAAAGTTGACTTTTTTTTTTTTTCTTTGTGCAGTGAGCTGATGTGAAACGAAATATCAGCAAATTGCAAGTGGGGTGGAGTGGCTGGAGAAGACCAAAGGTGATGGGTGGGTGGGGACAGAATCCCAAGGGCATGGTGATAACACAGCTCTTGCCTGGAGGCTGCTGCCCACCGTGGGTCATGCAGGACAGCTGTGGAGGTGCCTTCAGCAGAGCCAGCTCACTCAGGACAGCGTGGATCTGAAATGCAGCTCCTCCATCTTTCAGCAGACACACTCCTTCTGAAGTCAAAAGCCCTGAACAGAGCCAAAGGATATAATCTCTAAGGCAGAAGAACATCCTCTGCTCTGCAGTGGGTCTGCAGAGATGGGTTTTCCCCTGCTTTGGGCAGAAACACCATCAGAATCAGGTGCTCATGGTTTTCATAGGCAGGTTTGCAACTCCTCAGTGGGCAGAAAAATCACATTTGGTTTCTTTCTCACATGGGTTTTATCTTGATATTTATCCACAGGTGGCTGGAGAAGGTAACAAACAGCGTTTCAGTGCTGCTGGTTCTGAGAGCCACGGGTGTGGGAAAAGCAAAGCACAAGGAGCCCACGGTCACAGGAAGGATTGCTAACAGGGCTGATTTTCAGTTTTGGAGCTGAACACTCTGTGGTTTGCACGGTGGGAAGGTTGGAGCAGAACCTGAGACGCCCATGGGACCTCTAATGCGCATATGCTCCAATTTAAATCATAAACACACGTGCTCTAACAAGAAGGGCCAAAAGCTGTGCAAAAGAAGGGTTGTTCAGGAATGGTCTGCCCTCTGGGCCAGTCCCCAGGAGATCAGCTGTGTTGTGACGTGCAGACACATTTTTAGATTTTTTGGGGAAAACAGCTCTTGGAGGAGGTGATGTCTGTCAAGCTCAGGTGACTGTTGTATGGCCAGCTAGGAAAATCTGTCATCTACTGGAATTGCTGCAAACAGAGGTCACAGGCAGCACATTTGAAGGCCACGTGATCTCTTCTTGTGCTTTACCTTCCTAATGAAGGTGTCTGTCCAAGCTTTGTCCCTGTCCACCTGCCTGTGGGAATCCAAAATGCTGCTCCCCAGACACATTTACATCAAAGCTTGATGAGAGAACAAATAAAAAGCTTTCAAGAGCTTGCTGGCACTCTGCAGCAACTCAAGGAAGTCCACCTCTTTCCCCACTGACACCTGCCCCTCCCCAGCACATCCATCTGCTGATCCCACCCCACACCCCAGCCCAGTAATCTGCAGGATACTGGCTTGGGAGAGACACATGGAAGAGGGGCAGTAACAGAGGACAGAAATTATTTGGTTTAGTGCTACCCTGCTCTTTGCTATGATTTTTCTCATGCCTCCTCTGCAGCAGGATCATCTGCAGAAGTTGGAGGAGAGCACCAGCTTTGCCTGTTTTACTGGGGTGGTAAATTAGTAGAATCTTAGAATGATTTGGGTTGGAAAGAACCTCAAAGACCATCTAGTTCCACCTCTCTGCCAGGAATGGGGCAGCCACAGCTGCTCTGGGCACCCTGGGCCAGGGAATTCCTGCCCACCCTCCCAGCCAGCAATTCCTGCCCCACATCCCATCTGGCCCTGCCCTCTGGCCCTGGGAAGCCATGG
The DNA here is from genome assembly GCA_910950805.1 of Acrocephalus scirpaceus scirpaceus. Lineage (NCBI taxonomy): Eukaryota > Metazoa > Chordata > Aves > Passeriformes > Sylviidae > Acrocephalus > Acrocephalus scirpaceus. The sequence continues at coordinate 1,410,953 of OU383776.1, forward strand.
CCTGGCTGCTGTCCCTGCAGGCCTTGTCCCCAGTCCCTGGGCAGCTCTCCTGGAGCCCCTGGAGGCCCTGGCAGGGGCTGGCAGCTCTCCCTGGAGCTTCTCTTGTGCAGCTGAGCAGCCCCAGGTGTGCCAGGCTGGCTCCAGAGCAGAGGGGCTCCAGCCCTGGCAGCATCTCCGTGGCTCCTCTGGCCTGGCTGCAGCAGCTCCACGTCCTTGTGCTGCTGGAGCCAGGGCTGGGGCAGCTCTGCAGGTGGCTCTCAGCTGAGCACAGGGGCACAGGGGCAGAATCCCCCCTGCCCTGCTGCCCACGCTGGGGATCAGCCCAGGGCAGGGGGACTCAGGCTGGGGCAGCTCCAGCCTCCCTTCCATGAACACTTCCAAGTCACAATTTGATAAGTAGGAATGAGGCCTAGAGCTTTTTCCTGCCACTGATTCTTCTGTGACCACCCTGAGGCAGCAAATCACAGCAACTCCTCTGGCATCTGAAATCCACAGCCCTACAAAAGGGATAGTCCTATGTGGGACCAACCTGCACCCTCCCTCCTCCTCCTCCTCCTCCACTGCTGCATTCCCAAGTGCAGCTGTTGCCCGAGGTGGCTGAACTCGCAGGTGTTCCACAAAGATTCGAGGGGCTTCCAGGGGTTTGGCATCATTGCTTCATCCGTGTGGTTTTACAGCCTGACTTTCAGATCTGAAACCTCAGCCCACAAAGCAACTGCCCTCACTCACAACAACTTATTCAGCCTCTTTCACAGAGGTTCTCCATGCAGTGGCAACAAGCCCAGCCTGTGATTGTCAAGCAGGTGAGGACACCTGAAAAGGAAACAGCAACACTGAAACCCTGAGTGTGAACAGGAGGCTGAGAAAAAAGCACTGGATTGATGGAAAAAAACAATGCTCAGGTGATGAGAGAAGGAAAGGATCCAGCCACGGTGTGGGATCAGTCCTGCTGGAGCTTTATCTCAAGAGCCTTTTGTGCCCTCAAGAAACATCCGCCCTGGCTTATCTTAAACAAATGGTTGCAGAAGGCCTGAACTGAACAAACAGGTTATTAGGCCTGAGGTAGGAGCTGGGAGTTTCGCTGGGTTTTATTGCACCCAAAGTTCAGGGTGGGATTTATTTTCAAGGGGGAGTGGGAAGGGTGAGGTGGGGTTGGAATCACTGAGGACGCCCTGTCTGCCCGTGCAAAGGGAACAACAGAAATATCGAGGCTGGAGGGAGCCATAAAAGATAAATATGTTGTGGTTCCAGAAATTATCTGCAGAAACCCACCCAGTGAACTGCAACGAGGCTTTCATCTACCTATAGGATGGATTGTCCAAGGCAGGGAAGTCCAGGAGAGCACAGAGCTGTCTATATTTAACTTTTATTGTGCCAGCCACATAACCATGGTGCCTGTGGGGTTGAATGTGTCAATATATATTCAGTGCAACCATCCCAGCCTGCCCCTAGCATGTGAAAAACATGGCAGAAGTGCCACAGGCAGCACCCCCATCACCTCTATCCACCTAATCCTGGCATTTCTGCTGGAGAGGATTCTAATGGAAGGTGTCCCACCCCATGGCAGGCGTTGGAATGAGACCCTTCCAATCCAAACCCTTCTGTGATTCCATGATTCAGTGATACACGAGTATCTGTAAGTCCTGTGGGTATTTCCAGCAGAACTCTCTCCTCAGAGGCCACTTGTCTCTTCCTCTTCCAGGAATTCCCACGGCTCTGGTCTGTCACCCGCAAGGGGAATTTTTTACATCTTGGAAGGAGAGAGCTGAGGCACAAACCAAAGCCTTGACCTGGTCTGGAGGCCGTGGAAGGACAGCAAACATTGTCAGGAAGCCACACAGAAATTATTTCCTCTCTGGTAAAATGTAAATGATAAATCTGTTCCTTTAAATTGCAAGCTATTCATATTTTCCTGTAAGGTGCTTACAATGAGAGTTGCTTCTGAATAAGCAAGCAATTGATGTTCAACATCTAAAGAATAGAAAGGGCAACAATTTTGCAAAATAATCCCTACACAAGACAAAAGGCAGGTAAACCCTTGCAGTACTTGATGGTTGTGGCTCTACCATCCTTCCTCACCCACAACACATGTGGCAACCTCCAAGGACACCTTCTTCAACCTCAGTGAAGGAGCCAGGTCTAAATTAAACTACAGGACTGACAAAAGCCATCCAGGAGCCTAAAAAAGCAGCAAAACTCTCTGGGTTTTGCCACCACTGATCTAAGAGGTTCTGTCATGGAGAAGAGATGCTCTGTGGGATCTTGCCAGTGCTGGCCTGAAGAATCATGGCATAGTGCAACATGCCCCAGAGAGGGCTCCAGCAATATTTGGACAACATTCTCAGGCACAGGGTGGGATTCTTAGAACTGTCCTCTGCAGGGACAGGAGTTGGACTTCAATGATCCTTGAGGGTCCCCTCCAGCCCAGGTCATTCTGTGGTTCTGTGATTCTAAGTAATTCCATGAGTGATGTCCCGGCCTGGAGGATTTCCCAGATAAGTGCATCTTTGGGGTGGACACCATAAACCACAGATTGCCAGCAAAGGCTGAACGTGTGGCTGCAGCACACATGCCTCAGTGATGAGCACCCTGGAGGAGACTTTTTCCAAAGAAAAGGGTGGGATGGCTGTGACTGTGATCAGGACTGCCCAAGGACACAAACTCCTGGATTCCCATTTGCTGTGAATGCTCTGGTGTGCCCTTCTCACAGGGTGATGGGTGTTTCATGAACCACAGACTTTACACATGCAGTCCTACACCCAAAAAAGTATCATTCAGAAGGACACAAACTCCTGGATTCCCATTTACTGTGAATGCTCTGGTGTGCACTTCTCACAGAATAATGTTTTCATAAACCACAGACTCTACACATGCAGTCCTAGACCCAAAAAACCATGATTCAGACCCGAAGAAGCATCATTTAGGACACAAACTCCTGGACTACCATTTACTGTGAATTCTCTGGTGTGCTCTTCTCACAGAATAATGTTTTCATAATCCACAGACTTTACACAGTCCTAGACCCAAAGAAGCATCATTCAGGACACAAACTCCTGGATTCCCATTTGCTGTGAATGCTCTGGTGTGCCCTTCTCACAGGGTGATGGGTGTTTTATGAACCACAGACTTTACACATGCAGTCCCAGACCCAAAGAAACATGATTCAGACCCAAAGAAGCATCATTCAGGACACAAACTCCTGGACTCCCATTTACTGTGAATGCTCTGGTGTGCACCTCTCACAGAATAATGGGTGTTTCATGAACCACAGACTCTACACATGCAGTTCCAGACTCAAAGAAACATCATTCAGACCCAAAGAAGTGCCATTCAGGACACAAACTCCTGGGTTCCCATTTGCTGTGAATGCTCTGGTGTGCACTTCTCACAGAATAATGTTTTCATAAACCACAGACTCTACACATACAGTCCTAGACCCAAAAAAGTATCATTCAGAAGGACACAAACTCCTGGATTCCCATTTGCTGTGAATGCTCTGGTGTGCCCTTCTCACAGGGTGATGGGTGTTTCATGAACCACAGACTCTACACATGCAGTCCTACACCCAAAGAAACATCATTCAGACCCAAAGAAGTATCATTCAGAAGGACACAAACTCCTGGATTCCCATTTACTGTGAATGCTCTGGTGTGCACTTCTCACAGGTGATGGGTGTTTCATGAATCACAGGCTCTACACATGCAGCTCCAGACTCCAAGAAGCATCATTCAGACACTCATTTTTCCCATCACCTCTCCCTGGTGTTTGCTGTTGGCTCCTGACAGAGAGCAGACACACAGCTGGAGGCCAGACAGCAATGAAAATACTTGGTGGCACAAAATACTCGGTGGCAGCTGAGCTGTCCCACCTCGTCCCTCTGCAGCCAGATCTGGGATGGCACAGAACACACAGGGAACGGCAGAACAACCCGGCACGGAACTCCCTGTGGGGGGTGAAGGATGCAAATGCAATTAAAGCATTAGAATAATTAGGCAGAGCATCCCAATTAAAACATGGCCTGAACCTTCCTCGATGCCTTCTGCTGATTACTGACAGCGCGTTTTTTTCCGGGGTCTATTTTTAACTCTTGGCCCCTGAGCTCCTGAACGATACATAACTCAGAGATAATAAAACTTTAAAAACCAGGGCAAAGTCTCTGAGGAGGAACTCTGCAAACACACAAGTTCACAGCAGCAGGAGCAGAAGCACAACCAGGCCCAGCTGAGGCATGGGGATGGGGACAGGCTGGAGACACTGCTGTGCTGAGGCAGGGTGCTCCAGACACGGACACACGGTGCCATAGGAAGAGTATAAATAACAGACAAAAGAAATCCCCTTTTGTTACCAGAATCCGCAAATCCCAAATCAGTTACAAGCTGACTTAGGAAATGGAGCTTTTTCCCATGTTGTAGCAAAATGGGAACAATACTTTGCGAGTGGAAGTAACTCTAATTGTTTTAACTGATGTTATTTTAGTGTTGTTTAGGTTTATTGTTTATTTGTATGTATTTCCTCTACCCTGGTCAGGCTTAAAAACAAACTGTACTGTCAGCAGTAAAGCATCCCATCCACAAATAAATACATTTATCCAGTAAGTATAGTTATAACCACACCATTGCTCGGAGGCCTTAAATGCAGATTATTTAAAGGATCACTAAAATAAATTGCACTGATGACCTGGGTTTGCTTTTCCCTGGAAAAAGGAGCCCTTTTCAGCTAATATTGGGAATAAATACTGCCCACATCACTTGTGACCAGGAGGCACCACACATGCTGTTTGGTTTGCAGTCTGTCCACAGGCAGCTCAAGCTCATCCTGAGAAAGGGCTGCACTACTCTGGAGAGCTTTTCTTACATTTTCCTTGGCTTGCACCAGCTTGGGGCTGAGGGAGGAATGGCTTTACCTGGGCCTTAGGAGTGTTATGAGGTTGCTATTGGAATATCTACAATTTGAGCTATTTCAGTGCCTCTGGGACCTCACTTTTCTTTAATATACATCTTCTCTATATTTGTCATGTTCCCCAGCCTGGTTTTTCCCCTCCCTTTGCTCTTCAAAGCCCACCACCCCTATTTGTGCAGCTCAGCATGCTGTTTGACCGTGTCTCTCCAGCTGAGATGAAGTGAGGTGGGATGGCAGGAGGTCCCTCAACACTTCCCCACTGCTCCATTGTGGTGGCACACGGAGGAGACCTACAGGCAGAACTGGATAAATTCTTAAGGTGACCTATAAACACACCTGGTAGGGCCTCAGGGAGTTTGGGAACCTCTAAGCTGGAACCTTTCTGTGCTACCCCCAGTGTTGGTACAGCCTCCTCTGGCCAGGTATGACTGAACCTCAGTTTTGCTCCAGGTGATAAGAGCTAATCCAAGAATATTCTCATTTCACCATTACTATTAAAAAAAGGTGTGTTTTCCATGTCCATCTGTGCAATTCCCCAGAAACAGGCATCCACTCAACCTCTTTTGGACAGCCTGAAGGAGCTTCAAGATTTTGCAAGCTCCTGGGATTTGGGACAGTGCAGCAGCTATGAAACCCCTCACTTACAAAGTGACAACTTCACAGCCTTACACACAACAGGTGCCTTATTTTTTCTTTTACCATGGGTAGATCCAGAGGCAACAGGAGAATTTTCTCAGTGCTCAGTCCTTGGCACCCCCCACTGGACACCTTCCAAGTGCATGAAGTTTTTCAACACCGTCAAGCAATAGTTTACAATTCAACAAGTTTTGGGTGGGTTTTTTTTTGTTTGTTTCTTTGGTTGATTGGTTTTTTAAAAACATGACCCATATCCCTGTGATCCACCTGCTGCACTATCAAAGCAAAAGGGAATTTTGGCATCAATTTGAATATGGTCATGGTGGTGGCAGCCCCTCTTGATCCACCAGTGAATGTTTCTCACAGACCTTCATGGCTGAAGAATGGTCCTTTCCTTTCCCAAGTCCCTTGTGTGAAACATTCTCACAGAACAGATATCTCTGTCTGCAGCTGGTTGAAGACAGAGCCAGGACTTTGAACTATGCCACCAGGAGATGTCTCTTCTCCCCTCTGAAGTTGCTGCTTGGTCTAGCTCAGCCCAGAGAGATCACATGAGGATCCCATGTCTCAGTCACCCTTTCTTGGAAAATATGCCAATGTGCACATGCCAATTTAATCCTATAAAAGCCCTACTCTTCCCTTTGAAAGCTCCCAGTGCCACACAAGGGCCTGGCTTGCTCCTTGCCAATTTACTGGTAGTTTGTACCCAGGGAGAAGAAACTGCTCCTTGAGCGTCCATCTGATCTGATCCCAAGGTTTTCTTGCAATACATTGAGGATCTAGGATTCCTCCTGCTGTAATGGGCTTTAATGCAGGGGAAATCTCAGAAAACATGATGTCCTTGTCACAGAGTATCAGTAATATCATATCACATATCAATTACACTGGTGGTTTTTCACTGACATCCTGCAGGTCTCTGTGAGCCACAGGCTACTTTGAATAGAAAAATGGAGATGAGTAAGAAAGGCATGTTTGCAGCTGCTTTACAGCAATGTCCAAATGTGACACTGGAAATGGATCTGGAATCTCCACCAAGAATAGAACCCTCAAAAACTGTTTTCTATCCAAAGCTGATAGAGGACAGGCAGCAGGATGGTCATATCCCTTCTCCTGAGTCTTGCAAAGTCCAAATTTCAAACAGGACATCTCCAGGAACTGTGGCATCATTCATATATCAGCTTTCCTGCCAGAGAAATCGTAACTTACAGCTGCTTTTGTGATGACAACCAGGTGCTGGTGAAGCCTCTTCAATTAATTTCATATTGGTCACAAGGAGGCACCTTCAGGTGTTTCATCAGATCCAAGTGAGGACAAAAAACATTAGGTTAAGATTGGATATTATGGAAAATTTCTGCATGGAAAGGGTTGTTAAACATGGAAGTGGGTTGTCTAGGGCAGTGGTGGAGCCCTCATCCCTGGAGGGGTTTAAAAGCTGTGTGGATGTGGCTCTTGGGGACATGGGTCAGTGGTGGCCTCGGCAGTGCTGGGGAATGGTTGGACTCGATGATCTTACGAGTTTTTTCCAACCTAAACCATTCTATGATTCTGTAAGAATCAGCACCAAAACTGAGGAAAGCACACAACTTACAGAAATGTTTTCATATGTCCAGTGACCAACACAAAGACAGTGCTTACTGGGATGTGTTGGGTCATGCTGTCCCTCCTCACTACAGTTTTTTCAGCTGCTTTCCAATCTCCTTGATGCCTTGGTAGCTGTCAGAACTGAGCCTGTGGTGGGCTCAGCTCCAGAGGCTGGAAACGGTCTGAGATAGTGGCCACCAAGTTTGGAATGGGAATGAGCAGAACAGGGCATGACAGGAAAACTGCAGATGCATTGAGTGATTACAAACCTGGAAGGAGACATCAAACTGCCTGCCACCAGAGAGATGGTGATTTTGGCAACCAGCACACCCCCATGCCCATTCAGCCAGCTCCCTTCTCTGCCCACCACCACCAGCACCACAGCCACAAGCATCCTACAAATGCTTTGCCTTCAGAGCCTTCTGGCTCTGAAATCACAGAGAGACCCTACAGAATGGCTCACAGAGGAGCCTTAGGATGCAAAATGAGGTCTCCCAAGCTACACTCCATGCTCACCTGAGGAGATGCCCTGTGGCCTTAAATTAGGTAGACAAGTATCTCACTGAAAATGGTTTTAGACATCCTGACTGGCATTCACACATAGCTGAAGAAGGGTGGACTTAGGTAAGGTATTAGGAAGGATTTCTTCCTTCATGAGGGTGGTGAGGCCCTGGCACAAGGTTGCCCAGAGAAGCTGTGGCTGCCCCTGGATCCCTGAAAGTGTCCAAGGCCAGGCTGGACAGGGCTTGGAGCAACCTGGGCTAGTGGAAATTGTCCCTGCCCATGGTAGGGGATGGAATGAGATGGTGTCTAAAGTCCCTTCCAACCCAAGCCATTCTCTGGTTCTGTGATATTGCTCTTTGCCCGCTTCATTTACACCTGTGCTCAAGATGCTAAAGGCACACAAAGTCCTTCCTCCTGCCTGCATCTCTGCTGGGACTGGAGACAACCCAGTGAGCCAGGATCTCTCAAGCCTGCCCTTCCCAAAACCAAGTCATCAGACATCTGTGACTCTGTGCTTGGCAGCCTCAACCTTTCTCTCCTTATCACTGCCAGAAATTATTCGTCTAACATCCCTGGCTTTCCGCCAGCAAGAGCGCGGTGCGAGGAGCTGAACCATCTCCTCCGCTCCTCCTGTGAACCACAGCAACAAAAACCAGGCTCTTACTCAAGCAAATTAAAAAAAAAATTCCCACCAGCTACGAAAAGCTGGAGGTTAATATAAATTCCACGGGTTTGAGGGGGAAACGGAGCTGCATTCAAAGACTCGATGGCTAACCACGCTTCCTCAGTCTGGCAACTGCCCGCTCCCCCGGCAGAGTTATTGAGGAAGTTAGATGAGTGCTGTATTTGTTCCAGCTGCAGATTTCCCTTAACCCCTGGTAGTGGTGTTCTCAGAAAACACAGATCTTGTTTTCCTGATGGCGGTTTTTCATTTTTGTGCGTGCCACGGCTACAGTTATTAGCTTTAAGTGCTGTCATTTGTAGATTAAAACTGAAGGAAAAAAACCCTTGTTGCCGTTCTAAGAAGTCCAGGCTGGATGAGCAAAACGGGGGATTAGAAGAAGGCTTTCAGGAATTAGCTTGGAACAGGAAAGAAGAAGATAAAGCCATTATAAAAGCTTGTGCTAATACAGGAGTCCTTTTTGTTGTGTTAATGCAGCCACACAAATTCCTATGAAGATTTATTAGTCAGGTCATAGAATCTGCTCTCCTTCCTTCTTTGATGATAAAATCAAGAATATTTCCCTCCACTAACACGCTCCTTTCTCTCAACAGAGGGGAAATAAATTATATATACTTTTCCAAGATCGTGTTTGTGATATATAGAAGGCTACAGGTGAGGCTGATGCCTTCAGAATAGAAAAACAGATGCTGAAATTCAGGTGCTTGTTTAGAGGCTGCACCATTCGGATGCTCCCTGCAAGGTGAGCACAGCCTCAGGTTTGTGGTACCCAACATGGAATAACTTGATGGAGCTGGGATCCACAGCACTGTCCCCTTCCAGCATCCCAGATCTGCACAGAACCCGCTGTCCCATGGAACTTCAGTCCAGCAAAGCACTTACTTTATGCGATTCTGCTCCTAAGTCTACTATTTGCCTTGGCCTGCAGCCAGACGAGCACTTAGGCACATGCTTAAACTTAAGCACAAGAGTAAACAGATTGAAGTCAGAGGGACTTAAAATTAAGCACATATTTCAAGGATTTGCTGGATAAGGGCCTTAACCCTGGTGTGCAGCATTTAACTGGGATGATTCCCAGCTGATTAGCTCCCCCTTTTCCCCAGCCTCCCCTCCACTAGACCGGGAAACAAACGGTTTCTGTTTTGCCACCACGCTAACGGCCTGGCTTTAAAGAAACCTTGTCAAGCCTCCAGGCAAGCATGTCTTTCTTTAATTATACCTGCCTGTGAAATACCTTCCAGAAATCCCCACCCAAACAAAGCCTGAGGAAAGGAAATAACGGAAATTCTTGATGGTTTCCACGGGGGAAGTGATCCTAACCAGTGAGACGAGGCGCACGTAAGATGAGGCTGATGACTGTTCCTACTGTACACAGCTCCCAGCACAGGGAGACTCCTTAAAGATCCAGCAGAAACTCCCAGATACCTCAGCCCTCACCTCCCAGGGCAGGATACTCCCTGAACCTGTCCCCTGGACGTGTCTTTCTGCACGAGTTAAGATCTGAAAAGCTATCTGGTGACCACAGAGGGGGAGAGATGTGGCAAGACAAAATCCATGAAACCACCCCAGAGCAAACTGGCAGCACCCAATGAGGAATCTTTCAGCCTCCAAAGGGCTGGAGGTCACTTGCAGGACTGGGGTATGTTTTGTTATTCAACACCCTTTCACATGAGCTTTGTTTCAATTTTGTCTCTGCATGGTAGGACCTTGGTGGCTGTGGGTAGGTGGGTGGGCCTGGCAGAGTGAAAAGTGCCCTCTTGGCAAACAGGCAGCCACCCCAAACAGGCAAATCTTCCACAGAACAGAAAAACAAAAAGATTAGAAACCTGGAGAGAGAAGATGGAGATTTTTTGTGGATTTCTTCAGAAACTGGACTGCTCTCATGAAGGAGCACCAACTTGTCTGGACTTGACAGTGGACTAAGGGACCACCATCAAGTTCCAGTCTCATCCCTTACCTGTCCCCCTATTCTAACCATGCTCTGCTGCATTACTCTCTGCTCCTGAACAGTCACTCCTTCCCTCCAGGGCTTTAGGTCCTGATTTACCCACGCTAAACAAAGCAAAGGCACCAAATAGCCAAGTGCCTTTGGGTAAGCACGATGCCTGTGGACGATGCCTGGATTCCTCCATCCAAACTGCAAATCACTTTAGGTGACCACTAAATCATTAATTTTCACATGCAGAAAGACTTCTGTGCTGTCAAAACACCTTGTCTTTTAATCCAACTTCATGTCAGGAAAATTACCTAAGGTCTCCCAGAAGAGCACAGCCACCAGCTGCTCTGCTACAGCCTTGCCCTTCCTGAACCAACAACTCTCAGAAGTTGAGGACTTGCAGAATAAATCCAAGCTCTTCCTTGTAGGCAAATCATGCCAGGGAAAGATGCAGCAAGTAGAAGCCAAACAAGGCAGCTTTCTTCTCCTTCAGACAGGAATGTCAGGATGGTCAAGTAATCCCAGAACTCCACGTCTAACCCAGCAGGTTCCCAGCCTTAGGTACACACACTTGCAACCCTTGGAGCTACTTTAATTTTTTGGCCTGGCTGGCCATGGGCAGCTGGGCACTGGTTCTCTGGAATGTAAGGAAAGGAGCTGTATCTTGGAATTCTGTCACACTTCACCTGCCCTCCACCAAGGTCAACAAAGCCAATGTAATTATCACTTATACTTGGAAGCACCACCAAAATCCTGGAGCTAGACTCTGGGCAGAGATCAGAGAGCTGCTCCAGCACCAAGAGAAAAGGCTGAAAGAAGAATTTGCACCTTTCTTGCTTTTACCTTCAAACATGGGCATTTGTAAAAAAATAAAAGAGTTTAAATAACAAATCTGTTTGCCTAAACACTGAGAAATGGAGCTACGAATGGTCTTCCTCTCAACTAAAGGAAAGCGTGTAGCACGTGTAGTCCCAACACCGTGGCACAGCAAGAGGGGTGGAGGTGAGACCCTGAATTCCAGCCTGGCCGTGAGCGTTCTCACCATTCCCTCAGAATTCCAGGCAAGACATGGGACAACTCTCCCCCATCTCCAACAGGCTTTCATAACCATATTTGGTCTCGCTTCAGCTCTTTGGAGCACTTGCAGGAGAAGAGGAGTTTCCACCCTCCCGCCCCGGCGAGGGGAAAGAGGAGCCGGCGCGGCGCGGCGCTCCTCGGATCATGTCAGGTCGCACGTACGTTTGAAGTCGGCCACCGCGTCCTGGGCGGCCGGGAACGATCTCGCAGCGGCCGCTTCCTCCGCCGCTCGCGGGGCCGATCCTCAGGAAAGCTCTGCAGCACGAGGAAATCCTGGCCATCGCCGGCCGAGCGTTATCGGCCACGGAGAGGGGATGATAACGGCAGGAACTGCCTCGCGGCGGGATGGCCACGCGGCCACGCGGTGCCAAGGGCCAGCGAGCCACGACGCGGCCGGGGGGAGGTCACACATGCTGTTACATGGTTAATTGTGTCAAAAAAAAAAATAATCACAACAAAAGGTGGGTTCCTACAACTTGATGAGCGTGATACGCTCTCCCTCTGGGAAATGCATCAGATTTTTGGTGTATGACGTGGCTTCCTGCGTTGAACTCGGCTTCTCTTAGAAGGTCACAGGTCTCACCTTGTTGTTTGGGAGGAGATACCATCTCAGCCTGGCAGGTATTGCCTGGAAAGAGATTCACCACTCATGGTGGTAGAACCTAGCCTGGGCTGCAAGTTTTGTGACTGCTCTGGAGAAATAGTCACGATAATTCACAAGAAATATCACAGAAACCACAGCAGCCCTCTGAGGAGTGTATGACATCCTTCCCAGAGAGATGCAGGTGTCTCCCATGACAGACAGGACTGGTGGGCACATTGCAGTGGCCCCACAGCACCTCCTGAAGACCTTTTACCCTAGGGATTGCTGGCTCAGACCTTCATGGTTGGTGATACACATCTGAGAATTAAGTCTTATTAAAAGTGCTGGACTGAAAAACTGAGTGCTGCCAGGTGGTGGTGGTGAATCCCTGGAACGAGCACAACATGTCAAGCAGCTGGGCCTCCCTCAACCCCATCCCTGCTGGAGACTGCACACCTGCAGCACACAGGCTTTGCACCTGCACTATGGGAGTAGCAGAAATTCCCTTCTCTTGGACAAACCAAGAAATGGAGGAGGTGCAGGGTTGGTGGGACATGAGGGTTCACCCTCCCTGGGTGCACTTGGCCACTTGTTGAGCAAGTGGGGAAGATGCTGCTGTGGCACCGTGAAGGAGCCTCTAGGCAGGGTAAGGGGACGGATTTCCCCCCACCATGAGAAACACCCATTGGTAACTTCTCCAGGCGTAACACTACACCAGAAATAGAGCTCCTCTGAGACTTCATTTTGTTTTCTCTTTCTTCTTTTTTTTTTTTTTTCCTTTTCGCAGGATTACTGAGTTCGCGGAGTCTCTCTTTAATGTCACATGTGTGGCTCAGGTCCCTCAGGCCCCAGCAGAAGCAGCCTGGGATATTTGCACAGACCCCTCACAATGGAAGGAAGAGGGTGTAGGAGGGAGGATCAGGCTGCTGACCCCTTTATTGTTCTTGGGCCAGAAGAAAGCTTCCTCCTGGCTTAAGAACCACGGCGCTGAAAAAGTTTTCCAGCCAAAACGAGTCAGATGGAGTCACTGGGTGGTGGTTTTTATTATTTTTTTTTTTCTTTCTCCTTCCCCTGCCTCCCCCTTCGGTCAAGCGACGGGGAGTCACAGGGTTGTGCTCCATTCACAAAATACCTGCTGCACATCACGTAGTCCTTCCCCCCGACAGTGGGGAAAGGCGCTGTAACCCAAGCAAACGAAAATAAACCCTTTTTTTTTTTTTCCTTTCTCTGCAGATTTGAAAAAAAAAAATAGGAAAAAAAAAAAAGGGAAGAAAGGACCCTGCTCCCAGACTGACGCCTCCAGCGTGAGCCCGCCGGGGAAGGGGTAGGCGGAGGGGGGAAACAAGACGATGATATGAAAGAAAACAAAAACAGCAAATTCTGCTCCGAAAGGATTAAATGGAGGTTTTCCAAAAAAACACCCCGCCATTATATAACGAGGCTTAGCTCGGAGTCACTGGGGTCACACGATGCAGCAGACTGGAAAAACCAAAGCGCAGTGTAGCCTTTTAATTGTTAAGCCAACCATAAAAAAGAGAAATAAAATAGAAAACCGATATTGCGATCGCGCGACACGAAGGTGGCCACTCACACACTGATGGTCAGGGTACTTTTTTACCCCCTTTGCTCTTTCTGGCTGAAATACCGTTTCAGTGGGAGCCTGACTCCTTGCCTTTGTGCTTATCGGGGTGGTGACCTGCTGTGCCGGGACACTGCTGGCTCAGGGAGCGCGGGGACTGCACCGCCTCTCGAAGCCTTGAGGCACACAGGGCTGGCTTTGCTCTGACAGCAAAATAAAGCACAAGTGGAAATCTTATCACAACAATCCAGGTATCAAAACACACCACCGAGCTTACAGATCAAAATCTGCATGCAAGGAGATGGTTTTTTAGCAATTTTGGTTGCACCTAGGAGATCATTCACCATCCACAGCCACCTGCCAAGTCCCCAGGTTCTCCATAACCTTCAGCCTCAGCTGGTTGTTAGAACCACAGGCAATCCTGAAGCTTCCTCATCCCTGATGTCTCCCAGCACTGTCTACACCAGAGACAGACTCACACAATTTTGGAATTATTAAGGTTGGAAAAGACCTCTCTAAGATCATCAAGCCCAACCATTCCCCCAGCACTGTCGAGCCCATCACTAACCCACGTCCCCAAGTGCCACATCCACATGGCTTTTAAATTCCTCCAGGGATGGGGACCCTACCACTGCACTGGTCAACCCATTTCCATGTTTAACAACCCTTCCCATGAGGAAATTTTTCCCTAATATCCAACTAAAGCTCCCTTGGTGCAACTTGAGGCTGTTTCCTCTTGTCCTGGGAAAACAGGACCTGGGAGAACAGACCGACCCTCCCCTGCAACACCCTCCTGTCAAGCAGTTGTAAGATCCTGTGTGCAGGGCTGAACAGACTCCATGGCCAAGAGGGATGGGAACAACCCAAAAAAGAAGAAAACTTTGGAGAACCAAACTTTCACTAACCACAGGCCCAATGGCTGGAGCAGAGCAGTCCCTGTTGTCACTCTGTGGTCTGCCCAGGGTGTCCAGCAGCAGCAGTGGGATGGTGCCATCAGGATGGAAACCTGGACATCATCCTGAACTTGTGTTTTCCTTTGAACTACATGGGCAAATCTGTGTTTCACACTTGAATCTTGAAAATCTGCCTTTGGTCTGGATTATTGTTGTGGAACAATCATGGAACAAGAAGACAGGGTGTCTCATCTCTCCTGCTGCTCCTCCAAATCATGTACATGTAAATGTTTTCATCTTGAAAATGTCCAGCAACCTAAACTTAAGGAATATGTATTTTTATATTTTATTTATGCAGAGCACCAGGAGGAAGGCTGGCCAGCTAAAGACACACACAGAGCCCACCAGCTTTAGGAAATAACGTTTCTCACAGATGCATCATGGAGCAAATATCAGCAGTCCCTTCCCCAGATCTAACCAGCAGAAGGAATCCATATCTTCTGTGATACCTTCTTATTTTGCCCAGCCAAGGGGTCTTATTTTTCCCAGCCAAAGGGAAACAAACAGCTCCTACAACCACACATATTTTCTTTCCGCTTGGACAGGGGCGCCTCAGAAGAATATACAATGAGAAATGAAATAATGAAGTGGGCCACAAAAGCAGGAAGAAATGAAGCTTTATCATTCTCCAGTGGTTTCTCTGCTCATACATTACAAGAATTATTAAAAAAAAAAAAGAATGAAAAAGAAAGCAAGCCAACAATGAGGAGTTTCTCCACAACAGAAGGAACAGGAGAAGGATAAACAGGAATAACCCTGGGAGACATGGACACAGGGGCAGCGTCGTGTGGCCGAAGGTGTGGAGACCACATTTAACTCGCTATTCCTTTTAGCCCAAATGAGATCATTCGAGCCCACCATCCAGCAAAGGCATTTTGGGGAGGCCACAGAGTTTTCTTTCACTGACCACGCCAGCATGTGTACACTTGAGCCATTTCCAGAGCCAGCAGAGGAGTTAATGGAGTATCCCTGGAAGTGTCCCAAGGTCAAGCTGGATGGGTCTCTGAGCAAACTGGTCTAGTGGAAGTTGACTCTGCCCATGGCAGAGGAGTTGGAACAATACAATCTTTAAGGTCCCTTCCAACCCAAACCACTTCATGATCTTGGAAAAAAAAAAACCAACCCCCAAAAGTACTTTTAAAATCATAAAAAGAGGGACAATACAAACGTGGGACTAAAAGGGTCTCTGGGTTACAGAGCTTGGTCTGCCACCACAGCGAGGACATCATTTAATCCCTTCATAAACAGTCTTTATTTTCCCTGTGGAAGAGACATCCAGGCGTCGTGCACAGCAATAAATTTCCCACTTAAATGACAATCTTTGACCAAACCACCCTGCATTGCAATAAACACTTACCCTGCCACTAAATACCTATATTTACACTCATAGCTATATATACATCTCTCCAAGCTGAATGGGATTCACTTACCTGCTGCCTCCGGGCAGGAAATTCGCATTTTAAGAACTTCTGGTCTCATTTATTGTATTACTTTCTATTCCCACAACATCAGAGGAAAGGCAGCAGAAAAGGGTGGGGGAGCATCTTCTGGTTAAGAAGAAATTTATAAATGTGACAGGAAACATTAACCTCCTATTTTGTCGGACCAGGGACGAGGACATCCCCCATCAGCAGGATTTTTAGAGAGCAAGGGGTTTCTAGGCTCTCCAGGTCCCTCTGACAATGGGGATGTATGCACGTCTCCCTTCTCTGGTCCTGTGGTATGCCTCCTTTTTTTTTTTTTTTTTTTTTTGAGAAAATTCCTTCCTTCCATTCATTTTATTAAAAATTCATCTCTTTTACAGAGAGAAGGGGATGTGGAAATAGCCAAGCCAGCAGAAAAATAGCTGCTTGACCAAAGCTACATTGAGTTTTTACTTGGAATCTTTAGAATTCTGGATTTTTTTCTTTTTCTCTCAGCTACTTTTAATAACGTTTTAAAAATTTAATAATTCCTCCACATTACTTCCACGTTGCAGGAAAATATTTGGCAAATTCAAGGGAGTGCAGCAAAAACCCTCTCAGTTTTCTAATGAATCCCCTGAGAAAACAAGGGAGAAGAAAATGTAACATTATTGAGAGGTTAAAATTCAGGCAGGATTTAAGGGGTGTGTTTTGGAGTCTATAGAAATGACTGGGAAAAACCAAAACAGGTTTGCTTTGGATATTATATAGCTGCATAAAAGCAAACCTTTCTGAAAGGGAAGTCAGCTGTAAAGCTGGGAAAAATCCAAGTAGCTCCCTGGTGTGTTTAAGCCAGAGCATAATGTGGTGACATTTTTGAGCCTGAAACGCCTATTGAGCTGTTATTTATACCCCAGCACAATTCCCCTTACCCAAACCAGTTAATTACCCAGAAAACTGCAGTTCACAGGACTAAAACTACTTGTGGAGTCTTTAAAAGTAAAACAGAGCATCTTTCTTCATCATCCTCCCAGGAACAGCTCTCCCATACTCCTGTTTCTTTGTGGTCCCTGGTCATGAACCCAAAACCCAACAATTCCTACTGGTACCCCCAGCCTAGTCCCAACATCTCTTTGTGCCCACCCCTCCACCATCTCAGCCCGAGGAAAAGCTGCAAAGCCACCCACATCTCATTATTAATATTATTTTGTGGTAAGAACCATGGCTGGCAAACTGGGGTCTAAGCAACAGAGATGGCCCAGCAGTGGGCAACCCACGGTGCCAATCTCCCTCCTCCTGAGGCTGGCATGTCCTTAACTTGGGGTGGGTAAAACAAGGTAGGTGGGTGACAGGGACAGGTGGAAATGTGGGGGTTTCAGGAGAACATCCTACCCCTGACAGGGCAGCAGCACCTCCAGAGAAAGGGAGAACCCCTCAGTACACCTGGAACTGCTCTGGTGCGAGGAGCATCCTGTGGGAGATACACAGAGTTGAGGATTGTGTGGGCAAAGGTGGGATTTCCCAGGAGTTGTGAGATGGGACATCTCTAACCCCTCAGAACCAGCCCCCCTCAGGGCTTTGGTAACTGAGGGAGTCACAGACACCTTCAGTTTTAACCTCAGTCTGCTCAGAGCCAGAATGCAGCTCAAATTCAGCCCCAGGTACAGAGAAACACCTGCAGGTTTCCCCACACTGGACACACAATCCCAGCCTGTGGACAGATCTGGATGGAGAGCAGCTTGACCTGGCACAGGAGGGTGAGAGACACTGCAGAGTGAAGTTTCTGCTTGGAAAAAGCCTTTGGAAAAGCCTCATTTCCTCTGCCCCGAGCAGCGTTCCAGGGCCATGCAGCGAGGCCGCAGTGCCCTCTAGTGCTGCAAGGCTCCTCTCTGCCACCAGCCCGGTCCTGTCAGCCACCAAGCACTGCCAAACTTCAGAGCTGCAGCACAAACCACCCTTGTCCCTTCCACCTTCCCTCCCCAAACTCACCCCAAACCCAAACCCCTGACCAGGAGTGTAAGAACATCCCAATGCCTCCCATCCTGGCAGGCACAGCAGCCTGGCCCTAATTCTGACCAGCTGATCAGCAGCAGTACCAGCAGCCACTATGAAATAGGATCTCTGTGCCCACCAGTTTGGGAAGACACCCCCAGGAATTATGAGTCAGCACTGCAACGTCTGCCTGACAGCCAAAATCGTAACAGCAGCCCTGAGAAGGGAGAGCCCATCTCATTTCCCACCATCAGGAACCCACTCTGAGCCATAATAATGATAATGATAACAGCAACAATAATAACCATAATAACGATGATAATAATAACAACCACAATAACAATTTTAATAATGATAATAATGATAGTGAGAAAAATAATGATAATAAAAACCCAATAATGGAAATATCAAAGTTCTTGGCTGTATCTCCAGTGTTTCATTTATGCACTGAATAGGGCTATTATATGGTATTAGGAAATTGGATATTAGGAAAAATTTCTCCATGGAAAGGGCTGTCAGACCCTGTCAGGCACAGGCTGCCCAGGGGACTAGTGGAACTTCCATCCCTGGAGGGATTTAAATGCCACGTGGATGTGGCACCTGAGAACATGGGTTAGTGGTGGCCTTGGCAGTGCTGGGAGAATGGTTGGACCCCGTGATCTTATGGGTCTTTTCCAACTTAAATATTTCTGATTCTGTGGTATGGAAGACCATCATGATGTGAAAAACCCACTAGAAGATCTTCTCTTTCCTGCACACCTGATAAACCCCTCAGGGTTTATAACCCTCAGGGATCACAGGGACTGTGCTCTGCCACCAGAGCCCAGGCCCACGGGAACCTGTGAGGTGATGACCTGTGTGGGACATTACACGGCCTTGGTCAGACCTCTCCAGTGCTCTGGAGATCTCCATGGCCTCATCTGCATTCCTTGGCAATGGTGGCCTTAACCCTAGCATGGAGTGATGCTGGAGGGGCTACAGGTGGCCACAGCAGTTTGCCCTCTCTGCCTCAGGTGATGGTCACTGTCAGTTGGGGTAAATACAACAAAAAAAGGGGCACAGAAAGGCTGTGTCCCACTGGAAGCCATGGAAAACCAGAAGTTTTTTACTTAGGGGCAGAGATCTGACTCCCAATACGTTGTGATCTATACTCAAGTAAGCCTTGGCTCTTTGACAGGGACTTTCCACCGTGGTTTTAGCTGTTACTGTATTGGAAAGACCCTTGGGATATGGGCTTGTCAGGCATGAAACCTTCTCTGAAGGCAGTTCTGTGCCTACACACTCTGGGCAGACTCCAGCAGGAAGTGGGGGCAGGAAGAAGTAATTTTGGGGCTCCTAGGGAGGCACTCCAACCTTTTCCTGAGTGGTGGACACATAAAGGACCAGGGTTGGACCCCGTGAGTGACAGCAGGGACACAGAGCACAGGAAGCTCACAGCACATCGAGCAGGCCACTCCCAGTGGGTGGGGATGCCAGGCAGAGGGATCAGCCCAGCCCAGATCCACCAGCACAGAAGGGCCTGCTAGGAGAGGGCCACACTGCTGTGGCCAAGGCTGTGAAAGAGGAGGATTGCCTGATGTGCTGGGTAAAATGAGAACTGCCCAGCCTTGCAGAGCAGAAAGAGCAGGTGAGAGAGAGGGTGGCAAGGTGACAACACCGTATGGTGACAGTAAATAACACCACACCACCAAAGACCTGTCTGTGAGCTCCAAAGAGATCTGTTCTGCTGCCACCTCCCTGCAATGATCAGGGATCTGTAGGGTCTGGGAGCAAGCCCTCACACCAGTGCTGGACACCAATCTCTCCTCCTTGCCTGCAGAGTGACAGCAGAGGGGTTGCTCGCCCATGATCTATCCTCTCCTCCTGGACACTTGGGTTGGCTCACCTCCCTTCAGGAACCTTCCATATCAGACCAAATCCACATGTGAACTGCTCCATCTCTGCACCCTGCAGAGCTGACAGGGAAAGGACAGGGCTGTCCTCAGATGGGAATCATCCTGCCTCTCCTAGATCTCTTCACTGAGGTGTAACAAACCATGTCCCAGTGTGCCCATGCCTCACCTGGGGCAGGAACCCCAAGTGACCAGCCCATGCACGGGTCCCACCTTTACTCACATGATCTCCACACTGAACTGTAAGGTCTGACTTGAAAATTCTTGTTGGTGAGGATGGGTCCCCCAGGGAAAATGGGCAAGGCTGCCTATGGGTGCCTCAATTCAGGTGGCACCAGAATTTAAGCAGTGTAACCTCAAGGCTGAAAAAATAATCTGCAGCTTGCTTGTTTCTGCTTTCAAACACAGGCACGTGTGAAAAAGAAAAGAGTTTAAATAATGAATCTATTTGCCTAAGCACATACAGGCTGAACTACAAACCAGATCAGGAATCCTGCTGCTTCTAATCCTGCTTGGACAAAATCAGGAACATAGTGGTGCTAAGAGGAATGTGTGCAACTTAGGAGAGTCTGCCTTTCTCCTAAGGAGCTTCTCCCTTGTTTCTCTTCCAACAAGGAAGCTGGATGATGACTGCAGCCAGAAGAGAAACAAGCAGTTTATTGTAACTGCAAGCATATGACAAAAAGGGTCAAGAATCAGTAAGGAAACAGAAGGAGATGAGCTGAAGGCAGTAAGATGCCAAACCAAATGATATCAATGCTATCTTCCAAGTTTATCTCGTTACAACAGTAAAGCCCAATATGCCTTTCAGAAGTGCCACGTTTCTACCCCCTAAAAACACAAGACAAGGAGCAGCTGGGAAGTGAAGGCACATTCCCAGCACTTGATGGAGGGCAAGCCCATCCCAAAGGCATGGGTCCAGCAAACTGAAAGCCAAACTCTGCAATATACAAGTCCAGAAACCACTTGGGACACGTCCCAAAACTCTCTGCTTGTGTCTAGCAGCATTCACAGCACACCCCTGTGACATGCAGCCTCCTGTGTCCTTTGTGAATTACAGCAATTCCACAGGAAGGAGCAGGATGGATCTTGCCCAGAGCAGCTGTGGCTGCCCCATCCCTGGAAAGTGTCCAAGGCCAGGTTGGACAGGGCTTGGAGCAACCTGGGATGGTGGAAGGTGCTCCCTGCCCCTATAGAAATAGGGGTTGGAAGGGGATAAGCTGTAAGGTCCCTTCCAACCTAAGCCACTCCATGATCCTGTGATCTTGGGTTATTGGGTTATTAATAACCCATGACTTCTTGGGTTATTTTCTCTGGTAAGCGTAGACTTTGCCAAGGGCTCGCTTCCAAGCACTCTGAAGACTAAATCTAGGACCAGAGTACTTGGATGTGACACATCCAAGCCTGAAAGACTTCCCAAGTGTTTGCCAAAGGGAGCAAAAGCAAAAGGCACTGACTCAGCCCTCCCCGTGACGTCTTCATGACGCCAAGGCGGTTATGTGGTCTCCTTCAACAAAACAGCCAATGTGAAAATGGAGAGGATGATAAAGACTCTTCCTGCACCTGAACTGTGCCTCCCTATGCAGCAGATGCTCCCTGGTGTGCAGTAAAAAGCAGATCTTATGAATGGAGAGCACTTACCTTCAAAAGAGTCATTTTTGGCAGCACTTGGGTGAGTTAGTGCCCAAGTCCTGCTGCAGACTCTTATGAGTAAGGAGAGAAGAAGAGGTTATGGCTCATGAGCTGAGCCAAGGCAGTGACCTCATGGCTCCTGGCCATGAAGCTTTCAAAAATAAAAACCTATTCACCAGTAAAAATAAAGCACCTCAGATGGAGTTTGAAAGGACAGGGCAAGAGAAAGCGTCAAATTAGGAGTTGTGGTGAAGGAGTTGTGAAGCCTGTGCATGTCCACGAGATGGCAGAGCACACCATGCTGTGAGAGCATCCCCAAGGACTGGGATGCACCAATTCCAAACAAAAGAGGATCTGGGGAAAGGTTGCTTGGGCTTATTTTGTTTTGTTTATTTTTCCACCTTTTAATTGCCAAATGGTCATAGGCTTTCCTTGCAATATTTTGTTAAAATACTATTGATGGATTCCAGCAGAAAAACTCAAGTATAGGGATATTAACACCCAGATATCCAGAACGGTCTGCTCAACCCCCAGACAACCAGAATATTCTGCTTAATTAGGGATTTCTCTGCCTCTGTGTGTAGATACCCACACAGACCTGGATGTACACTGGAGATCAGTTCTAGATTCATGTCCTATGTCTATCACACCTTAAGACCAAAGGCACACAAATCTCCAAGGAGCCTGCACGCAAGACTCGCCACCTCTCTCAAATATGGTGCTTTTAACCTTTCCATGGCTGCTGAAGCACACTCAGCAGCAAAACATTTCCATCTGAGTCATGCTGGAGGATGTTTGGACCACCCCAATCGTGCTGGAGGATGCTTGGACTGTTTCAGTCACACTGGAGGATGCTCAGACCACCCCAGTGGGGCTAGAGGATGCTCAGATTGTCCCCTCCATCTGTGCACGCCTGCTGTAAGCAACCCATGAGCTCAAACACAGGCAGAACAGGAGTTTATATATCACCAACCTGAAAGGCCTCTTCTTCAGGATGCAACTTGAACCTAACAGCGTGGGACAGCCCCATGGGGTGAAGGATTTTCCTTTCCCAGGCTCACACAAGGGAATATCTTCGCTTACGCCCTCCCCTCACTGCTCCACAGAGCCATTTAAAACAAAGGATAAAGAGCAGTAAAATCACTGTCAGCATTGCACGGTTGCATTCAAATCCAGTTAACAATGATATGTCAGGATTAAACCAGCTGTCTGCAAGTATTTCACTTGTCCATGTTGAACAAGATAAACCCTCACCCAGAGCCACCTGGGTCCTAGCTCCCACAGACACACAGGACGGGCTGCACATGCCAAGGTAAGCACAGTCTGCAAATTAATGCAGCACTGCACGAGTCTGCCCCCAGGCACAAACAAAACATCAAATCCAGCATTCCCACTAGGTCTTCAAGCTTAGAGATGTCACACTAACAATTAAACCAGATATTAATGTATATATTGGAATTAATTCATTGTATTCGATGCAGTCTTAGGACATGATGAAATGATAACCAGACCAGGAGGACCTGGCTTATTTAACAGCTGTTGATTAAAACCCTCTTGAAGATAATCAGCTCCTTGCACCAAAGATGGTTTGATTCTTCATTTCCAATTATTCCCCAGGGAAACTAATGTTATTTTGCAGAACTAATGGGGTTTGTATCAGCTGAACCTGATGTTTTTTCCCTGTGACCTAAAGTCCAGACATACCAAACATGGAAGAGACTGAGCAGGAAGCAGCTGCAGGCAGGGCTCCTCCCTGCCAAAGTCAGCTGCCCTTCTCCACTCCTTCATGTATTCAGTGCCAAATAGCTCACCCAAAAGAAACAGTAAGGCAGATTGTCACATGGTCTGCAGGATGAGCAAAGCTTTTCCTCACATGATGCGTGAGCAAGAAGCCCAGCGAGCTCTTGGCTCGGCACTGAAAAGGGTAACACTAACACAGCACATGAGATGTTTCCATCTTTGCCTCTGGAGGCAAAGAGGTTTCAGCAAAATCACACTGAGCATCCTCAGAAACTTGCCTAGCTCATGGAACTCAGCTCCTTTGAGGGCTAGGGCTCTGTAAAATGGGAAACTATATGATGCTGACAAATTGACTTATTCAACCTGACTTCTGAACTGTGGGGTCTCATCCTGCTATTCCCCAACATCCACACATCCACGTCATTTAGCCAGAACTGAAAGGAGAGATGTGGGGAAAGAATAAGCTGGAGAAAACACACACGTGGATTACCACTGCAAATAAACATGGGCACTGCCCCAATGGGCAATACCTGGGTCAGCACACAGGCACTGCTGGCTTCCTGACAGCAATTTATTTTGGAGCTGTCACGAGGGGTTGATGCTTTTCAGAATCTCCTTCTCTTCAACATATGAGCCCAGTGTACATCCACATATATACACACATAGATATAGACTGCCCTCAGTGTATCACCTCCCAACAAAGTCTGCGTGGTAACTGCCCTTGCCCAGCACTAACACCTGAAACCACAAAAATCTCCATCCCAGCCCCCAAAGCACCACAGCCCAGCAGCTTTCCCACTCCTGAGGAGGGTTTCCTAAGGGAACACAGGGCAGGGAAGGCGCTGCTGCTGGTCCCCACCGTGGCAGGGGCAGATGTCCTCATCACCTACCTGCCACACTGGAAGGACTTTCTCTATGTCGTTCAAGTTGATGCTGTCACCATCCTCGTATTTCCCCTTTCCAAGCCTGTGGCAAGAGGAAAACAAAACAAAAGCATGTGAAAACTCGCTGGAGACACAGTTAATTTTCTATTACGGCACAAGGGGAATATCAGTTGTTACTGCAAAGGCCTCTCATGGAAACAAAGAGGCTCTCTCTGGAGCAAGTGTGCTGTGCCTCCAAAACACTCCCACGCAGGCGTAAAGCTGTTAATACAAAATTAAATGCTTTGCTCAGTCCTCTCCACCTGCACCATCTGCCACAGCTTGCAAACACTTTTGGTAGTAGCAGCAGTGAGAAAACCAAAAGGCAGTCCTGGGCCCAGGGTTACTCGATTTCCAGACCAAGTGAAAAAGTGTAGCCCACCTGGACAGCAGAAATGAGAGCACAAGAACAATAATGAAAAACGTTTCCTTTGAAGCACTGCTCATTTACTGGTCTCCAGGAGAGCTCCAGCTCCCCTGCTGAGAAAGGTGTGGAAAATCAGCATAAACACACACCTCAGACAGGAAGCAGGAACAGATATAAATATAAACAGACAATTTGAAAGACAAAGAAATTGGGATGAGAAGTCAGGCACTCACACACCATACACAGAACTGGCAGCTGAAGGACTTTCTGGGAACAAGAAAGGAAAAAACCAATCCAAAGATAATTACTAGCTGGATGCAAAGAGTTTGTGATGATACAGAAAAAGAAAAGAATGGTCAATAAATGTCATCCTTCTATGTTTATAAACAACAAAGATGATCTTTCTTATTATGCAAGAATGATGAAGTATTTTTTCTCAGTTAGAAGTAAGATACTGTTAAATAAGATAGAGACTTTGGTAGCAGCAGACCCAGGTAATCAGTGCCTAGAAGTCAAAGTAAAACAGATCTTGGAATTAGAGAAAATGTGAGGAAAAAATTGAGAAAAATGGCATGTGCTAAAATACCAGGCTCAAACCCCAGCAAGCTGAAGGGAAGCAATTTAATTAACCTTAATCAATTTGAGCACCCTGGTTTAGTAAAAGGTGTCCCTGCCCATGGCAGGTGGGTTGGACTAGATGATCTTAAAGATCCCTTCCAACCCAAACCACTCTGTGATTCTGTATTTATTGGAAATCAGAGGTGTTCAACAACTGATTTGCCATCATAGATGAAATCTTGACTTTGACTTAACAAGATAAAAATACAGTGTGCATACACATAGAGAAACACACATCTGAAAAATATTTATACATATGTATTTATATAGATGAGAAAAATCACATATCTGGGGACAAATAATGCCAGCTGCAGGTGCAGAACACAAATGTACCGTAGGAAAAAGTCATCTGAAAAGGGTGGGAACCATCCCAGGCTGAATTTCTGATGCTGAACTGTGGCAAAAAGGCAGGGGAGGAAGAGGAGGTGGGGATTAGGGGGATGAAGGCAGCTTTCCTCTAGAGACAATATGGCTGAGCACCAGCTACAGGACCACAGGCAGCGCCAGCAGTTGTGTTTCAAAGAGGTGGTATGGAAATTCCTTAGAGTACCTGCAAAACTCAAAAACTGATACATGTGCTTGGGAGATACCTGGAATGAAGAGAAAATACCAGCTACAAAAGGGTGTTTGATCTGGAAGAGAACAAGCAGAGCAAGAGCGAGCACTGGAATTTAAAGCCAGATGAATTCAGGTCAGAAACATGGTACAGTTCCCTGCTTTTTCTAAACTGCTCCACTTTTGATTATTCAGCATGCCACCAAACAGCATCTTCCAATGAAAGCAGATGTCTCCCTGGAGGAAAACGTTTCACCCAACCAAAAGTCACTTGAGGTCACACAACTGGATGCAACTACACGGCCAGCCTTGGGCAACTGATCAGACTAAGGAATAAAATGGTTCTTTTAGTGTTGAAAACATACACTGAACAGCATACTCCTTTTTTTTCCCCCCTCGGATTATTTTTTTCACTGCACAGCTAGATTGTTAAAAAAAGCTTCCCATTCAAGCAAGAGGGGAAAATGCCTAGCTAGCAGGTGGAGATTCATGGGAGGCTCAGCAAGCTGAATCTCGGCACAGATTCACCACGGAGAGCTGATGAATGCACAACACAGTCAGCTTTAGAAGTTAAAAAGTAAGAACAATTTTGTCTTTCTTTGTGCTTCCTCTGTTCTAGCCAGGTTACTTACATGGCATGCATTTTGAGACAAGCACTGTTTTGTGCTGACAGCACCTGCTTTTCTGCAGATACACTAATTCTTACTCCACTTTTACAGCTGTAATATTTAGGAGTGATTAAATATCTCGCCTCCACACTGCCTCCATTACGTGTTTGCAATGTGGGCATTCACAATACAGAAGGAACCAGAGGAAAATCCCACCACCAACCCTGCTCCATCCTCCTTGCACATAGCAGGCATCACTGACAGGATCACCTGGCAAGTGCTACAAACCATGAAGCATATAGTATCTTCTTTTACAGAGGAAGCCCATTATATCTTATTTTACAGAGGGCTCCTTCATCTCATTTTTAAAACTCATCTGACAAAATGGGATGGAATTTGACTAAGAAACTCAGAAATTTAGCGTTACATGGTTCCAAATGTGCTGAAAATTGCTCTTTATAAACCTGCAGTATACCTTACTTACAGAGCAGAAAAAAAAAGGTTGTCTGAGTCTCCCTGTCTGTGTATGGTACAGGAGCCTACTGCAGATGCTGAGCCTGAGCTGCTATGGGATTTCTGGCCTGGCTGAGCATTTCTAATTGTTTCCAATCAACTGTTCTAATAACAATTCTAAACTTGCCTTCTAAACAAGATGTGCAGACCAGACATATGGCCCTGCCAGTACTTCGCCAAAACCAAATTATCAGCAGAAAAATGTCTCCAAGAGAAGATACCCATCTCTGCAAACAACATGGCAGTGATGGAACATCAGCTGCAACCTCATCTTTTAGACCCGTTCTGATTTTTTCCTTCCTCTATGCTCTGAGTGATGGCATGAGGAAAACCCAATCTATAGAATCATGGAATTGTTATGGTTGGAAAAGACCTCTAAGATCACCAAGGCCAAGCATTCCCTTAGCCAAGGCCACCACTGACCCATGTCCCCAAAACATGGCCACATCCACATGGTTTTTAAATCTCTCCAGGGATGGGGACTCCACCCCTACCCTGGGCAGCTCTGCCAGGGCTGGAGAATCCTTTCTGTGAAGAAAGTGTTCCTAACATCCAATCTACACCTCCCCTGATGCAACGTGTTGTGTTTTATCTTCTTTTGCCAGAGTGGGCATTAAATGCTCCAGACGGTATTTCTTGTTCAGACTCAGATGTTTATTAATTCTATCTACATTACAGTTCCACAAACCGTGAATTCTACAGCACTTCTAGTGCTGCAACAAAGTAAAAATGGACCTGTATGTCTCTCTCTACAAGGCTTTCTCAGGATAAACTGTCCAATTAAAAAATGACACCTAGATTGTTATATAGTTAGACTCTTGTTAAAAGCATATGTATGTAACTTACAAGTTTAATATCTGTTCCCAAATTTGTACGAGTTATTGTATTTTCTGCATAGTTAAAGAGTGCTACAATTGTAATGCTGCACAGTAACTTTGCATGATTGGCACAGGCGTAAGCAGTTAAGTTACAGTTAAAGAGTTGTTAGTGTGTTAAAGATGATTTTTAATGAAAAAGAAGGAAAAAAGGGGGGGGGGGTCTTTCTTTCCCCACAGAGGGCTCCAGAGCAGAGCCCCGCCCCAAGCCCTGATTGGTGGACACACCCACCAATCATTCCAAGGTGGGAAAGAATGATTGGCTCCTGGTAGGAGCCAATAAAAACCCTGGAGAAGGAGCCAATCATGCCAAAGATCCTAAATCCACCAATCAGAAGAGGCACCGAGGGTATAAAAGGAGAGGGATGGCCTGAAGGAGCTCCTTTTCTGAGGGACAGCACGTCCTGAGGGAGTGGCCCATACAATATTATACGCGTTTGGGAACTCTGGCTTGTGGTAAAGAGCCTGGGACTAGCCCGGCTCTTTTGATGTTCTGGTAGTTGTTTTGTTCTCAATAAACGATTTGCTATTATTTTTCCATCAACATCGGATTTATGGCCTCATTTATAACATAGATTATTTTTACTTTTAACCCAATAACCAAACACCCGTGGCCTGCAATGAGGACTCTTCTATCCAATTACAAAATACCACCCAGACCCATGAAGAAGAAAGTGAAGAAGGACTGGCCTCCACCCTAAACCCTCCATCTTGCTTTATATATATATTACTATATTTTAAAACCTTAAACTCTAAGTTTTCCACCATCTGATATTACACACTTATATTCAAACTGCACACCCATAATCCCAGTTCTATCATTCAATTTTGGAAGCCTTCTCCACAGCCTCAGATCAAACACAGTGCTTTCTTGGGGGTCAATGCCTGCCAGCATAGAAACTCTAAAATTCTCAGTGCCCAGGGCTCCAAAAGCAACATGAGGCCTTTACATCTTATCCTGTCATTTGTTACAAAAAGAGAAAAGAGCCCGAGCCCCACCTGGCTGCACCCTCCTGTCAGGGAGTGATTGTTTCTCCATCTGCAGAGAAATGGTGACACCCATCTAAGCAACACTGCTGAGCCCCTGGCTGCCAGCACACCAGCACACTTTTATTTGGCTTGGCCAAACAACAACCAGTAAGGAATCCAGAAATACCAGGGAAGCCTGTGGAGGTTGTCGCAACCAAAAGGAGCCATTGAATGTTTTCACAGTTTTATGAAACACATTGATGCTCTCTCCTTCCCTGAACTCTTGCTGGGAAGAAGAGTGGAAGCCCTGTCATTCACAGGAACTGTAACCAGGTCAGTACTAAGCCAGGATCTTTCCTCCAGTATCCAGAGATGTTTAAATTTAGAACACTGGGATCTGGGAGATTCGGATCCAGAGTTATTTAAACACTAAGATCTATCAGGCAATGCAAAAGTACAGAGAACAACTCTGCTCCAGCCCAAAACTGGATGACAGAGGAGCCAGACAGAATGATCATGGCATTCTCAAGCTCTAAATAGTTCAGTCCTTCTTCCCATGTCCTCTGTGTGAGGTGTGCCACCAAGCCAGAGCTCCTAGAGCAAGGGAGAAGTCAGAGACCTTCCTGGAGAGCACAGTATTGCAGAGACAGCACTCACCCTTCTCTGTCTATGTGAGGCAATGGGTGTTTGGAGGTGTTTCGCAGCTTTCTGTGAAACTGGGTGAAATCTAGTTTTTCAGGCTGCAAGTCCCACGTTGCACCACTAGGAGAGAAAAACAGGAAAAAACAGAGAAAGGAAGTCCACTGCTAATTAAACACCATGGAGCTGAAGAGCAAAGGGCACATTAGAGCCTGCAGACAAGGAAAGCTGGCATTTCTGGGAGCACCACTCCCCACTCCCTGCTGCAGAGCACGTGGATGTGAGCCTCCAAGCCTCACACTGAGGCATCTATTTTCATTTTCTTCTTGTGTTTTAGGTATGCTGAGCTCTTGCAGTTTGATCTAAGCCTCTAATTTTGATGCAGAGGACACCCTGCAAGATATACTAGCTCCCTGTACCAAGAGGGTATTGCAACAGCTCCATGAAACGATGCTCTCTCTGGTCCTGCACAACCTGTCTGCTCCAGTGACTCAACACCAGCAGATTATGCACAAAACTGGACAGAAAGGATATTTCAATGCTTTCCTCACTCTGAGACAGCAGCTGAAGAGTTCTTCCCAGCAGCTAAGAAGCCAACACGTGATGGTACCTCCAGCTAATGGGAGAGTAAAATCCCAGAGCAGCAGCTCAGAGCTGACTCAAGCCTTGCCTGTGCAGCTCTGGGGTGACTACAAGTAATTGTACTGGTACTGGTTTCAGGTATTTGGACTGTAAACCAATCCAGTGGCCTCTCCAAAGCACACAGGATACTTTACATAGATTGTGCTTGGTGCCACAGGCTAAATGGGGATGGGGAGGAGGAGGAGCAGTGATGTCAGTACTACCAGGGTACCCTCTGGTGCCTGGGTACCAGCAGGATGGACACACTGGCAAGGGCTAGGATAAGACACGGCCCATCTTAAGAGTCCATCTGTCTCTTAAAGCACTTAAAAACCAGCTTACCTGAAGGAGTCAAAGGTGTTGGCAGCCCAGATGTCTGTGCCCAGCATGTCAAGGTTGCTCTCCTTGTTGCCATTCTAGGAGAGATGGAAAGGTGGTTACTTGTTGGGAGGCACATGGAGCTATCCTGACCAAGGCACAGCCTCTCCCACCAGCCACGGAGGTGTCTTGGCTCTGCACAAAGGATCCTGTGCTCCTGTGTGAATCCATGCAATGTAGAGACCCCTCACCTGCTGCATGAATGCACCGTGAAGGGCAAGGAAGGACAGTTTCAGCCTTGGGGACACAGAGCTGTGCACAACATGGAGCAGACAATGCACAAGCTCAGCTCTGGCTCCAGACCTGTCCTCCTGCCCCATGTCTACAACCATGATCCACCAAAGCCCAGGGAGCAGGCCCAGATACACAAAATCACAGAATCATTTAGCTGGGGAAAGACCTCCAAGATCGACTCCAACCTGTGCCTGATCCCCCTTTGCCACCGAGCCCAGAGCACTGAGTGCCACATCCAGGCATTCCTGGAACACTTCCATGGATGGGGACTCCATCACTGAGAAGCCTGCTCCAAGGCTTAACAATCCTTTCTGTGGCAAAATTCCTTCTGATGTCCAATCTGAACCTGCCCTGGCACTACTTGAGGCCATTCCCTCTCCTCCTGTCCCTGTTCCCTGGGAGCAGAGCCCGACCCCCCCGGCTGTCCCCTCCTGGCAGGGAGTTGTGCAGAGCCACAAGGTCCCCCCTGAGCCTCCTTTTCTCCAGGCTCAGCCCCTTCCCAGCTCCCTCAGCCTCTCCTGGGGCTCCAGCCCCTTCCCCAGCTCCCTGCCCTGCCCTGGACACGCTCCAGCCCCTCGGTGTCTCTCCTGTCCTGAGGGGCCCAGAGCTGTCCCCAGCACTGGAGGTGTCCCAGCAGTGCCAGCCCAGGGGACAGGCCCTGCCCTGGGGCTGTGTCACACCATGGCTGGGACAGCCCAGAGGTCATTGCCCACCTGGGCACCCCTGGGCTCCTGCCCAGCTGCTGGCACCAGCACCCCAGGGCCTTTCCCCACTGCCATTATGAGAAACCTCCAGGGAACTGTGGAACACCTTGAATTTTCCTGTGTAGCTGCTTTTGTCAAAACAGACAACCCAAAGCACAAGCACCTAAAGGAAAGACCTCACATGTGTTATTCAAAGCCCCATCACAGTCATCAGCCCTCACATGCCCTCCCTGCACAGAGGGCTGCCCTCTCCACCCTTCACAGCTGCAGTAAAGCAGGCTGGATTTTGCCATTCAAGACCATTCAAGAAATCAGACTTGACTCAGTCTGCATGGGTTGAATGCACTGCACATAGGGAGTCTCATATTAACCAATTTTGCCCTCAACATTTCTTTTTCAGATTACTCACAATCTTGCACATATTCAGATTATTTAAGCATCTCAGTCCAAATGGTCCCACTCTGGCAAAACACATGCTAGAGAAGGTGGATTCCATCTATTCCCCATCATATAACTTCTGTCATTTTCAAGATTATTAATATTAACCAAGCTATTAGAAACTCATAAAAAAATGTGACTATTTCTTAATGAAGTCCCAGAGCTCAATCTGCTCTCAAAGTGAGCAACACTTTCCCAACCAATGTCAGGGACACGTCCTCAGTGAACAGATGGTTACACTTCGCAGTCATTTCCAGCACAACCAATTTAGACACCAGAAACTCCAAACACAGACACACTGCTCCCTTTTTAGTCTCCTCCAAGGGGTTTATGGATTATGATCTTAACCCCTGGGGATCTGCAGGTTGACACGTCTCTGCTCAGAAACAAACTACCAGAAATATATAATAACTCCCGTGATAAGTTACAAAAGATGATTTTTATTTTAGGTAGATGTAAGCACGATTTTCTCCCACCAAGGATAGGAATTAGTTTCTTAAATCCTTTCAAGCATCCAAATGCAGTGTAATGGAAGTACACAGGTTATCACAGCTGCCACACAAAGAACAGAAACCTCTTCCTGCAGACAAATCCATTTCAGGTGGCGAGGAGGTCAGGCAGATCCAAGGCAGCAGCTGGATGCTCTCACCCAAATCTGCTCCTCCTGGAAGATGTGCCCTTGGAGACACTCCAGGCATCAGCCAGATTCCACAAAAACAGCACCAGGGCCAGTGATAACACACCTTGCCATTAAGTCGTGAGTCACCGTGGCCATTTCAAGACACCCTTTTGGTGTTCTGTGACCTGTCTTTAGAACCAGTCTCTGTGCCAGCTCACAGGACAGGGAGCAGGCTTGCAGCCCTGTGCTGCTTACTGAAATGCTCACAGCATGGTGCTGAGACTTAATAATAAGACTTCAAAAAGCCAATTTTCAAATCCAGGTACAAAAAAAAAAAGATTAGAAATTGCATGTATTTAAGAAAAGCAGTGACTTGCTGTCAGTCCTCCCAGGACTGCAATTATAACCATCAGCAATTTTAACACGAAGCTCCCAGTGACCCAACCCTCAGCTTTAGATAATCTTTTTCACTGAGAAGGAGTTAGTAGCGCTGAAAATTAATTAATTCACTCGGAATGATAATTGAGAGAGACGCTTTCAAGAGTAACACCAGTACTCTGAGAAATGAGGCATACAGTAAAACAGATCCTGCAAACTGTGGTTTAAATGCACGTCCACAACCTCTGTCCTCCTGTCCCTGTGAGGACAAATGACCTCCATCCACTGCTGCCCATCCCCTGGAGCTGCCCACACAAACAGGGACAGGCCCTCGTGGACTCTGGCTGTTTACTATGCATGCAGCTTCAGCGAATTCCCCACAAAGTCAGCATTTGCATGCACACAGCAGCTTTCCAAAGCCCAGCTCAGCGTCCACCTCTCGCCTCTCCTCATTGCCATCCTCCACAAAACAAATATGAAATCATGCTCTTTGTTGCACCAGGTTAAATCATCACTGCACACAGAACAACACCCAGTGGCCACCTAGGTCCCTGCTGTAAATTCAGGGATTATGCTGTGCCATGTATTACTTAAGCATTTTTCAGTTCTGAGCTTGAGGAGCTTCCCCCACTTTTCCTCCTTCTCAGCTGCCTACAACCCCTGGCTGCACTTCGGTAGAAAATAAAAAAAGATGAGATAGATACTGAACTGTCTGAAAAGGCTCCAATTCAAAGCCTCCTTGTTGAAAACTGCAAGTTTTCGTATGAAAAATACAGATAAAAATACAGAAATTTTGAGGGAGACAGTATTATCCCTGCACAAAGAGGAAAGGATATTGAGTCTCATTCCTACCAGAAAGGACCGTCACTTTCTAGATACAACCCTGTTCTGTGGGTCCTCTCCCACCACAGCATGGCTCAGAAGGAAAAGGGATTTCCTTGAGACCTTCAGGAGGATGAAATGGATGCATGGACCAGGACTTTGATCACTGTTTCCAAACCTCAGAGTCTGCCATCCACTTCTGGCACAACTGGTGCTCACTGTGCATGAAGGAGAGCAACTCCAAGAAAAGACAGGAGGACACAGGCAGACTAAAACTAATAGGAATGGTCCCTAGTCTGAGTTCAAGATGAACCTAAAACCATAAAAGGTGAATTCTTACAGTGTTTTGCAGGGAATGAAGGTAACTCCCCATCGAGCCCTGCAGACAGCTCACACAGAAAGCAGCTGGACTCAAGGTCACCATTTAACACCATCTATGTGCTGTCCACTCATCTTTCAACTTCTAATGAAGACCTGCCAGCAAATAATCACAGACATCTGCTGATTTCCCAAAACTGGAATACTCCGAGGCTTCAAATACAGAAAAAACCCTGATTTCGTTTGCACTCAACCAGCTGACCAGGGATTTCTTTCCCAGTGCTAAGGTGCACCTCAGCAGGTCACACAATGAGTGAATTAAAAGGTCTTTGAAGTGTCCTTCACAGCTGACATGCACCCACACCCACGTGTGACACACACCACAAACACCTCGTGAGGGGGATGCCTCCAAGAAGCAGCAAGCACAGGACACAGCTTCAGCACGTCACCACCAGGTGTACCTTGGTTGATTGCCTGAACTGGCTGCTTCTCCTGTGGCTGCCAGACCTGGATCCAGAGCCCTGCCTGGAGCCCGACCCCGGCCGGGATCCTGTGCTCCCACTGCTGCTGTGATCCCACTCTCCCTGGAAACAACAAACAGGTTGCTTTAGTCAAGGGCAACTCTGTGCCACACACTCCAAAACCGCCGACCTGGAGGAACAGGAGAGCTCCAGCTCCCAGGCCACTCATGCCTACACCTACAAAACCATTCCTGTGACCACATCCTGATTGTGGGGCTTCCTCTGAGTCCTTTAACATGTTCTATCCACACATTGCAAAGGAATGATGCTGTGGGAGGCTCTGATGAAGATAAGATCTGGCCCTAGTGCTCTGGTGGATGCATGGGGAAAAATAATACTTACCTTCTCTATCTTCATGAGGATTAATCATGCACATTCATCAACCCCACATCCTCTAAAGCTGCTGAAGGGTATTTGGAAAATGTCCTTAATAACATGCTTGAACTTTTGGTCAGCCCTTGAATCGAGCAGGCAGTCGGACTGGATGATAGGTGGTATACCTTCCAACTGAAATATTCCATTCCATTCCATTCCATTCCATTCCATTCCATTCCATTCCATTCCATTCCATTCCATTCCATTCCATTCCATTCCATTCCATTCCATTCCATTCCATTCCATTCCATTCCATTCCATTCCACTCCATGTTTTAGAGAATCACAGAATATTCTGAGTTGGAAGGGACTCACAAGGACCATGGAGTCCAACTCTTAAGTGAATGGCCCATACAGAGATCAAACCCATGACCTTGGTGTTTTCAGCACTGTGCTCTGATCAACTGAGCTAATCTCAGGGTCCATTCCATTCCATTCCATTCCATTCCATTCCATTCCATTCATTCCCCTCCCAGGCCCAAATAAACTTCTCAGTCTGTTTTCCCACTGCTCAGCCCACTGTTGGAGTCCAGTTATTCACGTGGCTGAGGACTCTTGTAGTTCACCAGGAGACACATTACACAAATAACTATTTTTGTCTCCTAAGGAGCTGTGCCTGATGTTCTCCTTTATTCTCTCACCTGTTGTGCTGTCAAGCAAACTGCAGGTTTCTTGTTCAGCCCTCAAGGCATAATGACTCATCTGAGAACCAGAATAACTCACCTGACCAGCTCTACCCAAACACCCCACAAGGTTCTTGGGGAGAAAGGTGGGTATTGTCAAGGTAATTGCTCCAAAAGCTTTGCTCAGAGGCTTGGGAAAGGCTTTTGAAGCGACCTAAAATGATTAAAACCCCATGATATCACAAAGTGCAGAATATTAAACTCTCCCAAGTACTCTGAAAATCTGGGAAATACAAAGGGAAGCCTATATTTTTGGATTGGTGTGAGACCTGACAACTTCAAGAGGGTTTCTCATCTCTCAGATGTTCCCATGGGGCTACATGAGGTTCTGCAGACGCTGCCATGGGCTCAGGCAAGGGCAGGGCCACCTTGGCCACCTTCAAAGCCAAAAGGATTCACCACCCAAACTGCTTTTGAACACAACAGCCAAGTCCAGGTCTGTAAATTCAGGGCACAGATCAGATCCCAGCTCCACCACTGCCACCTGACTTGGATGAGGCAGGAAGACAACTGCCCAGCAGAACTTAAACCATCTACCTAGATAAACTATCTACAGGTGATGCTACCTGGGGGACCAGCATGGACCTTGATGCTCATGAAACATGGAAGTATTCACCCAACACAAGGAATGGGAAGCAAAACACCCCAGTGCTGGCTTCTGCATTGCTCCAGCTGGGCATTCTCCACCCTACACCTCCACCCTAGTAAGTTTCAAGCAAGTTCAAATACACTGTGGTATTGACTTCAAAAAGGTGATTATCTGGTTTTCAGGTTGTATATAAATGAAATTGGGAAGGTTGTGGTTATTCCCACTGATAGTTAAGCAGCTTCCTCCCTTCTTGTCACACCCTGACCCAAATTTCCCAATGGCTGAGAAATGGCACAAAAGGAGTTGTTCAATTGGCATGGAGGGGAAAAAACCCCATGGTGGATGTCAGGCAGGCCACTTTAGGAAGCCCTGGGGAAGAGCCAACCTTGTAGGCATCCTGAGACATGGGAAAGATGTGCACCAACTGAAAAAGTGGCTGGAAGAAATGCACCTTCACTGCTTGATGTTTGAAGGATTAATTGTGTCCTACACACTGAACATTTTGTTCACACACACATACAAAATTTCTGTGCCAAACGCCACAGTGGGACCAGGTCAGCACATGCACCCTTGGCTTCGAAAGACACACTGAAAATAAAAACTGTTCACTTATATTCAGCAGACCCATCTTCTGGGTGTGGTTTTCTGCAGACAATCCAAGATGTTGCAAATTCCAGAAACGCAGCTGGCCACAATAAAACTGTTGTGAGGAACGAGAATATTGGTATCACCATGCACCAAAGTCCACCAAGAAAAGCCACTGAATATAGGACAAAGCAGTCAGATCACAATCCCAGGTGATTTGACTGGTGATCTTAATAAAGGTGATCTTAATAAACCAGCTTGTCTCCTGGCTCCAACTCCTGGCCTGGGGCTTTCGCCCTGTTTACCTTCCTTGCCTTTATCAAGCACTAATATTGAAAACCAAATCGTTTTTAAAATAAAATTGCTACACTAAAAACTGTTGAAACATCTGCTGAAGATGCAAACGGTCCAAACTGAGTAAGGCCTGAACACACTCACATGGAAACTCACCAGCACAGCCAAGCTCAGTATTTCCCCAAATTTCTGACTAATTGCAATTGATGAACAACTTTTTACTAGTACCTTACTGAGGGGGATTGATATCTCCAGAGTGAAAATATGACCCCCAGCAACAATCCCAGACATTTCTGGTGGCTTTGTGTCCTGTAATAAAGCTGTTTCATGCTAAAATGGACCCTCTCTGCAGACCTTCTGTGGGAGCTGGGCTGCTCACACCAACCTCATGGGTGATGCTCAGGGAGTGGGTGAGAACATGCAGGTAATGATTGTTGCTTAAAAAACCACCCAAGCAGCAAAACCCCTTCACCAGCATCATGGGAAAGCCCATAAAAACCCATTCCCAGACTCCAGAGGCAGCTGGAGTCCAGCAGAAAGCCCCGGCTTGGCACTGGTGAGATGTGGCACTGCTCTTCCTCCATCCTGCACCATGCACAGCTCCTGCTAAACAAACCCTGCTGCAGGAACAGAACTGACTGCCCAAGCTGACAAACACTAAAGAAACAGCTGTAATGGCACAAAGTCTCTGCCCTTTGCCTCTTGCTGATCTGATTCCCCATCATCTGGCCCTGTTACTCTGCCATGCCCTCAAAAAACCAAGGCTCTTCCAGTCTTTCCCCTAACAGTCCTTGAACTCTTGCTCACAGATCTTATTTGGGCTCCTCCACCTGCCTTTTGTGGGCTACACTCACCAGCAGGAGATGGGACCTCTGAGCCACACTTTGGGACTGGGAGGGAAAACGCCATCCTCCAGAGATTGATTCCCAGAAGCTGCTCAAACCCATGCCAATCCTTCTGGCCAAGCTCTGCACCTTCTCAGGAACAGCCAGGCTCATGCACATTACCACTGCCAGCAGCCCTCCTTCAGAAACTAGCTGTCAAATGTAACATTTGCATTTTAATTAGCAATAATCATATGTTTCACTTACACTGCAATTTTCACCTTTGCAGTGAGCTCTTTGAGGCATGAACTAATTAATCCTGCTGCCTTTGCCAGCTCAAGAGTTAATATTTTCTGCTGCTTCAGTGCAAGTTTGAAAATCCTATTTGCAGAAAAAGAAGATAAGTTTCCCCAGTGCAGAAGCCATAAATGGAAACACAGTGATCACCTACGTGGTTGCTCTCAGGGAAGATAAGTATGGGTGAAGTGGGCTGTGCTGGTAGAGATGCAGATCAACCCTGGCAGCAGCACAAGTTTTAAGTGTCCTGAAGATATCAGTGGATTTTGGATAGGATTCATGTCCAATCATACATAAAAATTTCAATATTCAATGTACAGCATTCATAGAATGCCAGAGGAAAAACAACAGGAAGCTGGCAGAATTCTCAGGCCCCCAAAAACCTCTGAGATATTCCTAGGATCTGCACTTAGGAGATCCCTGGATCAAGTTGTGGGGTGTCCTTCAAATGGTTCCTCAACTTTGATCTTACTCTTGGTCAGAACAGAAAACAGCTGTTGTGTAAATAGGCCCTTTTTGAGGATTTTCTGCTGTGGAGGTTTTCACACACCCCATTTGTGCTGCTGCCAAATCTTCCCATTACGCAGAATTTTTGCGTGCACTCCAAGTATCTCCCTAGACCTATTCCAGAAAAACCACTCCAATTTTAATAAGGAAAACCAAAGACTTAATTATTTTAATAACTCAAAACACACCTTTTAATAAAAACCCCAACAAAAAACCAACCATAAGATTACTCTAAATATCTTAGTAGGGTGAACTTTCTAATTCCTTCCTTCTCCAAGTACTACATAAAGCTATAAGAACATCAGAAACTGCTATAAGAATGTCATGCAGAAACCCCAACCCCTTTGGCTCTGTTCCTTCCCTTCCCAGGTCTGTGTCCACCTTCCCCAGCCCTCTCCAATCTGCAGAAGGGACACCAAACACCACTTTGAGGTCTTCTTCCACCAGGGAAAGTAAGGTTTTCTCCCAGATTTACCCTAAACCAAGATGTAAGGTTTTATCTACACTTGTGCTGTAATACAGGACCAAAGGACCTGATGGACTTGGAAGTAGGAAGTTTACAAGATCTTTCTGGACTACCTGGGAAAGGACCAAGTCTGTGTGGTTGTGTTTTTTGGACAACACTGGAGGAGCTACACTAGCCAAGGATGTGCTAGATAGCTTGTGACACACAAGGATGAAGAGGAGGAACACTGAGGGCTCTCAGAATGGCCCTTAGAACTCCAGGCATGCTATGGAAACCCATCAGCAAGGCCCAGGCTCAGAGGAAATGGCTCGTGTCATCCCTTCCCTTCAGCACTGACTGGCCTGTTCACCCAAACCTGGAAAGATGGAGATCTCAAAGGTAAATCAAGTCTCACAAAAATGAGTGTGGGAAGCATCACAGGCATCACCCATTCTTCTCTACCCAAATGGAAAATGAGGGTGACAAGGTGTTGTCTCATGTGAGGTGAGGGGACACCTCCCCCTGCTCTCAGTAAGCAGCAACAGCTCTCCACAGCAGGCAGCAAAGCAGTGAAGCATCCCCCTCCCAGACCTCCTGACACCCAAGCAGGTGTCTGCTTCACATGAGGCACTGCTGCTTCATGAGGCCGAGCCCAAACAGAAGTCCCAGAGAAAGTTACACCTACACATTAGCTGAAGGACTTGATTTCTTCCTCAGCAGTCCTCTCCAACCATAATTGAGCAGGGCTTGCTCCCTAAATGAGGAAGTGTCACCCAGCAATTACAGGCAGAAAAGTGAACTGGTTTTCTCAGAGCTGCTCTTTGGTCATGGGCAAATCACCCCACTTAAAGTTCTACTTTCTTCCTCCATCAGGCAGGCACACATCAACATGTACTCACTGGCAAAGCCAGTGTCTGTCTCTTGCTGTCTCCTTCTCTTTTGGAAACACAGAAGGTGTCTGCAGCATCAGCCACCACCCACCTGCCCCAAGAGATCCCCAGCATGGTGGACAACCTCAGCCAAATTCAGTGCACAAACTGGCCCTGGGCTAGGACACGAGCAGGACAATGAGATGGAGAGCCCCAAACAGATTCCCAAAATATGGAACTGTTGGAGCAAGTCCAGAGGGGGCCACGAGGTTGATAAAAGGACTGGAGCACCTCACCTGTGAAGACAGGCTGAGAAAGTTGGGGCTGTTCAGCTTGGAGAAGGCTGTGTGGACACCTCACAGCACCTTCCAGTGTCTGAAGGGAGCCTAAAGGGAAGCTGGAGAGGGACTCTGCATCAAGAACTGTAGTGACAGGACAGGCAGTAATGGGTAAAAATTGAAAGAGGAGAAATTCAGACTGGGTATTAGGAATAATGTTTGTACTGTGAGGGTAGTGAGGCACTGGCACAGGTTGCCCAGGGAGGCTGTGGATGCCCCAACCTTGGCAGTGCTCATAGCACATAAGGCCCTGAGGAACCTGTTCTAGGGGAAGGAGTCCCTGCCTATGGCAGATGGGTGATTTTAAATGTCCATTCCACTCCCTTAAGAGTCTATAATTTCTAAAAGTCCTTCTGGAGTCATCCCTCTTGTTTTCTTTCAGATCTTGACCCAAGGATGGGCAACTCAAGTGAGACACAGGCTGTCCACCAGCACAGAAGAAATGAATTACAAATTCAGTAAAGAAATCCTGCCAATCCACTGATTCTCCTGCCCTATCTGGCTAGCCAAGAATTTGGGACATTACATGCTCCCTGCTGATGTCACTGGACTTAAGCCAGCAGGACAATTTCACTGCTAACTTCAGTTATCTGGACCCAGTGACAGCCCCTGCCCAAGACCATGATCCCTTCCCACCTGCTTCTGCAGCATCCACCAGGGAGGATCTCCTGGGGGCTGATCCCAGCAAGTCAAGCACCACTGACGCCTGCAAAAAAATGTTCTCTGGAAATGCAAAAGAAATCTTCACAGGTCATTTGATTTTTTACTCTCCATTAAAACTGAGCTCCTCCATGCATTGAAATCTGCTGTTACCCAAGAGACAGCCTTCACACACTGCCTCACCTTTGCATTGGCAACATGGCACTTTTCCAGCCATGACTACAAGACATGGACATGGAATGACAAGACCTTAAAGCTCATCTCATTTCATCCCCTGCCATCAGCAGGGACACTTTCCACTGTTCTAGGTTGCTGCAAGCCCTGTCCAACCTAGCCTTGGACACTGCCAGGGATCCAGGGGCAGCCACAGCTGCTCTGGGCACCTTGTGCCAGGGCCTCCCCATCCTCACAGCCAGCAACTCCTTCCCAAGATCCCATCTAACCCTGTCCTTCCTGGTGGGAAGCCATCCTCCCTTGTCCCTCCAGGCCCTTGTCAGGACTCCTATGTTAGCACAGCTAGGAATGTTCTTTACTGCAGGCAGTATGATGCAACCAAGGCCCAGGAGTGCACACCCACCCTGCCACCACA
Source organism: Acrocephalus scirpaceus scirpaceus (assembly GCA_910950805.1). NCBI lineage: Eukaryota > Metazoa > Chordata > Aves > Passeriformes > Sylviidae > Acrocephalus > Acrocephalus scirpaceus. The sequence continues at coordinate 1,452,196 of OU383776.1, forward strand.
TGCTGCTGTTTCTGCTGGTTGAACAGAAGGGCAAACCAAGTCATCTCCCTCACCACCAGCTCCTCAGGGAGGACAGGACAAGGGTGCTACAAGCAAGGTGTAGGGATCATCAGGTGTGATCCACACACCCTGCCTGCTCATTCATTGCTCGGTGGACCACCAACATGACCAGCAGCTGCAGAAGCCTCTGAGGGCCCAAACCCTGTCCCAAGTTCCTGCTGCACCTGGTGGGGCACAGACACAAGCAGTGGAAAGAAGGCAAGTCCTGTTTATTACCAACAACACAGGTCTTTGCTTGGTGATGATGGGTGACAACCAGCCAGGTGTGATCTCCACACCCTGCCTGCTCTGTCACTGCTTGGTAGATCAGCAACCCGACCATCAAGTGCAGAAGCCTCTGAGGGTCCAAACCCTGTCCCAATTTCCTCCTGCACCTGGTGGGGCACAGACACAAGAAGACAAGTCCTGTTTATTGCCAACAACACAGGTTTTTGCTTGATGATGATGGGTGACAGCCAGCCACCATGAGAGAAGGGAGGGTCAGGAAAGAGGATTTTCAGCTCTCCCTCTCCCACGGCCTGGAGGAACGGCACCAACCCACAGAGTTCTGGTTCTTGTTAATGCCCTTTACATAAGGGGAGCCTGGGATGGAGTTCCTGCCAGGCCTTTCATGTACCAAGAGCTCTGCTGGCTCCCTCAATATGCACCATACCAGAATTATTTTACTTAATGAATTGCTCTCAGAAATATATCAAAGAGCTTCCTACTCGCCACAGCCTCACAAGGGGAATGCAAATAAAGTATTATATAAAAACTTCCCACCGGCTCTTTTTGGGGAAGAAAGAAAAAAATTCAAACATAAAAGGGTTTAAAATTATTCCATTATCTAAACCTTCTTCATTTTTAGAGGCAGTAAGGTGCTCAAATAGTATTTTGAGTACCTGGTCTTTGCTCCAGAGGCTCACATGTGGTGAGACCTGTCAAACTTCCTGGGGGGGTTTAGTGGAACATGGCCATGCCATGCAGCAAACAGAGAGATCCCAGTAGGAAACAAGAATTACAGATGAGCTGAATGTAATTTTCTCAGCACATGAGTTCACATAATAATTTATCTCAGGAGATTCCCCCATGAGCAGACCATCTTCTCACAGCCACCCGCCCACAGAACTGGAAAGACCAGGAGGTTTCAGGGTGAATTTTCTCTGTTTTTAAGCCACTGCTTTCTGTGGGATCCCCATGTGCCAGCCTATGGGAACTGACATCCATCAAAGTGTCACACAGCTGCCAATACATGTCTCACCAAGTAGTGAAGAGCAGGACAAGTCTGGGGTGCTCTTTTCCAGAGACACCCAACAACATCAAACCCCAGCAATTTAGGAATATCCTGGACTGCAGGTTGCACCAGGTCAGTTAATTTTTACCCTTACATTGTATTTTATTCAGAAATTCCTCTCAGCCCCACACTTGTACAACAACCAGTAGATGCTTATATACATACATACAATATATAAATGCATAATACCCACACACACAAAATCTTTCTTTTATTTTTCTTAACTTTGCTAAGGGTTAAGGATCATACAGCCCAGAATTTCAAAGTACTCAGGGAGGCATAGGGGGGTTTTCAGGCATAGGAAAGTCATCTCTCTAGGTTCCCTATAACCTTTAGAAAGCCAATTACATCTGAAAAAGCAAGCCTGAACTACTCTGTCTTCACAGAAAATGAACCACATGCTGAATATATTTCCAGGACTAACCCAGATTTCCATATAAATGCCCTTTCTGACGGCCAGGTTAGAACCACGTGAGGCATACCACGGTCACTGATACATAACCCACATTTTCACATTAGCTGAAGCCAGCAGAAATCTCACATCCAAGTATTTTTCAACTAAGACTGGCAACGCAGAGATCTCAGCTGGAAATACAATAGGAAATTTTTCCATTTTCTGCCCAAATCTCTCAAAGACATAAAAAACTGCAACAAAAAAAAAAACATTAGAAAACCCCCAACAAAACAAACAAAAAAACCCAAACCAAAACAAAAAAACCCAAACCAAACAAAACCAAACAAACCCCAAACAAAACAAAACAAATAACCCAAAACCAAACTCCTTCCTTCATTGGGAAATAATTATCTGGTTTCTTCCTTAGCAGGTTTGAAAAGTGATTGATAATTTTAATTCAAGACAAACACCTTATTAATGAATTTTTTAAAAAATATTGAAATATTATAGTGAAAACAGCCAGAAATGGTAATAAACTTGGTCCTGACCAGCAGCGTTTCACTATGTAGCAGTGACAGTGAGAGAAATGCTTGCCCAGACAGAGGAACAATAGCTTGCAGCTCCTCTTTGGTGCCAAGGAAAATTTGTTACTCACAGTTAAAGGAAGCCAAACATGGAGAGAGATAATTACTAGCTCTGCTGCAGGCTGGGAGAGAGCCCAAACACGGGGTAAGCAGCTTGGGCATCAGCAATGGTGTTTGTGTTTAGGAAAGGAGCTCCCTGCAGGAGATCAAATACATTTAACTGCCAGGGAGAAAAAAAAAACAAAAACCAGCAAGAAAACCAAAAAATCCCATGTAAGCTGAAACAGAAGAGTGCATGGCACCAGGCAGATGGAGGATGTCAGGAAAGTAACACCCATGCATGACTCCTGCATCCGCCTGTGGTCCCCACCAGCCACTGGCACCTCAGCAGAGCCCTGGGGTGAAGAGCCAGGGACCTTTTTCCCCAGGGAAAGCCCAAGGAAGCCTGATGGAAATGGCCAGCCTCCCAGCTGAACATCCACCAGCTGTCTGCAGTGCTGGGAGGGAGCCTGGGAGAGGTTTTGCTGCTGAATATTTTGAAGCAGAACAAAGGTGTAACCAATGAAATCCACAATTCCGTCTGGCACCTTCAGGAGCTCATGGGAAGCAGTGCCTCTGTGCAGCACACACCCTCCTACACAACAACACCCTGCCTTTGTTGGGTGCAGGTGCTGGTAGAGGTGGTACCAGCATCCCAGGGCCATGGCAGGGAGGGGATGAGCTCCCATCCCTCAGCCAAGAAGTTCCAGCACGGCTCCATGTGGGAGGAAGCTGTGCCCAAAATGAGACCAGAATTTCACACCCTGCTCAGACTGGCACAGCCTCTTGTACACCCTGCAAAGGGCTCCAAAGTTCCCCCTCATGGACCCCACACATGAGATTCAATCTGGAGGACATCAAGCAGAGCAAGAGCATGAAAAGCACCAACTTGAAGCCACTTCTCTGGGTGGGACATCCACCAGCCACAGGAACTGGAAATGCTGTTTCCCCTTCCCTCAGACACCTCAGTTTCACATCTCCTCAGGCAAGTGCTGCTCTCACAGAGCTGATGGTCTCACAGGGACACAGCAGCTTGTCAACTGGACAACAATAATCAAACACAAGCCCCCAGCCCTCTTCTATGGGGGTACTCCTATGAGGAGGGACAGCCCCCTTCAGCAGTGCTGTGTAAACACTCCTCACTTGTGTTCACACCACATCCACGCACCAAAACTGACTCACAACTGGTTCCTGTCACTGCACGACCAACACAGCTCTCAGCACGTGCAATTCTGCTTCTTCTGCCAGCTCACCCTCTCAGCTGTTTAATGCTTTTCCTTGTAACACCACATCCTTGTGCTGCAGCATGCAACAGAGAAGCCCAGCTACACAAAGATCCCTCATTTTGGCTACATCTCCTGCTTCCAAGTCAGCTCTGAGGCTCCTAACAGCCTCCTCACACAGGTGGCAATAAGAAAGTCTGCAGGGATAAACGTGACACTCCTTATTTTTTCCCCTTTCAGCTCCTGGTGAAAGCATCAAAACACACATCAGGATGTTGCCCACCTCCCATGGTTTGGGCAGGAACGAGCTTTCAGATGCCAAGCAGAGGGACACGTCTCCCTTTTATGGAAGAGGGAAAGCTGGCAACACCTCCCAGTGCAAGGAATAAAGGCAAAGGTCCGGGGAGGAGGAACCAAACACAAACCCTACCTGGTTGTGTTCGTGAGACGACGAGCCCTTCCCTCGGGATGGGGAACAGCTGCCATCAAGCTGCTCGCTGCAATCCGCCGTCCACTGCAAAAAAGGGATAAAAAAAGGGATTGTGTAAAATAATAGCTGGGCTGGGCAGAACTGCTGCGTCAGCCCACAGAGCACAGAAAACACCGTCCGGCCGCGGGCATCGCTCTACATGTGCGGCACTCCCTCCTTTCTGAGGATGATCCCAAAGGCTTTGGCTTGGAAATGCTCCACCCGCTGACAGTGGGCAGAGGGAAGATGCAGGAACAGCTGTAGGAAAGCACTTGATGTGGTGCTTTGCAATAAAAACCAGCCCAAATACCTCCTTGCTGGCTCTGACAGTGTTTGGAATCCCAGGTGTGTGATACGCACCAGGGTGACTTGACTTTATCACTCATTTCCACGGAATTTTTTCATGGAAAAGTTGGAAAATTTCTGCTTTTCCCAACTCTGTTTGCTTCAGGGACAGATACATGCCCTGTGCAGCCAACAGCCTGTGTTTTCAACTCAAACAAAACAGAAAATGAGCATGGAAGTTGTAGGTTTGACCACTGCCAGATGTGGCCATAGGGGATCAGCAGATTCTTAGGCCAGCTTGCCCCAGGGTTGGGCAGCAAGGTGCCTCCACCAAAATAATTTAATTTGGTGACATTTGTTGCCTTTTATTTCCTAAAGAAACATAGGGCTGCATCATACTGGTGAAAAAAACACCCAATTTTCACTAGAAAAACATGAAAGATGCTGCTTAAAGTCTCTAAAGCCATTTTGTCACTCTTTCAACAAAGTGGAGGAGGTCTTCCATGGTCTTCCATGCTGGAAGCACTTGGCTGCTCCAGAGACACTCAGTGCTTGGTACCATCATCAAGGATGATGCTCCAAGAAAATGAGAAGTCATTTCCATGCAAACAACCACCTGAGGGCTCCCTGACAGGTATGGATGAGGCCACAAAGTAAGAGCCCTCACTACAACTGATCCCTGCCCTCATCAGAGAGCCTGTTCTAGCTCAAAAATGGGGGCATTTCAGTCTCCCCTCATTAAAGAGCTGCCCATCACTCTCCTGCCCCTTCTGCTGACCCCCCTGGACAGGCTCATGGTGACATCACTCTTGAGAGCCTTTTAGATGTATCTCTAGCTCCTCTAACAATTTTGAGTACCACACGCCTGCAAAGGTCTCTCAAGGTACAAGCTCACTCATTATTATCTCCACAGCGAAATAAAATTCCCATTTTCCTCTTTTTTCCTGCTGGGAGCAAGGTTAGGGACACCCCCATCATGGGAACATCCACATTTTGGGATTCTCTGAAGTGTGATGGATTCAGCTTCCCTGGGAGCAGTGTGGAAGATGTGCTTTTCCTTCCTTCCCCCAGCAAGGACATCAGTTGTCCAGGGATGTGGTACCATCCAAGCAACTCACACACACACACACGGGTGAATGGATTTATCCACTCTCAGGCAGGGAAAACATCACAGCCATAAAGAAACAAAAACTGCAGAGAGATTAAGTAACTTGCCCAACATTAAAGATTTAGTTGCTGGCAGAGCCTTGCAGTTAAAAACAATTTCCTTGGTCTCAGCCGAGTGCCTTTCCCTTATATCCATCTTTCTCCCTCTAGCTCACATTAAGAGGGAACGTGCCACCTTCCACCAGGGCTACTCCAGTCAGCTGCAGGATATGTGCCTGTTTATTCCTTGCTTTGCTAAGAACTGATCAGGAAGAGAAAATTAGAAATAAAAATTCCTGATTGTTTCTTATAGGTATAAACAAAAAAAAAACCTTTGTGAGACAAGAGATATTTCCTTCTTAGTGCATCCATTAAGATATAAATTGATAAATACAACTGACCTAAAGCCCATCCTCACTTTTTGTCCAATACAGAGCCCTAGAAATACAAAATGCTGCACTTTGATGGATTTTCAAAATAAATCCTAATTAAACTTCTGCATCAATGGTCTGGGGTACAACCTAATTTAGCTGCTTCATTTGACGTGTCTCTAAAAGTGGTTTAATTAAAAGATTCAGTGTTCAGATCTTTCATTATTATGAATTTTTCGTTTAAAATAAAACCCAGCCATCTTGAAAGAGAACACTTTTGGAACTGACATTAAAAACCCAGCAGCTCCTTTTTTCCAGGGCAGGCCAGGAAGGAAAGCTAAAATGCCATTTCTACAACTGGAAGACGGATTTGGTTGTTGCAATCAAGGATCTTAGTGCAAAAAACATACAGGGGCTGCCATGAGAATTAGAAATTTTTGTCCTTAAGATGCAGAGGGAGCCTGGGCTTATTGGCAGACAGTGGACAGGCTGGAAGAGGTTGTAAAACTTTTGTCTATTAATTTATTCCTAATTCAATACTACTTTTGAACTTGACACGTTAATAAGCAGAACTTGTCTGTTTGACCTGTAGCCCCTCCAAAGCGTCACTTCAAACACAGACATCTTCCAGCCTTGGGTTAAAAAATACACTTTGGATCACTAGATATTTTTAAATATATTTTCTCCCACTCCTAAGGGCTTTGATCCTCAAATTGTAAAAGACCTCTTCACCAAAATCTATTCTTAAAAAGGTTCCTTTGTTTGGTAATTTCTTTACACTGAGATGATATAAAACAGGTCCAGAGCTCTGGGTCAGATCCTCAGCTCCAGCAAACCTGCAGAGCTCAGAGAGATCAGATCAAATACAGCTGATGGGATATTATCCCAGATAAAGATGGGATCCTTCATGTACAGAATCACAGAATGGTTTGGGTTGGAAGGGACCGACATTAAACCCCATTTCATTCCATCCCCCTGCCATGGGCAGGGACACCTTCAGCTATCCCAGGTTGCTCCAAGCCCCATCCAACCTGACCTGGAACACTTCCAGTGATGCACCTTGAGACCATAAAAAACCAAACCAAGCAGGCTGGAGACCTCAAACACCCCTGAACAAGCCAGCTGCCCCAAACCCAGCATTTTATCCCATCCTGCTTCCCATCCAAACCCTGCAAAACCTGCTTCAGCTGAGAACACACATCCCCGACTTGGCCTACAAGCCACCAGGGTGGCCCCAGCCCCTCTCCCAGCCTGCAGTGAGCCTCTGACCCACCTGTGAGACGTGGGACTGTGTCTTTTCGCTCTCGCCGTCGCCCTCGGTCTTGTCTGTGAGCAGCCCCTGCACCTGGTACTCCAGCACGTAGCTGTCGATGAAGCGCTCCAGCTCCTCGATCTCCTGGGAGCGGCTGCTCCCCGCCTCCGAGGAGGCTGATGCCACTGAGGAGCTCTCCATCCCTTCAGGAGACACGCCGGGAACACAGGGGGCCTGAGGAAGCAGGACAAAAAGTAACAGATTAATTATTTCCCAGTGATTATTTAAAAAAACCCCAGCAGACAAAGCCTATCGGTTACCATGCGCACAGGATTTTTTGCTGTACATCTGCATTTCCAGTACAACTCATAATAATCCTAGGTGGTTGTGTTTAGGGCTTCCAGGCATGCAAAAGTTGTTCCATTTCTGTAATATTCCTGCATTTAAGGACAACAGACGTATTTCCTGGCCTCCTGCTTAAACCCAAACTACTGAAAACCTCTAGATGCACACATAAGAGAAATCTCACACTGAAATGCGTAATTTAATAAATCCAAATCACTATTTGTGCTGGATATGGGTGAGAAGCTGGAGGTAATGGACAAGGGTGAGGAGGAGGATGATAACTGAAAAGCTTCTCTAGGGCAGTGGCAGTAAATAATGCTGAGCTAATGGCGCGACTGTAAAACGGTCCAGTGAGGAGGTGAAACAGAGATCACACCAGAATTCACTTTCAAAACCTCTCGCTGCAGAAAATTGCCTCTGTAGAAGGCATAGGGGATTTATAATTCTCTTCTTCTTCCTACTTCTCCAGGGTTCAATGCCAGTAACACCATAAAGAAAGGAAACCACCACTGGGCTGGGCATGGCACTGAACTCTGCACCCTGTGACAGGGACAGCACCCAGGGAACGGCTGGAGCTGTGCCAGGGAGGTTTGGGTGGGAGATCAGGGAAAGGTTCTTCCCCCAGAGGGTGCTGGCACTGCCCAGGCTCCCCAGGGAATGGTGACATTCCCAAGGCTGCCAGAGCTCCAGGAGAGCTTGGACAGCGCTGCCAGGGATGCTCAGGGTGGGATTGTTGGGGGGTCTGTGCAGGGACAGCAGCTGGACTGGATAATCCTGGTGGGTCCCTTCCAGCTCAGGATATTTTATAATTCCACTTTTAGAAAGAACTAGGCCTTGTCCCAGTGTCTTGTGGTAAAAATCTCATATTCCTCCCTCCCTGCAGCTGGGAGGGAGAAGACATGGGAGCTGCCAGCACACTGCAGGACACAGAACAGCTTCATCCCTCACCCTCTCCTTCACCAGGAATGGGTATTTACAGTCTGCTTTGAGACAAGTATAAAATTGCTAAGCAAATTTGGAGTGAGTCACATGCCATCCAGAAGGGAAGGGGGAAAAAAAAAAAAATCTGTTCCCAGCTCATGTAGTTTCCAGCTCCTAAACCTAAACTATTTTCTCCTCTGTCACTTCTGAACAATTGTGGCTTCATTTGGAAACTGCCGAGAATGAGCAGTTCTGGCCTCAGGATTTCATCTGCTCAAGGAATTATTCCCAAATGTGCCCAGACTGTCAAAAAGGCTCATTATGTAGACCAATATCACACACTAGCTCCTGAACAAAAATCATATGCCATATTAAAAAGGACAAAGAAAAAAGAAGAAAGTCAAGAAAGAAAAAAGAAGGAGCCCCTGAGAGTGTGGAGCCGTGGAGGAGAGCATGCTTCTCCCCTTTTCACTAATTAGCACCAATTACCAAATGGAATGCACCAATTATCAAACAGGAAGTGCTAAAGAAAGGGTTGGGAGGACAGGAGGCTCCCATGAGCCCTGGAGGGGTGTGATGGCATGGAGAGATGGCACGAGGCAGGGGACAAATGATACGGGTGGCATCACTCAGGATAGAGTGAGCAAGGTCAGAGGTTATCCTCCATCTCACTGGGCCACACATTACCCAAAACCAAAGGGGTTTTTCTCCTATTTCAGGGTTTTTTGAGGGTGGCACTGCAGGAAATCACTGCCCTGGGGATGTTCCCCCTTAAATACCCAAGATAAAATGTGAAGTAGAGGAAGAACTACTGCATGCCTCACTTTTGGGGTGCTCACCACAGTGCACAACCAACATTTTGTCAAGTAGCAACTGGAGAGATGGCAAACTGAAAGGAAACATGTTTGTCAGAAGTCACCAGCTCCAGCAAACAAACACAAACCACATATCTGAGATATTTGTGGATCTCTAGTGGGAAACTCTAAAGCAAATTCATCTTGTGGTACCTTCACCTCTCTCTACAGGAAACCATCACTCAACAGGAAGAAAACTCCTGCTCCTCCTGGTGATCTGTGCCTGGAGCTGGTTTCTCACCTCACCTCGCCCCCAAAACACGTACAAAAAAGAGGTTTTCAAAGGAAAAACCAAACCCACACTTGAGCATCAAAGCATTTACTATCTTCCCACACTGAGCAAACAAATGTTGGTGAGAACTCTTCACGAAGCAGTGATCCCCCAGCTCTGTGCTGGCTCAGCACCTACCACAAAGGATTCCCAGACCCCAGGTACATTCCTTAATCATAACAAATAGAGATCAATATCAAATATGCTTTTTTTTTCCCCCCCACTTCCCCCTTCCATCCCCTCTACTTTGTCAAAGCACAAAGTTTGTAAGTTTTGGGTGTCTGAAAATCACTTTCCAAATCTTCCTTATCTCTGAGAGTGTTCAAGGCTAGGTTGGATGAGACTTGGAGCAACCTGCTGCAGGGGAAGATATCCCTGCTCATGGCAAGGGGGTAGAACTACAGGACCTTGAAGGTCTGACTTAAATCATTGTAGAATCCTGTGATTTTACAGAGCCCATGTTGTGCTCATTACTGTGACCATTAAAGAAGGAATCATCAGCAGAAAAAGCCAATAGATGTGCAAACTGCTTATTATAACTTAGTAATTATCAGCATTACTGTAATGTATAATTATTATTAATAGCTGTTATTAAGGGTGATCTAAATGGGGTTCTTGCTCTAGCAAGATTATAAAATTTTTTTTGGCAATTATACAGTTTTACTCTTCACCAGCAAACAATAAGAACAAGAATTTTTAATGACACTCATTGTAGGCTCATTCCCCTTCTCCCAAAGGTGCTTGCAGAACTTGTGGAAACAAGTGGTGAGCTTGATAGGTGAAGAACAGTAATGGAGAAGGAACCCACTTTGGGTTGGGAGGCAACAGGAGAGTGGAACGTGCAATCAAAATGGTTTAAGAAGCAGTGAGTCTGTGATGAGAAGAGCACAGGACAGTCATGCATTTCCATCACTGGAGGCAGGGTGAGAGGACCCCCCCACACACGTCCTCCCCCAGGGAGGAGGCTCCAGCCATTCCCCTCCACACCAAAAGCTCTCCAAAATCTGGACTGCAGCACCTGGCAGTGCCAGGACAGTACAGCAGGGCAACTTCACATTTCCTCACATTTCCTGCTCACTGAGACTCCAAGCCAGGCTTCCCAAAGCTGCTGCTGAAGCATCCCAGATTGTCCCCTGGGATGACATCCACCTGTGCGCCAGCCACACCAAGGGACTCCAGCCCCCAAAAGAAGCTTCTGGGCAAAAACATGCTGGCACAGCAACATTACACCAAAACTGCTACCCATAAAGAGATCTTCCTAAAACAACTCTTAAAGAATCATTGAATCATGGAATTGTTTAGATTGGAAAGCTCTCCAAGACCACCAAGTCCAATCATTCCCCTGGCACTGCCAAACCCACCACTGATCCATGCCCCCAGGTGCCACATCCACAAGGCTTTTAAATCCCCTCAGGTATGGGGACTCCACTACTGCTCTGGGAAGCTCTGCCAGGGCTGGACAAGCCTTTCCATGAAGGAATTTTCCCCAATTTCCAACCTGTCCCTCCCCATGCCCAGCCTGAGGCCGTTCCCTCTCCTCCTGTCCCTGTGTCCCTGGGAGCAGAGCCCGACCCCCCCGGCTGTCCCCTCCTGGCAGGGACTTGTGCAGAGCCACAAGGTCCCCCCTGAGCCTCCTTTTCTCCAGGCTCAGCCCCTTTCCAGCTCCCTCAGCCTCTCCTGGGGCTCCAGCCCCTTCCCCAGCCCTGGACACGCTCCAACCCCTCGGTGTCTCTCCTGTCCTGAGGGGCCCAGAGCTGTCCCCAGCACTGGAGCTGCCTCAGCACCAGCATCCCCAGGACCTTTCCCAGCTTTCCATCCCCTCTGCACCAGCCTTGAGCTGTAGCGGGCTGGGATGACTCAAGAGCAAGCCAATTCTTGCTCCAGTTCATCCCGACAAACATCCTGACCTGCTATGAGGACAACAACACACCTTGCTCCTGTGCAAGGTCCAACGTGATTGAGCACCAGGAAAGGGAAGGAAATAAAGAGATTGCTTTTCCCAGTGTTTTGCTTCTGCTGGATGGATGCTAAAAGCTTAAAATGCTTTTGCACACATGATGAGTTTCTTTGAAGGCTGTGCCTTCCCAAGGCAAGAGAAACAGGAACACGAAATTTTCACACACAACCAAAATGGTGAAAGTTGGAAGCGGATTTTCCTGACAACTACACAGCCAGGAGCTAATACCCAGTACCAATGCCTAGGTAAGGCCATTGGGAAAGATCTCTAAAATACAGAGTTCAGGCAGAACTACTTCATGCATGGGGCTTCTCTTCACCTGAACTGAAATTCAATTATTGAAATGTGTAACCACCACCAAAGCCCAATAAAGGACAAGTGCCCAGCCCACCTTTCCAACAACACGGCCTAAGCTGTTTAGGCTTGGCTGACTGACTTAATTTGGCATTTAATTGGAAACCCCATGTCTCTTCCTTTCTTATCCTTCAGTTAAACACTGAGAAAATCCCAGGCCATCCTCCATTCCTCCGTGACTCCACAGTGAAGTCAGGAGGAATGCAGAGCATCCTTTATGCCTAGAATATTTATTTCTCAGAAATGCCATCACAGGCCAGCTGCTGCAGAGACAGGCTGTGACACGCTACAGAGCTATCCTGACAGATCCCTGAAAGCCTTTGTCTTGCCACGTGGGATTTATCATCCCAGAGTCTTCTAGGAACAAGAGATGCTTCCTATAAAAGGCAGCTGCAGTGCAAATTCTTCACGTACCAATGCAGCCACCTGCTTCCAGAATGTTCTGTGGTAGGACATCCAGCATCCCTCTTGTGTTGGTTCTCCTTTGGATGTTTATAAAAGACTGATCCAGCAGGCCCCTCCTGCTCTGAGACACCTGGGACAAGAACTGAGGAACAGCTCAGCAGCTCAGATTTTTCTGTGCCCGAATGGGACGATGGCAAAACCAAACCCAACAGGGAGACAGAGGGAAAGGCCCCAGCCCAGTCCCAGACATCACATCCTCTCTCATGAGCAACCACCAACAACTTCCACATCTTTTGTGCAGGCTCCAGACTCCATCCCATTGCTCTCCTACCTCTGCCCCCTGCAGCAATGTTGGACATCACCTTGTGCAGGTGGAGATGGATATCCAGGGTGGGGTGACACCCTCTTCTGCTCTGTGCCTCTCCGGGGCTGGGCAGGGAGGAACAGCTCATGGTCAAACCCTCCATCATCACCTCCCTCACATTTCCTGCTCACTGAGACTCCAAGCCAGGCTTCCCAAAACTGCTGCTGAAGCACACAGAGAGGGAGGAAGCTCCTGCAGCCCCAGACAAGAGAGATGCTTTGGCCACACAGACCAGAGAAGAGCGGATAGTGCAGGACAACCCTTCTGCTTCTTATCTGCTTCTTATCAGCACCTTTGGGCCAGGTGAAACCCTCTGTGTGTCTCGACCCTGCAAACAACCATCCACCAGCTCATGCTCTGACAGCAGCACAGGCACAAGGACCTTTGACTGTCTGTGCCTGGGGCTGGAACTCCTGCCCATCAGCACGGCTCGAATCCCAGCACCTCCTTTTAATGAGCCCCTTCTGCAGCAATATTTTCCCTCTCCTCACCCAGCCCGTTTCCAACAACAAGTAATTAGCAATGTGTCTTTCTCAAGCGGTGAGAGCGTCTCAGAGAAGGAGATGAGCAGTTTATCTTTATTGCTGGCAGGCAGCTCTCTTACCCAGCCGCCCGCAGGAACAGTTACTATGGAAAATAAAAGCAGCAGAGATGAACTATGACTCCCTGTACCCAGGTACTGCTGCATCTCCACAAAGCATCATGTGTCTTTCTTGGATTTGCTGCTCCAAAGCCAATACCTTTCCAGATGTCAAAACATCAAGCACAGAAATGTAAATTATTATACCCCGGATCTGACTCTTCTCTAATTAAAACGTAAACACCTTTGAAAACCACATGAAGTGTTTGCTGCTGGAGCCAGCCTTGGGCTTTTCAGATACTGATGCATCCACAGCTGGCTGAGCATTTAATGCATTTCATCATCCCTCATGTCTCATGTCTGGTTTCTGGTACCTGGTGATGCAGAAAAGCCCCAGTGACAGGACAGGAGCCCACCAGCTGCCACGCTGCAATGCCACTCAGGAGCCTGGCAAGGAACACAGCAGGCAAGCAGCACGGTGCATTGAAACAGAGCCATCAAAACAAACACAGAAATAAATGGGGGGGAAAGGAGGGACAGAGAAGAGCTGCAGAATTCAACCCAGAACAGCCAGCTTCACCCAGCAAAAAAGGGAGAGGAGTAATCAGAAAGCCAGAAATCACTCATTCTCACCCAGACAATAATTTATTATGTAGCTTGTTTCCTTGCAGTAATCAACTCTTTGTGGTGGGGAAGTGAATCTTTTTTCTTTTCTTCTCTTTTAAAAAAACCAAAGCCACATCACCTTTAGAAACATAAAGTCTTTTAGTGTGTCAAATCTGTGCATGAGCTCGGTGTGGTTTTCCACCAGATGGGCTTCTTTGCCTGGGGGAAGACATTACCTTTGGCTTGTAATAGATATGATCAAAAAAGGAAAGGAAAGAACAATACACAAGGAAGAAAATCACTGTCTGAACATCAGGCGAGTGGAGGTGGGTTTATGGGCTCACCCTGTGGCAGGATGTTCCACTGCAGGGGATGTCAGGGCATGGAGACTGCTGCAGCACCACCCTGGCTGCAGCAGCAACAGCAAGGAATGCTCACAGATTTTGATACAAATTCAATACATGCAAATGCACCACCATTTCTAGATATAAAATCTGAAACAGGCCATAAAAAACCTCCAACCACCAACCCCTGAATTGTGAACAGCCTGAGTTTTATAACCTATTTTACACTGGTTCATGCTACCAAAGCTAGCTGTGACTTGAGCTAGAAATAATCGATTTCCACATTCCCCAACTTCTACTATAAGCTAATGGAATGAGAGCCCACATTATACCTCACCCTTGTTATTTTTTTACCTTTACAAGGATAATGTTGCCAGGTAAAAATACGGAAAAATTATCATGAATATCTGAAGAAACAGCATTTCAAACAGGTTCTCCTTTTCAGAGCTGCACTGTTTCTCTTTGGAGAGCACACAGCATCACTCTGGCAGCTGGACAGGATTTGATGGCTGCAGGTATCATGCTGGAAGACAGGAAGCAAGGATGTTCTCCTGCCAGATGAGCTTGCACATGTGCACCATGCACCTGTGTGTGCCCCCCTGCGATTGCAACCTGGCAGGCTGCAATCCTCAGGCAACCAACACCTGTTTTTTGCCCAGCTTTTTTGGTACCCCAAGGGATGAGCCATGATCCCATGGAAGCAGCAGCCAGGGTGCAAAAATCCCCGTGCAGGCAGCGCTCTGCAGGCAGAGAGCACAGCCCACATCCTAAATAAAAGCATCACAACCACGAGCTCATCCGTACACGTGCCGGCTGCCGCGCATCATCCTTTGTAAATAACTGAAGGGAAACCATTATTGGGATGCAATCTTTTCTTTCCAGGCACCCGGGCAATATAATGGGCACTTGGGCTGTGAAAAGCTCTGTAATCCTAAAAGACACATCCAGCTCTAAGTTGAGATGTCAGCCTGCTGAAGTAATCCATCGTGCTGATGGGAGGGACTGGGGGCGGGAGCAGCGAGCCCCGGACAGAGGCAGGGCAGGCATGGAGGCTGCTAATCCCTATTAAATCATGCCCGTGGTTCACTGGCAAAAAGCATTTTTGTGCCTGTACACCAGCTTGTAGCAGCACTCAGAGAACATACCTTGGCCACCAGCCAAAACGCTGGAGCTGCCACTCCCAGATGGATTTTATGCTAGGAGGAGCCAGCTGGTCCTCTCCTCCTGGGAACCATAGGATCACACAACAGTCTGGGTTGGAACAAATCTTTAAATGTCATCCAGTCCCACCCCCTGCCATGGGCAGGGACACCTTCCACTGTCCCAGGCTGCTCCAAGCCCTGTCCAGCCTGGCCTTGGACACTGCCAGGGATCCAGGGGCAGCCACAGCTGCTCTGGGCACCCTGGGCCAGGGAATTCCTGCCCACCCTCCCAGCCAGCAATTCCTGCCCCACATCCCATCTGGCCCTGCCCTCTGGCCCTGGGAAGCCATGGCCTGGCTGCTGTCCCTGCAGGCCTTGTCCCCAGTCCCTGGGCAGCTCTCCTGGAGCCCCTGGAGGCCCTGGCAGGGGCTGGCAGCTCTCCCTGGAGCTTCTCTTGTGCAGCTGAGCAGCCCCAGGTGTGCCAGGCTGGCTCCAGAGCAGAGGGGCTCCAGCCCTGGCAGCATCTCCGTGGCTCCTCTGGCCTGGCTGCAGCAGCTCCACGTCCTTGTGCTGCTGGAGCCAGGGCTGGGGCAGCTCTGCAGGTGGCTCTCAGCTGAGCACAGGGGCACAGGGGCAGAATCCCCCCTGCCCTGCTGCCCACGCTGGGGATCAGCCCAGGGCACGGGGGGCTCAGGCTGGGGCAGCTCCAGCTCTCACCCACAGCACCCCCAGCTCCTTCTCCCAGGGCTGCTCCCTCTGCCCATCCCCAGCCTGGATTGATCCCAGGGGCTGACACAGGTGCAGCTCCAGTAATTGGCCTTGTTAAACCCCATGAGGTTCCCATCCTTAAGGATTCTCACCTCCACCCCCACCAAGTGCTTTCCTCCATCACAGCTTTCCTCTTTTTTAGAAATGAAGCTCTTCTGTGCAGCAAGGACAGGAGAGCCTCTGGTGCATCCCAAATTCAATATTTCTGTAAGATGAGATAGGAATGAGGAAGCAAGATGCTTTTTGCAACATCAGTCACCTTCTGAGCTGTTAACAGCAAATCTTCCGTGGCTTCCTGCTGCTAAAACCAAAGGGAACAATCATTCCCAGCCTTGGGTAATGCTGCTGGTTGGATGAGGAAGATTTGAAGGAGAGACAATTCCCTCTGATCCACAGCTGGCTCACTCACAGGGATCTCTGTGCATTCTGCCTAACATGAATTTCTCAGCTGGAACTGGAAAGAGAAATCATTAAGTAAACCTGTGCCACATTGCAGAGGAAAGTGGAAAATAACTTAGCAAGTCCTCTCTGAGCTAGTTAAGCTCAACTGAACAGCTCCATGCACAAATGAGTATATTCAAAGATCTTCTGAATCTTTAAGTACCTTCAGTTCTAAAAAAACCATAAAAAAACCCTAAAAAATCCCACTCAACTACACCCACAAACAAATAAAATTTCCCAAACCTGCCTCTGGACCCCCACTACTCCACCACATTCTAATGTTCAAGTTATAAAAGAAGCAGCAGATTGGTTTTTACATCACAGCCACCCCAGGACCATCAGTCATTGACCTTACCAGTTCCCATACAGGCAGTAGCCATGTGATGAGATACTCTAAATATTCTACTGCAAAAGAACAGGATTTGGGGAAAGTACAGTTCCTTCTGCAATTCTGTACATGCAGAAGGGAAAGCAGATGTTTCCTTATGCTACTTCTGGTAATAATAATAATAATAATAATAGTAATAATAATAATAATAAATTGTCAAACAAAAGGCCTGGAGGAGTACATGGGGAAAGGGAATCCTGGAGGGTCAATGTCCAACACCACATGAACAGGTTCACCATGACAAAGGGGGCCATGGCCAGCATCCCACAATGCTCTTCCCAACTTTTGGAAGGCTCTGCTTGGCAGAGAAAGGCACTGCCTGAAAAACACCCCAGCAAGGCATTTGACTCTCTTATTTTAGACCCCAGAGAGCCAGTCACCAAAGCTTTACCTACACCCACCTGGGGTTGGACACTGTGCCCTCCTTAGCTCCTGCTCCTGGAGTCGTGGACTGGATGTGGCTAAGACAGGCAGCTTTCATCCAGCAAAGTGATTGCACTATGGAAAAATGACTCCCACTTCAATCAGAGGGACCATCTGAATTCAGCTGAGATCCCTGTGACTGCTGTGGGCAAAGAGCATCAATTAAGGCAGCTCTCACAGCTGGAGAAGATCACAGAAGCACAGAATGGTTTGGGCTGGAAGGGACCTTAAATCTCATCTCATTCCCCCCCTGCCATGGGCAGGGACACCGTCCACTGTCCCAGGTTGCTCCAAGCTCCATCCAACCTGGTCTTGGACACTTCAAGGATGTGGGAAGCCACAGCTACTCTGGACACCCTGTGCCAGGGCCTCATCACCATCACAGGGAAGATTTCTCCATGAAAGAGTTTCTTCCTAGATGCCCCTGCAGACCCTAAATCCACTTTTCAGCCTACAATGATCTCATGCCATGCTCTGCCACATAATTTCCCACTGCACTCAGGGAAACAAATGTGATCTCCAGATGGGCCCAGGTTTTGCACTGGGCTCCCAGCAGCTGTCCCAGGGAGGAACATGATGCAGCACAAGGCAGCACAGCACCCACCAAAGGTCTCACAAAGCCCAGGGGTGCTGCTGTGTGTCAGGGATGGGCTCCCTGTGAACCCACCACACTGACAAAAGTCACAGCAGCAGGAAGGCCCAGCCTAGGACAGGGGGAAACCAGACCCTCCAAACTTCGTACAAACAGCATGAACCAAGCCCACGACCTTAACCCTCCTCTCAAATCCATCCCCAGCTTTTAGCTCCTTCCAGCAGCTGATGAGACAGCTTGAATCAATTCACCAGGAAAACGCCTGGCTTAGGGAACCAGCCCAAAAATACCAAGCACCTCCCCAGACAGGAATTTTTGGGAGCTACTGGCCAGCCACCAGCCTCCTTTTTGAGGCTTGAAGTGCAATGTTTTTGCAATCACTCCCAGACTATCACTCTGTTGGGTGCTCTGCACCAGCAACGCCACTGCAGATCTCCAAAAATTCCCTTACAGGTGGCCGCACTCCACCTGTGGTTATTACCCCCCAAATTGCAGTGAGTGAGGAAGAAGCCAGCAAGGGTGTGGGAAGAGTAGCCTGCTGACCCCCAGGGTGTAAAGATGCTGCATGACCTTGCACAGCTACATTTATCACCCAGGGGACCTGGCTGAACCCCAGCAGGCAGGAGCAGGACAGGGAGGTGTTTGTTATTACAAAGCAAACAGAGAGACAGGTACATTCAGGACATGACAAGTAAACTGTTTTGAAATGAACATGAGCTTGGGGAGTGTCTATTTACCTCCACCAGCAGCAAGGACAGTTGGGACAGCTTTGGGATTCACCAACCCTGTGTTTTAATTTTCCCTGCTGTCGGTGTCCTTAGCCTCCCTTCTGCTAACCCCAGGTTTCAGACCACAGAATCACAGAATGCTTTGTGTTGGAAGGAATCTTCCAGTCCCAACCCCTGCCATGGCCAGAGACACCTTCCGTTATGAATATATAGTTAGACACTTGCTAAAAGTATATGTATGTGTCTTCTAAGTTTAATACCTCTTTGTATGAGTTATTGCATGTTCCACATAGTTAAAGAGTGCTACAATTATAATGCTGCACAGTAACTTTGTATGATTCGCACATGTGTAAGCAGTTAAGTTACAGTTAAAGAGTTGTTAAAGTATTAAAGATGATTTTTAATGAAAAAGAAGGAAAAAAGGGGGGGGGAGGTCTTTCTTTCCCCACAGAGGGCTCCAGACCAGAGCCCCGCCCCAAGCCCTGATTGGTGGACACACCCACCAATCATTCCAAGGCGGGAAAGAATGATCGGCTCCTGGTAGGAGCCAATAAAAACCCTGGAGAAGAAGCCAATCATGCCAAAGATCCTAAACCCACCAATCAGGAGAGGAACCGAGGGTATAAAAGAGAGGGATGACTTGCAGGAGCTCTTTTTCTGAGGGACAGCGCGTCCTGAGGTTGGGGCCCGTATAATATTATACGTGTTTGGGAACTCTGGCTTGTCGTAAAGAGCCTGGCAGACTAGCCCAGCTCTTTTGATGTTCTGGTAGTTGTTTTGTTCGCAATAAACTATTAGCTATTATTTTTCCATCAACATCGGATTTTTTGCCTCGTTTGCAACACCTTCCACTATCCCAGGTTGCTCCAAACCTCATCCAACCTGGCCTTGGATGCTTCCAGGGATGGGCCAGACACAAATTCCCTGTGCAACCTGTGCTAGGGCCTCACCACGTACTTTTTTCCCTGGTATCTACTCTAAATCTGCTCTCTCTCAGTTTGAAGCCATCCCTCTGCATCCTGTCACTCCAATACCCTCTCTCCACCTTTCCTGTAGGCTCCCTTCATGCAGTAAAAGAAAGCCTTGTTGAGTCCCAATGCTGCAGCTCATGTACTGGAGACAAGAACACAAAATTTGTCCCAAAATACCCTTGAGCTGCTCTTTGTGTCCAGTTGTTGCATCCACCATGGACCCAAATGTGTCACGCACCACATGTGTGACTGGGGTGTCACCAGCTCCTCCATCCTGCCTCGCTTCCCTCTCTAGTAAAACACAAAGCCTGTTCTTTTCTTTCATGGTACACTGAATTTCCACAGTTCCCTATTGTACTGCAAAATAATTTAAGACATTTCATCTGAGATTGAAACGGGACTTGACATTTTTTCGTTTCTTGTTCTCACTAAACCCAGCTAAAAATACTCTTACCCCCACAACTATCCTTGGCACCATGATTTCTCTACAGGCTAACTAAAAAAAAAAAAAGCTAGAGTCAGCAATAATTATTTGCAGAGGACAATTCACAGTCCCTGAGGATAACTCGGGGTAGCCACCCAAAGGATGCAGCAGTGCAATGGGATCGTGGGGGGAGCAGCATCAGCAGCCTCAGCAGAAACATCACAGCAGCACGACTGTTATTGATGTACCTTTGACTTCAGACATTGGGCTCTTCAGAGAGCCCAAACTATATTGCTTTGGGAAAAAAAAAAAAAAAACAACCAAAAAAAACCCCCAAAAAACCCCCAAACCCAAAAAAAACAACAAAAAAAACCCCAACCAAAAAAAACGGAAAGAGAAGAGGTAAGGGAGAATTTGATTAATCAAGAGACTGCTTAGTGATGACACTGAGATGGTGTCTCACATCAAAGGGTCTTGAAGGTAGAGCCTCACCATTCCCAGCTCTTGGGTGCCAGCACCGGGTAGGGATGTCCATCTGAGGGGTCTTTATGACCCATCAATTCAGCAGTAAAATTTAACACAGGATTGGAAAAGGCATTTCTGCAGTAAATTATACAGTATGAATGATAAAGAAAATAAACCTCATTCCTAGTGCTGAGGTAATGGCAGGACTTGGAGGCTTCAGAGGAAGATGTAAAGAATGCCAAGATAAACACCCAACTCTGGGGCTTGGGGCAGGTTCTTCCCACTCCTTCTAGAGCTTTTATAGAACCATGGAATGCTTTGGGTTGGATGAGACTCTCGAAGCCATCCAGTGCCACCCCCTGCCATGGGCAGGGACATCTTCCACTGTCCCAGGCTGCTCCAAGCCCTGTCCAGCCTGGCCTTGGACACTGCCAGGGATCCAGGGGCAGCCACAGCTGCTCTGGGAAACTTTGTTCCAGTATTTCCTGAGGACCCTGGTCCATGGGAACACCCTGCTACTGGTGCTGCTGAGCATTCCCACATGTCCATGACATCCAAAGGCCCTCC
>OU383776.1:1473701-1512632 GCA_910950805.1 Acrocephalus scirpaceus scirpaceus
AAATAAGAACCTTGTGGGCAGCCAGGTGCATCCTTTGTCACCCAGGCATGATGTGACACCAGGGGATGAGGGACACCACACAGCCACCCCCCCCTGCTCTCCATCCCAGGGACAGCCCCACCACATCCATGTTACCCCACCCACATCCCGTCCCATCCTGGTGGAAATGCAGATGTTTTCCACCATCCCCAACACCCCCTGCATGGATGCAACCACGCTGGGGAAGGAGATGAAGCTGAGCCAGCTGCCACAGAGGAGACGCCCTGGATAAGTGTCTGCACGTTGTGAAATACACCTGCAGCAGGTTCCTGGCTGACAGGTGTGGCAGGATTTGGTCCTGCAGAGACAGCAGAGGCAGAAGTTTGGTTCTGTCACCACAGGTTCTCCCACCACCTCAGAAAACCAAGTTGTTCTTCTCGTGGACCACAACTGCTGCATGCCTGGGGGACAGGGAGGATGAGGGTTGTCTCTGCAGGACAGGAGAGGGAGCAGTGGCCTCTCTGGAGTGAGCGCAAGACCAATCCCAGAGAACCTGGGCTGCCTAAAATCTCAGTGGCCCTTTGCCTGAGAGGACTCTCCAAGAGCTAACTCAAAGCAGCAGAATCTCAAATCTACTAATTTTCCATCACAAATTTTCTGCAGTCCATCCATGATAGAGACACCACCTCCCACTCCTGGCCACTGCTGAGGTACCTCTACATTTCAGAAGACTGACAATGACAATGCAAAATCCAGCAAGCCAGGACTGACCACGGCACAGCTCAAGGCAGACGTGAAAGAAACAAAACCTCCTCTTTTAGCAGGGAAGCTTAAACGCACAAAAGTTTTAAGAACACCCAATGTTGCTCCCATTTCAGTCTGAACTGGGCAGGAAACACACTTCTCTTAGGATCACCAGCAAGGCATCTATGTTCTAAGTGGATAAACATATATATATGTGCAAAAATGTATATAAATAAATAAAAATAATAATGATTGGTTTGCTACAGTAGCCCTTCATTTCAGATGACACAGTAATCTGCTAATTATCCTCAAGTGGCAGAACTGCCCCTTCTCCGAGGAGTTTCACAACAACATCCCCAGGCATTTATGGAGATTACTAAACCAGAAGCCTCAACACTTCCAATCTTCTGTTGTCCTTTCCCCAGCCTCATGCTACCCCAAACAGAGCAGCAAACTGTTAACTCTGAAACGTAACAAGGTGTAACATAAACGTCTCAACACTTCTGCCAAACTGAGGAACAGTGAAATCATTAATGGTATTTAGTTACTCCATCAAAACAGAAAGGAAGAATGTTAAATGTGCCCCAAACAGCTCCTGAAAAAGCTGCCCCCAGCTTTCATAGGAAACACAGGGTCTTGCCATACTTCTAGCTACATCTCCTCACAAATACACAGGACCCCAAAGACTCAACTAAGCAGCAAGAACACGAAATTACATAAGGTCCAGGAGGGTTTTCTTGCTGCTTTGCAGACACCTGTGGGCAAAATCTCAACCAGTGACAATTACCACAATTTCACACCCTTCCTGCTGGGAAAAGACCAAGCAGCAGCAAGGATGGCTGCAAGGAGACACAGGAGAGAGAGACACAAAATGAGGAAGAAGGGGAGAGTCGACACAGCAAAATTTGTCCTCACCAGGAGATCACAGCAGAGTGAACTCAACCAGTGCATCCCAACACAAGGATACTCCAGAGAGTGAAAAAAAAAAAGAGTATTTTTCCTCTAAGATGAAATGCTGAAGAGATAAAGCCCAGGACTCCACCATCTTCCCTTCCACAGTTTGGATCCAGGGCTAACATCCATCAAGTACATTTCCATGCTTTGCACTCCATCTGTCACGGCCCTCAGGAACTCTCCATAGACCATTCTCATCCCATTTGTGGATCAGGCTGGTTCAGCTATGGGAAAAAAACATGCCAAACCCAGCCAAGCCCCTCAGGTACCTCAGTCCTCCCCCAAACTGCATCACAAAGGCAGAGCTGGTGCTCTGTTCACCTCCACAAAGCCTCTCCAGTCTCCCATCCAGCTAGGTGCTGGACTTCACCCCTCAGCTCACCTGAGACAAGTCGCTTCCCTGCATCACCTTCACCTGCAGCAGCATCCAAATGCTGCTCCTCTGCTTTAAAAGCAACCTGAGATCTCATAAATGATAAAAAAAAAAAAAAAAATGCAGAGCCTGAGCTTCCCAAAACAGCTACTGCTCATCTGTGCCAAAGACAACACACTCAGTGCAGGGCAACCACAGCCTACAAATCTTACCCAAGGCTTGAGGGGATAAAATGCAGCACAAGGTTCTGCTCTTGGACCTCAGGTTCAGCAATGGCAGAGGAAAGCCTTTATGACCCTCATGTGGAAAAATAATGTTGGTGGACACAATAAAATAGCTTTTTCCACTCACTGGAGATGAAGTGTGAATATTTACTCGTAAGGGTCACATAAATCATAAGCAGAGTGGGAGGTTTCCTTCTCCCCACCTGCCAGAATCTGGATGCTCACAGGATGGTCCACCATCAAAAAAGCCTTCCTAGGTTTTGTAGAGAAGGCACTATTAAATGATCTGGTCTTATTTTGGTATCTTTGCATTGACAGAAACAACCTGGAAGCTTAGTCTGTCTTCTGCTTACCCCATCTCTTCCATTTCTGTTAACAAGGCTGTGATTTCAAGCTCCATCCCATACCTGCCTGAGTGGTGGAGAAAGAGCAGCAGAGATTGCTGGAGAAGGAACAAACGTGGCAACCATGGGCACATGGAAACAGCCCATTTGAGAGAAGCACCCAGGTTCTGGGGCCCTGGGAAACAGCACTTGCCCCTTTCCAATCTAATGGCATTGATGCCTCATCCACTGTGGGATCTCACTGGCGGGAATCTCACCCTTTCCAGAGAAGCCTGACCCTGCGAACGGCCCCTGGAGGTGAACCTTAGCGTCATTCCGTGGAAAAACAACTCCAAGGACGGAGTTTTGAGGCAGCGGCGAGGCCGCTGACACCCAACAACTGTGCCTCCAGCGTTCAGCATTGCTGGGGGGCAGCTGCGGCAAAAAACATCCCACGGCCGCCGGCTGCTCCGCTGCCACAGCATCTGTTGTCCCCTCCTGTCACCCACCACGGCCCCCGAGACCACGTGCGGCCAGAGTGACTCTGCAGGAAAACCATAAAATGACAACAAAACCGGGTCTCTGCCGAGCCCTCGCTCGCTACACCCCAACCCATCCCGGGGGGGCCGCACCTCCCGCGGGGCTGGCGCTTCTCCCCGCCGGGACCACCCCGCCTCGGGCGTCCCACGGCGGCCGTGCCCCCGCGGGGATGCTCGGCCGGCACCTTTGTGCTGCGGGCTCGGCGCTGCGGGCTCCGCCGCCGGTTCTGCCGGCGGGGGCCGGGCATGGCCGCGGCTGCTGCGGCGGGGACGCGCTGCGGTGCCTTGTGCTCTGCCCACGGGGGGCTCGCCGCGGGCGGGGCTGGGGGGCAGCCCTGCCCTTCTCCGGCCGAACGCAGCGGCCGGGAAGCTTCCAGAGGCCGGGAGCGCACCCGAACGCAGCCCCGGAGCTCTCGGCGGGGAGCGCCGCATCCCGGGGGGGCCCCACGGCCACGCACCGGCTGTCACCGAGCGGGGGGCACCCCCCCGGGGCGAGGCCGCCGCCACACCGCCGGCACCGAGAGCTGCCCAGAAACCGGCTCCATCCGCGGCACGACCCCCGCCACCCCCCCGGCGGGGTTCGCGTCTTTCCAAGGGAGACAAAAGCCGGGATGCGCTGCCCCCCTTCGCTCCCCCCCCGCCCCCCGGGCCGGTGCTGTGTCACGGCCCCCCCGGGCCGCGCTTACCGTGCGGGGCCGGGCGCGGTCAGTGCCCCGCTGAGGGGGTCATGGGCGCGGTGAGGGGCGCGGGGGGCGCGGGGAGCTCCGGGGGCGCCGCCCGGGAGGACGCTCCGGCTCCGGCTCCGGCTCGGCGGAGGGACGGGCCGGGGCGGCGGGCAGTGACGCGCCCGGCCCCGCCCGCGGCCCGCGCCGGCCTGACGGGAGATGTAGTCCGGGAGTGCGGCCTGCCCGCCCGGGGGAGCGGGCAAGGACTGCCCCAGGGCCGCACCCCGGGGTCCGACAGGGACCCCCGGAGCCCACAGCCCCGGGATCTGACAGGGACCGCCCGGGTCTGACAGGGACCTCCGGAGCCCACAGCCCCGGGATCCGACAGGGACCCCTCAGACCCCACAGCCCCGGGATCTGACAGGAGCTGCCCGGGTCTGACAGGGACCCCCCAGACCCCACAGCCCCGGGATCTGACAGGGACCCCTCAGACCCCACAGCCCCGGGATCTGACAGGGACCGCCCGGGATCTGTCAGGGACCGCCTGGGTCTGACAGGGACCACCCAGACCCCACAGCCCCGGGACCTGACAGGCACCCCCAGACCCCACAGCCCCGGGACCTGACAGGCACCCCCGGAGCCCACAGCCCCGGGATCTGACAGGGACCCCTCAGACCCCACAGCCCCGGGATCTGACAGGAACCGCCCGGGATCTGTCAGGGATCCCGCAGACCCCACAACCCCGGGATCCGACAGGGATCCTGCAGACCCCACAACCCCGGGATCCGCCAGGGATCCCGCAGACCCCACAACCTCGGGATCCAATAGGCACCGCTCGGGATCTGTCAAGGACCTCCGGAGACCACAACGCTGGGATCTGACAGGAACCGGCCGGGATCTGACGGAGATCCCCGGAGCCCACAACCCCGAGATCTGACAGGGACCGCCCGGGATCTGACGAGGACCCCCAAGCCCCACAGCCCCGGGATCTGACAGGGACCCCCCAGACCCCACAACCCCGGGATCTCTCAGGGATCCTGCAGACCCCACAACCCCGGGATCTGACAGGGACCCCTTGGACCCCACAGCCCCGGGATCAGACAGGGCCTTCCGGACCCCAGAACCTTAGGATTTGACAGGGACCCCAGGATCCTCACACCCCCGGAATCTGATGGGGACCCCCTGGACTCCACAGCCCCGGGATGTAACAGGAACCTCCTGGAGCCCATAACCCTGGCATCTGACAGGGACCCCCCCCGGACCCCACAACTCTTGGATTTGACAGAAACGTCCCGGACCCCACAACCCCAGGATCTGACAGGGAACCCCCAGATGCCCAAACCCTGGGACCACCAGCCACTGAGTCCCCAACCCTCCAGGGCTGGTGAGAGACCACCCGGGGCTCAGAGCAGCCTTTGGGGTGGTGTTAACTCACCAAACACAGCACCAGGGGCAGACACTGGCATGTCCTCACCTGCATCCATCGGGATTCAGTGCAGGGTTGAATTGTCAAATCACGACAAAGCAGCATCCAGCTGGGCATTAAGGAATGGGGTTAAACCGGGCTGAAGTGAAGGTGACTTCAGGAGTTTCACAGAATCACAAAATGGTTTGCGTGGGAAGGACCTCAAGGTCACCCAGTCCCACCCCCTGCCATGGGCAGGGACACCATCCACTGTCCCAGGCTGCTCCAAGCCCCATCCAGCCTGGCCTTGGACACTGCCAGGGATCCAGGGGCAGCCACAGCTGCTCTGGGCACCCTGGGCCAGGGAATTCCTGCCCACCCTCCCAGCCAGCAATTCCTGCCCCACATCCCATCTGGCCCTGCCCTCTGGCCCTGGGAAGCCATGGCCTGGCTGCTGTCCATGCAGGCCTTGTCCCCAGTCCCTGGGCAGCTCTCCTGGAGCCCCTGGAGGCCCTGGCAGGGGCTGGCAGCTCTCCCTGGAGCTTCTCTTGTGCAGCTGAGCAGCCCCAGGTGTGCCAGGCTGGCTCCAGAGCAGAGGGGCTCCAGCCCTGGCAGCATCTCCGTGGCTCCTCTGGCCTGGCTGCAGCAGCTCCACGTCCTTGTGCTGCTGGAGCCAGGGCTGGGGCAGCTCTGCAGGTGGCTCTCAGCTGAGCACAGGGGCACAGGGGCAGAGTTCCCCCTGCCCTGCTGCCCACGCTGGGGATCAGCCCAGGGCAGGGGGGGCTCAGGCTGGGGCAGCTCCAGCTCTCACCCACAGCACCCCCAGCTCCTTCTCCCAGGGCTGCTCTCAATCCATTCTCCAGCCAGGGATTTTGTGTGTGTGTGCCTGGCATTACTACAACTCACATGTCAGACCTTGCGTTTGGCCATGTTGAATTTCATGAGGTTTGCGTGGGCCCGGTTCTCAAGCTTGCCAAGGTCCCTGTGCATGGCAGATAAACCAAGTGTTTCTATATAAACACGCAAAATTCTGAGATGAGAAATGTAAAAACCGGAATTTAAGCACCTTTTAAACATCTCCCTAGCCTGCTGGATCCCTTCAGCTCTGGTGCTCAAAGCCACCCAGAAATGTTCCTACAAGCAATTTAAACCACTTTCTACTTACCACACCAGGCTCTGAAAAACACCCACCCAACAATCATCCCCCTTTCCTTGTGGTTTGGGTTGTATTCAAGAGGTTAACTTTATTTCTAACCATGGATTCTTTGTTGCTCCCTGTCTGGTTCTACCGTCACACTCACCCGGATAAATGGATCACGTTAATGAACATCAACGAAAGGACTGCAGCCATAAATTCACCAGAATTGCTGGCCTCTGAAGAAACCTTAATTCTACTTTGACAGCAAAATCGGATTCCAAAGATCTCTCTCCCTGCTGTGCTTTATTTTGGGCCTTATCATTTGCTGGGCAGGTTGTCATGACAACCTGATATTCACCGGAGGGTGGCTGTAATTGGGAGAGCACATTGTTAATTTAGCTCCAGATTCTTTTTATTTTGTTGTATTTTAAGCGAAGGGGGACTGCCTAGATTTTAATATTTTTATCTGTGATCATACTATGGTTTAATTATTAATCTGAGTGCCAATAGCATCTCTCCAGTGACGGCTGAGCTGCAGAGCTCACCAGGGCAGAAAACGGCTCTGCCCACATCCCTTTTTCGCAGCTCATCTCCTCACGCAGCCTCCCCACCTCCCCTCCAGCCCCCAAGACCCAAAACCAAGAGCCCCCAGCCCCAGGATTTCACAGGGATGCTCCTGCTGTATGGGAGCAGGTTGGGGGAGAAAGAAGGTGGGACCCATTGTTGTGTTAATGATAATTTTTTTGGAATTCCAGTGTCAGCTCTAACCTGAGAACAATTCATCTCAGATGGTTATTTAGAGCAACTCGCTGTCTGTGGAGAGGACCAGCCCATAATGCTAAGATGTGAACACGCTGGCGTGTGTAAATCCAGCTCCTGGGTGGGAACACCAGGTCCTGGCCCCACATCCTGGGACCTCTCCATGCTCCAACGTGCTCAAGGCATCCTTAGCCTAGAGACATCACAAAATGTCACAAAAAGCCGCCAAGCCCTCGCCTGAATCCTTGCTGGAAGCTGAAAGGTGGCAGGACTGGGGACTCAGGGTCAGGAGCTCAGGTGGGTGCTGGATCACGGCACACGGCTGAGATTTTTGGGAAATGACCCATCCTGCAGAGCTCAGGGCCCATGGGAGTGTGAGAGGGAGCTGTGCTCGTTTTTCCAGGGGGTGTGGGGGGGACAGGGTGACAGCAGGGTGACAGCAGGGTGACAGCAGGGTGACAGCAGGTGAACCCACAGGTGGGTGGGTGCCAGACCCCGGAGAAGGTGCCGCGTCTCTCTCACCGCAGCGCTCCCACCCTCACGTGGGTTTGGAGCTCCCTGGCCACGCTGCTGATGGCGTTCGTGATCCACGTGTCCCAGCAGGAAGAAAGGGCGGCTTTCCGGTGGCTGGGGACTTTTCTACAGGAGCTGGAGCAGCTCCAGGTCCAAAGAGCAAAGTGGAGCTGCCGTGGAGCTGCTGTGGAGCTGCCAATCCTGTCCCTATGCGAGAACAACCCTGCTCCCCTCACCCCTCTGATCTGCACATCCCAACCTCCTCCTTTCATCCCTGCTTCTGGCTTAATCACAGCTTGGAAAGGAGGGAAGTTGGGAAAGGAGAGGATCTCTGCTTAAAAGGAAAAAAAGGAGAGGAGTTGTAAAAGCTGGGGATGGAGGAGGGAACAGAAACATCCTTCTTTCAAGGAAAAGATGCTGTGGCTGCTGTTCTGGGTACCATATGCCAGGTAATAACAGGAGATGACTCAGTGTTTGGGAAATTAAATTGTCTCTTTATTAAAAGCGTGTACTTAGGGAGGTAGTGAGGTGTCAGGGGAGTCCCTGCATTGCCTTAGCAGAGGGAATTCAGGCAGAGCTGTCTGGCTCCTTATGCTGCTGAGCATGGACCTCACAAGGTGCTGGGACACATCTCCAACCTCAACATCCTCCCAGGGCTGCTCCAGGGGAAGCACTGAGCATCTCTGGGAAGCATCTTAGGAGCTCTTCCTCAGCTCTGCCCTACCTAATTCAGCGGAAACCGCTGGGTCTCTGCCAGTGGGAAGCGCTCCAGCCTCAAGACTTTTGTCCCAGGAAAATAGCAAGAGGCGGAAAGAGCAGCCGGGGACACGAAGATATTTGAGAGCACAAGCTGCAACTCAAAAAACGTGTGCCAAACTCCAGCCTTGCCCTAGCAATAGCCTTTAAAATGCCTTAGCAATGGTGGGAATCTGATGATTCAAAGGGGAAATGCAGAATTTTTACAAAGTACCTCGCTCGTAGCTGGGGTGTGCTGGTAGCTCGGTGCTCCCTCTCTAGCTCAGAACAAATCTTGGCCTCAGAGAGAGTAGCTGAAGGCAAAATTCAACCTACTGTGTTCTGCTCAAATCATACATCCCCTCCGTGGAATTCTCAGTTTTACGTACAGACAGGTACTGAAAAAATCAAACTAAAAAAGAGAATTCCGTTTTTCTTCCCCAAATCCTTGCAGCACAGGTGGGATGGTGGAGGTGCCTGCCAGGATGGAGGCACAGTGATGATCTCAGTGGGTTTCTAAGAAGTGGCCACGGCCATTAAGTGCTCAGATGCTCCCTCAGGGACTTCTGCAGGAAAATAAACACTTAAAATAGTTGGCCAACAATCTTCCTGCCAGAATTAGACTGATCCTTATTTTGGTCAGGCTGCAGTTGAATTGAAAGCAAATAGACGTCCTTTAAAAACACAAATAATAGACCCACTGTAGGAGCGAAGGACTGGAGACAGACAAGGTCTTTATTCCCATCCTGACAGAGACTGAGTGAGTGCCTCTTCCCTCCTTCCCAAGCATCTGTCCCCTTTCCCAAGGGAGATCTCTGTCTGTGCCTGCCTGGGCTCCAGGGGTGCTGGATGTGGAGTTCCAGCAGTCCCTGCTCCATCCAAACCTCGTGGTGTGAGACAGCCTTGCTGAAAACCTAGAGAGAAACAGAGGTGGTGGGGTGGGAATGTGGCCAGACAGGCTGTTCATGTCAAAAGAGAGAGCACTAAAATGTCAATACTCTCTCCTGTGCATATATATTTACATACACACACACATATATATATTATATATATATAAAAGTCATATTTCAGAGGAGGGCACCCATGAGTGAAGCAATGCTCGGCTGTGGTGGAGGGGAAGCTGGTGTTGAAATGCTGGGGACAGGCTCCTTCCCCCACTTCCCAGTTATTTTTAGAAGGGCATTTTCATCCAGCGCAGCCATGGGTGCCAAGGCTGTTTGCAAGTCAAGGCTGAACTCACTGGTGTTTGGAGGAGATCTGAAATGGGAGCAGCCTGGGCTCCTGGAGAGCTGGGTTTGTGAGCACTGATTTGCTCCAGAAGGGTTGAAATCCCACTCTGATGCTGATTTTCCATACCACAGGTGAGAAGATGCAGCTCAGAACAGCTGGATTTTCTCCTTGACCTCCCACGTAGCTTAAAATAATAGCCTTAATTTCCCATATTTCACATAATTCGGTTGAATAATGAGACTACCTGGACATAATTAATTACTTTCCTCCACTGATTTAATTCACAGCTACATCTTTGGATTAAAGAGGAAATACAAAGTATGATTATCCAGGTAAGAACAAATGACCAATTTAAAGGATCACCATGGTTCTAGCCCCGAGGATTTGCAAAGGTCAGGCTGCTGAGGAGGCTGGGCCGAGAGCTGGCAGAGGCAGGGCAGGGACCTGGGATGGTGATGAAGGATGTCCTTCCACACCAGGCAGGATGGATCCTGTCAGACACCTCCGCAGGGTGACAGAAAACATCTCTGACAGGGACATTAATAACTCCAGTTTTGCCAGAGTTCGAATTAAACATTGACAAGCTTGTTTTGCAGAGGCATGTCTGGCCATGAAATATTACAGAAACCCAGAAATCTCTTTCTTTTCCTCTGGCTGAAAATGGGATTTTTTTTTTCTCTCCATAATCCCTGACTGTGGCTATTAATTGCATCAAGGGATTGTGATGCTCCTTAGAGGGGTGCAGTGGGAAGGAATTGCTAATAGCTGGGGTGGGAGAAGAAGGAGGGGAATTTCACTGGGTGAGGGATGTGTGAAATCCAGAACACTGGATGGAGGACAACAGCAAAACATTTTTCTAATGTGATTTTCCAGGGAGAAACTATTGCAATCTTTCAATAAAGGAGGCTTAGAAGAAAGATGAGGGCAGACTTTTTGGTAAGGTGTGTAGTGACAGGACAAGGGGTGAAGGTTTAACACTAAAAATGTGTAGATTTAGATACTATATAAAGAAGAAGTTTTTTACAATGAGAGTGGGCAGGCTCTGGTGCAGGTTTCCCAGAGCAGCTGTGGCTGCCCCATTCCTGGAGGTGTCCCAGGCCTGGTTGGATGGAGCTTGGAGCACCCTGGGATCGTGGAAGGTGGAATTGCTTTACAGGTCACTTCCAGCCCAAACCACTCCGTTGTTCTGTGGGTCTCTGTCTTGGCCATTTCATCACTCAGTATCTTACTGTGTACAGGCAGTTTTATTGACACTGTTGATTTTTGAGCAAACTCTAGTTGCAAAATCCGCCTGGAAATATGCAGTTGCAGGAAAGCCAAGCTTTGGGCAAGCACTCTGGTCCTGGGTGTATTTTTTCATCATGAACAAGGCTGAGGAGATCAGGCTGGGCACCACAGAGAGCTGGGATGGCTGCAGCACCTGAGCTGGCTCTGCCAGAGCCAAGGCTGGTATTGCCATGGGGCTGGAGAGGGGGGAAGGAGGAGGACTCAAAGGTCTTGGGCTACCTGGGCTACTGGTGATGGCAGATGAAAGCCTCCTGTTCTCAGCTTCAGCTTTCCTGCTCTGAAATGGGTGCAGCTCTGCTTGCCCTGCTGGTGAAGCACCTTGAGTCAGCTTCCACCAGGTGTAAATCAACGCTGTGTTTGTAGGCATAACAGCAGCCCTGAGCCAGCAAAGACTCCCTGAACATCTGCTCCTGGTCCTTAGGATGTGTCCTGGGAGGGAATCTGCTCTGGGAAAGGGAGAAGTGTCTCAGACTGTAACACCACAGCCTTGTGCCTCGTCTCCTTCAGGGTTTTGGCAGCTCCCTTGCCCAGTCTTGGGTTAACCTGGGTTAATCTGGATGGAGGAAGGCTTCACCACACACCTGCTGATGGCAGCAGCCCAGGTTCCAGCTTCTCCTGCTGGCCCACATCCCCTGCAGTCACCTGCCTGCACTCTGTTATCTCTCAAGCACCTTCTAGTGATGCCTCCCCTGGCCCTGCCTCACCTGCTGATATGGAGATCCTCTCTTTCCGGCCACATCCCCTCTCCCCCTGCCAGCACAGCCACCAAAAAGGAAGGAGGGTTGGCAGCAGGCAGCACTCCAGCACCCACCAGCCATGGGGGAGCCTGAAAAATGTGCATTTTTATCAGCTAACCATGGTTTATACGTCATGTGCCATGGGAAAACCATCGGGGTTGCTCAGACTCTGCTCTTCAGGGAGAAGGACTCACACCCCTCCTTTCACCAGAGAGATGTGATGCCTCAGAGCAACCCCGAGCCTCTCATCCTCTTTTCCCCACTGGGCATCTCCACACTGTGAAATGACAGTCCTCAAACCACATGAACTTGTGGTTTCCACATGCCAGCAGCTCAGGCTGAGCAATGACAGGAGCCCAGGGTTTATCCTTTGTCTGCCAATAAAATAAGTGAGCTTATCTTCACGCCAGCTTTGCCTCTTATCACGTAGTTTTGGTAAAAATACACCCTGATGGAGTCCTGCCCTCCTTCCCTCAGCAGCTGAACCCCAGTTCTGACCCCATTGCCTTCCCAGGAAGGGGACTGGGGAGGAAAGGGAAATGTTTTCATTCCCTGTTTGCTGCAAAAGCTGTCAGGAATAATAAAAAAAAAAGGGTTTGACACGCTCTTGCTTTTGATAGGAGAAAAAAAAAAAAAGAGATAACAATATCAAACCACAGGCATGTCAGGCACATGGCAGGTATTTTATCATGCTCTGGCCTCTGGGAATCAGAGCAGGGCAGGTTTATATTAACCATGCTGGGACAAAATAGAGACGTGCTGATACCCTGGTATCTGCAGGCAGGCACACATCAGATGGAAATTTGCAGCTGCCCAAATAACCAACCAGGTGAAGGTACCTGCCCAACACCTGTTATCCCCTCCAGCACAGACGTTGCTTGAAAGCAAAACTTCTATTTGTTTGCCCCCAAAATACTCAGAAATGACAGAAATAATGAGAATTCTTTTCAGCTCACTCTGACTGACACTTTTCACCCCCATGGGCTGGAGTGCAGAGCTCAGCTCTGGGGCTGGGGGAGCCTGGCCTTGAAGGTTTCTGGAGATGGGACATCTGCCAGATCTCCCTGGACAACCTGTGCCAGGGCCTCATTGTAAAAAACATCTTTAGATCTGATCTGAATCCATCCTCCTTTAGTTTAAAACCTTTACCCCTAATCCTGTTGCAACAGGCTCTGCTAAAATGTTTGTCCCCAGCACTGCAGCCGGGTTTGCTAATGGCTCTCAGATTTTCCATTATTTTCCCTCAAGAATGCTTCAAATGCTATTAAAAAAAAAAAAAAAAGAAAAAAAAAAAAGAAAAAAAGCAGGCTTTTTTTCCCAGAGTTTTCTCTGTAAAATAATCTCGCTTTTCTAATATGTCACTAAAATAATCTCACTTTTCTATTCTGTCACTGTGGTATGACTGTGCTCTGCCCCAGCTAGGGAACCCCAGGAAGGGATGACTCCCCACAACCCTGGCTTTCCTCTGAGGCAGAACCTGTGGAAAACTCCCTGTTTTTCCCCAGGGATAGGACACGGGGAGATGGTTTCATCTCTGCACTGAGTGAGGAAATTTCCTTTGTTTCAGAAGTGACAGTAAAACCTGGGAAGATGCTGAGTTAATCTCTGCTTAGCTTGGCTCCTATGAATAATTATTAGCAGGTCTTTGGAGCCAGACCAAGAGTGAACAGGCACAGCCCTTCAGTCAGCAGATATCCCAGTGCCCCTTCTTCTGCTGCAGAAATAAAATCTCTAATTTAACTCAATTTCGAAATTATACTAATTAAAAAGTACTAGCAGCACAATTAAGTGCACTCTGCAGAGAGAAACTGCCTTTCATGAAAGGCTTTCTTTTGGGTTCCAGATAATACAGCCTCCATCAGATAATGTTTGATTTCTGTTTAATAATCCCACATTCCACAGCTGGGCTTTGCTCACAGGGGCTGAAGTGCAGACAGTTGGAGCAATAAGAGTTGCTCTTCATCATCCATCCAGGTCCTGGAGCTGAGAAAATCCGTGGTGTTTTCAAGGTGTGGGGATGGGAAACTATTTTCTACAGTTTTAAAGAACAAAAAAAAAAAAAAAAAAAAAAAAAAAAAAAAGTCTGGTCCCCTCTCCCAAGTCAGGTGCGCTCTCCAAAGAGGGATTTGATTTCAGGAAGGAGTGAACCTCGCAACAAAACCAGCCCTGAATAAATCTCCTCCTGTTTGTTCTCTCCAGCACACGGCAATTTTAATTGAACAAGAAATTACCAAGAAATACAGGTGTGCATGGCAGGACATGAAAGATGGACACATTTAGTTGCAAGCCCTTAAGAGCAAAGGAAATTAAGGGTGTGGGACCCGGGGCTGTGGTGGATTCCTCATCATCTGGTGCCTTTAATCAAGTTGTTTCTCCTTTTTTTGGGATGTATTTAATAGAGGCTTCTCAAGCAGTGTGCTGGGGCTTTGGTGGATCTGTGGGCATTGTTTGGGGATTACAGGGTGGGGCTCTGAGGGCTGTGGGACATCAGAGGACACCGTCCCTCCTGGCCTTGGCTCAGCAAGCCTGTTCCTGCCAAGATCCACCTGCAGACAGCTCCTTGGAAATCCTGGATAAATTATTTGGGTGTGCTGGGGTGCAAAGGGAAGCGCCAAACCTTGCAGCACCCCTGGCTGTGGCAGGGCTGTGACCACTGAAGGGACTGGGGTGAAAACACACATGAAAAATGGGAAAAACATCAATTAAAAAAGGATACAGAATCCCAGAATGGTTGGGGTTAACAAAAAGCCTTCAAGGTCCTCTAGTCCAACCCCCTGCTATGGGCAGGACACCTTTCACTAGACCAGGTTGCTCCAAGCCCTGTCCAACCCAGCCTTGGACACTGCCAGGGATTCTCTCTGGACAGACAAGAGTTTTAACAGATTTAGGTTTGTATGAATGAATGTTTCTTTTGCCAAGAAAATTTGGACCGTGTGATCCTTGGGGTCTCTGCAGACTGGAATTCTGAGACCCCTCTCAGTGCTGGCAACCCCAAAGCCTGGATAACAAATATAATGGCCACAAGCAGCTAAGACACTTCCAAAATATATAAGGAGGTTTCTGTTTACCATTTTCAGCATTAAATTGTGGTTTCTCTGTGTCTTTGCCTTTTGCTGCCTGGTTCCTCTGGGGTCAAAGGGCATGGCAGAGGTGCTGGTACATCCACAAAATATATGGGAATATACTGGGAAGAAATAGAGGAAGGATCCACATGGGGGGAAAAAAAAGTTTACATAAAACACAGTTAAACAGAGCAGCATTTCTGCCTCTGAGCCAGCAGCAGCAGCAGCTGATATTTTCTTGGCTTTCCACGGGATTTGTGCCACAGTTTGCCACACAGAGAATAAATTATAGGAATTCTTGAGATCTCAGTGAGAATGGTGACCCTGATACACCAGCAGCCCCCTCTTCCAGCCCTTTTCCCACACCTGAGCCTTTGCTGGCAGCAGCCAAACCTCAGAGACACCTGAACAAGCACTCAGGGGAGCAGGTCTGGCTCCCCTCACCTGCAGCTCTCAGCCTGTCCCAGCCTCGGGTGTGTTCACTCACAGAGGTTATTCCTGCTCAACTCCTGACCTGAGACACGCAGCAAAAACACAATTCCTGGTGTGCCCACCTGGGTGTTCAGGAAACCAGCCTGGAGCCACAATTCCCCACAAATTCTGCTGAAACACGGAATTTATTAATTTTTCTTAGACCATTGGACTGTGCCTCTGCAATGCCAGGTTGGATGGGGCCTGGAACAACCTGGTGGGAGCTGTCCCTGTCCTTGGCAGGGGGTGGAACAAGGTGAACTTTAGGGTTGCTTCCAACCCAAACCATTCTGGGATTCTCTGGTTCCTGGAGACCTTAACCCTCAGCATCCCCAGCCACGCAGTGACCATATTCCAGTACCATATTCCAGTACCATATTCCAGTACCATATTCCAGTACCATATTCCAGTACCATATTCCTGCCTGGAGCACTTTCCCATTACATATATTCTTGCCAATTATTCCCATCCCATGCAGAATGGACATCAGGATATTTTTCCTATGGATTTGGGTGAGCTGGGGGGAGAAATCTCATTTTGCTAGAAAAAAGAAACGCAACGAACAACAACAACCACCAAAAAACCAAAAAACAAAAAAACCCCCAAAAAATCAAAAAACCCCCCAAAAAACAAAAAAGGGAGTTTTTTGGTCTGTTTTTTGTATAAACCTTTTCCTCCTAGTCAGAGTTAAGTCTGGAGGAATGCCTCTTTATTGACTTGCTCTTTGGTTAAGCACAAACCCAAACATTCCTGTGCTGCAGGATGGCATTTGCTGTTCCAGTCTGAGTCCTGGGGTTTGTACCCAAAATGAGACCAACATCACAATGAAAAGGGCTCTGCTTAGCTGCCCAAACGCTGATGCTTTATTCTCTCTGGGACACCCCAAGCTCTCTGCCTGGGCACATGGATGACACAGGACCTCCACTGGAGGGGCAGATCTCAGAGAGATCCCTAAAACTCCTCAGTTTCTAAACCAAAACCAAACTGTGTAAGCCCAAACCAGATGTCTGGGCACAGAACAGACTGAGGAAACATTGAAAGGTCACCCTCAATCCACGCTGAGGTTCATTTTCCCTCTCCAGCCTCACCTCTTGCAGCCCCCCTGGTTTTCCCCCACCTCTTCCATGAGGCCATCCTGAAAGAAGGAAGAGGTCTGTGCTGTACATCCCAACTCCAGCCTGCCCAGCACAGCCTTGGGAGGGGCAGGAACCCTCCCTGGGAGATGCAAAACCTCCACTCTGAGCACCAGGGAGGTGGAGAGGAGGAAACTTGGGCCCTGGCAGGAAGGAGCCTCATTCTGCAGAGCTCCAGAGGTGCCTGTGACCCTCCTCTGTTGTTTGCCCTGCCCCTTTGACCTCACCCAGCTTTAGGATTTGAGATGCTCCCAGTCAGCTGAATCCTTTCACATCCCAAAAGCCCGGACCCCCTGGCTGTGTTAACAAAAAACTCTGCTGGTTCCAAACGCTTTGCAGTCACATCCAGCCCAAAGCCCAAGGTTTAATGTTTACCCTGCCTGTGGACAGAAAAACAGGGAGGGGAAAGACAGAAATAAACAAGGTTCAGTGTTTGGGTGCTTAAAACTGAGCAGGGAATAAAGTAGAAGAAAAAAAAAAAAAAAAAAAAAAGAAGCATATTTTATTTTAAGTGAAAAATCCTGTTTCTCCATGAGTCTGTCCACGAGGAGATGGGATTAAAAATGCCATTAAGTGTAGAATTGGCACATCTGTGAGATCACATTTGACGCACATTCTAGATGGAGGAGAATAAAAACCTGCAAGCAAACCAAAGCCATCAGAAGTGGTTGCCATTAACTACAGCATTGAACTGAATGGTCTTTGAGTGATCTTGAATGAGTGTGTCCTTCAGGAATTGGGAACAGGCAGAGCTCAGGCTCAAGGCTCTGCTCTGGAGCCAGAGAGCTGGGAATGTTCATCCTGGAGAAGAGAAGGCTCCAGGGAGAGCTGCCAGCCCCTGCCAGGGCCTCCAGGGCCTCCAGGAGAGCTGCCCAGGGACTGGGGACAAGGCCTGCAGGGACAGCAGCCAGGCCATGGCTTCCCAGGGCCAGAGGGCAGGGCCAGATGGGATGTGGGGCAGGAATTGCTGGCTGGGAGGGTGGGCAGGAATTCCCTGGCCCAGGGTGCCCAGAGCAGCTGTGGCTGCCCCTGGATCCCTGGCAGTGTCCAAGGCCAGGCTGGACAGGGCTTGGAGCAGCGTGGGACAGTGGAAGGTGTCCCTGCCCATCACAGGGGTTGAACTGGGCCATCTCTGAAGCTCTTTTCCAACCCAAACCATTCTGTGAATTCCTTGTGGCTCAACAGCTCCGAGGAGGATTTTGCCTGTTACCTACTAAAGAACAGAGCTGGAAGCAAACAGCTCCCCAAGGGCCTGGGGTGCTGTAATCCCTGGGAGGGGCCAAAACTGATGATTGCACCCTAAATATCAGACTTTACTCTCAGCACACCCCCTACATCTGGGACAAGCCCATCCAGGACAGCCTTCATCCTCCAGGTTCTCCTGGGCAAACCCAGCCCGGCTCCGTGCGTGGGTGGGCAGAGGAGGAGAGCTTTGGTTAACAAAATTAAAAATGCCTCTCTCATACGTGGAGAGCAGGACAAGAGGGACAAGCAGCAGCTGTTCCATCAGTGAATTTGGTGTTTGCTGCCCTCTGGGCAGAGCCTTTGGTGCCTCTCAGAGGTACACGATCCTTGCTGGGTGTGTGACACCACAGCACGGCCCACACAGCCCAGCCCTGTGCCCTGGGCAGCCGTTCCATCTGCAGCCCTTGCAACACATGGGCTGCAAGTGGGCTTGTACCTGGTGCTTTTCCAGCCCCATTCCACATTTTCCTGCATCCCAGGAGCCTCCCCATCCCGATGCTCCACACCTGGGTGCTCTGTAATCCCCCCCTGTCCCAGTGCCCCTGCAGCTCGGTGAATTCCGGGATACCTCCCCAGATCCTGGTGCTCCTTCATCCTGGTGCTTCATCCCAGAGCTCCCCTCTCAGTGCAGCCATCCCAGACCACATCCCAGCGTTCCTGCATCCTGCTGTGCCTGCATCCAGCACCTTCCTCCATCCTGGTTCTGCTCCACCCTGGCACTCACCTCACAGCAGTATCCCCAGCACATTAGCACCATTCCAGTGCCCCCATCCCAGTTCCCTCATCCCAGTTCCCTCATCCCAGCACCTCTATCCCAGCATCCTCATACCAATACCATCATCCCAGTACTCTCACTGCAGTTCCCAATCCCAGTTCCCCCATATTAATACTTCCAATCCCAGTTCCCCTGTCCTGGTTCTGCCATCCCACTTCCCCCATCCCTGTGCCCTTATCCCAGTTCCCTCATCCTTGTATCCCCTCCCCAGTTCCCCATCCCAGTATCACCATTCCAATATCCCCACCCCATTTCCCCCTCCCTGTACCCCCATCTCTGTTCCTCCATCCCAGTACTCCCATCCCAGTATCCCTGTCCTGTATCCCATCCCAATATTCCCATCCCTGTTCCCCCATCCCGGTACTCCACCCCAGTATCCCTGTCTTGTATCCCCATCCCAATGTTCCCATCCCTGTGTACCCATCCCAATATTCCCATCCCTGTCTCCCATCCCAATATTCCCATTCCTGTTCCCCATCCCAACATTCCCATTCCCAATATTCCCACCCCTATATTCCCATCCCTGTATCCCACCCCAATATTCCCATTCCTGTATCCCATCCCGGCATTCCCATCCCTGTATCCCATCCCAATATTCCCATCCCTCTATCCCATCCCAACATTCCCATCCCTCTATCCCATCCCTGTATCCCATCCCAATATTCCTATCCCTCTATCCCATCCCAACATTCCCATCCCTCTATCCCATCCGTCTATCCCATCCCAACATTCCCGTTCCCGTTCCCCATCCCGGTCCCTCCCGCTCTGGCGCAGGGCGGTGACGCTCTGGCTCCCTCTGGTGGCCGCTCCGGAGCCTGCAGGCAGCGCCTCCGCCCGATCCCGCCACCCCTGACTGCCCCCAAATCCCTGACTGTACCCCAAATCCCTGACTGCCCCCAAATCTCGGCCTGTCCCTAAATCCCTGACTGCACCCCAAATCCCTGCCTGCACCCCCAAATCCCTATCTGCACCCCAAATCCCTGACTGCCCCCAAATCCCTGACTGTCCCTCAAATCCCTGCCTGTCCCCAAATCCCTGACTGCCCCCAAATCCCTGCCTGTTCCCAAATCCCTGACTGCCCCCCCAAATCCCTGCCTGTCCCCAAATCCCTGCCTGCACCCCAAATCCCTGCTTGTCCCCAAATCCCTGCCTGTCCCCAAATCCTGTGACGGTCCTCCAAACTCCTGCCTGCACCTCAAATCTCTGCCTGCCCCCAAATCCTGCCTGCACCACAAACCCCTGACTGCCCCCAAACACCTGAGTGTCCTCCAAACCCCTGCCTTAACCCTCAAATCTCTGCCTGCACCCCAAAACCCTGCTTTTCCCCCGAACTCATGCCTGCCCCCAGATCCCTGCCTGTCCCCAAAACCTGCCTGCCCCCAAATCCTGACTGCACCCCAAACCTGAATCTGCCCCCATCACAACCCCCTGCCTGCCCCCCAATCCCTTCCTGCCCCCCAAATCCCTGCCTGCACACCCACAGCTCCCAGTTCCAGCCAGGTGACACAGGGAACCCTTTCCACATCAGCCCCCAGGGGCATCTCCCAAACCTTCCCTACAGCACCACCGGGGTGGCACAGATGGGACCTCCCAGTGTCAGGGAACACTGCAGGGGAAGGTTGTAGAATCACGGAATCATTTAGGCTGGAAAAGCCTTCCAAGGCCATGGAGTCCAACCATTACCCCAGCACCGCCAAGGCCAGCACTGACCCCTGTCCCCAAGTGCCACATCCACATGGCTCTTAAATCTTTCCAGGGATGGGGACTCACCACCACCCTAGGCAGCTGTGCCAGGGCTGGACAGCCCTTTCCATGAAGAAATTTTGTCCAATATCCAACTTGAGCCTCCCCATGCCCAGCCTGGGGCCGTTCCCTCTCCTCCTGTCCCTGTGTCCATGGGAGCAGAGCCCGACCCCCCCGGCTGTCCCCTCCTGGCAGGGACTTGTGCAGAGCCACAAGGTCCCCCCTGAGCCTCCTTTTCTCCAGGCTCAGCCCCTTTCCAGCTCCCTCAGCCTCTCCTGGGGCTCCAGCCCCTTCCCCAGCTCCCTTCCCTGCCCTGGACACGCTCCAGCCCCTCGGTGTCTCTCCTGTCCTGAGGGGCCCAGAGCTGTCCCCAGCACTGGAGGTGTCCCAGCAGTGCCAGCCCAGGGGACAGGCCCTGCCCTGGGGCTGTGTCACACCACGGCTGGGACAGCCCAGAGGTCATTGCCCACCTGGGCACCCCTGGGCTCCTGTCCAGCTGCTGGCACCAGCCCCTCTGGGCCTTTCCCAGCTTTCCAGCCCCTCTGCCCCAGCCTGGAGCATTCCATGGGATCTGTGTGACTCCAGGGCAGGACACAGCACTGGGCCCTGTTGGCTCTCACCCCACTGGCCTCAGCCCATGATCCAGCCTGTCCAGATCCCTCTGCCGACCCTTCCTGCCCTCCACACATCACCACTCCCACCCAGCTTGGTGTCACCCACAAAATGGCTGAGGGTGCCCTCGCTCCCTTCATCCAGGTTGTGGATAATGGGATGAGAGTGGGAAGGATACTGAGAGTGGTGGGGATGGGAGCACAGCCCCATCCATGTTCCCAGCCATCCCTGGGGATGTTCCTTCCCCCAGAGACCACAGCTGTGACAAGCAAGTGGGTCCCTTCCCCACCTCAGTGTCAGGACTGTCAGAGGAAGGCTGAGAGATTTCTTGCTTGGAGCTTTAAATGGTAGCACTGCTTTTGGAGAAAAGTTTGGGAAAAGGGAGCAGCCAGCAGGGAAAATGCACTACTGATAATGGTGGAGATCACCAGAAAATCCCACTGCACCTGCTCCCGTTCCTGCTGCCACACACGGCAGGCTGGGTGTATCCGGACATTCCAGGTGCTGAGGCAGCTCCCATCACTGCAGAGATGTTCTCCACTGAGATTTCAGGACCAGCCCAGGGTCCTGAGCTCCTGAGGGCGGTTTAGGGGTGGTTTCCCCTGCCCAAGGCACGCTGAGGGTGAAGGTATCCCTGTGGGATCCCTCCAGGGCTCACTGTGGTCGCAGCCATTGCAGGCCAGGTGCAGAGCTCAGGGTGGGACAGCAGGCTCTGCCCCCGCCCTGGGGACAGGACCACCCCCTAATCCTTTGGGAAAATGCCAGGAACAGCACAGGAAGACGTGGCCAGGCTTCCAGTGTGCACTGGATGCAGCTCCCAGCTTGTTTTCTTCTGGCCACCCTTTCCTCCAGGAATGCAGCTCAGGGCCTTGCTGCAGCCAGGGCTGGAGAGCAGAAGGCAGAGACACTGCAGCAGCAAATTCCACAGCTGCATCTTGCAAAAAAGATACTTTAAATTTTGTTTTAACTTGCTCCTTAGCATCCTGTCTTATTCCTCCCCTGGAAGTAAGGAGTGTTTTGTTCTCCAGGGGCTGTCTCCTTACCCAGATGTCACCGTGTCTTCTCTGTTCCCAGACTTTGTGGGCACAGCTCAAAACCTGTTCCACTCCCCTGAGCACCATTTGCACTGGGCAAAGAGCTGTGAGATGTTACTGGGGCTGCAGCTCATTTCAAATAACGACAAAAAAAATTTAAATGCATGACAGAGTCACGGAGCCGGGGTCTGGTGAGGCACCAGGAAGTTCTTCCACGCACAGGAAATACTCCAGGGCTGTGTCTGTGTGGAGCTGGCCTCCCTGCTGGAGCAGCTGGCCGTGTCCCAGCCCTGCTCTGTGCCAGGGCTCCCTTCTGTGCTCCTGGGCATCCACCCAGCAGGCCAAAGCTCAGAGCCTTGGGTTTTAAATGGGGTCTGATGGAGCTGGTGGCTGCTGGTGGTGCACAGGCTGCTCTGCTTGGCCCAGGTGTCCCTTCAATGGCCACAGCTCCCCCTTGATGGCTGTAGTGACCTCCCAGTGGCCACAGCACCCTCTCAGTGGCCCTGGTGCCACTCAGAGTGTGGCATTTGGAGTGACACTGAGCCCACAGAGCCATCAATTTCTCCAAATGTATCTGAGCCAAGGCCCTGGGTCTCACTCTGTGCTCAGGAGCTCTAATCTGTGCTCTCCTTGGTTTTCCAAGCCTTCTGATGTTCACATTCTTGGAGTGAACTCTTGGAGTCAAGAGTTCCCACACATTTTACCAAAACACTGTGTTTTTGCATTCCTCCTTGGAGGAGGAGAAAATTGACAGACTGTTCACCTGGGCAGTGTGATTCAGAGGAGGGATGTCATCCTCCAATCCTCTCTCACTTTAGAGAATCTATAAATTCTGGAATACTGTAAATAAAGTTCTCTTTTTTTGCCTTGGGTGACTGATCATGTGGTGTGTGCTCATTTCGTGTCTCAGTGTGACACTCCACCACTTGGAGAAGAGTCTGTCCAGGCTCCTCTTGCTCTTGCTCGTCCCTCCCTGAGCGTGGCTGCCCCCACAGGGCACAGCTGGAGGTGCCACACGCCCCCTGTGCCCCTGAGCACCACCAATGTTCTCAGGGCTCGCCCTTGGCTCTGGTCAGAGCTTATCAAGAGGCTGGAGATCAGCGTCCTGCTCCCAGCCCCTCCAAGTGCTTCCCTGCCTCCCCCAAGAGGCACAGAGAGGGGCAGGAAAACGGGGCTGGGGGAAATCCACCTCTCATGATTCCCTAGGAATGGAAATGAAGATAGGAAGTGGCTTGGAGAGCAAATATAATCCCAGGAATGTGTTAAACAGCTGGATAAGGTGGAGGCCAGATGAGCGAGGGGGAAGGAGTGCCCCAATGCTCAAGGTGTGGGGCTGGGACCCAGTGCCTCCAAGCCAGGCACCTTGGGAGAAAGCTCCTGCCTGCTGGGATCTGCTGATGGGGAGGACTGGAAAGGGACTGGAAGGCCTCAGGGATCTCCTGATTTTGGATAAAAGGGGAATCTCAGCCCTGGATGTGCCCCCTGGTGCTGGCATGGCTGTGGGCAGCCAGCTTGCAGCACTGCAGGTGTATTTTTCCTTAATTTTCCATATTTTCATTACTTTTCTGTATTTTTCATGATTTTAATGGTTTCTCAGCCATTTTACCAAGGCAGTAATTTGGGAGGGTGGACAAGAGGGTTAAACCTGGCTGACAGCACCGCTGCTGTGCCATCCACAGCTGCACACAGCAGCTTTCTGCTGTTTTAGTGCAGTCTCAGCTATCACTGAGAGCCTCTGTGCAGACACAGTTTGTATCTCCACTGATGGCAGTCAATCAAAGTAACAAAATGCTGATTTTCCTGCTCCCTGCCCCAGCTGTAGGAACACAGCAGCCAGGAGAGCATTGAGACCCCCAAGCCTGGTCCCTTCCTTAGCTCTTCTTCTTTGGGGAGAAATTCCTCCCTGTGAGGGTGGGCAAGCCCTGGCCCAGGGTGCCCAGAGCAGCTGTGGCTGCCCCTGGATCCCTGGCAGTGTCCAAGGCCAGGCTGGACAGGGCTTGGAGCAGCCTGGGACAGTGGGAGGTGTCCCTGCCCATGGCAGGGGGTGGGAATGAATGAGCTTTAACGTCCCTTCCAACCCAAACCATTCTGGGGTTCAGTAATTCT
Source organism: Acrocephalus scirpaceus scirpaceus (assembly GCA_910950805.1). Lineage (NCBI taxonomy): Eukaryota > Metazoa > Chordata > Aves > Passeriformes > Sylviidae > Acrocephalus > Acrocephalus scirpaceus. The sequence goes on from OU383776.1 coordinate 1,497,488, forward strand.
GTGATTCTTTTGGCTCCTGGTGTCCATGTCCATAAGGAACTCCTGGCCTTCCACAGAGGATAACAGGGCTCCCATTCTTCACAGGGACTTGCTGTCCCCACAGCCAGGATTTAACATCCCCTCTAGACCTCTCACAAGTCGCTCCTGGTCTGTCCTGGCCAGGGAGCTGCTGCCCGGGCAAGGCTGAGGTGGCTGCCTGGGCTGTGGTTGTGCAGGTGGCCACACAGGGGTGCCAGAGACTGCTGTACAGCATCCATCCATCCATCCATCCATCCATCCATCCATCCATCCATCCATCCATCCATCCATCCATCCATCCCTCTGCCTCAGCCTGCGCTCTCCTGATGCCGCAGCCCGACAATCTGTCCCTTCAGGAACTGGTCTGGCATCCTGGGCTCTGCACCCCCTTCAGATCTGGCAAGCTGTGGCAGCCAGGATTGCTGGAAATGTCAGTGACAGGCTGCTGTGAGCCTCAGCTCTCAGTGCAGAGCAGGACACGGAGTTTTACAGAATCACTGAAGGGCTGGGGTAGGAAGGGACCTTAAAGCTCATCCCACTCCACCTCCTGATGTGGGCAGGGACACCTTCCACTGTCCCAGGCTGCTCCAAGCCCTGTCCAGCCTGGCCTGGGACACTGCCAGGGATCCAGGGGCAGCCACAGCTGCTCTGGGCACCCTGGGCCAGGGCCACATCAACCTCACAGACAAGAATTTCCTCCTAATGGCTAATTTAAATATCACATCTTTCAGTTTAAAATCTTTCCCACTTGCCTGTCACTATCTTCCCATGTAAAAAACTCTCTCTCCATATTTTTTATGACCTCCCTTTAACTACTAGGACACCCTACAAAACCAAGTCAGCCCTTCAATAATTCAGTAATAATAAAAAAAAGAATAATGCTGGATGCTTTCAGCCAAGTCCTGTCCCTTTGGAGTAACATCTCGTTGTGTTGTCAGAAGGCAGCAAGTGTTTGTGGGCAAAAGGAGTCATACAGGGCTTAGAGCAACTCATAATGAGCAACTTCTGGCTCTGAGGGAATTCTCAGCCTCCCCACACCCTGATCTTCAGGGAGAACTGGGAAAGACCAGACATGTGCAGCAGTGGCACTCGGGGACACGGTTTAGTGGTGGTCTTGGCAGTGGGGGAATGGTTGAACTCAAAGCTTTTAAAGGTCCTTTCCAACCTAAATATCTCCATCAATCAGTAGAATTTTGTGCTGCTTGTTGCATGGTTGAACTGAAAGCTTTTAAAGATCTTTTCCAACCTAAATACCTTTATCATCCAGTGGACTTGAGAGCTGCTTGTTGCATGGTTGAACTCAATGCTTTTAAATGCCTTTTCCAACCTTAATTCTTGATCATCCAGCAGACTTGTGTTCTGCTTGTTGCATGGTTGAACTCAAAGCTTTTAAAGGCCTTTTCCAACCTAAATATCTCCATCATCCACCAGACTTGTGTGCTGCTTGTTGCATGGTTGAATTCAAAGCTTTTAAAGGCCTTTTCCAACCTAAATATCTCCAGCATCCAGCAGACTTGTGTGCTGCTTGTTGCAAGGTTGAATTAAAAGCTTTTAAAGGTCTTTTCCAATTTCAATATCTTGATCATTCAGTGGATTTATGTGCTGCTTGTTGCATTGTTGAAGTCAATGCTTTTAAAGGTCTTTTCCAACCTAAATATCTCTATCAACCAGTAGAATTACGTGCTGCTTGTTGCATGGTTGAACTGAAAGCTTTTAAAGGTCTTTTCCAGCCTAAATATCTCCATCATCCAGCAGAATTGTGTGCTGCTTGTTGCATGGCTGAACTCAAGGCTTTTAAAGATCTTTTCCAATTTCAATATCTTGATCATTCAGTGGACTTGTGTGCTGCTTGTTGCATGGTTGAAGTCAAAACTTTTAAAAGTCTTTTCCAACCTCAACTCTCAATCATCCAGTAGAATTGTGTGCTGCTTGTTGTATGGTTGAACTCAAAGCTTTTAAAGGTCTTTTCCAACCTAAATATCTCTATCATCCAGTAGAATTTTGTCCTGCTTGTTGCATGGCTGAACTGAATGCTTTTCAAAGTCTTTTCCAACTTAAATATCTCTATCATCCAGTAGAATTGTGTGCTGCATGTTCTATGGTAAACTCAAAGCTTTTAGAGTCCTTTTCCAACCTAAATATCTCCAGCATCCAGTAGAATTTTGTGCTGCTTGTTCAATTCAATGCTTTTAAAGGCCTTTTCCAGCCTAAATATCCCTATCATCCAGTAGAATTTTGTGCTGCTTGTTGCATGGTTGAATTCAAAGCCTTTAAAGGCCTTTTCCAACCTCAATTCTCTATCATCCAGTGGACTTGTGTATTTCTGGTTGCATGTGTGCTGCATCCTGGCAGATCCTCCTTCTTTATTTGAAGACCTTGCTGGATGCTCCTCGGGCTCTGCTCTCTCTCCATCCTTTCTGCTTCATTTCCTTAGAGGAAGAAGACATTTCCTGGATCACAATTATTAATTATTTAATATTAATTATTAAAATATACCAAGTTCAATGAGCATTTTGGATGCCCAGATGCTGCTGCAGTGCTTGGGCACAGGCAATGCATGAGGCACCTCCCAAAGGCCAGGAGGAGTCTGCTGAGGGAGCTCGGGAGAGGGGGAGAACAGCAGTAACAGCTGGATGAACAAGGAAGGCTCGCTGGGAGGCAAAGACAGAGGTGTTTTTATAAGCTAAGTATGCCTCCTTATCACAGAACTCCTGCCAGTACCTTGACCTCTTGTGTTAATGACAAGGCAGGATCTGCAGGCAATTAAACAAGGAGCCAGACTGAAGCGCTGCCAAATCTCCCAAATTTATCATAAAGCCACATAACAACGTTACTCAGGGCCCTGCTCCAGGGGCTCAGAGCACTGCATTTCCTCTTCATTATAGAAACAACCTCCTCACTCCCAAAACAGTTAAGTTTCTAGCCTCCCCAAAAGGCGGGGGAGAAAAGAGCAGAAAAACCTGGAAAATAGGAACCGAGTTTAACCTCACTGTTAAAAAAAAAACACCTTAAAGGAAAAGAGACTTGGAAGAGTCAGGGAGGAAGGGGGACTGACTCACGGTATTTGAATGCTCAGGGTTGGCAGCACTGCCTGTGGCATTTCTGTTCCAGTCCAGCTCATGAAATCCTGGAAGTTTTGCAAGACACTGTTAGATGATTTCTAGACCAAAACTATGCTTCAGTTCCGGGAGTCCATGCAACCCTGCACCGTGTGACACTGATTTTTCAACCTCTGTTCAGGAATGGAATGGAAGGATAACTTCAACAAGGATAACATCAACACCCCTGCCACACTGCCCTTGCCCTACAGCCAGCACTGAAACCCAGAGCAGTGCTGGAGCAGGGTTTTGGCACTGATCCCAAACATCTGCTGCTCCAAAGGCTGTGCAGACATTTCAGGTACAATCTAACTTGGGGACAAATCCACAGAAAGCTTCTGCACTTTTAACGTGGCAGGTTAATAACAATTCAGCTCTTCACGTGATGGAGGAAGGCCTGTGGGTTTCACAGAGCAGGTGTGCTCCTCTGCCTGGGTCTCCCAGCTCATGGGGCAGGAGCAAGATGCAGACAGCCCATCAGGGCTGTGCCCTCCATCCCCCAGGCACTCAGCTCACATGGAAAAACCTCGGAATGAGGTTATGATTGTGCCACGAGCAGACCTGGAGATCTCTACACTGTCAGGCTGGGGCAGAGCAGCACAGCCACGAGCTGGGACCATCAGCAGGAGGTGGAGACCGGCTGGTGGGAGCTGGATGAGCTGGGAAGAACTCAGGAATTACTGATTTGAGGCTGCTAACTGCATAGGGTACAGCGCAGAGCCGGACAATTGGATCTGGGGATGCAGGTCCCCCAGATCTGCTGCTGCTGCTGCTGTCTGAGTCGTTTTGCTGACCCAAGGCAGCTAAAAATAGAGGCAGGCAGATAAAACATCGCCCTCTCTCCTGACAAACCACATTAGGAACTCAGTGTGGCCTCAGAGAAGCAGAGCAGCATGGCACAGCTGGATCCTCCACAGCCTGCCTGATGCTCGTCCTGCAGCCAAGAGACTCCGTGGTGCTGCTCTGCCTTATCCACCTCTCAGGAGCCTCCCCTGACAGCCTTCCCTGTGCTGAGACACAGAAGAGGCCTTTCTTTTCTACCTGCTGCTTTATTTGCGTCTGAGGCATAAGAGAACCTTTGGGATTCCTAGCCCTTCACCATCTTGAAAGGTATCTAATAACTTCAGAGGGGGAGTTAAATGGAAGATGGAGTTTCTTTAAGAAAGTAAATTTAACCCCTGCCCCGTTTTCTGCCTCGCCATGGATGAGTGATGATAGGAAAACACATCAGCAGGATGTTCCCAGCATCCTTCCCAACCCCACATTTATCAGGGATAAGTGAGATCCCAGCACAGCTCTTGGTCACTGAGCCTAGAAAAGATGGACAGGTAATTTATGGCAGCCTGTCCCTTTCTGCTCCTGCCCTTCACTTCCAGGGGAGCACAGGGCTCTTCACTGCCTGTCTGCAGAAATGAGGAAGCTGCCCCAACCTGAAGGGGCTCCTGAGCCTCACCAAAAGCCAACAAGAAATCCCCCTCTTGCTGTTTTTGCCAGGCTCATAAACTGTGTCCTCAGCCAGAGCCTCCAGCCTCATTCCTTCCTCTCTCGAATTATGCACCTCCTCTTTATTCCTCACTCTTTCTGCTCCTCCTGGGTCTCCTCCTCCAGTCCAGGGCTGCAATTAAAAGTCCAGATCTCGTCCGTTTCCCATGGAGAGAGTCGCAGAGTCACTGCTGCCAGAGGGGGGATTTCAAACCTTCCTCTGTGATGTGTCTCACCTCCAGTCCTTGGCCTTGCCTAAACTTTCCCAGCCCTTTCTTGTGGCTGGGAAGAGAGCTCCTCTTAGGATGCATCATCAAGAGACTTGGGTAAATCTGGAATGCAGGTGCCGTTTCCAGCAATGTATGTTTCCCTGGAGCATTTGGCTGTCTCCTAATGGGAAAATTGTCTGCTAGGATGAATCCAAGAGCCCAAAGCTCTGAGCTCTTTGAAAAACATTACGCCTGAGTCTACCGTTGGAGGCAGGTAAGCAACACGGGGTTTTGTTTTTTTTTTTTTTGGCAGAAAAACAACCAGAGGTGCAAAGATCCTGAAAGTACACAACACAACCGCAGCAAAATTTTAGTTATCTCCCAGGCTTCTGGCTCCTGCCACGCTTTCCCATTTCCTTCTGTCGCAGCACAGGAGTGCTGCACGCAGCTGGAATGCAGCTCGATGAAGGATGCTGTGGATAACATCCTCTGCACACCAGCACTCCCCAATGTGACCTTGGTTAAAATTGGAAGCCATCCCAGATCTTTCCCTTCCACTAATATATTTAGAAGCCTGTGCTGAGCCTGGCAGAGCAGCACTAACCTGAGCACTCACGGGGTGTCAGAATAAATGTGCCGTGATAGATGGCTCAGGAATTGCAAGGCTACAGCCGAGCAGCAGGCGTGGGATGGGGCTGGGCATGGGCATCCAGGAGCCATCATCTGGACCTTGGGTAAAGGCTCACAGAGGGAAAAATGATAAAGTGCCCATCCCTGAGGCTGCCCAAGGGATGTGTGTGCTGGCTTTGAGGGAGTCTAATGCACCACACTGCTGGGATGGGCTCAAAGACACCTTTCAGAGCTGTACAGCAGGGTTGGGGTTTTGGAGCCTTGTAGGGATGAATTAGAGGCCAGGATTAGCCCCTCCCATGCACTTCCCAAATCTTTTTGCCACTAGAGTGAAATACCTTGGCAGGAGATTATTTCTCTTTCAGCAGTGTGAGAGCTGGGAGCAGCAAGCAGGGAGAAAGTCTTCCCACCCTGGCTATTCTGGAAGTGCCTGATAATGGTTATGACACTTGAGATTATCAGGGCTCAGAGGAAACCTTCAGGTGACAGGCACAAGGACTGTCACCACCTCCTAGGCGGAACAGATAAATCTGTGTGTCACCTTCCTAACTCTTGTCCAGGGAAATGCCATCAGAAGGGAGAACAGCCCCTCTCACCCAGCTCTGCAGCCCTCTCCAGTGCAATCACCACGCAAACAGGAAACCACAGGAATGATGGACTGAGACATCCTGGGAAACCTGGGATAGTGGAAGGTGTCCCTGCTCATGGCAGGTGGGTTGGACCAGGTGACCTGTAAAACTCCCTTCCAACCCAAACCATTCCAGGATTCCACCACTCTATGAAAATAAGGAAGCTGAGAGCACCAGCACAGCTGACTGGAGAAGCCTAATGACATCCTGCCATGGCTGAGTAACTCTCCTCACAGGTGATCCAAGACCACAGGAAGTGCCAGGTATCCCACCTGTTAACTAGGGATCACTAACAAAAGGGACACAGGTGTAGAGCACAGAGACAGAAACCACAGCTCTGCTGGTGATTGTGAATCCTTTTGCCTCTCAGAGCTCACAGAATTATCAAATGTTTTGGGCAGGAAGAGATCCCTTACAGATCAACCAGCCCAACAGTGAGCTGCAACCTCTTCCACTGGACCAGGCTGCTCCAAGACCTATCCAACCTGGCCTCGATGTGCAAGCTAAAACTCACTCAGAGTGCTGTCTCCCTGCAGAGCTTCACTGATGCCTCAAAGAACTCTACCTGTAGGCATGATTGCTCATGGAAAATCTTGGAGGACTCCTCCATGAGTAAGGTCTAGCCAGGCGATTCGGCATGAGTGAGAAAAACTCATTTCCAGGCCTCAGGAAGCAGGTTCACAAACAGCTTTTTGTGCATGGTTATTTACTGGGGACCACGCTGGTTGGAGTTGTATCTGCTGTATTCACTCGTGCTGTGTGTAACAGCACAGAGCACCTCCTTGGTTTTGGTCACCAAGCAGTGGAGTTCAGGGGCAAGGCAGATTTTACAGCCTTGAGGAAGCACCTCAAAGCTCAAGGTGTCCATGCTGGTTTTGTCCCTCTTCCCAGCAGTATAATCTCCAAACCCAGACTCTTTCACACATTATTAGCCTGTTCCCAGCTGTTTTGGAGCCACCAAACCCTCTCAGGCACCTGGAATTTGGGACCTACGCTCACCAGGTTGCTGCTGCCCAGTGGCTGGTTTTATCTGGTCCTCTTGCATCTTATCATCAACATCTAACAAAGAACTTGCAGAGCTTCTGCCCCACACAGGGCAGAGCCCTGCCTGCACTGAGGCAATGCCACATCCAGCTGCAGTGAAGCAGGACTGAGACAGTGACACCGGTGATAATTTGCTTTGCAGTGACTCATTAATGAAGAGAAAAGTGCTCAGAGGCGACAAAGTTCCTATTAAGCAGCATTAGGCCTGTTTAGTTAGGTTTTAGAGATAATTGCTATAGTGACACATTCACATTTCTAAAGTGCAAAAACAACAGTTACTCTTTGCAAATGTTAAGACGTTCCTCCTGGAAAAGACAAGGGAGAAGGGAATGAATATCAGCTTGAGGAAATGCAGGCACATGCATCACTGAAGAGAAAAATGAAGATTTTAGCTTGGAGCACATTTAAAAATAGAAAGAGGGGAAAAACATCCAGAGATCTTCTCTGTACGAGGTTGTGTTCCTGCAGGAAGAAAGGGCTGTCCACTGCAGTCAGCCCTGCTTGGGAGTGGTTTGGTACCTCTGCAGCAGAGATAACTCTCCTGAGCATCTTATCAGGTGTTGGGAACTCCAAGGTCACAGCTGCCAGGCCGGGCACCCTGCTCATGCCTGGCACTGACCCTGAAGGACCTTTTCATGGCAGACTAAACTGATGGGAGGGTTTGCTGCTGCAAAGTCCCACCCTTGGCCACACGCCAGTCAGAGATGAGTTGTGTCATGTAGTGAGTCAGAAGCTAAATTGGTACCCCTCAAAAAAAACCCAAAATCAGTTAAACATCCCAGAATCATGGAATTAGTTGTGTTTAAAGAGCCTTAAACATAATTAAAAAAAAAAAAAGAAAAAAAATCAGTTAAAGATTCCAGAATCACAGAATGGGTTGTGTTTAAACAGCCTTAAACATTAAAAAAAAGGAAACAAAAAGGAAAAAAAAATCAGTTAAAGATCCCACAGTCACGGAATGGGTTGTGTTTAAAGAGCTTTAAACATTAAAATAAAAAGGAAAAAAATCAGTTAAAGATTCCAGTATCACAGGATGGGTTGTGTTGGAAGAGCCTTAAACATCATCTGTGTAGTTCTGACCCCTGCCATGGGCAGGGACACCTTCCACTGTCCCAGGCTGCTCCAAGCCCTGTCCAGCCTGGCCTTGGACACTGCCAGGGATCCAGGGGCAGCCACAGCTGCTCTGGGCACCCTGGGCCAGGGAATTCCTGCCCACCCTCCCAGCCAGCAATTCCTGCCCCACATCCCATCTGGCCCTGCCCTCTGGCCCTGGGAAGCCATGGCCTGGCTGCTGTCCCTGCAGGCCTTGTCCCCAGTCCCTCTGCAGCTCCACCTGAGTCCCGTTAGGCACTGGAAGGTCATTATGAGGTCTCTCTTTATGCCAAGCCAATCCACCAGACACTACAGGTACTTACCCCTACCCACCCTACAACATCCCATGCACCTCCTGGCTTCAGGTGACCTAGATATTTCCCTGGCCTGAAGAAGGTTTTGGGCCCCCCTGAGAGCTTGTCTAGTTTTTCTGACTCTACCAGTTGGCCTAATAAAAGATATCATCTCTCGACAGACACACACCACTGACTTCAAGGAGACCTTGCATGTAGCTGGATCTGCCCAAGATAACCTGTCACTCCTCCAGCTTTGTGCTTATCTGTGGGAACAGGGTGTGTGCAGCAGGAGCCTCGCCTGGGTCTCTGGGTTTCCCTCCCTCTTCTGCACCTGAATGAGCTTATTGTTTGTACGTCTTTGTCTGTTGGAGGGGAGGAAGGAGGCCTGGAATGAATTGGGTCAAACAAGTTTTTCAGCTGCGTGTAGGTTAGGAGAGGCCACAAGAAAAGAACCACAGCCCTTTGAAGTCAGGCTGCTCCTTTTCTTTCTCGTGGGCTGTTTTTTAATTCTGACAGTGAGTGATACTTTCTCAGATGGAGATCAATCCACTGAACACGAGAACAAAGGCTGTATAAACACACCACTATCTAAGGGCTGGCATTGCAGTGACTTATCACTGATGGAAGGCAGGAGGCAGCTCCAGCTAAATCATGTCTACAGTAAGGGCAAACCTTTCCTCCAGGGCGTTCCACGCAAAAAAAATGCAGGGACTGGGCAGGAATGAGGGTATCCCTTCTCCATTCCTATCTGCCTTTAACAGATATTGGTAACTAGGAAGAAAATTCATTGAGTGTTCCAGCCAAGCTGGGCTGGTGAAATGCCTTCTACTCCCTGGACATCAGCTCTGCCACCCAGAAACAGCAGGAATCCCTGAGCTCCTTCCTGCAGGACAGAGCTGCACCCACACTTCACCTCATCACCACCAGCTGGACCTCTGCACCTGAGGCTGCTGCTCAAGGGGACAATGCCAACCCTGCCAGGGACAGTGCAGCCAAAGAGTGACAGGGAAGGGAAGCCACCACCACTGAAGACTCTCTGCCTGAACCCATGTGGCTGTGGAGGTGTTGTCCCTGCTTCCTCGTTTTCCTGCCTTGTGGGGATAATCTGTTGGGAATTACAAATGGAAACGAGCCTTTTAGCTTTATCACTTGTGCTTAGATGTCGAGGTAGCAAGTACTTTCAAAATGCTTGGCCGTGTTGATGACATTCAGTCCATGGAAAGGCTTAAGGGCTGGAGGTCTGTGACTGAGATAGGCTCTTCAGGCTTCATTGCTCCCTGGGCAGTGACATCAAGGAGGCCACTGTTGATCCAGAAATCCCACAGTCATCGCTCCTCATTAGTCTCGGTTTAACTTCTGGTTTCCTTCGAGTACAAAGAAGGTCCTTGGGCAGAGTCTGTGGAGCTGTGGCATTTTTCTCTTTAACTTAAACAGTCCTAAGAGCAGGGACTTGGTCTTCTCCTTCTAGATTAATGCCTAGGCAATGAGCTGCAAACTCACATGCTCTCTCTGTCTCTCTCTCCCCGCCAGTTAATTATTTTATACAAAACAGAGAAAGAGGCTGAGCAAGCCCCACTCCAGAATAACTTGCCAGGTGGCTCCTCAAAGCTGCAAAGGGGTCTTCAAGGTCTCCTCAGGCACTTCCAGATTGGGGTGCTGACCAATGAGTAAAAAGGTGCAGCTTCCCCATGGGACTGTTTTGTGAGAAAGGGTGAGCTTGTGCATTAATCTGCAGGAGGTGGTGCAGCAGAGTCCTTGGAGGACAAATGCACCTCCCTGCTCCCTGTGGTCTCATCATCCCCATTGTCTCATCATCCCCGTGGTCTCCTCATCTCCTCCCAGACAGCTAAAATGGTCACACCACTCAGGCCATGATGATTTGATCAGCTAAGCACACACCCAGACCTGCACTCAGGATTAGATTTACCCACTGTGTTTGCTGTGAATTCTCAAGCTCAGATGAAGATGGCATTAGGCTGATCTTCGAAACTCTTCCCCCTGTGGTGCAGTCCAGCTTTGACCACAAAGATCACCTCACTTGGGACTGAGGGTCTCCTACAAACACGGAGCACAAAGCTGAGCTCTCCTCTAAAGCACTTGCATCTATGCAAATGAGGCTCTGCACTCGTATCTTGACACAGGCTTGAGGGCTGGCATCACAAAACTCAGATTTCTTCCAAACCGCCGCTGGGCCTCCCTATGGACATGCTGGAAATGCCAGGACACTTCCTCGGGGTTTTTAAAGAGCCTTTCTGGGATGAATAACAGAACCTGCAGAAAGGTTAGCATGGAAATAGCTGTGGAGCAAGAGCATCTGTGGGGGACGCATAGCCAGGGGTTCAGTGTCACCGATTCTGCGCAGCTGTCCTACGGCTAATGCAAAACTCTGTATTCTGAAAAGGTCAAAAAGGTAATTAAAGATACAAAAGACCAGCCCTTCCCACTATTGAAGCAGATGCTCAGCCAAAACATTTGCCTGTAAGATTGTATTTCCTTAAGGTTTATTAACCATTAAGTGTTTTTAGGGACGGGATCATAAAGATAATGAACTGAACGACAAGTAGAGTCAGGATTCCTTCACAAATTATTCCTGCTGGGTTAGACGAGTGTTTGAAAAGCAAAATGCTTTGCTGTGATTTTTCAAGAACAGGAGACCCTGAGCTCATCCCTGGCAGCTCTTCTCTGCTTTAACTTGCTGGTGAAGACAGGCAACCTGCTGGGTTGAGGGGAAGGCGAGCAAAGCAGGCGCGTTGAACCGGCAGCAGGATGGTTCAAAGCAAGGACTGTCTCCCTTTCAGCAATGCCAGCTTAAAGAATTGCTGCTCTCCCCACCCTGACTGCTCACTACATCACCCTGTGCTTTTCAATTGTCCTAGGCAGATCACTGAACTGATCCAGGTGAAAAATAAAGGGTGAAGAGGCTTGGTGAAGGGGGAGGTGTGGTGCCAAGAACAATTTCAATCAAATTAAGCAAATTTTCAAAGGCAGTCGTGTTAGAAAACATTATTTTTGATCCTGTTTTGCTGTGAGAATTTTTTTTGTTGTTGTTGTTTAGGATATTTACTAGTAACTATTAAGACATGCCAATTTCCACCTAATTATATTTTAGTACATTTTGGCTAGTAGGTGGTATGCCATCAAAGTGGAGATCCTGGAATATCCATCACCAGAGATGAGTAATAACAAATAAGAAGAATGGGTAAAAAATCACAGCAAAGCTTGTCTGGGGTATAGGGAATGAATAAGCTGAACAGCTGAGGTCACCCCCAGCTCTGTTTTGTGATGACTCTGGGAGAGAAACACGTATTTAGGTCACCATATAAATGAATACCCATTTTTCAGGATTTTAAAACATAAATGTTTTGCATTATGGAACAATGGAAGTTGCACATGTATTTACCCATTTGTCTCAAATCACAGAATTTAGTGGAATTTAATACAGTGGACAAATGAGTAATTAATGAGTTTATTCAAACTTATTCTCATGGACCCATGAGACCCATGCCCCAGCAAGCAGTTTGTAGGGGACCACCCTGTTTTGAAGGATGAGAGAGTCAAACAGCACGGACATGGGCTGCTCCCAGCCAGAGCTTTCAGGGATGGAGCCTGAATGTGTTGGATAAATAGAAAAGGAAACACCAGTTTGTTTTAAAACCAACTTAAATGAAGAAAGTCTTGTTGTCTGACCCAATTGACAGACGTACGTAGAGACCACGAACAAGATTTTTAGAACTTGTGGATTTTCACACCCCACTTTTTTATCCTTGGAGGATTTATACATTCTATGTTTCTTATTTAAAGCACTCTTTGTTGTTTGTTTCAATGACCAGTTCTCTCCAGAGCCTTGGATGAAGAAGTCATGGAGCTGAGCTAGGCAAGAAAATGGAAATGAAATAAATTGTCTTCCTACATCTGTAGAAAATGTGGCTTCTGTCAGAAGGTGCAGCAGTTCCTCAATAAGCCAGGGCTTCACCCTCACTGTGACTGCTCCACTGCTCTGGTAACATTTGCAAATTCGGTAATTAAGGAAATTTAGCAGAGTGTAATAAGCCTAGGACTTTCAAGAAGCTGTTACCCTTTATTTTTAAAGGTGTATGTAATTTAAATACAAAAATCTGCTCTAGGTAAAAACCATTAAAAGACATCATCTTTGGTCTCCATCCTACTGCATCTCAAGTAGGAAATGGGTATTTTGTTTCTACGTGCATGGAAGGTGAAAGTCCAGGGTGGGGAAATGAAGCTTGCTCTGCTCCCTGACATAGATTTTGGGGACATGTCCCCTGGAGACTTGTGAAGCCCCTCTGGGGAGGGGTGACTCAACATCCCCACCCCTCTCCCATGGTCCATTCAGCCAGAAAACCTGGATGAACAGAGCACTTGAGAAAGTTACCGTTGAGCTGAGTAGCAGAAATGGCCCAACCCAGGACAGCCAGAGCTGCATGGACACCAAGAGGTGCATGAACACCAAGGGCTCACATCAGGTGCCTAAAGCCTGCTCTCCAATGCCATGTGAGATGCTTTAGGTGCTGAGACAGAGACTGGTGGGCATGACACAGGCCTCAGAGGAGACTTGTCATGGAGTGGTGGCTGAAGGCAAGGCCAGAGATGGCCTCAACCATCTCAGTTAACAGAAAATACCCCTTTTTTAGGCAACACAGAGATCTGAGCTACAGCCACGCTCCTCTCCAGTGAGGATGGGAAACATGTGGGTCATGAGACTACAGTTGTTGTGCCTGCTCCAATTCCCTTGCAGGGCAAACAATCCTGAAACCTGAAGGTTTCCAGGGCAAAGCAGTAGGATGGAGCCCACGGAGAAGCCCCCAGGACTAGCTCAGGCCTTGCCTGGCTCCTGCCTCATGCACCACCCAGACCCAGGGGCAGGGCTGCATCCAGGGCAGCAGGGGCTGGGCAGGGAGTAGGGCTGGAGCTCTTTGTTCTCTGATTGTTCCCAGATAACCGTGTGAGGCATTAAAATACTTGGCACGGCGGGGAACACGCGCTGGTGTACGCAAAGCCGGGAGCACAGAGACAGGAGTCATCCTAATCTCTGCCTTCCTCTCCTTCTCATCGTGGAGAGGCCATTCCACCAACTCTAATTCATAAAAGCAAATTAAACCCCTGGGCCCCTCTCGCTTCCCAATCCCCTTCTCATTGTACCTGCTTATGCTGCACCCAGGGAAGGCCAGCAACGAGCCCATCTGAGGAGCTGGCACCCAACCCTTTGTGTGGATCAGCTTAAGAGGGACTCCCGGCAGAGCTGTGCTAAGCTCTTTTCCTCCTGGAGGCAAAACCATCCTTCCCAAAGTACACTGCAGCCCATTTACCCTGGCCCAGAGCCTGGGAACAAGAGACTATTGCTAAACTCAGACAGCCTCTTGAACTAGGGATGCTGCTCCGTGCCATTTCCCCCAAAGGCAGGTTGTGTCAACGCCTTCCTTCTCAACAACCTTCCCTCCGCTGGATGGCAAAAGTGTGTTTTTGGCATCGGGATGGCAGTGTTATAAAGCAAGGCAATCTTCTTGGCAGGACAAGGGAGTCAGATGCTATCTGCACTCAGGTCCACGGGGCACGCTGTGGGGCTGTGTCCAGACACCCGGTGCAAGCTTTAGATGTCAGAGGCAGGGTGCCGGGAGGAGCAGCCCAGAGCTCCAGCCAGTTTGCCCCAAGTCTCTGCAATGCTGTGCTGCTGGATGGAAAATGCTCCCATGGACATCCTGGATCACTCAGTGCATCTCCATCACATACCAGCGGAAAGCATCCTAGACATGCTCCTGAGGCACTCCTGCTTTCCCTCAGAAATTGCCTTTGGGATGACGGCGCGGCAACCAAACTCTGAGAAGGAACTCTCCCTGCATGGGAAGGTTGCTCAGCTCAGGAGGTGACCCAGTGTTGGTGCACAGGATCTTAGAATCAAGAAATGCTTTGGCTGGGAAGGGTTAAAGCTCACCTTGTTTGACCCCTGCCATGGGCAGGGACACTTTGCACTGTCCCAGGCTGCTCCAAGCCCTGTCCAGCCTGGCCTTGGACACTGCCAGGGATCCAGGGGCAGCCACAGCTGCTCTGGGCACCCTGGGCCAGGGAATTCCTGCCCACCCTCCCAGCCAGCAATTCCTGCCCCACATCCCATCTGGCCCTGCCCTCTGGCCCTGGGAAGCCATGGCCTGGCTGCTGTCCCTGCAGGCCTTGTCCCCAGTCCCTAGGCAGCTCTCCTGGAGCCCCTGGAGGCCCTGGCAGGGGCTGGCAGCTCTCCCTGGAGCTTCTCTTGTGCAGCTGAGCAGCCCCAGGTGTGCCAGGCTGGCTCCAGAGCAGAGGGGCTCCAGCCCTGGCAGCATCTCCGTGGCTCCTCTGGCCTGGCTGCAGCAGCTCCACGTCCTTGTGCTGCTGGAGCCAGGGCTGGGGCAGCTCTGCAGGTGGCTCTCAGCTGAGCACAGGGGCACAGGGGCAGAATCCCCTTCCTTGGCCTTCTGGAATCTGTCATTCCTTCCTCTGCCACCAACGGAAGCATTTCTGGAGTAGGGAGAGGGTGCCTGGTCCAACTCTCACAGAAACTTTTCCATGACTATATTTTTCTAGGCCAGCTTGTGTTACCTCTCTCGGAAAGAGCCCTCCAACAGCACCTCCTTGTTTCTGACCCCATCACAAACACT
>OU383776.1:1512832-1588241 GCA_910950805.1 Acrocephalus scirpaceus scirpaceus
TGAGCTGGGGACGTGCACCTCTGCTAGGGCTGGGCTGTGGGGCAGTTCTTTAGAGCCTGCTGAAGAAACTTGGGGCTGATCAGGCTGCTGGAAGGAAGGAAACAGCTGAATTTGTTTGGAAATTCATAGTAGAAGCTGTGGGAGGAACGTGATCCCACACAGAGGATTTTGAGGTGCCAAGAAGAGCAGTGCTAGAGACAAACACAACTTCTGCCACCAAAAAGACTGACTCACAGTGCCTTGGAACTTTGTAATGGATTATTAGTGTTGTTTTACTGGCAGTGTGAATGGTAGTAGAGGCAGCTGAGCCTTGGAGGGTCCCCAGGCAGCCCTCCCTGAGTCAGTAGCCTGTTCTGGTGAGTGCCTCTCAAGGTGAGCTGGTGGAGCAGAATGGGTGGGAGATACTCAGGGCTGGTCAGTGAGTTTTAGAGTCTGTTTTTTCAGATCCTAGCAGCCTGAAATCCCCTTTTAGGGGGCA
Organism: Acrocephalus scirpaceus scirpaceus; assembly: GCA_910950805.1. Classification (NCBI taxonomy): domain Eukaryota; kingdom Metazoa; phylum Chordata; class Aves; order Passeriformes; family Sylviidae; genus Acrocephalus; species Acrocephalus scirpaceus. The sequence goes on from OU383776.1 coordinate 1,513,311, forward strand.
ACAGCACTAATGAGGTCTTGGTGAAGTATCTCTTTTTGATAGAGGAGATGTCCCACAGCTCTCTGCTCTGTCCAGGTGGGACCAAGCTGGTGGCCTCAAGGTTAGCCCTGGAGCTGTCCCCGCTGTCTGGGAGCCTGGGACTGAAGTGGCTCTGGGCCAGGCAGTCACCAGGATGTACTATTTTGCAATAAACTGATCTGAGCACTTTGTGCCTTTGCATTTCATTGTGAATCATCCTGACTAGAGCTGAGAGTGAGCAATCTCTGGAGATGGCAGTGGGGCAGGTTGCTGGCAGCCCCAGGCTGGGTGGTAGTTATGGGGGAGCCTCCTTGTCCTCATCCTGTTGGGGCATGTCCTTGTGGCTGAATCTGGGGCTGAGGGACAGCAGCTGCATGCAGACTTGACCCCTGGTCCTAAAAGCAGTGTCTTCCTGGATCCTTGGGGGAATTAGGGAATAACTAAATAGTTAGGGTTGGAAGATCATCTTCTCCAACCCCCTGCAATGGGGAGAGATGTCTTCAAAAAGGCCAGATTGCTCAGAGCCCCACCCAGGCTGACTTTGAACACTTCCAGGGATGGAGCAGCCACAACTTCTCTGGGCAACCAAGTGCCAGGGCCTCACCATACTCAGTGTAAAAATTCCATCCTTCTACCTAGTTGGAAAGTACCTTCTCTAAATTTAAAAATCATCATTGCAATAGGCCCTGCTGAAAAGTTTGTCCCCATCTTTCTTAGAAACCTCTTTTAGCTACTGGCAGGTGTTCTAAGAGAGCAGAAGGGCCTCCCTTCTCCAGGTGAACCCCCCAGAAGTTCAGAGCAGAAGGGCTCCAGCCCTTGGAGCATCTCTGCCTTTCTTCAGCAATTCCAAGCAGCAGGAGTTGGAGATCCTTCTCCAGACTGTGATGAGATGTGTGTCTCCTCTTTGGCATAAAAAGCCACCACCAAAAAGTTTTGGGGAGCCAGCCTTGAGTGAGTGCCCCACCCTGGGAGCTTGGCAGACCCTACATCCCCCTGGATGAGACAGGATGCTTTATTTCCTCAGCAGCCGGGCTCTGGGCCGAGCATCCCCCGGCACCGTGCTCCCGACTCTTCCCGCTCCCATCTTAATAACTGTAAAGATCAGGGTTGCCAAGGTCTTCCCGTTGCTATAGTGAGATTAGATAGGGCAGAGCGCTGCATTCCCTCTGCTGAGGGGAGAAATCACTCCCATCCCTTCCCTGGGCTTCACCAGCCAGGTTTTTTTTTCATCCACCAGCAGCTACTAATTGCACCTGAAAGACACGGCACGTATTTCACTGCAATTAATACTTCATAGCTTTAAAAAAAAAAAAAAACAACCAGGAATTTAAAAAAAATTAAAAATTTAATTATCGAGGCATTTTTCTCCTGGAACCAACTTAAAGAGAGTCTCTGGCTGGAACGAGTTTACAGCGCTAAACTGTGAAGTTAAAATATTTATCTTCATAAACACGTCACTTGAGCCGTGCTATTCCTCGCAGGGTCATTAGCAAGAGGCACGTTAGTCCAATCAGGAGGTGCCTGGGAGACAGAGATTTGCCTTTTGCTTCTGGGCGGGGTTAGGAGATGATTTATTAAACGAATTTGAGAGCTGTGAGTCTGGCCAGACCTCTGAGTCAAACTGCTGTAGGGAAAAAAAAAAAAAAGAAAAATCCCACCAGCTGGAGCTTTTGCAGGCAGAAGATGGGGTGCAGTCATTTCGGTACTGTTGGTTGTTTGCTGATGTGGAGGTGTCCTCCCCAAAACCTCCCGAGGACGTACAGCAACTGATCCAGGGAGCCGTCACATTGCAGGAGGTAGTTTGCATTTTAATTTTCTTAGGTTCAATTTTCGTTTTCTCAGGTTTTATTTTCACTTTCTCAGTTTTTTTTTTTTTTTTTAATTTAATTTCCTTGGTGCACCTGTGGGGCAAGGGTGGGTTTATGTAAGAATCCAGGTGAGATTTCCCTGAGCGTAGGAGCGCACAGCTTGGGGCATGGCATGTTGTCACACCCCTTCACCTCCTCTTTTGGGTTTAAAATGTTGGTTTTGAGGCCATAAAGTTTAACCCCTATAACCCAGTAGCAGACATGCCCTGGAGAGTGATGCCTGTGGTCCTCTCAGTGTGTGGGGAGGGGGTGGAGGGTTTAGGTAATAGTGTGTTTATTGGGCTTGAGGTTGTATTTTGTGTGTGTTGGGTGCTGGCATGCCAGGACGTGGAGTGAGGTGAAGGACATGGGTCTTTTGGAGGTGTGGTGCTCTTCCCAAAACTCCTTCTGTTCTGGGGAGCCAGAGGTGTTTGTGTCTGTAAACCTCTCTGCTCCTGAGACTGGGGAGCAACATGCAGGGGAAGAGCTTGTGGTGGCCCCACATCCTGGGAGAAGATCCTTGGCTGGTGACAGTGGCAGAGCCGGGTAGAGATCGCTCAAGCTGTAGATCTGTCACTGCGTTTTTCCCCTCTGAAATCCCCTTCTGCTCCTTGGGTGCCCATCAATTTATTTGTACAAACCACAGAGGCAATATCACAGGGTCTGACCAAAATTTTTCCAGGGTTTTGCACCCCAGTTGATGCATGGGGCTCACCCCTTGCTACAGCTTGGGTAGGGGGAGAGGGGTTGAAGAAGTGTGTGATACCTGCCAGGCAGCACAAGTTCAAGACAGAGAGTGGCAAAGAGGGAGATGCTGCTGGTGGTGTGGGAAGGCTCTTGTGTCCCATCCTCTGAGCAGAGAGATGTAGCCTGAGCGAGGGCAGAGACACATCCGTCTTCCTTCCCAACTGCACACCTCGGACTTCGGGTGAAATTTTTGAGAACAGATCTCCTGAGCAGCACTTAGAGCTGTCTTTGCAAAGAGGACTGTTGCTAGAGACCCTGTATTCTGTAGGAAACCAGTTCTTGCAGATATTTTCCAGTAGGTCCCAGTTTGTGTTGTCTGCCCTCCTCTCTCCCACTCCCCAGATGTGCTGAGTCTCACAGCCCGAGGTGTTTATCAGGTGGGCTTTCCCTTTCTTTGCTGGCAGATTTGTAGTAGCAAACATCACTTGATGTTGACTGTCTGGTCTGCTCTGCTTCAGCAACCTCAAATCTCGATTCTTTCCTTGCTCCCACCGCTGGTCTTGGCTCGAGGGCAGACTGGGAAGCACCAAGTGCTGTCCAGGAGCTCTGTTCACATGTTTTTTCCGTAGGTCTGCCATGATTTCCCCTGATCCTCTTCCAGCAGCGATGGCATGGGGTGTGCTCAGCACTGATCCCTTGAAGGAGGTGTGTTTAAGGGTTACACCCTGGTGGTAAATGAAGGGCTGATAATTCTGTGATCAGGGAGAGCCCTCCTGCCAGACAAGCTCAGACCTTTTGGCTGCAGCAGGACCTAACCACCATTTCTGGGGAGTTTTATTGGCTGCCCTTTTCCAGCAGAAGGGTCCTGCTGCTTGCAGCTGCCACAACGAGCATCCTTGGTTTACAGGGACCTTTGGAAGGAGCTTCTGCCTCACTGGTGTGGCCAAGTGTGGCATTGTAGCTGATGTCCCAGACAATGGACCTGGATGATTTCTGGCCTCAGCCCTCTGTCTTTTTGATATAAAACAAAAGAGGGTGTCCCTATATGTGCTCCCAGTTCTGTGCCAGTGGAGTTGTGACCCTGCGTGGGGAAGGGACCTGGTAGAACCTTGGCCCTGGAATGAAATCCACCAGTGGGTGTCCAGGTGAGGAAGTTTTTCTGGAAAGCCAGGTGAGCTAAAAGGCATGGTTGTCTTTGGTGGAGGGAGTTTATTATAGTTTTAGGGAGAAGAGTGTTTTGAGGTTGTGTAAAACTTGCTGTAAGATGCTCTCGGGGGTTTCCAGGGATGTCTAAAACTTACTGGGGTTTTTAGGGAAGGACCAAGAGTACGAGGGAAACGAAGGATCAGAGGGCTGGGGAAGAGTACGTGAGGGAAAATAAAGGGAAAAGCAGAATAAAAGCAGCTTCCCTTCATGTGGGGATAAGGATGAGGAGGTCACAGCTGGGGTCAGGATCTTGATGTCTAGGGCTGTGAACTGCAGGCTGGATGGCAGGGAGGTGTCTGGGCTGAGGATGCTGAGGTCGATGGTGGATTGGTAGGGGGAATGGGAAGGAAAGTAGCACAAACAGGCTGCAAGCTAGCAATTCCATACAGCAGAGTGAAATTACCATGGACTTTTGAGTGTGGGGCGTGTCATACCTGGAAAAGTGAGTGGTGCTTCAGCTGATCAGCTGTTCAGCTGGCTTTGTCCATACTCTGTGAGAGACAGGGTGATGTATTTGAGCAGTTTGCTCAGCCCTCATCCAGCCTGAGAAGCAGCAGATGCCCACGAGAGCAGGTAGGTAGAGCCACAGGGAAACCATCTGTGTGTGACTGCTGCGTGGGGAATATGGGGAGAAAGCTGGGAGCAGAGAGAGGGGTGAGCCTTCGGGGTGTTACAGGGCACTCAGAGCTGTTCTGTGGCTTTTGGGGTGTCCAGTTCTCCGGCGTTGTGGCTGGTGCTGCCGGCTGTGGTGCTCATCTCCTGCTCCCCCAGCCGTGCCAGGGGACATGCATTATGCATGGCCACTAAAACTCTCACCCTGTTGCTTCTGATTACGGGGAAATTACGGGTTACCGGGCCAGACTGTGCAGCCGGTGACGTCTGTGGGGCTTTGATGCCCTGAGCAGAATTCGGTCAATGATGCATTGCTAAGTGCAGGTGCTCGGCAGCAGCCTGACCTCAGCCCTGGAGCTCTTCGTTATCCCAAGCCTGGATTTCACAGGGAATTTGCAAGCCCTGAGACTCGCCTCAAATCGTTTGTATAATTTTTTTTTTTTTTTTTTTTTAATGTCTTGCAAAGCTTTGGCAAAGCATCTGTTCTGGGTGCTGTTTCCCGTGACTCAGAGGGTAAATAGCAGTTGCTGTGCTCACCTGGTTTGCTTGCTAAAAATGAACGGGGAGCAGTTCAGGGGCTTGTTTCCTTCTTGTTTCCTTCTATTTCAGGCGAGTTCGTCTCTGATTATGGGCTGTCAAACCTCAGAAATTCCTAGCCGTCTGTCCACTCTCTAATTTTTTTATTTTATTTTAAATGAAACAGAAAAGGAACATAGCCCTCTTTCAGTGGAAAGTCATAAATACTCCTAGAAGCAGGTGGATTTTGTGGGGCTCCTAGTATACATGAGATGAGGGTGCATGCCTGGGTAGAGATGCAGGCGTGGGGAGCAGCCCAGTTTTCTGGCAGTGGACAGTAAGTGCTGAAAAGCTTTTACCATGAGCACATCAAAATATTTACATCCAGCTCCACAGATTTCTCTTGGGCCATTTGTTGTGACAGGTTATACTGGGAATGTCATGAAGAGGAGGGCTGTCTTTCTCTGCTACTTTTAAGACCCACCAAACTGTAATTACAGTCATTATTTCAAGGCTGTTTCCCATTTTGTGGTGCCCAAGTGGGAAGGCAGATGGACGGGGCTGAGTGGTGAAGGCGTTGGAGTTGGTGTGGATTTACATCCTGGCAGGGCTGTGCTTGGTGTTGGAGGAGATGGGAGGTGCTGGTGTGAGCCTGGGAGGAGGAGGTGGCTGCACAGTCTGTGCTGTCACTATCATGAAGGCACACTCAAGCACCACTGCACATACTTTTATATTCATGTTGGACCCCTGCCCCATGTGGTGTGGGACCATGGTGTGTCCCTCTGCCACGTGCTGGAGCTCGCTGAGATCACCTTGGCTTGCAGGGGACTGGGATAAGATGGAGCATCTCTGCCGTGGGAAAAGGCTGGGAGAGCTGGGAATGTTCAGCCTCTCTGCAGGGAGAGCCCCTTCCAGTGCCTGAAGGATCTGTGTGAAAGATGGGGACAGAATCCTTAGCAGGGCCTGTTGTAATGGGACAAGAGATAACAGTTTTAAACTAAAAGAGCGTCTGTTTAAAGGAGGCAAAATGTTGGAGGTTTTTACAATGAGGCTGGTGAAACACTGGTGCAGGTTGCCCAGAAAATAATGCATGCTGCATCCCTGGAAGCATTCAAGGCCAGATTGAAATGGGCTCTGAGCAACAAGGTCTTGTTGAAGATGTCCCTGTTCATGGCAGGGGGTTGAATTAGATGTTGTTTAAATGTCCCTTCCAACTCTAACCAATCTGTGATTCTTCCTGGATCCTGGCATTGCAGGTGGGAGTGCTGCTGATCTCCACACTTGCTGCAGAACAGACAGGTCAACTTGTGGGAGGGAGTAAGGTGAGGACAAATGGGAAAAAGCTGATGTTGAGGGCTGTAATTCACCCCAGGAGGTGAGGGTTCCCTGGGGGGACACTGGGGTGTTTCCCTCCTTTGGCCACTACCTTGCCTGTGTGACCACAACAGGTCACTCCAGGTTTTGTGTTTCCACTGCCTTGCTTGAGGAGCATCTCTTTCATTTTCCAGGGCAGGGATTGTTTTTGATGTTGCAAGTGGAGCAGTAGTAGCTGGCCAAGCATGATAATCTGCCCTACTGGCAAGGTCTGTGGACCTCTCTGTAATATGGTCAGGGAATTGTGAGGATACAACACCCAGGCAATGCCCAAAGCCAGTGGCTGTGATTCTTCTGATGTCTCTGTCCTTGAGGAGGATGTTAAGGTCTGCAGTGAAATGATCCTGACTTAACTAACTATCCAGACTTTTAGATAGTCACCTCATAAAACTTGCACAAAATGCCAAATTCGAAATACCAAATGGCTTGGATTTTTGCCCCTTTCTTTTCAAATACAAGGAGCCCCAAAGTTTGTTATTTTGATCCTTGAAAACTTTACAGAAGGCAGTGATGGATTGGCATTGGTGGGACAATCACCTGGAAGGGAAAAGGTAAAAGAAGGAGTTTTGGGGCAGTGAAAAGGAGATGGGGAGCCTTAGGAGATGCTGGTCATCCAGTTAACCTAACTGTGGCCAAGGGGTGTCCATCTTCATGAAAAGGGTGGTCAGACATTGTCAGGGGCTGCCCAGGGAGGTGTGGGATTCCCCATCCCTGGAGGTGTCCCAGGAATGCCTGGATGTGGCACTCAGTGCTCTGGGCTGGTGACAAGGTCGGGTCAGGCACAGCTTGGACTCGATGATCTTGGAGCTCTTTTCCAGCTTGAATCCTTCTGGGAATCTGTGATCCCACTGGGATCCTCACTGTGCACAGTGCAGCTGGTGGGAGGTGGGAATGGCTCCAGAGGGAGAGGACTTGGGGTATGGAATTAGCAGCCAAGGCAGGAGCACCCAGCTCTGTTCTGCCAGGAGGCTGGAGCTGAAACGTTGTGCTGGGGCTCATTTGTGCTGATGAGCAAAGGGCAAGGCTTGAGGTCCAGCTGCTCCATGGCTGGCTCGGTGCTTCAGGACAGAATAGGCTTGGGTTAATGCAAAGTAATTCAGATCTGGGAAGGAGAGTGCTTTTATTCTCCCTTTTAAATTTTCTATGGGTTCTTCACAATTAATTTCTCCTCAGGCTCCATGCGTGACCTTGACCACTCTAGGCTGAGTTGCATGAAATTGGTTTTGGTGGGTACCTAAATAAGGGCTGGAATCTCTTGTTTTCCTGGTCCTCAGCTGTGAAGCCCATAAGGTAATTCCATGTGGGAGACTCAAGCACCTAGGCTTGAGCATTCTTATATGCTAATTGAATTCCTGAGCTCTTTTTTCCAGCTGGGGAAGGCAGAAACAATGCTTTTCTCCCAAGCTCTGGGAGGTTTATGAAGTACCTGGAAATATGGGGCTGCAACAGCAAGGAGCTTTTCAGAAAAAATAGAGGGGAATTGGCCAAGATGCTCCTTGTGATTGTGATTTGTAAAGCCAGCTGATGCCCGTGATCATGGACTGCTGAGGGTGGATCTTTCAGGTCTCTGCTGCTCCAGCTCTTTGCTCGCCTGTGGGTGGAGGTGGCTGGAATTTCAGGCCACAAATCCCCAGGAGACCCAGGAGCAAGTTTATTTTGCTGTAGTTTTTTGCTTCTAGTCAAGGGGCCTCCTCCCTTCCCCTTCAAACCCTTCCTCTGCTATGAATTTCCTCCTCTGAAATCCTGTTTCCTTCTTCCCACCAGGATTCCCTCCCTACCAAGAAAATCCAAGCTGCTTATTTTAATGTTTGAGATAGATGTAACATATGATTGAGGGTCTGGGCACCTCCATTTCAAAATGACTGCAGTGCCTCTTTGGTTTTTCCAGTTACTGGCCAGGAGGAGGCTGGCATCTTGGAGAAGGGATTTTTGAAGGAGGTGACTCTGGGGTTCAGAGAGTGATGAAATGATCGTGATTGCCTGCTTGTGATTCCCTCCTGAGGGTTTTCCAAGCCCTTATTCCCACCTCCACATACCCAGGGAGCTTCTGGAGAAGCACCAGACTCTCTGTTCCCCTCATTTTGCTCCCATTTGGAAGGGCGCAGCTCTGATCGGAGCTGCTGAGAACGCGGTAATGGAGGAGCAAGTCAGGGTTTTTAATCACTTATTCCAAGTGTAATTCCCAGGCTGTTCTGAGTCACGCCAGGAGCTGCAAACAAGGCACCCCCGTCCCTCGCGCTGGCGGGCGATGACATCGGTGAGGAAGAGCATTCCCAGCCCTGCCTGCCGTGCCCTGGCTCTGCACACACAGCCTGGGAAAAACGAGGGCCCTGTCTGGTAGGAAAAAGGAAGGCAAGGAGTAAAACAGGAGCCAGAGGGTGATTTTCCATGGTGACAGTAAGTGTGGCTGTTGAAAGTTTTCTTGGGGTCATGTTGCAGGTCTGTGGTGTGCCTTAGAGCACAGACACAAGCACGGCAAGAAGTGTGGCAGTCAGAGGAGCTGGTGCATCTCAGGAGGAGGCTGTGGCTCAGGAGGTGCCTTCTCCCTGCTACAGAGGTTGCTGTCAGGCAGTGCAAAGATGTGGCTGCTGGAGGAGGAAGAAGAGGGACGCAGTGGTGCCTCCTGATGCTGCCTGGAGAAGTGGTGGATGCCCCATCCCTGAAAATATTCAGGACCAGTTCAGGCAGGACTCTGAGCCTGATGTAGTTGAAGATGTCCCTGCCCATGGCAGGGATGTTGGACTAGAGGACCTTCAAGGATCCCTTCCAACCTGCAATTCTGTGATTCTCCCAGGAGCTCTGTGTTTCCCATAAAGCTGATTTGGGTGAAAGCCAGGGAAACATCAAGCTAGGACTGTGTGTGCCCAGATATGCTCAGTGGGGAGAAGCAGTCTCCAAGGAGAAGGATGAGGTTTTTGGGAAGGAAACATCCCATTTCCCTCAACCCAGCAGGCTGGATGAGATTGGGTTTAACATCTCATTATTGCAGTTGCACTCAGGAGATGAGGCAGTTTTACTTTATTTTGATATTAAAGACATTCTTTAAAGAAGTGTCAGCCCATAGACTGTCACTTTTATAGTTAAAAAGTTGTAGCTGCTTGCCTGGGGTGTATTTGAGAACAGCAAGGAAGAGACTGTATTAGATTAATAAGTGAAGGTTTAATTAATTGTCATTATTTGCATAATAGTGCCCTCTAATTAATAGGTAATGGGCAGCCTCTGAATTAATGCACAAGTGGGGTCTCCAGTGATGCCATCAGAGAAGGGTTTTATTGCTGGGAAGTGCAGTTTTGCTTAGTCTTCTTAGTAAATTTAGTAACTGTGAGAGCCAAAGGGTGTCTGTGACAGCGTGTGCTGTGCCTGGGGTGGCTGGGTCTTTTAGGGACAGCACGCATCTTCCCTAAATGCATCAGGCCTGGAATGCAACCAGGGTTTTGTTCATGTCTGTTGCTGGCCTCCTGCAGGCGGAGGCCAGACAAGAAGCTGTTCTTGTGTTTTATTCTGTCTTCAGTAGCTTGGGAAGGGGTTGCTTGTATCATGGCCGTGGTTTTCCTCTTTTTGGTTCTTAAAAATCCTTCATGCTATTATTTGGTGTCCCTTCTCCAGCTGGTGGGTTCTTTTCTGCTGGTCCACAGGCACATGAGTGGTTCCTGTCACAGATACGTGCTGGAGGAGATCTCTCTCCCCATCTCTAGTTCTCCCTTCTTTTTTATTCTTTGGTTGTGAAAGTGTTTGTGGTAAGTGGAATGGGATGACATGGAATAACTTAAGATACAGAGCTTGGTGTGAAGCCAAACTTAGTGTTAAATTTGGGGATGGAAAGGAGATAGAAGGTGGGGGGCCAGCTTCTTCTCTGTGGATAGGTCCTGGCAGCAGGTGGGATTCCAGGCTGAGAGAATGCAGGATGCTATCAGCATCCTGGAGAGTTCACGGTGTGAGAGGAGATGAGCAGAAGGATGCAGATGTGGGAGAACACTGGGGGAACATTGGGGCATAGATCCAGGACAGCAATTTCTCCATTTTCCTATCAAACCACCCTAGACCTGTCCCACCTTAATTTTAAAGTATATTTTGTCCCTTGTCAGCCTAGTGATTAAAGCACTCTTCCCTACATCCTAATGTGAACTTATACATTGGCATGGGTTTCCCAGAGCAGCTGTGGCTGCCCCTGGATCCCTGGCAGTGTCCAAGGCCAGGCTGGACAGGGCTTGGAGCAGCCTGGGACAGTGGGAGGTGTCCCTGCCCATGGCAGGGGGTGGGAATGGATGAGTTTTAAGGTCCCCTCTAACCCCAACCATTCTGTGATATTATTTCCTGCAGTGGTAATCCTGCTGCCTTCAGAGAGATGGGTGTGGACAGGTCTTTGCCTCTGTGTTGGAATTTGCACCTGCCTGCACCAGCAGAGAGCTGATTTAATTTTCTTTCATTTAATCCACCCCCTGTCCTCAAATGAAAATTTCAGTTGTGTACCCAAGGAGTTTTTCCTCTCATTTTCCACTCTTGTGAGATGCCACGATCCTTGAGTGATGGTTAGAGGCTCTGTCAGAGGAGAAGCATCATTCTGACAGACAGCAGGTATTTTGGAAATAAAAGACAAAAAAAGAGGAAAAAAATAAAAAAAGACCAGGTTGTGGAAGTAAAGCATGTGTTTGTTGCTTCTGTGGTTGCAAACAATCTCTCCTCACCAAAGGCAGCTCTTCAAGAGAGGAAGCACAATTTGGCTAAAATTGCTTGAATGAGGTCATAAAATTGTACTCCATGAATGGTCCTGTTATTCACAAAGGACAGTTGTTTGGATGGAAATTGCTGAAGACCTTTCACTGGTCCAGTGGGGAAAAGAGAGAGGTTTCATGAGCCTCCCACAATTGAGCTGCTGAGGGGATTGATACTGATGCAACAGCCAAATTCTCTGTTAGAGACCATTTGTACTGCAGGGGCTGTTGCTCCTTGGATGTGATCTTGAGCAGAGCTCGTCAGATACTGCTTGTGAGAAAGTGCATTTGTGTTATTCCTTAAAAATGTAGGTGTATCCAGGACCCCCTTGGCCAAAGCCTGGAGCTCCTCCTTGCCATTCCTCCTTTAGGGGAGCCACTCCATCCAGACACTTTCTGGATGTGGGATTGGTGGGAGAAATCACCTCGTGCAGTGGGATGCAGGGGATACTCCACTCACCTGGAATGACAGAGAACTTCTACATGAGCAAAATAGTTACCAAAATTATCTGCTGTGCCAATCAACAAGGCCAGGGCTTCTTCTTGCAGAAAAGAGTCAAGGAACCTTTAGTGCACCTTGCCTGGAAGAGTGTATGTGCATCCTTGGATATGCCACCTTAGTGCATTGGTCCAGTACTAACACACCTGGCGTGCTCAAGAGGATTTCCTTCACGGGCTTGGTTTTCAGCTGGAGGATTTGAGTTGATGAAAAGCTCAAATCTGACTTTATACCAACATGTTTTTAGTTTAGGAGCCCAGAGAAAAGGAACAGCCTCTTTAGGAATATTAAACTGATAGAGGACAGGTTCACATTAGATAATGGGAAGGAATTCCTGTGAGGGTGGGTAGCCCCTCTCACAGGTTTCCCAGAGAAGCTCTGGCTGCCCCTGGATCCCTGGCAGTGTCCAAGGCCAGGTTGGATGGGGCTTGGAGCAAGCTGGGATAGTGGAAGGTGTGTCCCTACCCATAGCAGGGGGTGGAACTGGCTGAGCTTTAAGGTCCCTTCCAACACAAATCATTTTAGGATTCCCAGAAGCTCTGTATTTCTCATAAGATTGCTTTTTAATTTTTTTTGTAGTTCAGCAGATGAAGAGCCAACTTCATTTAATAAGGGATATTGGCTGAGCTTCAGGGCATGGATTAAATACAGCAATGTGTGGGGAATGGAGAAAAGGCTGAATGTGAAGAGGCTGGTTCTTCTGTCCCTAACCTCAAAAAAAGCAAGAGGTAAAAGGATCCAGAGAAAGGACAACAGGAGAGAAAAGCAAAATATAGATCTTTCTCTTTATTTTCTTTTTTTCTATTTTTTTCTCCTATTGCATTAGTTCTTTTTTCTGCAGGTGTCTTACAAAAGCAGTGTTTTGTCATCTTCTGTATTTCATACCTCCTGTGTCCGTGCCAGGATACCTGCTTTTATAAGGTGGACAATGGGAGTGCAGCTGGCACTGAGCCAAAGCCTGAGCTGTTCTGTACCTCATGTGGATTTGAGTTCAAATAAATAGTTTAACTCACTCAAGGAGTGAATCAGAAGAAGGAACTCGAGCCTCTAGCCTACAAGCACCGTGCTGTGCAAGCAAGGTGTATAAACATGTAAGTTTTTCTTAAGTGTGCAGTTCGATGTGAGGCTTGTGCTGGAACAGAGTTGGCATTTCAGACTCACCACAGCCCTGCTCAGGAGAGTCCAAGGATATTTTGGTTTAGATCTGATATTATAGACATCCAGGAGAGTGGAAGTTTGTTGTCTCTCCTGTTCTCAGACTTGTGCTATGTGCTTTCAATATGAGTAAAATACAGTGTTAAAAAGTAGAAACAGGGAAAGCATCCCCCTGGAGCCTCCACAGCAAAGTGGGGATAAAATGCTGATCCTGTGCTCAGATTTCCTGCTGTTGGAAAGAGTTGGTGCCTTGCTGGTGGTGGCTGGGGACAGGTTCTCCTGGCCTTTGGTCCCTCAGTCACCTGGCAAGGTCACACCAGCACAGTGATGGATTTAAGCCTAATGGTGCAACTTTCCTTTAGCCATTGTCTATCCAAGCTGGACTGAAACCATTGAGTGTGACCAGGGGAGTGGTTTTAGTTTTCAACTAAAAGAGGAGAGATTTAGAATAGACATTGGGAAGGAATTCTTGGCTGTCAGGGTGGCGAGGCCCTGGCACAGTTTCCCAGAGAAGCTGTGGCTGCCCCATCCCTGGAAGCGTTCAAGGCCAGCTGGATGAGGCCTGGAGCAACCTGACCTACTGGATATCATTCCCATGGTAGCTGGCATTGGAACAAAATGATCCTTAAAGACCCTTCCAACCCAAACCCTTCTGTGATTCTGTGTGACATCTTCTAGAAACACAGCTGTAGGGCAGCTCCACCAGGTTGGACAGCCCAGGTTCCTGGTGAGCTCTGGGGTCTCTGCTGAGTCCCACCAGCAGCTTCTTGGAAAGTCAGAGGGGGTGTGACCACTGTGTCCCCAGAAGTCTTCACCAAGGCCTCAGGCTAATGGATGTGCTTATCTGCATGAGTATTACTCATCTGAGGAGGGGCTGTGAGACGATACCCTTGGTTGTCATTGCTGGCTGGTTTTGTCATGCCTCCAAAGCCTTGCAAATCACTCAAGGCGTGACACGGTCGTCTGTGTATGAGGTGAGATCTACTCAGAAATTGTTTTTATTATGTGTTGGTGATAGCAGATAAATAATGTTCCCTCTGGCTTGTGCACGGGGAGATGGTTTTCTCCCGTGCCTTCAAATGAGGTGATTAATAACAACCATTAATCCCCATGAATGACAGCAGTATATTAGGAGCAAAACACATGTTAAAATAATTTGAGAGGCTGTTGTTGGGTCATAGGCTAACTCATTCTCTTCATATATAACATTTTCATAAGGTGTAAATATTTCTAGGCTAGAGATGTTGGCTGGAGATCAAGTTTTGGGTATCAGCGTCACTGTCTGGACCAAAACTGAACTGAACTTCCAGTGTAAGTTAATTAAGTAGATTTAGATTGGATATTAGGAAGAAATTTCATAATGTGAGTATGGCGAGGCCCTGGCACAGGTTTCCCAGAGCAGCTGTGGCTGCCCCTGGATCCCTGGAAAGGCCAGGTTGGACAGGGCTTGGATCAACCTGGGCTAGTGGAAGGTGTCCCTGCCCATGGCAGGGAGTGGAAGGAGATGAGCTTTAAGGCTTATTCCAATTTAAACCGTTCTGGGATTCTGTGAATTCAAAAGTCGGATTTCAGAAAGCCTGGACTATTCATAAGCTTAAATTGAATTTGGCAACTGGATATGTTGAAAATCCCCAGGGGGAGCTAATTTATTTTTAATGTCCAGGCATTTCAAGTGAAATGTCAGAATGAAATGTGTCATTTTGGAAATGCCAAAACATTTTCTTTTTGACAGCTTCTCAATGAAGCTTTTAAACTTTTTGTTTGGGAATTACAATTAACAGTTAGAAGGAGGAAAGATTAAACAAGTCTTGGTTGTAGTGGACTAAGACATTTAGTTTTGATTCAAACAAAATATGGAGGGGTGGCAAGCTTTTCTTTTTTTTGCTGTGTCGCTGAACCTCTTTCACTTCTCCCCAGATCTGTTTCTCATTGACTCAAGACATTTTCCTCCTACTTTTAATACAAGTAGGGCATGTCATTAGATTTAAAAAAAAAATAAATAAAAAAATTATTCACCCCTTCTAGCTCCTGGAACACCCTGGTTTGGAATTTGTGAAGACGACTGATGGAAAACTCGCTCAGGAATGTGTAAACCAGCCCATTATGTGTGGTGATCCTAAATTCAGAATTTCATGGCAGGGCTGTAGGGCTGCCCATGGTGCCTTGGGGCATTATCCCAGCCCTTGCTGTCCATCCTGGGCTCCACAGTAAAGCAGGTGAGGCCCTGATGAATCCACTGGCAGGAGTTATTGAGGCTTCATTCCAGGGCTGGAGGAGGTGATGAGACACCTTGGGGCATTGGCACCACAGCTGAGGGCACATTGTCCTGACTGAGCCCACCAAGCACAGCGAGGTGGATTCCTCATCCCTGGCAGTGTCCAAGGCCAGGCTGGACAGGGCTTGGAGCAGCCTTGGAGAGTGGAAGGTGTCC
Source organism: Acrocephalus scirpaceus scirpaceus (assembly GCA_910950805.1). Classification (NCBI taxonomy): domain Eukaryota; kingdom Metazoa; phylum Chordata; class Aves; order Passeriformes; family Sylviidae; genus Acrocephalus; species Acrocephalus scirpaceus. The sequence goes on from OU383776.1 coordinate 1,528,368, forward strand.
CTGCCCATGGCAGGGGGTGGAACAGGGTGGTCCCTCCCAACCCAAACTCTTCTATGATTTTACAATCCTGAGCTGCTGCGCTGCCCGTTCCCCCTCAGCACCATCTTCCCACCCTCCTAAAAGCAAAGTCTGTGATTTTTTTCAGGTCAGTGCCCCTTTTTATTTTGGAGGGTAAGCTCAGACATCTCGGTGATGCAAGATGTTTTCCTTTGTAGGGCTCGTTACCGCGCGTCTGGCGGTGGAGTGACATCATTCCCACGCTGGGGTCTGCAGTGAGCCATTGATCTTGATGTACCCTCCTTGCAGGCAGTAATGTGTGTTCTTTCCTTAGCATTTTGGGCAGGAGATGCATCATGCTGCCTGCTGGAGCCCGGGGAGGAGCATCATCAAAATGAGGGATGCCAGAGGCTTAATTGGTCTTTGAGGATCAGCCCCCAGCTCGTTTCTGTCTTCAGCTCCTTTCCACTGTTGTCGTTCCCCCGGGTCTGAAGAATTGGTATGAAAAAAGAGTTTTCCATCGCAGTGAGTCTCAACTAATTTTATTCTGTGTTCTGGAGAAAACTCTGCCATATTCAGTAGGCAGGAAACAGATGAAATTGGGGAAAAAAGAGAAATCACTGCCTTGTCCAGAAATTACTCTGAAAAAGCTGCTGATTTTTCAGACCAGAGCATGAAATCCTTTGCACCTTGCTCCCTTATTTGAACCACGCCTCGGCAGTCTGGGGGCTGTAATTCTCTACTGTGTTATCACTTGCTCCCACGAGGCAGAGAGCAGCCCTCTCCTGCCAAAACACTGGCAGGGTTTTTGCAAGGGCAACACCACCAAACAGAAGCCGAGGACACTGGAGGTCAGGGCTGGACATGTTGACTTCCTTTACTGTAATTAACAGGCTGAGCTTCCAAATGCAGCCCAAATGCAAGTGCGTGGTGGTGGGGGAGGCAGAGAGAGTTGGGACTCATGGAGGGGTGAGTGATCCCTCTGGAACTGCTGGAGAATTCCCGTGCCCACTGGCGACTGGGAGCTGTCAACGCCGCGGCGGGCGAGATGGAGGTCACAAACCTCTGGAGGAACGTTTTGCACAGTGTGGATCCAGTAGCTGTCATCCACATCCGAGGTTTGGGAAGAGCTGTGTGCAGGGGGACGGCAGCAGCCTCGTAGCTTTTGTTTCTTTAATTGCTAACAGCAAGGCACTGCTGTTCTCCAGAGGAGAGGGGAGATGCTCGGGTTTATATTTGCTCGTCTCCTGTTACTTTTACCTGGGTTGCTTCAGTCTCTGCTGCTGAGCTCTGGAGGATTTTTGTGCTGTTAAAATAGAATTAGCCAGCACCAAAGCAAGGGATTTTTTTTTTTTTTAAGCTTATTTAACTGCGAGACAGCAATAGGGAAATGTCACCAAACATTTGCTTGGTTCTGCCGTCAGGTTGGTGTAGCAAGGCTTTCAGATGGTTGCCCATATGTGGGGAAAACACATTTTCTGTTACTCATGCTGCAAGCAGCTGTGTCTGCAAAAGGCAACCTGCAGCTCTCTTTGCTACAGGGTGCAAGGCAAAATCCATTTTCTGTGGCAGTGGCAAACTTTGGATGCGGTCTAGAAGTTTTTTGGGTAGCTGATGGTGTAAAAGTATTCCTGCTCTGCATGGTGGCTGTTGTTTTGCTTCAGCTGCTGTAGCCCTAATGCTAAAACAAGGCTGAATTGTCATCCTTGGGCTATTTTGTGCAGGTCCCTCCTGCACCAGGGTTTGCAACTGATTGTTGGTGGAGATGTCTCCACTTTGCACAGTGGGGAAGGATATCGGAACCCTAGAATTACTTAGATTAGAAGGGATCCAAAGATCAACTTAAAGCCCACCCTGTCCCATCTCCTACCATGGGCAGGGACACCTTCCACTGTCCCAGGCTGCTCCAAGCCCCAACCAGCCTGGCCTTGGACACTGCCAGGGATCCAGGGGCAGCCACAGCTGCTCTGGGCATCCTGGGCCAGGGAATTCCTGCCCACCCTCCCAGCCAGCAATTCCTGCCCCACATCCCATCTGGCCCTGCCCTCTGGCCCTGGGAAGCCATGGCCTGGCTGCTGTCCCTGCAGGCCTTGTCCCCAGTCCCTGGGCAGCTCTCCTGGAGCCCCTGGAGGCCCTGGCAGGGGCTGGCAGCTCTCCCTGGAGCTTCTCTTGTGCAGCTGAGCAGCCCCAGGTGTGCCAGGCTGGCTCCAGAGCAGAGGGGCTCCAGCCCTGGCAGCATCTCCGTGGTCTCCTCTAGGCTCATTCCAGCAGCTCCACGTCCTTCATGTGCTGAGGATCCCCAAAGCTGGATGTGGGATCCAGATGGGGTTGTGCCAGAGCAGGGCCCTCTCCCTGGAACTGCTGGCAGTATCTCTTCAAATGTCCTCTGGCGTAGTGGGTTGACCCTGGCTGGATTTCAGGCACCCATCTAAGCATCTCTCTCACTCGCCTCCACAGCTGGACTGAAAATATAATGAAGAATTCATGAGTTGAGATAAGAACTGTGAGAGATCCCCCACCAAATACCATCATGGGCAAAACAGATGCAGCTTGGGAATATTATTTGAACTGATCAACAACAAAATCAGAGCAGGATAATGAGAATTAAAAACAGACCTTAAAACACTTTCCTTCCACTCAGAGACAGGGAATGAGGGTTATGGTCAGTTCATCACATGATGGTCCTGCCACTGCTCTGAGAGAGGGTTGGAGTCCTTCCCTGCCCCAGCATGTGCTTCCCTCTCCACAGACTCTCAGTGGGTTCACAGCCTCATCTCAGGCATCCTCCTGCTCTGCTGTGGGCTCCTCCAGGGGCTGCAGGTGCATCTCTGCATCCCCGTGCCCTCCATGGGCTGCAGGGGCACAGCTGCCTCTCCATGGGCTGCCCTGCAGGCTGCAGGGGAATCTCAGCTCTGGCACCTGGAGCAGCTCCTGCCCCCTCCTCTTGGTCTGAGCTTGGTGTCTGTAGAGTTGTTCCTCTCACAAGTTCTCACCCTGATCTTCTCTGGCCACAATGAAAACTGGGCAACAACTTTTTTATTCTTACATGTGTTATCCCAGAGATATCACCATCATTCCTGATGGGCTTGGCCTTGGGATCTGTCCTGGAACTGGCTGGCATTGGCTTTGCTGGACATGGGGAAAGCTCCTGGCAGCTTCTCACAGAAGCCACCCCTGCAGCTGCCAAAGCCTGGCCAACCAAATAAATCTGGGGGAGAGCATTTTCCACCCACGCACCCACAGGCAGGTGTGAACCCTCATGGACACTGGGATCTCCCATCCATCAGCCTGTGCACCAAGTCGGTGTCTTCAGGGTGGCCAGGGCTTGATTTTGCAACCTGTGCCATGGTTATCCTTCTCCAAACCCAGCAGGATCTGTGCTGAAGGAGCACATGCTTGTCTGGCTGAAAAAAAAAAAAAAAAAGGAAAACCAAACCAACCCACCCTTGAGCCTATTTAGGGTGCCTGTGATTTATTTTTTTCTTTATACAGTGCAAATGGTGAGTGCCTGTGTGGCAATACAAAGCAGGAAGAGAAATGCTGCTAAGTGCTGATTACTCCTTCATGTGGGCACAGCAAGGGTTCACTCAGAGGTCTGGGGAGAATGGTGTTTTTGTGATTCTGTAAATGGCTGCACTCAGAGGTGGTAGTTTGAATTTCTCTAGCCCCTAATATATATATTACGTATGTATTTTATATATATGTATATATTTATTAGCCTGGATAGATCCAGCGATGAGGCTTTGGCTCACGCAGCCCCCGTCCCTTGTTAGCAAGGATGCTTCTGTTATCTTTTGAGATGAAAGCTGCCCCAGAAACGTAAACCAGCGATGAACCGTTCTCCTTTTAATGTAAAATAGTAATAATAAATACTGTCCTGCTGTTCCCCTCATCCCTCGTCGTCACAAAGCACTCCATAAATTGCACTCCAGCCTCCTGCATTCCAGCTGTTGTGCGCACCGAGGCACAGCCGTGCGTGGGAATAAAAGAAATACTACCTTTGGGGTCACTGCTGATGTTACCCACAGGTTAATGCGAGTGGTTTGTGTTTCCCTTCACTCCCCCTTAATCCAGCCTCTGATCCACGTTGATCTGGAGGCTGAGTTCAGCCCGCAGCAGTTTGTGCCTTTATCTCAGCTGAGTCCTAATACCAGCTGGCACAGTGGCTGTCTGGCATCCCTCTGGCCTGGGCAGAGGCACTGACCTGGTCTCTGCTCACCTGATTGAGGCTCAGTGGAACTCTGGGTGTTCACCTGTCCTACAAAAGGGACAGGGTTGTGTTTCTGATGGCCTTGCTTTGCTGCCTTTTCCCATGGATTTAAAACTGCCACCTGGCCTGATGTGATGCTCAGGCTTCCCTTTGGCAGGCACTGTTCCTCTCCTCCTGGGCTTGGGGCTTTGCTCCTGGAGGAGAGTCTCAGCCATCCCTGTATCATGTTTTCCTTCTGTCAGCCACACCTCCTTCCCATCCAGCATCCACTCAGAGGGTGAGTGTTTTGGAAGGAGGGATGAGTGTGCCTGAGCTCTGCAATGTCTCCATGGGGAGCTCCTGGCTCCTCAGAACATCCTCTAGCTCCCTGATTGTCCTTCCATCCTCATCCTCATGCTTTTGGCCTGGGAGAGAACATCAGCCAGCAAGTCAGACGCTGTCCCGGCCCACGCGCAGCAGCTGAAATTCCCCAAGTGAAATCCATTTTTTAATTTCATTAGACATCCAAAACTCTTTCCTAGCACTGAACCAAATTTATATTTTGGAATCATAAAATGGTTTGGTTTGTGAAGGCTGTCTAGTCTGCTTGTGACAGGCAGGGACATCTTCCATTAGACCAGGATGCTCAGAGCCCCATCCCACCAGGACATGAATGTTTCCAGGGATGGGACACCCACCTTCTTTTGGGGTCTTCTTTGTCCTCCAAAACTGGAAGGCTAAAGATTTGGTCGATGCTCAGCTGCAGACTGGCCTCCACGCTCATTTGCTGGGGCTCAGGCATATCCAAATTACCCGAATTCAGACCAGGTTCCCGTGATCTGGTCGCAGCCTGGGGGACGATAACCCCCATCACAAAGGTCCAATCCAGCAGCCTGGGTTATTTTAAAGCAGGTAAGTGGAAGAGCCCACTGAGATAAATGCTCAGGTAATCACACAGGTCCAAACTGTGAAACCACCTTATGTCATCAAAGCAATTTGAAAATCAATTTGATGTCTGGCAGGGAGGCAGACACGTCGGGTCCCTTCGGCGTTCATTAGCATTCAGGTGGCAGCACTCTGCCAAAGCTGCTTTTTCTGGGAAAGCTATTGAAAAAAAAATTAAAGGAGGGGGAAAAATTAAAATTAGGCATTAACCATAATTTCCTCTCATTAAAGGTAACAACAGCCTCAGCACCAGTCTGGAATGGGGCTGGTTGATGGGTTTTCAAGACGGGGAAACAGAGTGCACACCACAGAAGTGAAGTGATGATCAAATAAGAAAGCAAATGAGGCTCCCCCCTCGTTTTTAACAAAGGCAGGAGCGGGGCCAGTGGCAGAGTGGTTTAACTGAGCAGTTAGAAAATTGGAGGTCAAAGCCTGACATGGCTATTGATGAATTGAGGGTGTTGGAAGAAGAGTAGCAGACATCACGAGTGGGCTGTAGGGACTGAAACATGAAGCAAGATTAAAAGAAGTTAAGTACCTGGAGGTGGTGTGGCTGTGCAGCAGTGAGGTGAACCATAATTACAGTCACCACATGCTGCAGACTGGAGAGAGACCAAGGGAGAGAGGATCAAGAGTGGGGTAAGGCAGAGGAAGGGAGGGAAGGTTCAGGGTTTTGAATCAGTTTGTTCCAGATGTGTTTGGGCAGGTTATGGGGTGCAACACCTGCTGGTCACCTCTTTTTTGCCATCTCCTCCTGAGTTTATTCTAGTTCATACCCTGATGTTTCCCATAAAGCCTCAGGTCTTTAGTGAAGGGCTGGATTGTGCTCTGCTGGCTGAGGGTGAGACTGTGGCAACCTCCTCTAAAACATCCTCACGGACACGGGGCTCAGTGCTTGAAGGAGCAAATCCTTTGACGCCCTGGCCTGGTGATTCATATCCCAAGTGGGACATACTGGGCAGGGTGCTGAGCTGGAGGTGGCTTAGGGCTGGTTCCTGCCTGGTATTGTCAGGTGTCAGGCTCTCATTGCAGCTTTTCTTGCAGTGGTGTCACTTAGTTGCTCTCACTTGATGAGGTCTCTTGTTTTCATGAAGACTTTATGAGCTTCATATATTCCTATCATCATGCCTCCCTTTGAAACCAGAGTGGAGATGATGCCCTGGGCAGGTGATGTACTGAAAATTGTAGGTGCAGAGACTTGCATGTATTTTTTTTATTAAGCTTTCTGGTTTACAAAGGCAAGCTCTAAATGAATCCCTAACGACTGCGACTGCAAAATTATCTCCATGAATCCAAGCGTGGCAGCACCTCCCTGAGTCTGCAGGTAGCCTGAGACAGTAAAATAATGAGTGAGCACTTCTGCCTCTTACCCGATGCTTCAGGGAGCTCAGCTTGGTGACTTTGCCTTGACTGGTCTTGACTGACTTTTCCCCTGATGATTATTTTGATGTCTTAAGTGACAAAGGGAATGGACTAAGGGGTGGCACGGGGGTTGTAACTAGATGACCTTTCTTCCAATGCAGACAATTCTATGAGTCTATGGTTCTAAATCTCCCAAAGCCTCCTAGAATCATGCTTTTCCATGTTTGCACTGATTCCATGATCAATTAATTGACTGAAGCCATGTTTACACATAACATTTTTCATCTGGCTTCTCAGGGAAACAAATCTGAGACCTGGCTCTTTCTCTGTCCCATCAGTGATTCTTGAACCATGAAGTGGGTAAGGGTCAGGGAGGACTAGGAATAATTTGAAATGCCTAAATTTCTTCAGAATAAATATCTTGCCAGAGATCCTAATGACCCAAATGAGGAAACATTTTCAGTGATATGAGACACACCAGTGATGGTAGAGCCATGCCGTGTGGTTGCCACCCAACTGCAGATGGGTGGATGCTTTTAAACAAATTAATCCTGAGGGTGCCTGCAATCTCTGTGCAGCCAGACACTCCTGGGATAAATCCTGGACCTAATTCCGAGCTGTCTGGCATCTCGTGTAGTCATCCAGCTTTGGCAGAGCAGGGACAGGGAGCAGCCCCACGGGTGTTTGAGGGACAGGACCTTTTGCATGTGTCTGAGCCGGGCAGACGTGAGTCTTGAATCAAATTAAAAAACACAGCAACTTGTGAGTTCGTTAGACATGACTAAGGGCTGCTTGGGTTAATGGAAAAGTTGAGCAGAGCTTAATTGTTGCTGCATAAAGAGCCCGTGGAGAAGCTGTGGAGGCAATCAAAGGGGATGTGTGTAAGGTGTTGCTTGGGTGCTTGTAGGGTGGGAGGGAGCAGATAAGCCAGCATCACTTTAGGAAAAATATAAAACTAATATTCAATTTTTATTGTGGGGGCTGTTGGTGCCAGAGCAGCTGCAGCAGGGAGCTGGCCTGGGATGCTGTGGTTCAAATTTTTTTTTTTTTTAAACACATTTGCTTTATATGGGGGGGATTTTGTGCCAAATGAGATACCATGTGCTGGTGACAGTCTTGCTGTGTGCCACGTGGCTGGCACGGAGCCCATGTGGAAGTGCTGGTGGGTGGGAGGTTGTCAGTGTGCCTGCAGACCCCTGTCAGCTGAGTGCTGCTGGACACTGAGCCACAGGTCTGCCGTGGAAGTTGGGCACTGACACAGAGAGGGTCAAGAACTCCTTCCCTGCAGTGGTTTCCCAATGTCCTCTCCAGCCATCCTGGAATCCTACAAAAGTTTATTAAGGATCACCTAGTTCCATGCCCCTGCCATACTTAGGGACACCTTCCACTAGACCAGGTTGCAGTGACAGAGCCAAGGGTGGAAGGTGAGGGGTGAGAAGCCTTCAAATTTCTTAACAAAGCCTCTTCCCTCCTCCCCAGCCACTCCATCCCATGAACAGCTGTGTTTGTGCCTCCCACCTTCCTATTACTTAAACCCCTGGTCTCCATGACCTCTTTGCTTGCACGTCCCTTGCTTATTTGTGTTGCAGCTATTTGGGAAGGTGGGAGAAGAGGAAAAGAGGAGAGGAGGGGTTGGGAAAGGCATCACAGTTGTTGGAGTGAGTGGCCAGATCCCTGCTGTTGCCCCCAGGGGAGACAGGGACACCAGGCTGAGCGGGGGGAGCCCCAGTCAGCATCCACACACCTCCATCACAGCTGTGAGGACTCAGGGAGAGTTCAGTAAGTGTTACATCAGCACAGGAAAACACACTTGATGCAGAAACATCATGAGGTGGAATAAAAATTTTATGCGTCTTTTCTTTTCCTTTCTCCCTGTTTTACGCCTCGGTAGCACACACAGAAGTTGTCTGGGTGGATCTGATCTCAGCGCTTGGGTCATTTTATGACTGTTCTTGCTGTTTTCATGGGAGTCGAGTGATTTATGTGCATCTTTGCAGATCTGGGCCTTTAGCTAATATCGAAGTGCACACCCACGCATGCCACTATGGCAACATCTAATAACCCCAGTGTAGAAAAATATTTCCTTTTCATTGTAGCAGTTAAGCTGGAATTTCTGAGAGGACGGATGGCATGAAGTGCCGAACTCCCACCCAGGTAAATAAGAGTTGAGCCTGTTATTCTTTCCAATTCCCTTTTTGAAGAACTCCTTGGAGCGTGTCTCTGCTGATGGTAGATTGTGTGGGGAGAGGAGGCAGCTGGAGCCGGGGTGGCTTCCTCACAGCTATTCTTGTTGGTATTTTGGAGCATTTAGGCATCACCCCAGAGCTTATGTGCTGAGCAAGGGGGTGCTGGATGAGGAGGATGCTGAGATCTGTCCCCAGCTTTCCTCAATAAGTGACTCGAAGCCCTGGATAACTGACTGCAGGACTTGAACTCTATTGTGGCAGCTCTGGCTCCTAACCCTGCTGCCTTCAAGGACTGTGTCTTCCCTAGAAGAGGTTTGCACTGTGGTGATGATAGGGAGATCCTTTCTGATCCTAGGCTGGGCTCCTGGTCCTCAGCAATGAGGTGCCAGATGCCCAATGTGTTCCAACAATGCTGGTTTGGTACCAGGATTTAAGATCTAGCAGAAACATTTGCCCCTCAGAATGTTGCCTCTCCCTGGGTCATGCCGAGGGATGTTATGTGTGAATACCTGGGGAGAAATCCCTGAAGGTGTTTTGAAGCCAGAGGGAGAGAGGGGAGGAATTAAATAAAAACAAGAGAATGTTTGTCCCCCCATGCCAGCAAAGTGGAATTAATGAAATTCTGCAGAGGGTAGAGGGAGGGCAGAGGGAGGGCAAGGACACAGTCAGCAAAAAACGGATCTGGATGGCTGTAACATAAATATGGAGGGGGTGGAAGAGGCTGGAGACACTGCCCTGCAGAATTAGCTCGACACTGACTATATTTGAAGCCCCTGATGGCCTCAAAGGCCCTCATTCAGCACCCACTTGGTTTCAACGATTAGAAAGAGGAAAGAGCATCTGTCATGTAAATTGTATGGTAGGACAGATGCCCAGTGTGAGGTCCTGCACTGGCAACCAGTGGCTCACAACAAACAAACAAACAAAAAATGTCCCTTTCAGTCAAGAGATCTGCTGTTGGGTTGTCTCCAAATGCCTGTACATTGACAGAGTAAGGTTTTTTTCCTCAGGATGTCCCTCCAGAGCTGGGCTGTGCAGCAAGAAAAGCTGCTCTGCTGTGTGCATCAGGAGTTAATTACCAACTTCTAATCACATCTGGTGTGGCTGTCCAGGCCATGTCCTGGCTGTCACTGTGACGTGGTGAAACATGGTGAAAAAGCTGGACCTGCTCATTGTTCTGGGTTTTCCAGAGCAGCTGTGGCTGCCCCATCCCTGGCAGTGCCCAGAGCCAAGGTTGGATGGGGCTTGGAGAAACCTGGGATAGTGGAAGGTGTCCCTGCCCATGGGCAGTGGGTTGGACTGGACCATCCTTAAGGTCCCTCCCAGCACAAACCATTCCATGATCTTCTGTTAAGGAACTCCTGCAAGCAGCTCTGGAGTGCTTTGGAGGAGAGTCATGGAACAGTTTGGGTTGGAGGGAATCTTCAAGACCATCTAGTTTCAATCCCCATGTCACAGGCAGAGACATCTTCAACAACATCAGGTTGCTCAAATGCCCGTCCAGCCTGGCTTTGTGTGTTTCCAGGGTGGGATGTGAACTATTTCTTCAGGCAGCTTGTTCCTGATGATGGATTGGGCATCAGAATTCCAAAGGCTGATCTGATGCCCTTAAGCCCCATGATGCTCTTTCTTTGCCACTGGATAAATGTCAGCTCCTGTTACAAAGTGCAGGAGAAGAAGAGATCCCAGATGGCCTCTCAGTCTGAAATTTAAGATGGATAGGAAAAATGGCTTTCCACTCCTACCTGCTCATCTCATGTAGGGATTGATGAGGTTGTGGGAAAAGGCCCACAGCTGAGCTTTTATTCAGGGCAGCTCCCTGTCCCCTGGTGACAGGGGTGGGAAGGATGGCAGTTCCTGCTCACAGAGTGCCTGAGGAGAAATATGTTCCAAATTTCTTTAAAATATGTGATAAAAACACACTTTGGGATTTATCCTGCTGAAGCATCAGTGACGGGGAGCGTTGCTGGAAGTGGAGGCAGGATTTCATGGAAGGGCTTGGTGGATGCTTTCATGTTTTAGTCCAAGGCAGGGTAGACCCAGTGGTGGCTCCCATTTGGAGCATGTGGATCCTCATGGAGGGGTTTGTGGGTTGTCCTCCTCTCAGAGGTTAGGACTGCTGGGGGAGCAGCCCTTCGATGGAATAAGGAGAAAATGAGCAGATGACTCTCCAAACAACTTCTGTAGTCACTTGCTTGGAAAGCAAATGATTGATTTCTCCTCTTGAGGGCTTTCAGATGCTCCTGTGTGCTTAGCTTTGCTGGACAGTTTACAGGAAAATGCTGAGAAAGATGAAATTTCCTATTCGGTCCTCTCAGCTCATTCCCTGAAGCTCGAGGAAGGCTCCCTGGCAGGTCAGTGGCAGCTCCTGCAGTAGCATGATGGACTGACTTCCCTTTCCCCCACCACAGACAGCCCCGTCTCCAGGCCCTGCTGTCACGGTACAGCTGTGCGAGTGGCAAAGTGCAGATGCTCATTTTTTTTCTTTCTTTTTTTAGTTTTTTTTTTTTTTAATTTTTTTTTTACGAGCTGGCCGAGCCTTCTGCCGTCCCCCAGCTTTGGCAGAGGAGGCTGCAGCTCCACGCACGGCATCTGCCGGAGCGCCCGGAGGGGCTGGCAGGGCATGAAAGGCAGCGGCGAGGCCAAGCGGGAGGCGCTGGGGTGGCTCGGGATGGATGCGGCCTCGGGAGGAGCTAGGAGCAGATCCCGGTTTTTTTTTTTTTTTCTTTTTTCCCTTCTTCCCACCCCGCCACCCCCCGCCCCCGCCGGTGTCTGTTTGTGTTGGATGTCCCGGCAAATCGTGCCCTGTGCAGATGGGCTTTGACCTTGGCTGCCACCCAGGCTGGCTCTGCTGGGGCAGGTAGGGATGGGATGGATTCACAGCCTTTGAGACCGGCCCGTGGGGCGTTTTCTAAATATGAGGTCCGACTTATGCCTGGTAACTACCTTTTTCCACTGTGAGGGAAAAAAAAAAAAAAAATTGGTAATTTATTTTCCCAGGGTTGTGGGAAACTGCACTTACTTGAGCTTGAGGTAACTTCAGCTGAGCTTGTTGAAATCTCTGATCCATCCCAAGGCTCCTGAGCTCGGAAAATAAAAATAAAACAGTGATAACAATCCCAGTGTGCCCCATGAAAGACGGAATGGGGCAAATAGCAGGAGTTAGGGGAGCTTTTAATCTTGTACATGGATGTGCTTGATGGAAAATAAATGCACTACAACTTTAAGACTTTGCCTGCAGCTAAATATAAGGGTGTGCTGGCTCCACCCTGCTGCTCTGTTAGGGATACAGGCATTTATTTTTCTGGGGTGGGTTTTTGCTTTATTTTTTTTCCCTTCTCTTTATTATTTTTTTTTTTGTGTGTGAATCTCCACCATGAAATAACCGACAGTTTAAGAGAGCGGTCCTGGAGCGTGCAGGAGAGGTGCCTCCTAACATTCTCCCCATGGAAAGTTAAAGGATTGGGACTTAAATTTCAACTTCCATGTAAGTGCTGTGCGCTGTTGTCCGATGGGGAGATGAGGATGGCAGGGATGAAGCCTTAAGACAGCAGGTCTGTTTTAACCTGACTTTCCCGAGCCCACAACCTGCTTGGTGTTCAGCCAACAGCCAGGTTAGCCTGGGGAGGCTGAGCTTTGTGGCTTGGGGATGGTCAGCCCTGAGGGAATGATTATTCTTTCCCTAAATTTTTTATTTTATTTTAGATGAATACTGTGTTGGTGTTGTTAAAACTCAGAGAGGTGGCGGCAGGGTGTGTTTTCAGTCAGCATTTGCTCAGCCTAAACTTATTTTTCTCTGACTTTCTGGTTTTGAAAGGGAAGCCAGTTTCATCTCCATTTTCTATAATCATCTGCTTATTTTATTAGCTTTTTTCTAAAGGCTGTATTTCCCCTGATGCCTGGCCACCTGTTTTCTATGAGCTGCTGAAGGTCTGAGCTCTTGCTCCGCGCGTGCAGAGCAGATTTCTTTCAACAAGCCAAAAGAAACGACACAGCTATAGACTAAAAAGGGCAAAAAACCCCACATGCTGTGCTATTTTGGTAGTAGCAAATTATGCGTCCTACAAATTACCATTGGTTATGAACATTGTCCGTCTGTCTGGATGACAATGTCCTGCTTTCAGACCGCTCCTAATACATTTAGAATTAGGATAATACTCATTGAACTCCAAAGCGGCTCCTCTTTTCTTTGCCCTGATTTATTCCTACCAGCAAATGTCACATGCAAGTGGAAGTTTTATGGCTGGATAATTCACAGCCTGTTGGGCATCTTATTAGGCAGGGCTTGGACTTTTAAAAAAAGTGACTCGAGGTTGTTCTTTTAGTGTTGGGAAAGTATTCTTTCTACCTAATTCTCTAGGTTTTCTTGCTTGCTGACTTTCTCTTTTAATTTTTTTTTTCTTTTCTTAACCTCACCCTTTTTTGTTTACTTTTTGTTCTCCCTTTCTCTTTCCCTCTTTGTGTTCTCACCTGCCTTATCTTTTTCCGCCTTTCATTTCCCCCCTTTCCTTTCACCCATTTTCTTTTCCTCCTCTCCTTTCCCTTTTCTCTTTCTTTCTTTCTTTCTTTCTTTCTTTCTTTCTTTCTTTCTTTCTTTCTTTCTTTCTTTCTTTCTTTCTCTTTTATTCCTTCTTTCTTTTTCTTTCTTTCTTTCTTTCTTTCTTTCTTTCTTTCTTTCCTTCTTTCCTTTCTTCTTTCTTTCCTTCCTTCTTTCCTTTCTTCTTTCCTTCTTTCTTTATTTCCTTCCTTCCTTCCTTCCTTCTTCTTTCCTTCTTTCCTTCTTCTTCTTTCCTTCTTTCCTTCTTTCCTTCCTTCTTTCCTTCTTCTTCTTTCCTTCTTTCCTTCTTTCCTTCCTTTTTTTTCTTCTTCTTCTTTCCTTCCTTTTCTTTCCTTCTTCTTTCCTTCTTTCCTTCTTCTTTCCTTCTCTTTCATTCCTTCTCTCTTTCTCTCTTTCTTTCCCTCTTCCCCTCCTTCTCTCTGTCTCACTGTCTTTCTCTTTTTTTTCCCCTGTTTTTTCAATTTTCCCTTTATTTTGCTTCCTATTTTATTTTTGTTTCTTTTTCTCTTATTTTCTCTTTTCTTTCCCTTTCATTCTTTCCAGTGAAGCACAAGTTGAACTGAGGGCTTGCTTGCCTTTCCATCTGAGCTTCATGAACATCACTCTGAAGCAGGACCCCGAATCCACAGTGAGGACTGTGGTACTGTAAACACTGTAAGAAGCAGATGAGGATTGCAAATCAGGATTTCCCCATGCAGTACCACAAGCATATTCACCATTTGATGTGCCTTGCAGAGGTAGTTCATGCCCACATCTTGGCCTGTGGCTGGTCTGTTTAGGTGGTGTAGAGTGAATACCCATAGCAGGTTATTTCCAGATGTGATGTTCCATGGGGGTTCATGGGCAGGGGTGTGAGCAGGGTGAAGCCTCTGGTGCTCCAGCTCGGTGATGGGGTGAATCCCAGCACAGGAAACCCAGCAGGCAGCTTTGTCCTCTCCTACAAGTCTTCTCTGGACCAGAGAGTCCCCTGCAGCCATGCCAAGGGCAGGTTATGCCCTTTCCAGCTGCGAGGCTTGACAACAGATGGTGTCTTGTTCCACTTTCACACCACCCCTGGCTTCCTTTCCGATTTTCCTGAGTCACCTTTTTCACAGAAGGGATTGAAAGGAAGAGACTGGCACGTCCATGGGGGCAGGTAGCTTTTTCCCTCCCGTGCTGCCTGGCACATTGCTGTTGGAGAGTGTCTGGTTGGCATTTCTGCAGCATCTCTGCGCCGTAACGCGTCTGTGCTTCTCCTCTCCGGGGTTTTCCATGCTGGTTGTCTGTGCCAAGCAGGAGACAGGAGGTGAGCTGCTTTACTGACTGTCTGGGTGGAAAACAGTGCTGTGGCCTTGTTTTGTGTTGGATGGATTCAGGCATTGCTCCATAATGAATTCAAAGACTGCTTCCTTCCTTCTTTTCCACTCCCTTCTTCTTCCTCTCCTTCTCCTTGTCCTCCTCTGCTTCCTCTCCTTTGGCGCTTCCTTTCCTCCTCCTCCTCCTCTCCTCTTTTTCCTTCTCATCTTATGCCTTCTCCACATCTTCCTTCCTCTCCACCTTTTCCTTGTTTCCCCTCCTTTCTTCCTCTCTTTCCTTCCCCTCCTTCCTCTCCTTCTCCTACCTTTCTCTCATTCTTTTCTCTCCTTCCTTCCTCTCCTTCCATCTGTGCCACCTGTCACAACCATTACTGCATGCTGGTGCTGCTGCAGGACCAGATGCTGCAGCAAAAAATCCAGAGCAACATTCCCAGCTCTGACTGCCTGTCAATGACCATTATCCCATGCCAGAGTTCCCTCTCCCTTGCACTGCAGAGGCAGCTTTTGCAGAAGGGAGACCCCAGAGTGTCCCAGCAGAGGGCTGATGGTGTGGGACACCCAGGAGCGCTTCTGAACCTTCCTCCCTTCAGTTCCCAGGGGTGGTTTTTTGCCAGGATCAGTCCCACTGTCACGCTCCAGTTGCTGCTGGGGTGGACAAACAGGACAGCAGCCCTGTATCTCCTGGTTTACACCCATGGGTACAAGAAAGGTGTGAAACCCCATCGTTGTGAAGGTGCCTTCAGAGGGCTCTGTGCACAGGCACCCATTTTCAACAGGCTTTTATCCACTGCAGGGTGAGTGCAGGGTTGGCTGGGCTGCATCCTCAGATGTTCAGGAGCTGCTTTGGGTGGTGTCTCAGGTCATAAAACCCGAGTGCTGTGCCTGGAAAGACAGATTGCTGCCACAGCATAAACAAATCTATGAGCCCAGGCAGCCAGTAAATTCACCGTGTGCAACATGTGTGTCTTTCCACCCCTCTTGTGCTTTCCTGTCCAGCCTGAGAATGGCTTGGGCCTAGAGGGAAAGTCCTGTGGGGAGTGGCTGAAGGAGAAAAGGAGGCTCAGGGGGACCTTGTGGCTGTGCACAACTCCCTGCCAGGAGGGGACAGCCGGGTGGGGGTCAGGCTCTGCTCCCAGGGGCACAGGGACAGGAGGAGAGGACATAGGCTGCACCAAGGAATGTTCAGATTGGACATGAGGAGTATTTTTACACAAGGGGTGGCTAAAAAATTGGAAGGGGCTGTCCAGGGAGGTTTAGAGTCCCCATTTCTGGAGGTGTCCAGGGAAGGCCTGGACATGGCACCCAGTGCTCTGGGCTGGTGACAAGGTGGGGATTGGTGACAGGTTGGACTCGATGATCTTGGAGCTCTTTTTCAACTGAGATGGTTCTGTGATTCTCTGCTGCCCTTGAGAGAGAGAGAGAAGTGATGTGTGTAGGTGACAGGTGCCTCTTGCTTAAAATGAGCCCCACATGGGTCCCATGGGGCTGGGACTGGCATGAGATGCCACTAAAGCTTTCTTAGAGCCTTTGTCATTCCATTGGCATCCAACCCCCTGGAGCAGGAGTGAATCTTCTGTCCTCCAGGTGGTTTTGGAGGAGCTGTGTAACCATTGCTGGAACGTGGATGTGTAAATCTCTTTCTACAGGTCCCTGGCAGTGGATAGCAATTAAAAGATGTTTTTGTTGAAGGATTGATGAGCTGTGGCTGATGCTGTTGTTTTATACACCTTTTCCATCCCCTAATGGGAAGGGTGCAGTGGCCAGTGGCAAACTGAGCAAAAGCTCTGCAAAGCACCTAAAAAAGGCTGTGTCTGTGTGTGTGGGGGCTGCAGATGGGGAATGCACACCCACTTGGGGATTAGCAGTGCTTAGAAATGGAGGTTCTCCTTTGGAAGCCTGCCTGAGCACCATTTCCAGGGAGTTGCCTAATTTAAATCATCTTTGCTCTGTTTTGTCCTATCCATTATTTTCAGCTGTCAACATTAAGTGCCACAAAGACCCTGTAATAGGCTTCTTTCTGCTTCCCTCTAATAATCCCAGAAACAGTCACTGGTCCCTTTGTCTGGGGCTCTGTGATGGCTCTCAGTGCTCAATTTGCTGGAGAGGAACCACTTTGTGGAACAGTAGGACAATCAGTGAGGCAGTGGCTCAAGTGCTGCCATCCTCCCTTTGAAGAGACTGGAGAGGAGCGAGATGGAATTGTGTTTTGCCCATCATGGTTAATGACTTCTAAGAAAAGCTTCAGTGACAGCTCAACAAAAGCCATCCTGGCTTACAGATATAGATGCGTTTAATTTGCCCCAGAATTTGTTGGGGTTTAGAGTGATCCTTGGAGCTGAATGAGAGCAGTGAGATCTGGTGTTCAGACCTGGGTTAGGACTCAGAGTCTGTGTCCAACAAGAGGGTCCAAGCCTTGTGTGTCAAGGCCAGGATGAAATCCAGCAGGAGGTAAGTTTTGCCAGATTTTCTTGGCTTTTTTAGGCTTTTTTTAGGCTTTTTTAGGATCCAGTGAAGGGTCTTTACACTGATACCAGGCCCACTAAAGAAAAGGTGAAAGGTGAAACAGCAGGGTCCTGTCACTGCTGTGGATTCATCTTTGGCAGTCCTGAGATAAGCAGACATTTCTTATGTGTCCTCAGGGATGCCTGCTTTGGGCTGGGGGTGAACCAGAAGGCTTCTTGAGGACTCTTTCAGTACTTGGATGCTACGGTCTTTATGTCTTCCTTGGGGCTGTGTAAGGCATCCCATGCCCAACTCAGCACAGATTGGGGTGACTTTACCCTGGTTTCCTACTCCTCATCTTCTACTGAAGTGGAGGAACAGCAAGTGCCTCCATTGCATGAAATACCTCAAAACATCCAGCATTCCATGTGATTCCATACTGATTTTGTGCTGAGCTTTCCTTATCTTACTTGTGCTGCTGCCCTCAGCCTTGCCCATCTCCTGCCCCTTCTGCCATCAGTTCTTGCTCCAGGTCTGCCCTCCCAGTCAGCCTGCTTCAAAAATTCCCCTTGTCAAGGGATCAGCTCAAGGCAGCCAGAAGTACCCTAAAAGTGCTGCACTGGGGATTAGAAGACTGTTTGCCTCCATTGGTCAAGAATGGCTCTGTGACAATTTTCTTCTAGAGATTTTAGGAAGAGTAAAGGTGTAAAGATGGAGCTTGATGTGTTTTTGAGGAGCTCCTCCATGCACTGCCTGTGATTCCTCTCTTGTTCAGCCCTCTGGTCCTGGATGTGAAAGGTACCAAGATGGAGAGAGTCAGGGATGGCTCAGCAGCCAGGTGAAGAAGACTGATAATTCAGCTTTTCTATAAGTGCATAAACAAATAAGTTGTTATGGTGGGAACATAAATAATGAGGAGAAAAATGACTTTCCAAGTAAGTGTTGCAAGGAGAAGTAACTTTGATTTTTAAATTTGTGCTGTGCATGCAGAAGCACAGGATGGTTGCTTCTCAGTCTATTTATCCTGAAACTTAATTCTTACAGGGACCATTGTCAGGAGTTTCTTTTTGCATTGGTTTTGTGTTGGCTGGTGCTACATTTAATCTGCCACCACTCTGCTCAGTCCCTTTGCCTGCTGCTTGGCTTTCTTGAGTCCTGCTGGAGTGTCTGATGGGTTTTTGTGGCCTTGAAGCCTTATTCCACTCTGTGCTAAGACAGCAGCTTTAGGAATGAAAAATGAGTTTAAAAATGCTATTTAAGAAGAGCTGTCAGTGTAACATGATTTTTGCTCAGTCCCATATGGCTTGGGGGGTTCTAGGCTCATTAAAAAGAAAAAAACCACTTAAAGTATGCCCTGCCTCACAAATGTCCCACCAATATCTCCTTGATGTTAGCATGGCCCACAGCTACACCTGGGTGTTTTCCATGAAGTACTAGGTCTGCAACTGGGTGGAAAGCTAAAAATCTAAGGAAAACTGTCATGACAAAATCCAGGCTTGTTTTAGCCCATTTGATTGTGGAAAGAAAATTTGCAAACTGGACCTCTAAGCAATTCCAAAGGAAAATAAGAACTCGCAATGTGTTAGAAGAAAGAAAGAAAAAAAAACAAACAAAAAACCCCAAAAAAGACAAAGCTGGAAGTGTTGAAGGCAGTCTCATGGGTTAGGGATGGCGTGAGCACTCAGCTCTGGCCAGGGCTGGCAGTACAGCTGAAGCTGTGGTCGAGGAGAGAACTCACCCTTGGGCTCTCCCTCGGAGCCAAGGAAGGTGGATTGTTTTCTGGCAATGAAATTTCCTGTTGAAAAATTGAACGCTTCCTTCTCTCCCCTTGTGAATGGGACGCCCGGGAAGGAAAGCATGCTGGTTCCAATTACCAGCACAGCCAGCCCAGGTGCTGCAGTCAGTCAGGAATTTGTACCTTTTCGTATGCTCTAGAAAAGATAAAAACTTTATTTTTTAAAATTTCTTAAAATTATTTTTCCTTTTTCAATCTGTGTAATGAATTCAAACCAGAAGCCCATCAACCCTGCTTTTGATTTGTTCCCATATTAATGTTTTATGTCTGAATATGTGCCTGATCACTCAAATTAGTCAAACTCGCTACTGCAGTTGAGCCCAGAAAAATAATCCCAAGCACTGCAGGCTCATTGAGGGCTGGAGCACCTCTCCTGTGCAGACAGTCTGGGAGAGCTGGGATTGTTCAGCCTGGAGAAGAGAAGGCTCTGGAGAGACTTTATTGTGGCTTTTCAGTCCTTAAAGGGGGCTCAGAAGGAAAACAAAGGACAGAGTTTTCGGTAGGGCCTGTTGAGATAGAACAAAGGATGATGGTTTTACACTGAAGAAGGGGAGGTTCAGAATAGATGTAAGGAAGAAATTTTTTACTGTGAGGGTGGTGAGGCCCTGGCACAGGCTGCCCAGAGAAGCTGCGGCTGCCCCATCCCTGGAAGCATCCAAAGTTAGGCGAGGCTTGCAGCAACCTGGGATAGTGGAAGGTGTCTGGAATCCCCCCAGACCTTTCCCTGCCTGCGTGGGCAGGGTGGATGTCCTGATTTCCAGGCAGTGCTGGCTGGACTTGGTGTGAGCTGTGGCTGCAGATGGGCCCGCAGGCCCCGGCTTTGCCTGATGCCTTCTGCAGATACCTGGCAGAGCACAAAGACCTTGTTAAGGCAGCCACTTTGACTACAAGTGCACACCCTTTCCAGGGCACAATTGACTAAGTGGTGCTGCTCCTGGACCAGGCTACTGCACCCCCACGTTCCTGTTGATATTTAAAGTAAGAGCACAGATCCCTGTTACTGTTTCCATATGGGGTTGCCTGCAGCTCTTCAAGCAGGATCCCCGTGTTCCTACAGGGTTGCACAAAGCCTCAACTGAGGGAAAACTTGCCTTGCAGTCTGAGACAAGGGGCACCAGGCAGATCGTGGAGTCACAGAATCATTTACAATGGAAAAGGCCTCCAAGATCCTCGAGTCCAACCATTCCCCCAGCACTGCCAAAGCCACCACTGACCCATATCTTGACATGGCTTTTAAATCGCTCCAGGCTTGGGGACTCCACCACTGCCATGGGCAGCCTGTGTCAGGGCTGGGCAACACTTTTCATTAAGAAATTTTCCCCAGTATCCCATCTGAACCTGCCCTGGTGGAATTTGAGGCCTTTCCCTCTCATCCTGTCCCTTGTTCTCTGGGAGCTGGGCCTGACCTCCCCCTGGCTGCACCCTCCTGTCAGGGAGCTGTGGGGAGGGAGAAGGTCTGTCTCCTGTCGGGCTTCTTTTCTCCAGGAATAACTAGCTGGAGGAGAATGAAAACATACACAAAGCAGCTTACCTTTATGGAAAATTGCAAATCCATGTGTGTGATTGCAGAAGATTCCCGTTGTACATTTGTGTTACTGGGAGTGCACACTTATTAAGAGTGAGCTGGAGTGGGAATACCTGGAGGGCCAGAGTTAAGGGTGATTATGCAGCCCAGCCCTGGCTTTTCTTCACTTTGGAGAGCTGCACAGCATAATTTCATCATAGATTTATATACAGCTAATTGGAATATAGTTTGATATGCAAATAAAACCATATAAATATCAAGAGAAAGACTTAAAGCTGCGCTTTCCACTGCCATGCTACAATCCTTGCTTTTCTGGTCAGTCTAATCTACTTGATTTCTCCTTTCATCATCTTGTGTTTTGAAGACATGATATCTCTTTCAAAGAACATCTGTCAGACGTATATTAATTAGTTAATTTTTCTGCATGGAATGTAAACACGAGGGTGGAGAACCCAAAGCCCTGAGGATCCAATGAGGTGTGTGGCCAAGTAATTATTTTGGGGTAATGCAGAGATGTGGCCTGTGCTCAGTCTATAAAGGCAAGAAACAGGTTCCCTACCAGAGATAGTTTATGCTAAAGACTGAAGTGAAATTTTCTTGATGTGGGCACTAGAGCCTGTGTCATACACACACCATAGAGATGGCATTTCCAAACTGAGCTTTCTAAGCCAAACATGCTACTGGCAGTGGTGCTGAAGTATGTTTAGATTCAGTTTTTAATTAAGAATATTAAGCTTAAGTAGCAAGAAAGGCAGAAAGCATGGAGGGAGTCAATATTTTTATGCTGAAGGAAAATTGAAGGTGTAAATTTGTTAGCTGGTAGCACCGAGTTTCACTCCTGACTTGGGGCTGCCTGGATGCTTCTCATGTGGTCCACACTGAGAACCAGATTTACTGGGGTTTTTGTGTTGTGAAATTGGGTGAATGTCTTTTTCTACCACTGTGAGCCTTGAATTAGATATGTGTTGTGTGATAACAAGAAATAGATTTTTGTGTGAGGGGACTGTGACGTGGTATACATGCGCAGCAGTTGGGCTGGAGAAGAGCTTGGTGTGCAGTTTTGGGGACAAATCCAGTGCTGGCAGTAGTGCAGTGCAGAGGGGTGAATTGAAGCACATGTAGGTGCAGTACAGGAATTCCCAGAGCGTTCCCCAGTCCTGGAGCACATCACTGGCACTGCAGCATGCCTTGCCATTGGGAACATTCAGAAATCCTGCTAAGGCAGGGTCCTCTCTGTCAAATCCCTCCCTGGCCCCTCTGGTTCTCTGGGCTGAGGTGTCCCCAGGCTCACTGAGCTGGATTCCCTTATCTGACCCCGTGTGGGACAGCTGCCCCTCTGTCCTTGACAGCAAAACTCTTCCTTTGGCAAGAAACAAAATGCAGTGTCCTTTCAGCAGAATGAGTTCTGGATTTCTGAATGCTTTCTGCAGCAAAGCCGTGTTTAACTTCGACCATCTGTCTTTACCACTTCTGCCTTTCCTTATGTGTGCTTTGTGTTATTTTTTTTTTTTATTTGCTTCCTGGCTTCCAGTCCTCTTGGTAATGTATTTAGCATGGACTATTAATATATCCTAACAGGAGCAACCTTACTTATGTTTTCCTTTTGGAGTAAGGATTAGGGAATATCCCTTAGGCCTTCCTTTCCTTTCCCCCCGCTTTTTTCATTTTTCCATCCTTCTCCTTCGGAGCTGAACACCACTGATTCATGAGAGTTGGGTTTATTTGTTTTTTGTTTTGTTTGTTTTTAAAGTTTTTCATTTTAGTTGGTGAATACTTCATGGCCTGCATCCAGCCCTGGGGTTTTCAGCACAGGAAAGACAGGAGGAGCTGCTGCAGCCAGGCCAGAGGAGCCACGGAGATGCTGCCAGGGCTGGAGCCCCTCTGCTCTGGAGCCAGCCTGGCACACCTGGGGCTGCTCAGCTGCACAAGAGAAGCTCCAGGGAGAGCTGCCAGCCCCTGCCAGGGCCTCCAGGGCCTCCAGGAGAGCTGCCCAGGGACTGGGGACAAGGCCTGCAGGGACAGCAGCCAGGCCATGGCTTGCCAGGGCCAGAGGGCAGGGCCAGATGGGATGTGGGGCAGGAATTGCTGGCTGGGAGGGTGGGCAGGAATTCCCTGGCCCAGGGTGCCCAGAGCAGCTGTGGCTGCCCCTGGATCCCTGGCAGTGTCCAAGGCCAGGCTGGACAGGGCTTGGAGCAGCCTGGGACAGTGGAAGGTGTCCCTGCCTGTGGCCCTTCCAAACCACACCATTCTGTGATTCTGTGAGCTGTGTAATTATGCAGTAGAGTGCAGATCGGTACCAAGGGCTTTCTTTTTTTTTTTTTTTTTTTTAATAAGCACTGTTTTGCCATACCTGTCCAGCCAGATAATCACAAAAATGCCTCAAGGAGAAAGAGAGATGGCATTCACCATCAGCTGGGGATCTGTAAAATGCATGTATCACGGGATTGTCAGTGAAGCCACGACACTGGCAAAGCTAGGCAGAGGATTTTTTTTTTTTTTTTTTGCTGGGGCTCGTGGTTTCCTTGCCTCGCTGGATAAAATAAAACCTGCCAAAGCAGCGGCAGTGAGCTCCCCATCTATCTGTTCTCATACTCCCAGCCGCTTCTGCCTGAATTATTCATGCTCCGTAAGTGATCTGCAAACAGCTCCTGTGATCTCCCTGTGATCTGAGGGTATGCCAGACTCACCCCTCCTTAGGTCAGGGCATTTTCTTGTTTCCTTCCCCGCGGCAGGGAGTCTGTGGGAATCTCCAGATTCCTCACCGCCTCTTTCTGATTAACGCAGACGTGTATTTATTATTTACGTGGCAGGAGTTGTTCAGCTGTCCCAGGCACACGGTATTATCGGCGGATAAGCAGGAAGACTCACGGCAAACATCTGTAGTTGTTGCTTGACAAATCCTGTTTGTATAAATAATATTAAGGAGCTGCAGAGGCTGTTGTAGTGTAAATACCCTCGTGACTGAAGGCGGCACTGCCAGCTTTTCACCTCTGTGTGCATCTCAATAGGGATTTACTGGGCTGTTATACTCACACACATATATATATACACATATAAAATACTTCAGTTCATTTTTTTAATTTTAAAGGTCCCTTCCAACCCAAATTATTCTGCTATTCCAGTATATATGTAGGTATGTTTTGTGTATTCGCCTTTTTTTTCACAAGCTCTTCTCCTGTATTTTTTCCAGTTTTTAATTTTTTTCCTGCTGATTTGGTCATGGAAATAGGCTGGCAAAACCAGTGGGAAGGGCAGTTTATGGGCAGGTGATTGGCAGGTATTCCATGTGCTCTGCTATCCATATCATTAATGAAATGGGCTGTAGGCCCACCTCCTCCACCACACCCACCCCAGGTACATCTTGGATCTGCCTCTCCAGTATCATCTACCTCAGCCACTCTTTATTTTGGGATGAGGACTGGGATGCTTCAGGAACCCATTGCCAGTGGAGCTGCAGGCAATGAGCAAGAGATGTGGGACCCCCTCGTCCCCTTCTCCAGCTGGGGGAGTAATCTGGGATGAAAAAAGCTCCATTTGGGCTACCTGATTTCACACTAACCCATAGGAGGACCTGTGCTTTGCTGAGGATATCCCTCACCTACGACATAACTGGGATACAGTGAGTTTGTTAAAACGTCCTGTCTCTCTGCATTCTGGAAAGAGGATTTTCTATTAAACCTTAGGGAAATTACTGGCCTTGTTAACTAGTGTGGAAGTAATGAACCACAGCAGGGTGACTCGGGAGATTTGGGCCCTCGCTTCGTAAGACTGCATTGTTTCTTCAAATGAGAGAAATAATTTAAGCAAACAAACGAACAAAGAATTTCTGGAAATTAAAGTACGGTACAAATGGGATGATTTGCTCATCCTCTGTTTAATAGGAGCGGTGCAGTGAACAATTGTGTGGTCGGCCTCAGAAATCTATCCATGGTAACTAGTCACAGGAGAGAAAAATAGACAGCCTGCCACCAACTTGGTATTAAAGTTCTATTTTCCGTTTTTTCCATGGTTGTGGGCCAGTCAGGGACTTTCCATGAGCAGTCAGCACAGCAGAAATCCCCTTCTGCTCCCTAGCAGCCATCTCAGCTCAACAATCAAAGGTGCTTTTTGTGCTGGTTTTGGCTTAAGTGGGGTTTGGTCCCAGTTTTCAGTGGGACCAGGCTGGGGCAGGCCCTTCCTGCCAAATGCATCCTGCTGGAACAGGGCTGTCACGAAATCACAGAATGGTTTGGGTTGAAAGGGACCTCTCAACCATCCAGTTCCACCTCCTGCCATGGGCAGGGACACCTTCCACCTGACTGGGTTGTTCCTACCTGGCCTTACCCCTTCTACCCCATGGCCGAGGCGTGTTTGTCATGGGGTCTGGTGAGGGATCCTCACCTCTGGTTTTGTGACCTCCACCAGGTGCTGGGTGTTGAATTCCTGATGGGATTTTAAGTCTATGCAAGCCCTGCACGACCCCTGTGGCTTTGGGCATGTCCTGCAAGAGCCCAGGGGAAGGACAGAAAGACTCTGCCAGGCTGGAGTTCAAAAATAAACACAGCAGAAATACTGGGCCTTCAGGCTTGATGATCTGTTCCTCAAAAGACAATTTTGGAAGGGATCTCTGTGCTTTTGTTCTTCCATTAGGCAGCTGAGGAGAGAGCATTGTTTTCCTCCCCTCATCCGTTCCCCTTGTAGGGGAAGAAGGAGGACTTGGCCACCCTGAGCCGAGCATCCCAGGGGACCTCCCAAAAACAAAGGGCTGCGTGGAGGAGGATACAGTCATCCTGTCCCCAACATCCCCTTCCCTCCCTTCACCCTGCCCTTGGCACGGCCTGACCCGCCCGGGGCCGGCGCGCTGGGGAGCACGGGGAGGGGAATGTTCCTCATCTTCCTCCCTGGAAACCCGGCTGGCTTCTCTTACTTCTCTTACCTCCAGGTTTGCTGCTGCCTGTAGGCTTGCTTGGGGTTTGTCCCCTGCCAGGAAGGTGTGTGAGCCCTGGGGTGGAGTGGCAGTGTGATGTGTCCAGGTTTGGTGGCTTGGGTAACGCGGCGCTCCTGAGGAATGCTGTGTAGCTGTTCCTGGATGTGGATTGAGGCTCTGAGGACACATCCTGGTGTAGTTTCTCTCCTGTGTGCTCCAGGCATCCATCCTGATCTGCAGAGAAGGCCTGTGGGTTGGAGAGCATCTCCTCAGCCACACTCTGCGTGACCCTTGAGTTGATTCCCCGTACAGGAAAATGAGGCTGGCACGTGGAGCTGGAATGGTTTTGGGTTTATTTTTTTTAATTTTAGGTTGTGTAGGTTTATTTGCAAATAACTGGACTAACACCAACCTATCTTGTTTTGCCCAGGCTCCAAGGCTGACCCTGCTGAGAGCCCCTGAGATACTGAACTCTATGAGCGGAGACCACTTGACTGCACTCAGCACCTTTCAGGATCAGGCTCTAGGTAATTATTCTAATTCTCTGCCTGGATGATGGGGGAAATTTGCTGTTCGGGGCTATACAGACCATCTGAAATAACATTCCTAGTTGTTCGTCCCATGAACCTGTGGATTTTTTTTCCTGATGAGGGTTGTCACTCTAGATCAGTGGCTTGGCACTACAATAAAACCACTGATCCCTCAAAAGTAAAGCAAAATACCAGCCTTGCTTCCAGAGGGGGAATCATAGGATGGTTTGTGTTGAAGGGATCCTAAAGACCATCTAATCAAACCCCCCTGTAATGGGACATATTCAGCTAGACCAGGTTCCTCAGAGTCCCATCCAGCTTAACTTGAATATTTCCAGGGGTGAGGGATCCTGGAATTGCTGGATCACCATTCTGGTAATGGTCACCAGCTTTTGTGCTTGGGAAGTTCTCCTGAAGTTAACTTGCTGAGAGCTGTAAAAACAATATAAAAATTAAGATAGTAAAAATGATATAAAAATAAAGCAATCAGTATAAAAAAAAAAGATATTCACTCCCATCAAAAGCAGTCAAAGGCTTAAAATGCCAGTATTTGTTGGTAAGAATGCTTGTTCATATCAGGCTTTTAAGAATTGTTTGAGAACTACAGCTGTAGGAGTCTGCTTTTTAAAATAAACCCAGCATCTTATTTGTCTGGGTTTACAGTAGCTTCATTCTCTCCTCCAGACCTGGCCTCACTGTTGTGCCTTTGAGGAACTTGAAATCCTTGCTCCAAGGTGGATAGATGGAAATCAAAGAGCCTGGGGCCTGGAATTGTCCTGCTCTGAATCTTCATGGAGATGTGTCAGCTTGGTGCCTTGCCTGGGGTGTGTGGGCAGGATTAGTCCCAGGATTTGTGGTTTTATCCCAGCAGGGTCAGCTCAAACACAGAGCATGAGCCCCAGAGGTGAGGATCTCAGGGGTGGGTTTTAAGAGGAGTGAGAAGGAAGCCAGCAGGATGCTGTGGATGTTACTAAGGATGAGGGATTTCCTGTAGGATTGACTTCCTGAGTGAGATGACATTCCATACAAAATTCTCCATGCTGATAGGAGTATCAACCAATAGAGGGTTATAATTTTTAACCTGATCTGCTGAGTTTTCCCCCAAGTCTATAACAGCAGCACCACACTGATTTCAGCAGAATTTAAAGCCCAGCTCTCAGATCAGAGTGGCATGAGGGCAGGGTGTCTCTCTGCCTGCTCTCCCAGGGCATCTGTAGGATTCCCTGCAGGAACAGAGGACTTTTCTCCGTCCCTTGCAGCTCTGTGTGGTGACATTTTCAGGACCCAGGCAGGAGGGCATTGACTGGGTTGTTTCCTGTTTTGACAATCTCCATTTCAAATCCTCTGTAACACGGCTTTGTGCAGGGAATTAGAACACCACATCCCATGTCCTCCTCCCTTGAATAT
Source organism: Acrocephalus scirpaceus scirpaceus (assembly GCA_910950805.1). Lineage (NCBI taxonomy): Eukaryota > Metazoa > Chordata > Aves > Passeriformes > Sylviidae > Acrocephalus > Acrocephalus scirpaceus. Next base: position 1,555,505 of record OU383776.1, read on the forward strand.
TGCACTGGGGAGCTGAGCTCATGTTTCCAGTGGGGAGGGAGAATACACAGGTCATAAAGCAGGCTCAGAAAGTGAAAGAGAGGAAAATGAAGGATGAGAAAGAAGAAATACGTTCACCATCAGGGCTGCAGTGTGATGTTTTTCCGTATCCACTCAGGATTTGTGGGAATGGGGTGCTCCCTTGGTGCCAAAAGTCATATGCTTTGTGTTTAAACTGCTGCTGTCAAAGCTTGCAGAATAACTAAAACAAAAAGGTCGCAGGTCAAGTGGATGTTTTCCAATTGACCGGAGCTCAGTATAAATCCTAGGGAAGGAAATAACCCAACCAACATCCACCAGCCCTGTGTCTGTGTCCCCTGCTCTGGTGCTGGCTGCTGGTGGCAGGTCCCACTGGCAGGCAGCTGCCTCAGCATCCTAAAGCAGTCCTCAGGCAGCATCCCCTCCCCAATAAATTTTTTGTGCAAATTACAAATTCAACAGAATTAGATTCAAGTTTGATTTAGGTCAGCAATTAGGAGGATCAAGAGATTGCTTCAGGTGAGCATGGAAGGTGAGAAAACATCTGCCTGCCAGGAACCTGGGCTGAGGAGGCTCATCCTAAGCCCCTGCAACACATCCTCAGCCAAGGGCTGGTGTTTGCTGCTCTGAGTTCAGCAGTTTTGGGCAGGCAACGCTCTGGGGGAGGATCAAGGCAAATGTGTCTCTGCATTGCCCCTGCAGCATCCCCCCCGAGGTTTCAGTGTGGCCAATTGCTCTTCCCTGAGCTGTAACCTGAAAATAGGGATAGATAAAGGCAAAGTGTTCTGGGAGCCACGCCAAGCCAAAGGCACCAAGTTGTTACGAGATCCGTATCTCAATAACAGATTTTTTCCCCCTTTATCAGCTTTTAAGAGAAAATGTGGTGTTTGCAGGAGCAGATTGGGATCATCCTAAGGAATGGAGCTCTCCTTTTAAAATTGCATTGCTTTTATTACTATTATTTTAATAATAATAATAATATTTCCACAGTGAAGCCATATATGAGAATGTTATTTGTGTAGGAACTGGAAATGAACCTGAAATGATCAGCGTATTTTTTAAAGGCACTTTACAAGTCATTTGGCATTGGAAAAGGTACAACTATCCATCAAAGCAGAGCTTGGGGATAAAATAATTAGAAATCACACAACCATAGCAAAGGAAGATTAGTGCTAAAATTAGAAGCCATAAAGTTGTTTTTAGATTAGGCTGGAATCTAGGCAGGCTGCTTTATTGTAGCCTGTTACTTTAAAAAATACTTTGCTCACTTTAAAAGGTGAGAGGTGTGAATTGTCTGCATTTGGTCATGTCCCAGTGGACATGCTGTTGTGAATGTTAGGTGGGATGATCTATGAGATGAATTCCAGGGAAATCCTTAGGGGATGGAAGTGCAGTCCTATGTGAAAGGTGACCAGCTGCTAAAGGAGCTGGGTTCAGTGCTGAGCTCTTCTCCACGAGGGTGTCTCTGTAAGTTTGGTTTGCTCCTAGTTTTATTTCAGGGTTGGAGTGGCCAGATCCCCACATTGCATCCAGGAAAGGTGGTGTGATGGCTGGAACTGGGGATTTAAATTGGAGTTTACACCCAAAGGTGAGGTGGGGGCAAGTTGGAGCTGCTGTGGTCCCCAGAGCTGAGCTGTGCCCTTGGGGGCAGACAATGACATCAGGTGGGCACAGCCCATGGAGCTTCATCCCTTGGTTTTTCTGCTGGACCTCCCTAAGCACGAGTAGGAGCGAATCCTTTATCAGAGACACAAAACTGATCAGAGGACAGCCCTGGAGAGCTTGGGGTGTTCATCCAGGAGAAGAGGAGGCTCCAGGGAGACCTCAGAGCCCTTGCCAGTGCCTAAAGGTTCTCCAGGAGAGCTGGAGAGGGACTGGAGACAAGGCATGGAGGGACAGGACAAAAGAGAATATTTTACAGCAGGAGGGAGATCCAGACTAGGTAGAAGAAAGAAATTTTTTGTGATAGGGATGATGAGACCCTGGCACAGGTTGCCCAGAGAAGTGGATGCTCCATGTATTAATCCCTTCAGGAAAAAGGGTCTTGATACTAAAGCCCTTCTGGAACAGCTGGAAGGGTGTAAAACATGAGCAAGAGCTTGGAGAACAAGGCCAGGCACATCCAGGTGTTTTCACTGAGGAAGATGCCAGGTAGAGATCCCTTCACCCAGAGAAAGGCGACTTCTTCAGGGTTGATGCCTTTAGATTTGGAGTGAGGGATTTCTAGGATAGAAACCTGAACTTTTGTGGGATGTGCTGCCTAAATATGGACACAATTAGGTGTACCTCTTCCCCTGGTCCCAGCAGAGGTACCAAGTGAAAGGGTCTCAGGTTCCCTGCTGGCTGAGAAGCACCAGCCCTTTTGTGACCACCCACAGCATCTTCCCTGCACGTGCATTTCCCGGTGCCTGCAGGGGAAAAGTGGAGTTGAGCAGACTGCCTGCTCCCCCCAGAACGCTCCCCGCTGTGCCTCCAGCTCAGTGAAAGCAGGACAACTCCTCATCGACTCTTTGTAGCCCGAGAACAGAGCCTTGGAAAAGTCCTGCAGCGGGAACTTTACTAATTCCAACTAATGACTCCGAAATACTGACTGAGGGGAACAATTGTGCATCATCAAAAGTGGCAGACAAAAGAAATGCACTGCATTGTAATAGCAAACGAAGCTGAATTTGATCTGATGGGGCACCTTTCATATTCCAAGCATTTCAAAGCCCTTGGCAGAGTAATGAGCTGCATGCTGACAGCGGGGGCCGCCGGACTGGGCTTTTTGTGACCAACAATAGCCAGCACAGTTGTTGGCAGAGGGCTGCTCATGGTGGGAGAGGGGATGGATGGTGGCTGGCATGTTGGGGTTATCTCATGCTTTCCTGGTTTTTTAGTGCTGTTAGATCCTTAGTGTTTGGTCACTGGAGGTGACCAGGCAAGATAAGGAGGCTTAGAGGAAAGATGTTTTTAGTAGGGCCAGTAGTGAGAGGAAAAGGGTTGATGGTTTAAAATTGCAAGCAGGGAGATTCAGACTAGGAATGATGAAGAAAGTCTTCATAGTGAGGGTGGGGAGGCCATGGTACAGAGTGCCCAGAGCAGCTGTGGCTGCCCCTGGATCCCTGGCAGTGTCCAAGGCCAGGTTGGACAGGGCTTGGAGCAACCTGAGACAGTGGAAGGTGTCCCTAGAGCTGGCAAGGGCTCGGAACTGGATATTAAAGTCCCTTCAATCCTAATAATTTCAGGATTCTTATTAAAGAGGGGTGGAGAAACATGTTGGGACACACGAGGATCCCTTGAGCAGCTGAGAATAGAGCTTGGCCTCCCAGGTCACCGTCCAGCCCTCTAATCTTGCGGTCTCTGTGACAGTTTCATGAAGGCCCACATACAACTTCAGCTCTTTAATTTTAGCTAAGCCAGAATAGCCCTGGTGCAGTTGTGGGAACAGATATCTTAGTCCTCCAACTATTTCTGTGGCAGGGAAGTTTCTTGCCCGTTGCAAGGAGAGGAAAAGGTTAATTGCATTTTTTTTTTCCTTTTTTCTTTCCTTTTTTTTTTTTTCCAAAGAGGAAATAAATGTACCTACCCCACCCTAAGGGGACAGCACAAATCTGTCAGCCCTTGTCGGGTGGGGGCAGGCAGCTGGGCTGTATTAAGGAAGTCACCCTGGGGAGGGAAGGGGTTCAGGGCATGGGTGGGGGGCCTTGGCTGCCTGCCCAGAGCTGTAGGCAGAGAAGGGGCTGTGGTCCTGGGCTGCATTAGACAAGGCTCTAATGCTGTCTGCAGAGCCCCTGAATTGCAGAAGGGTTTGTGTTGAAGGGACCTTAAAGCTGATCCCATTCCACCCCCTGCCATGGCAGGGACACCTTGCACTGTCCCAGGCTGCTCCAAGCCCTGTCCAGCCTGGCCTTGGACACTGCCAGGGATCCAGGGGCAGCCACAGCTGCTCTGGGCACCCTGGGCCAGGGAATTCCTGCCCACCCTCCCAGCCAGCAATTCCTGCCCCACATCCCATCTGGCCCTGCCCTCTGGCCCTGGGAAGCCATGGCCTGGCTGCTGTCCGTGCAGGCCTTGTCCCCAGTCCCTGGGCAGCTCTCCTGGAGCCCCTGGAGGCCCTGGCAGGGGCTGGCAGCTCTCCCTGGAGCCATGGGACTTGTGATGAGTTAATCTCAAGGTTTGGCATAGAAGATCCATACATTAGCCTGGTTTCGAGTTAGAAAATATGCTGAGGGGTGAAGGAGGTCTCAGACCTTATCCTGTGTGACCCAGGTTCTTCACTTCAGCCTTCCTTCATCTCCCTGCTAACCAAGACAACCAGACTCCAGCAGCTTCACAGCTTTTCTGGAGGAGCACGCTGGGTTGGTGTTGGGTTTGCTGCATCACCCCCATCCCAGCAGTTAAGGGAGGGTGGGAATCTAAGCTGCTTTGGAAGCCTGGATCCTCCTCGCTCCATCTGTGTTTCCGTGCACTCCAACTGGGTCGGGCTGATGCCATGGCAAGACTTCCTCTTGCAGACAGCAGTCTTGCATGCTGTCATCCTGCAGCAGGGGCTTGATGGTGTGCAGATGGATTTGCTTTCCTGTTTCCTTTCCTGCCAGCCTCGTGCTGAGGCTGGCCAGCCCTGCTTCCCAAGCAGGAATATCTCAAGAGCCCGGCTCAGCGTCTCTGTCATGACCCAGCCTCGTGTAGGTGTTCTGTTTCCACCTCTGAATCAATGCTTGAAGGAATATATAAAGAACCAACATTTTAACTTTCTCCGGGAGCTGATTGGAATTTAAAAAAAATACACAGAGCCTATCCAAATCTTTCTCCTTGTGGTTTTATATCGGCAGGGCTGGTGTGAGCAGGCTGTGCTCTCATCTTCTGAGAATGGTAGGAGGCAGATCAGCTCTGGAGGCTCAGGGGAGACTGTGCTCAGAGGAGGAGCAAGGGAAGGTGGGGTTGGTCCTGGTGGTGTGTTTGAGGTGGATTTACATCCTTACACTTAGAGGGGTGCTTTGCTGATGGTTCTCATTTCAGCTGAATCTTGTGGTGGGGACAGGAGGGAAGATCTGGAAGGAAGGGAAGTGTTTGATTTATAATTCCAACACTATTCCAGCACTATTTGGTCCAGGAGAGCATCAGTGGAGCCTGGGTGCTGTTTCCCAGAGGAGGGGTGGATCTGCTGAGCCTGTGCATCCCCGTGGGGCTGTGGGACAATGCTGTGCCCAAAATGAGCCACGGCCCTGGGGCAGAGGGAAGGGGCTCTCACTGATCCCTCTGGCATAGCTCCAGGGCGAGGGGCTCATCTGGATTCTGCCAAATAGGTTTCCTTGCCTCCTGCCTGGGATTCACCATGTGTCTGAGCTTTTAATATCACTTCACTCTCCCTCCCTACATCCCCTGCCCCTGTCCCAGATGTATTTGTTTAAGTGGCTTTAATTAACTTACATTTTCCTGTGCGTGACAGCTCCTTGAGGCTTTGGAAGCTGTTTTCTGCCCTTCCACAGTTGTCACTGACATGTAGCACTTTCCCTGCAGACCAGCTTTCAAGCCTACCGTGTTTTTCCCCTGCTCTGCAGAATTATTTTAACATACTGAAGGAAATGGTTTCCATGTGAGCATAGTTGCTCACTCTCAATTGATTATTAGGTGTGATTTTCCTGATCCCTGCTGGTATCTACGAGGATTTTGAGCAAGGAAGCCAGAGTGGCGTAGGATGATGGCTTAGGTCAGATAGATTTATCTTCACGAGTGACAAGACTGATAACTCTGGAGTGGCATGGCTACAGGTGTTATCATTTGGGTGTCTCCTCAAGAGTGAAGGTTAATGTCTTGCCACTACTGATCCATCACAGTGTTATCTGCAGGATTTACAGGTCTTCTCTTGCCTTTCCAGCAGCAGTACGTCCAGTTTTCTGGAGCTCTGAGCTGCTCCCTGCTTGCAGCAGCCATAGAGATCACATTGGCAAGCCTTTGCTCTCATGGATTTGTTTGGACTCAAAGTCAGGGATGATTCCTGCCTGTCACTGCACAGTTTTATGCTTCCCCAGTGGGATGGACTGGGACAAGCCCAGAGGTTGAGTCCTCTGCCAAGGGAAAGCATCACATGATGGTTTGGGTTGGAAGGGACCTCAGAGCTCACCTGGTTCCACCCCCTGCCATGGGCAGAGACTCCTTCCACTGTCCCAGCTTGCTCAAAGGCATCAGGCAGCTGAAGGCAAGACAAGCCTTGACACTGCCTTCCTGAGGATCACCCAAGAAATCTGACCAGGAGGATGGAAAAGAGCAAGGATGGGCTCAGATCTGAAGTAAAATCTCTCTGGGAAAAAGAAAAAAAAGAAAGAGCAATAAATCCAGCAAATTAAAATGAAAAGGCAGCTAACATGAGTGACAATTGTACAGCATCAGATAACGCTGCATCCTGAATTCCAGTGGGATAGGAAATATGAAGCAAAAATCACTCAGGTGCTTCTAGATAGCGATAAGGAAAGCAATTCCCATTTACCGGTAGAAATAAAATAAGAGGTCGTGATAAACCCTCCATGACTAGACTGGATTAGGGCTCTGGCTGTGAAAATTCATTACAGGCATGCAAAAGAATGCGTATCGTGCCAGCTAAACTGACTACAAACACCATTTATTTGGAGAAGAGACGATTCACTCAGAATAAATAGATTTCTTTCAAAGGGAAGGGAGGGTGATCTGACACAAATCTATATTCCTGCCTTGTCATTTATTATGCAAATAAGTCTCGCACCTCTCCAAGACATGAGGGATGAGTTTATGTTGGAGTTTTATGTTGGAAGAATGATCTTAAGCTGTTCCAAGGACTCCAGGGCCAGGCTGGGGTTTCTTGCACGCAGTGGCAGGAGATGCTGATTTCAGGAGGGGTTCTGATGGCAGTGAGAGGCTCATGCACCTTGGTCAGATGTTTTCGGGTTTCCCATAAACAAATCCATTTCTTCACATCTTTTCCTACTATTTGTGATGGTTTACCTAGGATTTTTTTTTTTTTTTCCTTGTTCTATTCTATTCTAGAGTAATAGAATCACAGAATGGTTTAGGTTGGGAGAGACCTTAAAGATCTTCTAATTCCACCCCCCTGCTGTGGGCAGAGACACCTTCCACTATCCCAGGTCATTCCAAGCCCTGTCCAACCCAGCCTTGGACACTTCCAGGGATGGGGCAGCCACAGCTTATGTGGGAAATGCATTTTCTTGTCTTTTTTAGTATTTTATTTTACTTCATTGGCCCATTCTCTGTAGGAATGACTATATGTAGGGGTCATGTGCAGAAGGGAGCCTGTGATGTATTATCTATCTTATTTATCCTTGTCTTCTCCTTTTTTTTGGCATCAGCACCCATTAAAGCTGCATCACTCTGTTGGGCTCAGTGGAGCAGGACACGTTTGAGGTTCAGACTCTGAGGTGGTCGTAGGTGACTGCAGAAGCACTTAGCCTGATGTGCAGGGACTAAAACGTGACCTAACGCCTCCTGTTCCAGCAATTACGTCTCTCAGGATGCTAATTTTAGAAAGAGAATTGAGCTGGCAGGGGCCACAAATAGTGGATGAAACCCTGATGTTCCGTTCGGTGGAGAGAGGGCTGAGCCAGTGTTAAAAGAATGAGAAAAAACAACAACAAAAACGAAACAGAAAAGTATCTCTACAAGGTTTTCTTTGCCTGACAGGGAGGATGTAATTTTTGTAGCTGTGTTTTGGAAAGATGAGTTGTGTGGTCCCGAATTACATACGTGTGAACAAAGCTCCAAGGAGGGGGAATCCTGACCCACAAATCCACCAAGCTCCCATCTCCAAGATGAACTCTGAGCATGACTCAGGACAAATCTTGTCTCTAAGGCAGCGTGGGGGGTCAGGGGGATGCTTGGGGGGTAGAGGGAACCAGGTGGGACATTGTTCAGTTGTAGGACACACAGAGAACCTGGCTTGTAGCAAAAACACACTCGAAGGACTTCCCTAAGTGCTTGATCCCAGATCCTTCTCCATCACAGCCAGTCAAGGTATTTGCATGGATTTCTGTTTCTGGTGATCTTAGGAGACTGGGGAAATAAATGGCTTATGATGGGAGTAAAGGGACAGGTGAGAGGTCCTTGGATGAGCAGGAAGGACTGACCTGACCACCCAGCCTCTGCTGCAGCCAAGGGGGATGGCAGTGCACGTTGGTGTCTTACTTTTCCAGGGATATTTTACACTTGTGTTTCACCCTCAGCATTTCTCTGGTGGTGGGCTGGCCGGGCTCTTGCAGTGCTCTGGAGAGATTCTGCTAATGGGATCTGACCTGATGGCTTTGCATGTTTTAAGTAAATTAAACACAGCTGCTAGGAAAATCCAGTAACCTTAACAGCACCACGGCTCCGTTGTCTGCATTGTAATTACAGCAGCAACCACTGGGAACTTCTACTTTCTGGTTTACTTTTAAATAACTTCTGAGCCACCCTTTGATCAACTACTTCATCCCCAAGTCCTGCCTGTCCTCTCCCCAGGTTTAACCCTTGCTGTATCTTTAAGCATCTGTCTGATCACACTTTCAGTCAGTCACAAAGGCAAGCAGCTGATTGCAAAAATTACTTTTCTCCCCAAATATGTCCTGTAATTTTGAGCTGAGGGAGAATTTTAAGCCAGAGCTTACAGGGTGCATGCAGACTGCAGACACTGAGTGGAGTTTTATGGCTCCTGAGGAATGGCAACTTGAAATATGCATATTTTTTTGTTATGCCTTAGCCAAAATCCTTTGTACCCCTGCAGAGAAATGGGTTTTCTGTCATACTGACAACAGCAAAAAGACTCAGATTTATGTAGAAAGTAAAATTAGGAGCCTAATTAGTTTTTCCCTTGACAACCCTTGAGTGCAGCCCATGCCTGCAAAAGCAAATGGTCAGCTCATGGCTCGGGCATTGCTGCGTGCTCCTTCCCTGCATTAAAAACTCACACCATCCTCTCAGTGGGAGCTGCATGGGCTCAAATTTCTGAAGGACACCCAGGACTAGGGAAATAACTCGGGGTATTCCATTAGGGCCTGGAAAAGGGCACAGAACAGCTATGTTTGAAGCATGTCCCAGTGCAGGGACAGCTCTGTGGGATGCTGGTGTGTGTTCACCTCCACAGCAGCGTGTTCAGGGCACCAGAGCTGCTGCACCTGAGGTCATGCTGTATTGGATGATATAATCACAGAATGGTTTGGGCTGGAAAGGAGCTTTAAAGGCCATCTGGTTCCATCCCCCTGCCATGGGCAGGGACACCTTCCACTATGCCAGGTTTCTCCAAACAACATCCAACCTGGCCCTGGGTGCTTCCAGGGATGGGGCAGCCACAGCTTCTCTGGGCACCCTGTGCTATCATAAATCATGGTTCTGGCTACCCTTCATCCTGCTGGACATGGGATGAACTGCCTCACAGAGATCTGAGGGTACATTTTCCAGCTTGTTTTCCAACCTGATTCCTTCTTATTTCATCCAGGCTACCCAGGACAGGCAGATCCCAGCTGTGGTGCCCTGCTGTGCTCTCCCATCCCAGCACATTGTTGTGTCTCTGCCTTGGAGAGCAAAGCGGGTGCCTGTGCATGTGATTTGGGTGAAAACACAGGCTGAGTGTGATTGAGGTTGTAAAGTTTATGAGATTCTGCGTTTTATGGTAAATTTTAAATTGGCAGTGCAATCAGGAGCATTAGGGTCTGTGAAGGAAAGTCAGTGTGATGTATTGTGGAGCACAAGGTGGTAATTTCCTCTCTTATATTGATCCTATCAACGGCGAAGAATGAAGCACCTGCTTCTTGGAGGACTGTTTTTTAAATGCATTCATTTCATGTAATTTGTAGAGTAATATTTATTATGTAGGGTTTTTCCCCACTTTGCTGCCTTTCCCTCTCCCCCATTTCTGGAAGGGTGCGAAGCTGTCTTACCTGCACTTCTCACCTGCAGATTTCAAAGCCCTTTCCTACCACAGCTGGCACTGTTGTTTCCATTTTCGGGAAGGGGAAAACTGAGCACTGGAGATTGGAAAGGATGTCAGCCCAAAGATGCAGCCAGCTCACTCCTTCTGAGCACGATCCACACACTCAGTTCTTTCCAACCTGGGAGGGATGATCTGTCTCAGGGCAGGTTTTTTTTTTTTGCTGGAAGAAATAATCCCTGGCAATAAAAAAACCCAGCAGTAATCATCCCAAACACTCTCCTAGGCAATGAAATGTCCGTGTGTGCCAGGGCATGGTAGAAATGCCTTTTCAGAGTATATTTTCCATGTGGGGTTTGCTGCAGGGGCGTGGGTGACTTGGCTCCTGTGATTCCAGAGGGCACCTCTGGGGCACTGCCCTGTTTGAGGCAGCACAGGCTTTCAGTGAGGCTCAAGAAGAGTCTGGGGAAGTCAAAGACTCTTAGAGCATATGAAGGAAATGGGCAGAGGCCTCTGGGAGGAATTTGGGGGCCACCTGGGTATGAGAGGAGATGTGAGATGAGCTCTTCCCCAGGCTTAGAGCCATTAGAGCTGAATCACAGCAAAGGAGGTTTTTTATGATGTTTGGTTTTCAGTTATGCCAAGAAGATTTAAAAAGAACTGATTGCAGAAAAGTCATGGGCATTTTAAAGTGACATTTGATGGGGATTTCTTGAAGATCCTGTAATACAGCCTACTGTAGCAGCATCTGCTTCCCAGATGAACAGAGGGTTTGCAAACAGCACTTGGGAAGCAACCTCCAAGATTATTTCCAAACTGCAGAACAGATTTGGTGAATGATTTATGGCAGGGATTTGCATATCAGTTGCTCTTTCTCCTTTCTTTGTCAAATTTATTTGTTTCAGTCCTGTTATGCAGAAGGCACACAAGCACTGGAACAGTCCTGGAAGTGTGGATGTGCCACGGTTGTGCTGCTCATCACAGCAGGGGCCTGAGAGTGCAGAGCTGCAGGGCATCCCCATCCCATGCAAATGGGTTTTATTTTGGAGCTGTTGAAACTGAGACCAGGAGCTGGATGTAGGCTGCAGTGGCAGATAAAAATGTTAACTTGGTGCCCAGTGTCCTTTTAGAGTCCGTGGATGTTTGGCCAGTGGAGTCTGGAGGGTGTTGCACACCCCAAAAGAGATACTGAAGTTTGAGTAACTATGGCTCACCAAAGACCCCAAATTTTGCCAGCAGTAGGAGCTGGGGCAGCCACCACACATGTAGTCACAATTCAGCTGCTGGCCAGAAGTGTCCATTTTTACCCTAGGACACATTGCTTGTCTCTCTCTGTCAGTCAGGAGGGATGCAGGGCCAGGGTTTTGTCTGGCAAAGCCAGGCATGGGGCTGGGATAGCTTAGGGAGTCCAGTGCAGCAATGAGAACCTGCCTTAAGGCAACTAGAACCAGGATCTGCATGGGCACCCCAGCTGAGATACCTTACTTGGAGCTGAATCCCTCCTGGTGTGCCAGGGACTGGTACAGGTTTGTCAGGCTGTCCCTGGGGGTCACCCCCTGGTCTGGACACAGGGGAGGGCGTGCCCGTGGTCTGTGCTGGCTGTCAGTCCAGGGCAATCCTAAGCCAAATTCCAGCTGCTGGCTGGTCGGAGCTAGAGCGTGGATGGCAGCCTTGGAAGTCCACTGGAGATATATGAGGGCAGGGCTGTTCCCAGTGTAGACACCCTGGAGAAATCTCTGGTGTCTCCAGCATGGACATGGACCTGTTGGAATGTCCCGAGATGCTCCCAGGGCTGGAGCCCCTCTGCATGAGCCAGCCTGGGAGAGCTGGAGGTGTTCACCTGGAGAAGAGGAGGTTCCAGGGAGACCTCAGTGCCTAAAGAAGGCTGAGAAGAAAGATGGGGACAAACTGAACAGGGTGTGTGGCAACAGGACAAGGGGTGATGGTTTTAAACTGAAGAGGAATCAATTTAAATCAGCTATTGGGAAGAAGCTTTTTTTACATTGAGTGTGGTAAAATACTGGCACAAGTTGCCCAGAGAAGCTGTGGATGCCCCAGTCCTGGGAACATCCAAGGTCAGGCTGGACAGGGCTCTGAGCCACCTGGTCCAGTTGAGGATGTCCCTGCTCGTGGCAGGGGGGTTGAGCTAGATGTCCTGTAAAGGTCCCTTCCAACCCAAAGTGCCCTGTGGTTCTGTGGAAAAGAATGATGGAAAAGGCTGGTTCTTCACGTGGGCTTCACCCCAAGGGCAGGACAAGCATTCCACACCACCAGTGCATTTGGAAATCATCTTTCCCAGCCCAGCAGCTCAGCCCAGGCAGGTGATGGGGAGGTCAGTGTGCTGAAGGGAGGCAGAAGCTGCACTGCTGGTGATGTGTGGTGAGAGGAGCGGCCCCACGAGCGAGCTGATGTGGCACGTCAGGGATGTGTTCAGGGAGGGTAATTAGAAACCTGAATTTCATCTTCACGAGGGCGTGTTCCAGCCATTCTGCAAACCACCCCAAGAAGCTAAAAGGGGCCTTGTGGCTGAGGGGGAAGCCACAGGCAAGCCTGGTTGATTTGTAGCTTCTCATCGCACGTGTGTTTTGGGAATGGGAGAATGAAGCCTGGGCTGCCCTCAGCAATGCCCATCCTATTTTGGAAACTGCTACAAGAGCACCAGGGCATCTTCTGGTTCAGAGGGTGGATCATGAGTGTGTTTATTCACAATCACTCTTCTTGGAGGGTTAATGAAATTGTGATTCAGGTCCAGCCTTTTCTTAGCCCAGAAACTCCCATTTATTGCCCCATGAGAATTCTTCTGTGCCTCAAACAGCAATATGAGTGGCTTTAGGTGGAATCATAGAATCACAGAATCATTTAGGTTGGAAAAGTCCTCCAAGACTGTTGAGTCCAACCATTCCCCAAGCTGTGCCCAGGCCACTGCTGTCCCATGTCCCCAGGTGCCACATGGCTTTTAAATCCCTCCAGGGGTGAGGACTCCCTGGGCAACCTGTGCCATGGCTGGACAACCCATTCTGTGAAGAAATCTCTCCTCATATCCCATCTCAGCCTGCCCTGGCTCACCCTGAGGCTGTTCCCTCTTGTCCTATTGCTTGTGAGAAGACATCAACCCCCCTGCCTACAACAAGGTGTTGCACTGCCAGCTGGGCTCCCCTTGCTCTGGGGAGCAGCTGCAGTGAGGGGCCTGTGGAGAGGAGGACACTTCAGGAAGAAGTTAGAGCTGAAGCCCAACATTTCTCAAGGGAAACGTGGTGCCAGCCTCTTTGCTGGGGAGAGGTTGTGCTTCGACCCAAACACAGCTCATGAGCTCTGCCATAAAGCCAGAATCCATTTCAGGGTTTTTGCAGCCTCCCCTGTGAATTTTGCCCTAAACAAAGGTGATGGTGCTGGCTCAGTTTGGGCATGTTGACAGTGGCCTGCATTAGGCTCTTTGCCCCCTTGCTGTTGGCTTTTGGCTGTTGAGTGGCAAACAAGCCATTAGTCCTGGACAGTGGTGGCTGCTTGTGAGTTAATGATCTGAGCAGGGCTCTGGCTAAGGAAGGGGATCCTGCTGGAAGGTCACAGCAGCTGGATGCTCTGGAAATCACATGGGCTCCTTGGTTGCAAGGAAGTCCCATTTTTGGGGCTGATCATGCCCTGGGGCTGATGCTGCACCCCTCACCTGTGCTCCATACATTGCCTGCTGCCTGAATGTCCTCAGACTGCCTAAATGTCCTCAGGCTGGTGGCTGTAGACACATGGGAAGGAGAATTAGAGGCCATCACAAGGGTTACCCTTCATGGTTTTGCTCTGTTCCTTGAGTGTGTGTGCTGAGCAGAAATTTTCTATAGTAATAGATTGGGTAGGGTGATCAGAGCCTGTTGGTTTCTCCATCCTGGGATAGTCATCCAGGTGTCAGCCTGACTTGGAAAATGCTGTTGGCACTTTCCCATGAAAATAATGAGAATGAGAATCTCATAAAGGCTGGATCAAGATCAGCGGCTCTGTCTAAGAGCTGGGAGAGGGATCCCAGTTGCTTCCCTGTGTCATGAATAGTGGGAAGCAGTGCCGGTGGACCCTGCACTAGTAAACCCACCCAAGGGCTGCCTGGAGAAGAAACAGAGATGCTGGAGTGATTGATTCAGTCAGGAACCTCTTGGGGAAGCTGGGAAGAGAAGGCAGTGTCTCCATCTCCAGCTCAAATGTCTCCTTGCCTTGGTTTCAAGCTTCTCATGTAAAATGGAGAGACAGCACACAGTGAGTGGCTGTTCCTTGCTTTGCACACCACTAAGCCTTGGCTTGGGATCCTGTTTCCCTTGCAGCTTCCCTGAGTAGGGGGGAACCTCTGAACCTCTTGACCCTGGCCAGGACTCAGGTACAAACCCAGGTTCAAGGACAGGTGTGAGCTGGTGGTGCCGTTTTAGGGAAAATACCCCAGATTATGGCTTCCTTGGCATGCAAACGTTTCCATCTGACTGCTGAGCCACAGGAGCATTTCCCAGCTGAACACTACTGCATTGTATGTTCCCAGTGTTGTAATGGCCACAATGCTCTTCTTCTCTGTCCTCAACCAGGACAGGGTCTGGGGAGAAGGCCTGGGGCAGCCCCCCAAATTGTCCTCAGTGACCCTTGGCTGCCTGCTGGTGGGGTCTCACACCTTGAGACTGTTCTGAAGTGGGGTAAAACACCCCAAAACATCCTTTTGCCTGTCTCTTTCTTCAGCCCTGGGTCCTGTCCACCTCCAACCAAGCTGCTGAGCCTCCCACATGGAGGTGTCAGCTTCTGGAAATGCAAAGCCCCCCATTTCCATCATTTGGAAGTGCAAGTGGTGGCCAGGAGCCTCTGCAAAGCTCCATTTCTCCAAAAGCTTTTCCCAAGCTAGGAGAGGCAGGGAACTTTCATGGGCAGAGTTGGGAGGATGCTGAGCATACACCTTCCGTCTCTGCACCCCAGCACCTGTGGAATGTGGTTTTGTTGTGGGTTTGCACTGCAGGTACCACTGAGCTGCCCCTGGTAACTGAACTGTGGGTGCAGGAAGCCCCGGGAAGCCGATAATCCCCAGGGGCCAAAGCGTAATGTTTATCTGTGGGGTGGGATGGGTGAAACAGCCCAAAGCTGCTCCGGTGTGATCCCTTCCCGGGGTGTTCATCTCCCAGCTGTCACTGGAGATGTGATACAGTGGGAGGATGGGGTGGCACGGTGTTGCTAGGTGATGTTGTGATACAGGGAAGGGTGATGAGCAGAGGAACTGACCGTGGGAACACGTGCGGCGGGAGAGCAGGAGCAGGCCTGGCTCCGTGTTTTGTCCCGGCAGAGGCTTCTCCACAGCTGGCCCTTCTTAACCACACAACCAGTCCTGGATCTGACAAGGGGTTTTGTTTTGTGCTTTTTCCTCTCTGTTTTTCCTTAGGAAATGGTCAGAGGAGCGAAAGGAGCGTCACCGTTTTGAAACAAAACCAAGGGTACTGGTGAGTACACACCGGGGTGAGCTTTGTGGGGAGAGCTGGCAAGCAGGATGCAGCCTGGGGAGGAGGATGTGGTTGTCCTGATACCTTTCTGGGGTCTTGGGGTTCTGATCTGCCCTTCAGTTATTGAGATTCCCCGTGGGAGAGGAGGTAGTTTGCTGTGTTAATGGATCAGCACAAATCATCTTTACCACCACCACCACCACGATTCTCTGCTGTCGTCAACGACCAAACCTCTAATTGCTCTTCCTGTAAATCCGTGGAAGATGCTCTCATCAATATATGTGTTCTCAGGGCTGAGTGCTGGAAGGAGCAGGCGGCAGATACGCTGCCAGCTGCACAGGAGTGCACCAAGCAACAATATTTGTTAATGCTTGGAGTGCTTTTGGCTGTTGTTGTGCTTGGCCCCGTCCAGACCCAGTCACGGGGCTGCGATCTGGGTGGCATTTCAAGGTCCTCTGCAGACCTGTTTTCTGCAGCTGTCACACAGGAGGCTGTGACTTGGATGTTTGCCTAGAGGTCTTGAACAGGAAGAAAGGAGAATCCTTTTTTTATCGTCTGGTTCAGATATGCCAGAGCCAGACCCTGAGCTGATGTTTTTCAAATGAGGTATTTTGCACTGTGTCAGGTGGGAGGCTGGGGTTGTTTTCACCATCTTCTCGTGACCAACTTCCCAGTTTATGCTGGCCAAACCCTCAGCAGAGCCATGCTGTGAGCCCCTGAAGGTTCCCATCCCTCAGGGACCAAATTCCCACATCTTTACTCTGTGCACATGTGATGGATACTGAGGAGCATCTCGGTGCTGGGCTATCACAGAATTGTAGAACGGTGGTTTGGGTTGGAAGGGGCATTTAAAGCTCATTTCATTCCAACCCGCTGCCATGGGCAGGGACACCTTCTGCTCTCCCAGGTTGCTCCAAGCTCTGTCCAGCCTGGCTTTGGACACTTCCAGGGATCCAGGAACAACCACAGCTGCTCTGGGCACCCTGTGCCAGGGCCTCCTCATCCTCATCATAAAAAATTTCTTTCTTATACCTATTCTTGCATCTCTGCTGTAGGCTGGACTACAGGAGCAGTGCTGGTGGAGGTTGGATCATGGGGAGATTTGTAACACACACCTCAGCTCCTGTATAAAGTTTGAGTGTAGATGAAGGGAGAAACTTACACATTATGGTTTCAGGAAGCAATCTTCAATCATTTAAAAACATAGGGGCTCTTTATAGTTAGTGGAGATGTTTTTGTCCCATGTTGCATCTGATCTAGTGAGGATAAGCAGAAGTCTGTCCCTCTTCTCTGGCTGCAGGAGCAGCCTGTGTGAGGGGATGGTGTGTCTGCAGGGTCACCTCCTGTCAAGGCAGCCAGGGAGGCTGCTGAGACCCTGTTTTCCCCCAACACCCCTGCCAGCAGAAGAGCTTGAGAAGGGGTGCTTTGTTCATGGGAATCATCCCTAACTCCAAAACAAGTTCTAATCAGTGCCTGGAGCACAGACTAAACTCCTTTCTGTCTCCCACACCTCCTACATCTTCCCTGCTGCCTCTCTGCAATCAGCTAGAAAATAAACCCAGACTGTTCCTGAGAACAGCAACCCCTTCTCCTGTAAACAGGGCACCCAGCAAGGCTACAGACTGCAGAGCTGAGTGCTGCCAGCCTGGGGTGGTGAACGTGCTTTCCCACCCCGGGGGCCTCTTGCACCCATCTGCTCCAGCCGTGTTCCCCCTCCATGCCCCCAGTCTCCTGGCAGAGATGGAGATGGCTGGGAGGGCCAGTGTGGCTATTTCATCATGCTGGCTTTCCAGATTTACACCAGTGGGGGTTTGGCCCCTTGAGCTCCAACAGTCCTGAAGTGATCCAGCTTATCAAACATCCATTTGCGCCATCTTTAGCAATAAATAATTGGTTCCTCAGCATATTTGAGTTGGAGGGTATCTGATAATCCTGTGAACTATCCATCAGGCTCCATTACCATCTCTGCACTCCTGTGCCAGCTGCCTTGTGTCAACTCTGCCTGGGGTTTACAAATAGGTCGCGTTTCTCCTGCAGTTTTGCTTCTTTTCTTCTGTCTCCCTCTCTCAAAGGAGCTGTTTTGGGCTCCTCAAAAATTTGTGCAGCCACCCCCCGTCAGCATCTTTCTGCTGACTGCTGAGTGATGGATCCCATCCCTCTGCTCCTCATCGGGTCCCCAAGCAAAACCACTTCATTTACCTCAAAAATAATAGAATTGTTGTCTCAACTGAAAGGATTTCCACCTGCAAACTGATAAATCTTCACATTGTTTGAGTTTTCTTTTCGGCTCGGAGGAGTTTGTAGCATGCACAATGATGTCAGCTGCCCTCTGTCAGACCAGCATTGCACCACTCACATGTGGGGCACAAACCATGTGTGTCTTGATGGTATTTCAGTAAGGATGCTTCAGAGGGCTCCTAAAAAGCCTCCTAGCCAGGTGGGTAATGTCAGAGCTGAGAATAGAAGAATGGAATGGAATGGAATGGAATGGAATGGAATGGAATGGAATGGAATGGAATGGAATGGAATGGAATGGAATAGTTTGGGTTGGAAGAAACCTTTAAAAGACATTTGTCCAACCCCCGTGCAGTAAGCAGGGACATCTTCAACTAGACCAGGTAGCTCAAAGCCCTGTCCAGTCTCTATCATGTTATTTTTGGGACCTGTTGCTGCTACTACCATGCCAGCTGTGAGAGGGATGCTCAGCATCCTTGAAAACTCAGGCTTGTGCTCGCCTCCCCAGGTCTGCAGGATCCTGGAGGAGGTGGATGGGTTGGGAGATCATATCCTTGTGGATCTGATTTGCTTTTAGAGCCAATCCTAAAATCACACACACCAGGGCCAGGGCCTGCAGATGTGTATATTCCCATTTTACAGTGGTGTTGCTTGGTGTTTTCCAGTATCAGGAAAAGACATAGCTGGGTTTTACTCATGCGAGGTGAACTTCTTCCTTTTTATATAGCTGAAGGGATGTTTTTCCCAGTGAAATGTTGGGGTTATCAAGGCTGGTCTCAGGCTGACAGGGTGGGATTGCAGGTCATACCAGGGGGTAGTGCTGGGGCAGGCAAGAGGAGTCAGAAAAACAGGACCTGTCTCTTTTACAAACATCTTCCCATATGGTCTGAACACTTGTTTTCTGACTGGTTCCAGAGGCATCTTCTGCTCCTGAGGTATAAAACATGCAAGGCAAATTCCAGCAGCTTCATACATTACATTTTATCCCTGCATTTCCAGGTTGCCCTTTAAAGATTTTTTCCTAGTTCTAACCTGTCAGGAGGAGATTGATAAGAGGAGATTAATATCCTAAAATAGCCACCTGGTACTTCTGTAAAAACATGTCGGTGCGATTGTCTAGAGGACAAAAAACATGGTATTTTGTATAGAAATATCTTTGCTTTTGCAATAATAAGTTTTACTTTGCATCCCTGCACTGGGTCCAGTGTATTGTTGGACAGGAGCCATCTCTTAGGTGAGCTTGCAGTATAAAGAGGAAAAAACAGGGTGAAAAAAGTATAAACAGGGTAAATTCTTATGGAAAAGGGTAAATTATTATGGAACAGGGTAAATTATTATGGAACAGGGTAAATTCTTATGGAACAAGAGGTATTAATTCTGGTTGACACATGGAGGAGACTGATGCTGCATGGTGTAGAGTGACCCAGCAAAGCCCACATACCATCAGCAGAGGCACAGACCTGCTTTTCTAAGACATCTGCAGTGCTTTAAATCCTACAAATTCTGCTTGTCCAGGAGACGTGACAGCGCCCCGGTGTCACTGTAAGACAAAAACCTCCCCGATTCCTGCGCCTGTGCCCTAATGTCATTACTTTCCTTCTCTTTGCAGATCCGCATAATGACATTCATGGTCACACACGCACACAAAAATACTTTCTATAAAGAAAATGAATCTGGCTTCAGCCGGCTCTCGCCTTCTGCTGCGCTTACCTCCAGACCCCGGCTCGCCCAGGGTGAAATGAAAAGGGGAGTTAATGTGGCGGGGTCATTTCTCACTGCTGAATTGGTCAGCCGTCTACGGAGCCAATTTCTGCAGCTTTTCAGTGGCGTGGCAGACCCCTGGGTAATATTTGCCTGAATAGAGCCCTAAGTGTTTAAGCTGTATTGCTAGGAATGGCTGTTTTATCCTATGCATCTGAGATTTCAACTCATCAGACATGAAGCAGGTCAAGACTCTCATGCCATTGTGTGCATTATAGCGAACAGAACAGAATATGCTTGATAAAAGGGAGGACTTAAAAGAAATGCTTCTTTAGACCTGAAACTTTCAAGTCCCACAATGCATCAAAGACCCCTCGTATAGACTTTGAAAGGGGTGAAAGGCATTACCTAATATTTGGAGGAAATGAATAATAAAGCATCCCAAGTGCCTGGAAACTAATTTAGGAGTGCACGCTGCACTGTATCGCCTCTGCTGGATTTGCTCCCCAGAAGAGTTGCTAACAAAAGGTTTAAAAAATAAAATAAAATTACGTTTGGCGACCAAGTTTTCTGCCTTGAAATGCCCCCTTTTTTGTAGTGTTTCCTGGTAAGAGTTACTTGTGAAAAGATGAAATACAGCCTGTGCTGCAAACACCAGGTCTCAAATGAATCTCGGGAGCCCGCAAGGTTTCCCACCATTCTCCTCCCCACCGCAGCCTTTTGTTCCTTCGTGTTGAAAGCTCTGCTTGCAGGATGCTTGCAGGATGCCCAGGCACTACCTGCTCATGGAGTTTAGTCATATCTTAGGAAAAGGAGAAAAAAAATTCAGCCTATTTCTGTGGCCTTGGCTTTTGTTCCAGCAAAACCACCTTTGTGTAAAGCCGGGGCTGCTCTCTTGGTGACTTGTGGCTCCTTGCAGCTGGCAGTGGGAGCTGGGTACCCTGCTGAAGGTCCCAGTTGTATTCCTGGCATCCCCACGGATGCTGGAGGTGCTGCTTGGAGCCTGAGGTATTTATTGTGGAGTCACAGAATGGCTTAGGTTGGAAAGGACTTTAAAGCTCGTCTAGTTCCATACCCTCTGCCATGGGCAGGGACACCTTCCACTATCCCAGGCTGCTCCAAGTCTCCATCCAGCCTGGCCTTTCCAGAGGTTTCCTTCCTTTGCTGCTTCTGAGATAGACTGACTCCTAATGCAGTGGTCTCCAAGGCTCCCATGGGATTTGGGAGCTGCAGAGCTCGTGTGGGCTCAGCCTCTACCTTGTGTGGGAGTGGCTGGTGGGACATCCACCCCCTTGGGATTGGTGGGAGAGCCCTGATGCCTCTGGGATTCAGCAGAGGGGAGGTTTTGTTTGCAAGGATAACCCTCTTCAGAGCAGAGAATCAAACCTTGTGGCATTCCTTGAAGTCCCATGGAGGGCTGGGAGATGAGGACAGCTGGGCAGGGAGGTTTTGGGCAAGAGGGGCTCCTGCTTGCCCTGCCCTTGCCCATCCCCTCTGTCTGTGCTTGTCTCTGCAGTTAAATTTGAGTGCTTCCTTACCTGCTTCTCCCCCAGGCCGTGATTAATTGAGGGCAGCAGGGCAGGCAGGAGTGCTCAGGCAGGACTTAGGAGAAGAAGGGGATGTAAATGGGCCAGCAGGGCTGGACCAGTGGGGGATGGAGATGATGAGCAATGGTGGTGGAGGAGACAGTGAGGGTCTCACTTTTTTTTTCCCCACCCAGTTACTGGAGATGATTAAAACCTCAGCTTTGTGTGCAAAGGAATTAAATCTGGACTTCTACCTCCATAAAGCTCCCGCTGCTGGGGCTGCTGTTTCAGTGGGACCTTCTGTAGTGGAAAAACAATGGGATATTGGGATGGAGGAGGATGCCTGTGAGTTGCCAGTCATTGCAAGATTGAGGGGAAGGATAACTTTTAACAAAACAATGTTTTCTTTTATCAGAGCTCAACCCAGAAGCCTTGTTAAGCTGGGGCCAGTTATTTTAGTTACCAGTTATCAGAAAAGCAGTCAATGCCCCATCTGTGGCCATGTTGGAAGGGACTTGGAGCACCCTGGTCTGGTGGAAGGTGACCCTACCCATGGGAAGGGGGCTGAACTAGATGGCCTTTAATAGTTCCTTTTCAGCCCAAAACATTCCATGGTTCTGTGGATCTGCTTGGCATTTCTCCATGGCATCCTTCCTGACCAGGGTGTGTGCAGTTGGTGGTTTTAGGCACTGATGGTCTCAGCCACAGAGCCCAGTGGGTGGGTGAGGCACAAGAAGTGGTGTACAGGGGTGACACACAAGCCCCAAGCCTTTCCATCACCTTTTTTCCTTAACACTGGAGAGCCAGGTGACAAAAACCTGACCCATCTTTGAAAAAACAGCGATCAGAAACCAGGATAATTTCTCATGGAAAGGAAACCTGTCAGTGCTGCGAGGGGAGTTTCATGTCTTGTCTTAACGATACATCAGTGTCCGGGGACTTTTTAGTCTTGTGCTTGGGTTTTATGATCCGTATTACTTCTCTTTTAATTTTTATTGCTTGGCTTTAGTTTTTGATACAGTGCTGGAAGCACCTTGGTGGGCAGGGATGGCTCCCTTAGCACTGGCTGTCACCTTGTGGCTTGACCCACATTTCAGGGAGGAGCAGAGGGGCTGGACGTGGGCTCGACAGTCCTTTATGTGGTGACACCCCTGCCTGTGTCAGCCTCTGCCTGCCAGTGCTGCCAGCTGAGGCTGGCCTTGCTGATCACCCCCCTGGGCTGTGCTGCTTTCCCCTGGGCGTCAGCGTGGCAGAACATGATCTTTTCCCCTGCAGAACATCTCATTCAGGGGGTCTGTGACCCATGATCGGGTTCCTAGGACATTGCTGAGCCAGGAAAACCAGGTAAGGCATTGCTGCTGGCTAGCCCTGGTATTTTCCTCCCAGCAGATCAGGTAAGGTTTGCTTCTCTTCCATGTGGGTCACCCTTGCTGTGGTTTTGTTTATTGTTTGCCACCCATTGCAGAGGGAAATAAAATCTTCTCATGGGTCATTCTGATAGATAAAGGCAGTAAAATGTGGAAGACTGTGAGGTTGATCTGGGAAACTGTAACACTTGAGGAGCACAGGGGGTCAGCAACGCTCCCCTGAGCTGGACCCTCAAACACAATTCTCCCTGGTTGGCTGGCGGCTCTTGTCTCAGAATAGCTCTGGATAAGATGTGCTGTCAGGGGAAGCAAAGGGAAGGGATTTATTTAGCCTGACTGGGAAGCTGGCATTGCCCAGGGTTTATGGTAATGGGGTGACTTATGTTAAGGAGATATTTGGGCTGCGCTGGGTGGCACCTTGGTGTGAAGGGAAACCTGCCCTGGGTGTCCCCTCCGTGCCAGCTGATAACCCACAACATTTAGGAGAGGTTTCACTCCTTGCTGCTTGGCATTCCTGCTGGCTGCTCCAGGACAGATCCAAACCCCACCAGCACCAGGAGAGATTTTCTCTGACTTCAGCTGCTCCGTCCTCCTGGAGAGAAGACGTGACACAACTTGCGCGTCGCGGTTTATTCCTGGTGACAAGTGCACCTTCCCCAGTGACCTTTCACACCACTGAACGCAGGGGATGGGATGCTGGTCCCCTCCCAGGCAGCCCAAGAGCAGGGCTGTCAGAGCCAGGGAGCTTGCACGCTGTTGAGAGAAACCCTCCCCTCAGTACCCAAGGGACCTGAGTGCTGGTTCAAAAGGTTGCAAAGCACTGTCAGCTCCTGTTTGGGGCTGCTCTGCTGAAGGGAGATCCTGCCAAGGAGGTCACAGGCTGAATTTGAAGTGATATGAAAGGATCTTTCAGGTTTGTCAGAATTTAGCTCCTGTAAGAAGTTTGGGGTGTGTGGGGCTGGGTAACCACCCCGAGGAGGGGCGTCCTTGCAGGTGACACTGCTGGGCCCTGGGCGTTCCCCAGCAGGGCAGTGCCCCAGTTTGTCTGCAGCAGGTGACAAAATGCAGGTGGCCACAGGAAAGGAAGGAGCAATGACATCAGCCTCAGTCTGCCACAGTGCTGAAGTCCTTCTGACTTCAGCAGTGTGGTCAGTATCCATCTGTCCATCCATCCATCCATCCATCCATCCATCCATCCATCCATCCACTCACATAGTTTCCAGACTATGGGTGTCCTTCCCCATGCATGTGGCTACATCCCTTTTCCTGTTCCCTTGATCAGATCTGACATTTGCTCGTGTCCACAGTGGAGACTCCACTGACTTATGCAGCTCAGGGTGAAGCTTGCTGTTCTTGTCTCCCACCAGCATTTCGTTTGAAATCCAACCTTCTCATGAATGCTCTTGCTCCAGGTTTCTTTATTGAAACACTTTGTAAATAAAATTAGAATACCAAAGCAGTAGAGCCTGGCAAAAAGTAAGGGGGAATGTTTCTTGGCATGGAAAAATATCCTCAACCGAGTGAAAGCCTAATTTATTCTGGTGGAGCAGAGAGAATCCTCCCTTTTGTTGTGCAGTTCACATGTATTGCTGTATTCACACCTGAAATCTTTTGCTGGAAGTTTGGCATCATTTCTTCCCCTTTTGCTCAGAGAACTGCTAGATTCACAGTGGCTTCATCCTTTCTGGCTCTGTAAGAGCTGATTCCCACAGAACCCACAGCTACCACAGAGGTGGCATCGTCGGGCTGGGAGCTGCAGCCTGCATTTCATCACCTACCAGGAGCCCCATCTGTCAGTGGGAGCTGCACAGTTCTCCCCTGCTAGCAAAATTATTTATTTTGTCCCATCATTAAGGATATTCATGCAGCAGAAATGGGAATGATCTCTGCTTTGTGAGTTTTAGAAGCCCATTTTGTATTTGTCTTGGTGGTAGAGGAGCAGTAAAGAGCTCTGTGATCTTGCCTGTTACGATAAGTGAGTTTTGGAAGAGGTTTTCTGTCTGATACTCTGTCTAAAAGCATGGGGAAATGCCATTCTAAAGGCTGTTAAAACACAATTGCTCACTGATTTACACCGTCAAGGAGTGCCTCTTTACTGGGAGATGTACACTGAATAAAAGCAGTTCAAGTGGTGCTTTTAATAAATAGATAATGGAACAGCATTTTATCTTCTGCTTTAATCCGTTATGTTAGCATAGGGTAGTGTATCCCTCTGATAGATTTTGAGATAGCAGAAACTGCGAGTCAAACCACTTTCCCTCTGAGTCTTTGAAGAGGAATTGCACACTGGTGAAAGGTACTGGGTTCTCAGTGGACTGGGATCTTTTTCCCATGGTTGGGCTCAGTTGAGTCCCAGTGGGTGAGTGTTCAGGGCACTGATCTTAGAATCATGAATATCATGGAATATCTTGTGTGTCCAGGGCAGGGAAGGGAGCTGGGGAAGGGGCTGGAGCATCAGGAGCAGCAGAGGGAGCTGGAAAGGGGCTGAGCCTGGAGAAAAGGAGGCTCAGGGGGGACCCTGTGGCTCTGCACAAGTCCCTGCCAGGAGGGGACAGCTGGGGGAGGTTTAGATTGCATATTAGGGAAAATTCCTTCATGGAAAGGGCTGTCCAGCCCTGGCACATCTGCTCAGGGCAGTGGTGGAGTCCCCATCCCTGGAGGGGTTTAAAAGCCCTGTGGATGTGGGACCTGGGGACAGGGATGAGTGCTGGCCTTGGCAGTGCTGGGGGAATGGTTGGACTCATGCTCTTAGAGGACTTTTCCAAGTCCTCTAAATCTAAACAATTCTGTGATTCTAAGTTGGAAGGAACCCATAAGGATCATTGAGTCCAACTTCCCCACTCCTTGCAGGACTGTCTAAACATCAGAGCATCATCCCAATGCTCCTTGAACTCCGTCAGGCTTTGGGCCGTGACCACACCCCTGGGGAGCCTGTTCCAGTGCCTGACCACCCTCTGGGTGAAGAGCCTGTTCCTGATTTCCAGCCTGAAATTCCTGTGATGTAGCTTAATTCCATGGTGCCGTGACTTTGGCCACGGGGCTGCTGCCTTGCTGGGTGACAACACCCATGCTTCACATCCCAAATGCCATGTGGCGTCCACCATAGCCCCCAGCTCCCATGGTTTTGAGTGGGAAGGGTGTGGAGCCACAGGGAAGGAGGTTCCTCTGTGGAAAGCTCCTCTCTAAGCCCTTGGACTTCTAGAGGCAGCAGGTCGCTGGGGCTGAGTGCCTTGAAGCTAAATGAGCTGTTGGCTGCTCAGTTAGGAAAGAAACAGGACACTTTGGGAGGCAGGAAAAAGGTCATTTATCCTGTTGCTGCTCATCCTTGTTAATTCATTGTTTCCGTTGCAAACCCTGCACTTAGCTGCTTCATGAATGAACCCAGTGTCTGCACCTCCAAAAACAACTTGGCTTGGTGAAAAATAAGACCTCCTTTCACCTCCTCTCCGCTCTGCCCTGTTTTTTCCCCCCTTGTTTTCTTCCACTCACATCCCTCCTGCCTGGGTGGCAGTCCCAGTTTGTCCCCGTGGAGCGGGGCTGGAGCCCAGGGGCTGGATTTATGGAATGGTTTGGGTTGGAAGGGACCTTAAAGCTCATCTCATTCCACCCCTTGCCATGGGCAGGGACACCTTCCACTGTCCCAGGCTGCTCCAAGCCCCGTCCAGCCTGGCCTGGAACACTTCCAGGGATCCAGGGGCAGCCACAGCTGCTCTGGGAAACCTGTGCTGGTGTTTTGTCACCCTCAGCATAAAGGATTTTGTCCCAGGGGCTGCTCCCCTCTGTGGGAGAAGTTTGCTGGGACTGGGACCGCAGTGGTGCTCCCAAGCCAAAGGGGATGGGAAAGCTTGAGGGAAAGCTCTGGAGAAGAGGAAGTGACTCAGCTGCATGGCAGGAGAGACTGTCAAAGAGGAAGGGTGGGTAGGGAGATTGAGATGGAATGGGGAGGCTTGGTGTGGGGGCAGAGGGACAGGAGGGTGACCTGGATGCTGGGATGGGGCTGAGACGTGGCCCAGCTGTGGCAGCTCTGGTGAGCAAAGCCTTCTGCAGCGATGGCCTGGGTGTGGAGGGGCAGGTGGAGCAGAGGAAAGGTTTCTGTGCTAGCTGGTCTCCTCATGCCCTTTAGCAGCTGGGATGGAGCAGAGCTGGCACCACATCAGCAGCGAGCTCTCCAAGGACCATCTGTGAGCCAAGGGCAATGAGAACAATCACCAGCCAGAGGAAAAAATCACCAGGAGAGAGGGTGGAAAAAGCTGTGGGGGAGGCTTAGAGCCAAGCAGAGGCAGAGAAAAGGGGATCTCTAAGCTAATGAGTGGCCAGAGAAAGTACACTGTCTGATCTCCCTATCTCATAACACAAGGTCTGCTTAAGGAAACAGCTGTGTCCATGAGAAAATGTTTTCCCCTTGGGTTGAGTCTGTGGAAGTGGCTGCCAGGAGATGCCTCCAAAGCTGGGAATTTAACACTCAGATAAGGCTTGGATGTTGTTTGGGAATGGTAATGAAAACAAGAGAGCTGTAAATGAGACCTGGAAGAGTGATTACTCTTTATTCAGGGGTTCAAAACAATCTTGAGGTTGTTGGAGTTGAGAGATCCTTCTTGGAAGCACAGCTGGGGTTTGGTGTATCAATCTGTGGGTGCTGGGCTGTTCAGGGCCATTGGTGAAGAAGCCTGGATGGGACCTAAAGCCGTAATGCCAAGCTGCTTGGACACAGAAAGCTGGAGAGTTCTGCCTGGAGAAGACTCCAGGGAGAGCTTAGACCCCCTTCCAGTGTCTAAAGGGGCTCCAGGAGAGGGATTTAGGGCAAGGGATGGAAGGACAGGACAAGAGGGAATGGCTTCCCACTGCCAGAGGGCAGGGTTAGTTTTGAAAATGGGCATAAATTCTTCCCTGTAAGGGTGGTGGAGCCCTGGCACAGATTTCCCAGAGCAGCTGTGTCTGTTCCTGGATCCGTGGAGGTATCCAAGGCCAGGTTGGACGGGGCTTGGAGCAACTGGGACAGTGGAAGGTGTCCCTGCCCATGGCAGGAGGGTGGAACTGGAAGGGCTTTAAGGTCTCTTCCAACCCAAACCATTCTGGGACTCTGGGATTGCTGGCCTTGTCCACAGAGCTTTTCTCTGAGGAATCCTGCCAGCAGGGAGAGCAGCTTTGAAGCTTTTCCCAGGGTAGGGAAGAAACCAAGAAAAGAGTAGGTATTTCCTAAGAGTAATCTGGCTGGTCCATCTGGTACTCCCAAAAAGGCCGGTGAGATGACACAGCACAGGGGAAGGCTGTAAAGGATTGGAGGCATCAAAGTAGAAGGTGATTAAAACCCAAGCAAAATAGCAGCAAGGATGGTCCCCGGGGAGGGAGAAAGCCTGGCAGGTTTCCATCAGGGAGAGTTAGCAAAGGGAGGCCAGAAATTAAAGCAGGGCAGTAATGAAGGTCAAGCATATCTCCAAGGCTTTGGGAAGTAGGAGTTTCACTGACTCTGAGCTGCAGAGCCTGCCACTCCAGGGAGGGGGGATGGGAGGGACACATTAATTTGTTAAATGGGTAGAAATAAATTAGTGTATAAACCTGTAACATTTGTTTCCCCAGTCTGAAGGGGAGAGCTGTGCTGAGCCTGGCTAGGCTGATGTTTTAAGCAGGTTTGCTGAGGTTTTGCAGGTTTTTAAGCCAAACCTCCCTTTTGGGTAGCCTTGATTATAAACTCTGCTGTGTCCTGTCTCCCAGTGAAACTGTGTGGACTGGAGATGCTGCTTTTCTGACCTCACTCTTAAGTGTTTGGTGGTCCTTTTCTCCCACAGCCCTGTACTGCTGGGGAGGGAACCTGAAAGGGGTGGGCTGGTTGGGTCACCTTGTCCTAAGTATCACCCCAACCCTAACCTGGCTGTCCTGGTTTAGGGCAAATTTGGGAGGAAACTTCCACAGGGGTCCCTCTAGGAAACAGCCCATGACACTGGTGCAGGCTGCAAGCCCCTCCAGAGCCTGTTACCTTTCCAGGGCTCCTTCCTTGCCTGAAAGGGTCAGGATTCTGTATTCCCCACCCTCATCCCACCCAGCTGCAGAACAAAGTGCTCCCTGTTAATGGGACTCCTTAGGCTCACACGGGGGAGTGGATGTGTGGGGCCCCCCCAACAGCTCTCGTTCTCTCCTCCTGATTATGCATTTCTTATTCAATCCACCCCTCTCTGCTTTAGCTGGCACAGGGCCTGCTCTGGCACTTGGGCTGAGGGGGTGCCACTGTCCCTACCACAAGCAGGATCCCCTGGTGTGATGGGGTTCAGAGCTGGGCAAGGGAAGATGCTGCCACAGCTTTTGGTTCCACTTTGCTGAGCTTTGGAGAGGTTTTCACAGCACGCACTGCACACCTTCTAGCTCAAGGAACTCCAGGAGTAGGTGGTGTAACCATGGCTTTTGGATGGGCCAGAAGCTGTGTTGAAGTGGTCTGGAAGTGCCCTCACCCTGAGCTGTGTTGTGGCTGATGGGGGCAATCCTGGCCCAGTTTGCTACAGGATCAGAGCCTGGCTGCCCTTCCCTAGGGACCCACCACAGACAGGCAGGAGCACCACTTGGCCTGCAGCAGCTGGAATTGGGATGTAAGTTACCCCCAGCTAACCTGGCCCTGCCACTGCCAGCACGGGGCTGCAAGGTCTGGGCTGCCACCACTTCCAGGGCAAGCTGAGCATGACCCAAATGGAGGAGCCTTTAGCAAGACCAAGCTCTGCAAAATAACTTCATGATTGCACTCCCTGAAGCGACTTCTTCTCATTTACGGTATCTTGACCTAAAGACCTGCCCCATCAGGAGGAGAACAGGTGGAAATCATGGTGCTCCCCTGCTTCTGTAAAGATCCTGATTGCCTTTTTGTTTCTTTACCGACTCCCTCTGTTCCCATTATCTCATGATGGGGGAGTTTTTTTTTTTAAATAAGTAGGTTTAGGAACAGCAAGGCCATGGAGATAAGAGCTGAGACAACTCCTGCGCTCAGACATTCATTACCTGCTCCCATGTAAGCCAGGGGGGAAGCAAGCCTGCTTCCCTTTTTCTTTTTTGTTAATAAAAATATTACATTGGAAAATTTTAAAAATCAAATTAAAGCACAGAAAGACCTGAGAAAGTGTGGGGGCTACGAACTACTGCTGGAGCAAAAGAGCTCATTAAAGTAATAATTATTTAGGAGGACAAACTGGAATGCCATTATACAAAGTGTCACTGGCTGAGTCCAGCTTAGTGTTTGGCTGCACTTGATAAATTAGTCTGTTCTACTCCTCCTCCTCTTTTTTTTTTTTTTTCATATAGAGGAGAAAAATATGCAATTATAAGTTCAACCTGTTGAAAAAATCACGTCCTGCGGGAGCAGTCAGAGCCAAACCTTTCGGGTCTTACACATCTCCCTAAATGTGAAATCTTGGCTTCTAGCCACCTGCTAAAATCTGGGTGCCTGGGTGAGCACTGGGGGTCCCTGCTGCTGAATTTGGGGGGGTAGGGGATGCTGCAGTGGGGTTCCCAGAGCAACCCCAGCACAGCCCCTGCCCACACAGCATCACCTGAGCACGGTGCCAACCTGCCCGATGTGCTGGCTGAGTCAGGGTTTTAAGACAAGAAGCCTTTGTCTGCTGTGGTTATTTAATTTTACTTTTTTTTTTCCCCTTCTCTTCTAAGTAATTTACTCTGGCTTGCACCCTCCCTCGGGCTCGAGTGGAGCAGGGGGGGATGTTCTGCCTCCTCAAGCGTTACTTGTGGCGGAGGAAAAACACGCTGTCCCAGGGAGCTGAGTTGGAGGTGAGGAGGAAGGTGGGAGTGGAGGCAATACCTTTTTTGGAGGGATTGGAGCACTTGTGGTTGTGCTCTGCTCCTCAGCCTGGCTGCTCTTGGGTGCAGAGCCAGGGAAGAGGAGAAGGTGGGAGGCAGGCAAGGCAGTGGGGCATTCCCTGGCAGAGCTCTCACCTGCTGAGGGCTTGGTGCCAAGCACAGATTCCTAAAGGCATGCTCAGGAGTGATGCTGTGGTGATCCTGTCTCCCCTTTGGTGCAGGGAATCACAGCATCCCAGAGTGGTTTGGGTTGGAAAGGACCTGAAAGCTCATCTCATTCCAACACCCTGCACCAGAACAGGTTGCTCGAGGCCAGATCAAACCTGACCCTGAGTGTTTATGGAGATGAGGCAAATACATTCAGGTGAGATGGAGGAGGCAATCAGACTTAGTGACTCTTTGGGGAGATGAAGTTTCCTGTGAGCTCCTGACAGTTTGGGTAGTGGAAGCTACAACAGGGAAGATGATCCTGTGTCTAAGGTCTTTCATGGGTTCCTGCTGCATCTTCCCAGTGGCATTTACAGGTGGGAACCCAGTTTGTTTTTTTTTTTTTTTTGGCTGGGCGCCTACTTTTTACCTTGCATCTGGGCAGCCCAACAAGGTGGCTGCAGTGTTCTTGAAGAAGGCTTTGCCTTTGGTTTGAATCACCTCACCAAAATTCTGTTGGTTGGCTCTCAGTGATTTTAAGACAAACTAGCTTTTTTTTTTTCTTTCTTTCCGTTTTGGCAAAGGTTGAAACATTTTGTAACGTCTAGCATTAGGTAAGACTTTTGATTTAAGCCTCATCCCTTCAATTCACCTTCAGTAGTAACAATGTATTCTAATCCACTGGTCAGGTGTTGATGGATGGGGCTTGTTTGGGTTAAACATTTGGGATTTGAATTGTTGACCTCCTTCTGTCCCTGGAGCAGGAGCAGTCAGAGGAGCCCTGGAGGGGCACTGTGAGCAGCAGGTTCTCCATCACTGGTTAGTGGCAGAGTCAGATGGAAACATGAGGCCAGCCTGGCCCCTAGCCAGACTTCATCTCCCGTTCCCATGGGAAACTGAGTCTTTGGGACAGGTTCCGTATTAAGAAGCCCTCTGCAAATCCTGACAAAAAATAGGTTGGAAGCTAAATTTTTACTTGAATTGGATTTAGGAGGATGGAAAGACACGAGATCAAAAAAATTCCAGCTTTTCTGTGAGGCTGTTTCACAGGGTCCCTTGCCCACCTTTGCTACGTTGGTGCATGTGGAAGTGAGCAATCTTTGAGCTTGGCTCAGGCTGGGATCAGGGAGCAAACATCCCACATCACTCTCCAGGAGAAACACCACACTGCCTGCCCACTGTGAGACCCTTCTCCCCATCCCTGCTGCTCTGGGGACCTCCATGAGGTCCAGTGAGGGTGTCTGACCTTGATGTGGTCATGACATTGCTCAGGGCTTTCTTGGCTCTTGATGAGGAGGTTTCCTCTCACCTTTTGCATGACTGAGCAGGGCTGGTCCCTTTCAAGGAAACTGCAGAAGCAGCAGGGAGAGGAGGAGGTACCAGACTGTCCATGCAGACCCAGAGGAAGACACAAGTGAGGGCTGGGCAAGAACCTCCCCCTGTGACCCTGTGACTTGACTTGGTGTGTCCAAATCACCAAGGACCTCCTTGCTCCTGTGATACTCCGAAGACCAAAGACATGAGCCTGCCCCAGGGCTGGGAGCGAGGAGCACGCATGAGCTGGTGGGTGTGCACCCTTCTCTCTCCCACAGGGCCCTCCTTGGCTCTGAGCCCAGGGAAATGCACTCTCCCATGAATTTTCTGAGCCCCACATCTCTCCAAAACCCACCCAAGCAAGGGACAGATTGGCTGGCCACGGCCAGGATGAGTGAGCAGCTTTTCATAAACACAATATGCTGCATGTGAATATGAGTAACCTCTGCTTTTCTAAGATGGAAGAGTAGAAGTAAGCTAAAATAAAATTGAATTGATGATGCTTCAGGAGAAAAAAAATGTTGCTGAAGAGTGTGCTAAGGGTAGTGTTGGTGATTCTGGTGTAACCATGATGCAGAAAAGCTGCTTCACGTAGGGTTGTTTGAGCATTTAGACTTGCTAAAGGTCTCTCAGAACCTTTTCTTTCAGCTAGAGTTAGGGGTCTGGAGCAGCAGACAACACCTAGGTGTCCACAGGGATGCCCACAGGGATGTTACTCCATGCATGGTATCTCTGCACTTCCCTTTGGGGGGTCACTGAGGCGTCCACCCATGCATTGAGTGTTTTCCCAATGGACAGATAAAGCTCAGGGATGGGAAAGGCCAAATGGGATATTCCTGTTAGCAAAAGCTGGTTCAAGTTTAGTTGGTTTCCCCAGGGTCACTAAGGTCAGTGACCCTTTCCTAGGGTCACATGCATCCTTTCCTAGGCAATATCCAACCCCAGATGCGAAGTCCTGCAGTGTGGAGTCATTTATCCTGACATCCCTCATCCCAGGCTCTGATTTACCTCCTAAAAACCAAGAAGTTTTCCCTGGGGATGTGTGACATCCCATGTTCTTCCCTCCTGCTCAGCCTGGGGTCTGCATCTCCCTGGGAGTACGTGGTCCCCACCACCACCTGCTTTAGCATCACTGCCCCGGTTCTGAGCATCCTCCCTCTGCTTTTCCTTGCCTGTCCCCTTCTTCTTACCTTCTGAGGTGCAGGGATGGCCCCAGCCAGGTGCTGAGCTGTCACCATCTCAGCTTTGCTCGGATGGCTTGGCCTCTCCTGTTTGTCTAGCACATAGCTGATTTATCAGCAGCAATGTTGTGTT
>OU383776.1:1588741-1618586 GCA_910950805.1 Acrocephalus scirpaceus scirpaceus
TGTCAGTCTGAACTCTGTCCATTCTTAAGAAACACCACGGAGACATGCCTGGAGCGGGTTTGGGTCCAGCAGCCACTCTGCCCAAGGAAAATGTCCGGCACAAGCCCTAATGACTCTGCTGATGGGCACCGTGCTCCCTGTGAGAGCTGCCCAGTCCTGTGCTCAGAGAAGTGACAGCCTGGCCTTCTTTTTGATCATTCATTCCTGGGTGCTATCTCCTCATCCTTCAGCTGATGTTCCTGCTGTTCCTCCTGCAGCTGATCCGGAGGAGAAGCACCTGCAGTGTCTCACCTACCACGTGTCAGTGCCAGACAGCTGATTGTCAGCCTACCCCTGGAACTGTCTAGACGCAGTGATGTGCTGTCAAGTGCACAAAGTTAACAAAATGATAGGGGAGAATATTTTCCCCGTGAGTCCTCTTTCAGTCATGATCTCAGAGGTTATTTGTGTCAGTGGCAAGTACAACATTTTCAGATGAAGACACAATACTATGAATCAACTCTGCCTCTTTAGGATGTTCTAGGGTTTGGGTGGGTTTTTTTTTTTTTCTTTCCAAAGTCCATCCCTGTCATCAGCTCAGGCTTACACAAATTCTCCAGGCACATGCAGCGCTGCAGTTACAGGTAGTTTGCACTTATTTAACAGCTAATGTCAGTAGATAGTGGTCTCCTGCTGCTAGATAAAGCCAGAAGAAAATCCGTGACAATTTACACTCGGAGTACATTTAAAAATTAAGGCTAGTGGCTTGGGAAAAAAAAAATCTTTTTTTTAAGAAGAACACCTCTCTTCTTAGCTTGCTTCCCAGCAAAAGGGTGAGGAGCAGAGAAGAGTGAGAAAATTATCCCAGCACCATTTATGATCCAGATAGGTTGGATTGTCCCCATGAGCGAATCCTGCCACTCTCCTCTCCTGCCTTTTTGCCCTTTTCTGAGCACAAAGGCTTGCTGGCGTCTGATATGGAGTCTGTGACATGACCCAGCTCCAGGCTCAGCTGCTGGTGAGGCTGCCAGGTCTCTCACAGAATGTTTTACGTGGAAGATCTCCGTGCTCCAAGCCAGGAGCCGCCTTGCACGGCCGCTGCCTGTGGCAAGAACAAAGCCTTGAGGAGGAAGATCAGGGGAACAGGGCCAACCTCATTCCCATGCAAGAATATTTGTAACATGGTTTTTCTCTATAATGTACACCAAAAAAAAAGGCATTTGTGGGATTTACAGGCTAGGCCTGTGCTGGCTTTTGAGGGCGCCTTGAGGCGATCTCCAACACCAAATCCGAGCAGACAGATGGTTGGATGCACTTCACCAAATGTTACAAGTTAGACATCAAAGCCTAAGTTACTCATCCTAAACTTTCTAGAGGACAGTTCATCTGGCCTGTTTTAGAGATTGTTTTAGGGTGAGATGAATAATAATAGGAATTCCCTCTATTTTTCTGAACTGATTATAAATGGAGCCTCTTAACTTTTAGATACCTCCGGCTGCTTCAAGCCTGCAAGCCTGGCTCTGGGCACACAGCAGAGCATGAAGGGTCCAAACCTGCAGGGTCTAAACCTGGAGCCATTTCTGAGGCTGCCCTCAGCAGGCTCCTTTTCCCCCTCCTGCAGCCGTGTGGGCAGATCAGCAGAGCATGGTGCAGGCACCACATCCAGCCTGGAACCATGACACCCAGAATTTCTGCTTCCCAAACAGGGCAGGCAGGTGGAAAACACTGCTGCAAATGGTCCCTGGCCTGACCTACATCCCAAAACTTGTCTGTGAAGAGCACCTGGCCCAGGGCCCGGCCTCTTCCAGGGCTGCAGCAGTCAGAGAGCGTGGACAGCAGTGCTCTGTGTGTTGGGCTTTCCCATCTGTGTCTGCTCAGCGCTGGGATCAGGCTGAGATGTCCCCAGGCTTTGGCATCCTGTGCTGCTGCACAGCAGACCCGACATCCTTCTTGGAGCCACTTGGAATTACACTTCAGGAGGGTAATACCTACACTAGGCAACAGGCTGGGGTGCAGAGTTGGGGGTTTTGGTGTTTGTAAAGGTTTCAGTCTTGGGTCTGTTTGTTTGTTTTGTCAGGTTTGGGAAATTTTTTTGATTTTGTTTGATTTTTTTAATGTACTGAATAAAAACCTTGCTGTCCCAAGGATCCTCAGCACAACCACAGTTGTGGAAACCTCAGTTCTCCAAAGGCAGGCATGATAAACTCAAGAACTAAAATACAAATCTGTTGACCACCAGAATTTCTACCTGGCATGTAAATCTCTGGCGTAACACCACAGTGCCCAGCATATCTGGGAGAACTGCATGACAAGGTCAGGACAGGAATTGATCTGGGAGCTCTGGAATTCCCTTCCTTGCTGATCTTGCACAACATCACTGCTTGCCAGCTGTTGCCTTTGCCTCCTGCTCTTCATCCTACAAGTTTTTAAACAGCTTTTTAGATTGTTGTCCATTTGAATTTCAGTGTGTTCAGGCAGAGAAGACCAGAAAACTTCAGAAAAATTTTTTTTTTACCTTTCGGTTTGGTTTCTTTTCATTCCGTTTTTGTATGGTTTAATATCTAGATGTCAGGTGTTGTCCTGTAGGGGTCCTGTGAAGGAATTTCTGAATATTTTGCTTCCCTTTGTGCCAGTGGACAGCCACCCATTTCTGCCAGCTTTGTCACTGAGAGCAGCTCCATCCTGCACCTCTCACAGACCCCCCTTCACAGAGAGCCAGTAATTGTTAAATAAATTATATGCTTTATTGCCCGCATGTTAATAACTTTAATCCCACCTCCAACCACCACGTTTGGAAACGTGATTAGGGAGGATTATGCCTCACCTAATGCCTAATCAGTTGTCTGTTCCTGGCTGGCCCTTTATTTCCACACACGCAACGTGAGGGATCTAATCAAACATCTTGCACGCACAGGGAATGCCCAGCCAGTTAAAAATCACAGGAGGGAGAGCAGGTAACAGCCAGAAACCAGACGTGACTGAAACATCAGCCACTGTGGTTGCAGCTCTGGGCAGCACCCAAAATCACACCCTGAGCGTTCGCTTGGGCTGATGAAAAACCAAAAGGAATGGAGCTAGATCTCCACCAGACTGGTTTTCTGGTGTGGTGTTGTTGTTGTTTTTGTTTTTGTTTATCTATTTGTTTGGGTTTTTGGTTTGTTTTATCTGTTTGGTTAGGGTTTGGTTTTGGTTTTGGTGTGGTTTGGTTTGGTTTGGGGTTTTTTTTGGTGGTTTTTTTTGACAAAATGCAGTTGGTTTTTTTTTTTCCCCTTCTCATACAATTCTTGGTTCTATTTTCCTTTACACAGGAAATCGTGGATGCTTTTTCCAGCAGTACTGATGAGCAGGCTGCTGAGTGCAGATTTCAGAAGCTGCCTAAACACTGTCCCTCAGAGCTGCTCCCTGAGCTCCCCTCCTTGCTCCCTCTCTTGATGTGAGGCTCAGGATGCCAGGATGGGGCAGTGGGCATGAAGTGACATCCTGCAGTCCCAAGGTAAAAAGTTGTGAGACTTTTTGAAGTTGAAGTTTCTGGTTTTTGGTGAGCAGACACGGAGTAGGATGCCTTTCCCCCTGGAATGTGCAACCTGGAATCACAATCAACTCCACCCTGCTGAGGATTCACATCACACAAACCCAGAAATGATCACCTCTTCCCTAACAAAGACAAGGACAGCACCTTGTGGAGTTCCCCCAGTACTTTAAACACCAAGAAAAATGGCTCAGTGAGAACCAGTAGGGTCTAGAAACTTCCAAAAAGTTGAAAGACCAAAAATCCCTTCCCTACCATAAGTTGGCATTGCCCTGTTGGCACTGTGGGAGCCACCCCAGTTGTCCAGCTGAGGTTTGGCTCCTCTTCCTTGGAGCACCAGCTCTGTCTGCTTTTTCCTTCCTTTGACACATCCCCACACCCAGTGATCCTTAAGGTCACTCCCAACTCAACCCAGTCTGTGATTACACAGATCTGTTAAAATTAAAACAGAAAAGAAAATCACATTTTCAAGTGGTTTCACATTGATGCCACTTTTTGTTTCAATAAAGTTTGTTCTCCTGTGCTTTTAGTTTATAATTACAGCACCGTGCTGAGATCTGAAGTGCTGGGAGCTGAGTGGAACCTTGGTGCTTTTGGTTTGTCTACAGTGTTTGTTATCAGGAAAACCAGGGACTGCGTTCAGGGGAGAAGAAAGAAACAAATTTTTTGGCAGAGAACTGAAATTATGCCCTGAACATCAACACAGATGCAAATCAAAGCATGATTGTGGAGAAATACCCAAGGATTTAGCAATTCTGGATTAGAAAGAGGATTTCAGCCGTGTATTTCAAATCTCTAATCTCGAGTGAGCGAGTAATCTAAATCCACCTAATAATAATGAATGAAATTATAGCTTAGCTAAGTAATTACTCCCTTTTTTCCTTCATATCATTCAGAATAAATACATTTCACGAGCTTTCATTGGAGCACTGCTTTACATTGCAGTGATTTTAAACACCGAATTTTAAATCTGTTATAATATATAACAGTATAATGTTTAAATATATGATAATATAATGTTTAAATCTGTTATCTTGGTTGACTGAAAACAAACTTTCTCCCTGTTTTTGGTTTACAGTGTTGGAAAAAACCACATTGTACAGCCTGGTGCTGATGTAACCCCAGCTGCTCCCTTACCAGACCTCTGTCTGTGAATTTGCCAACTTGGCTGCTCCAGAGAATTCCAGGTGGGGATTAAGTTTTGAAAGGACATGGATAAGATGTGGCAGAGGCTGTAGCAGCCACTTTTCTGATGGGCACCTTGAAGTCTGATCTTGCACAGTCCAAAGATGCTGCTAAAGCCATTTCAGCTTGGAAATTCCATCTGAGGACCAACAGCACACAGTGAAAGTGGGAGATGCTTTTCCAGTGGCTAAGCACGGGTCTGAGCTTGCTCAGCCTGGGCAGGAGGGCAGTGATCAGAAAACCCCAACCCAAGCCTTGCCAGGGAGGGCAGAGCCTGGCTCTGGACTTGCTGCGTTCTGGTTTGTGCTGTGATTTGACTCGTGGGTGATTTCAGTGTTAGAGAAGGAAAAAGAACCCGTAACCCCAAGGAGTGGTGACCCAAGGGCTGTGCCTGTGGTGTGGTGCCTCCTGTGGCCAGCAGCTGCTGGGGAATCGTGGAGTGGCTTGAGTTGGAAGGGACCTTAAAATGATCGAGTTCCCACCCCCTGCCATGGGCAGGGACACCTCCCACTGTCCCAGGAATCTCCAAGCCCTGTCCAGCCTGGCCTTGGGCACTGCCAGGGATCCAGGGGCAGCCACAGCTGCTCTGGGCACTCTGAGCCAGGGCCTCCCCACCCTCTCAGGGAGGAATTTCTTTCTAATATCCAATTTTTCCTTGCCCTCTGTGAGCTGGCAAGGTTTCCCCCTTGCCCTGTCACTACAGGCTTTTGTAAAAAGTGCCCCTGCACCAAAATCTGATCCTGCAGTCAGCTGGCACCTCATCCTCCCCAGGCCTGAAAGCCTCTGTGCAAACCACAGCCTGGTCACACACACAAAAAAGAGATGTTCACCCTTTTCCCTGTGATGTTCCACTTCTCCCCACGCCCTCCAGCCTGAGCCCTCCCCAGCTGCAGGCAGGCTTCAAACCATGAGCCCACGGGAGCAGAGCTGTGCCAGACACTGCCCAGGCCTTGCTGCAGCTTCCACAGCCCCCAGAGGGCTCAAAAAGCCTCAAAAAGCCTCAAAAAAGTGACCTGCCACTTTCTAACCAACGTGGCTCACTCCTGGCTGCTCTGGTAGCCAAGGAGGGGCAATGAACGAGTGGAGTAACTGTGAATTAAAATCACTGGAGGGAAAAGTGAGGCAGGGGAGGCAAGCAGCATGGATGAGGTGAGCAGCTCTGGGAGACAGCACAGTTAAAAGTTTGGTGTTCAGGCTGTGCCAAACTTTTGCCTCAAAGCTGCCTCACCAGGACACCTGGGTATCCTCCTGGAGGAGCCAGGCCCACTTGTCCCAACCTTCCCACACACAGAAAATGGCTTCAAAGGCTGTGCCCAGGAGGGCAGGAGGAGCTGAGGGCTAACACACTCCAGCAGCTGCTAAATTGCCTCTCCTGTCACAGAAATTTCCAGCACAGCTGCCTGACAACTCTTAAAACCCAGCAAGAGGAAAAGCTGCTCGCTTTGGTCACCTCTGCCAGTGAAAATTGCTCCCCCAGCAGCCTCCAGCTCTGTCTGCTCCTGGCTGATCCACAGGTGGCTTTTTGGCTATCATGCTTCTTTTCCCCCTCTCTGCCTTTGCAAGGGACAAAAAATTCAGCTGCTGGAAGGATGCTGACCTGCAAATTGGAGAAACTCCATGGGCAGGGGAGGGGGCAACACGCTTGTGTCTTCCTTGTGCCTGCAAGGAAGGAGAGCAGCACCAAACTTGTACTTTAAAAGAAAAAATAATCAGAAAACAGCGAGATTCCTTTTCCCCTCTGTTATTTGTATTTTGCTTCAAAAATACAAATAAAAAAGCTGTGTCTTGCATGTGAGGATGGGTGTAAAAGCTGGGACCTCTGAGGGCTTCAGGCTTGACCAGGGCACACTTGGAGCTACCAGAGCCAAATCAGGCAGCTGAATCCTGTTTTAGGCATCCACATCCAATATCCAAGCCCTAAATACTGATTTCCAGCCTGTGTTGATGTTTGTCATCCTCTGCCAGGCTCTGGCCAAACCAAGTCACTGCAGTGGCCTCATTCCCCTCTGCCCCTCCACATTCAGCACTTGTGCTTTACCCACCTTGGGTCTCTCCTGCCATCCCCTGGCCTGCTCCCTGCACACCACCATCCCACTGCTGCTGCTTTTTGCTCTCAGTGACTCTGAAAAATTCCCTGGAAATGCCCACCCATCCATTTTGTGAGCTCTGGAAGGACTCCTGTCCATGCAGAGAACCCCCTGTTGCAGCTGGGACGTGCTGGTGACCTCCCTGCAGGCCGTGGGGTCGGGGTAACCTGCAGCCTTCCACCTGCACCCTTCAGAGCAGTGTTGGCTGCTGCAGAGGCAGATTAGGCTCTGAGATGTCCTTCTCCCCTGGCCCAGTCCCCTCCTGCAGCCTTGGTTTGCTATCAGAGCCCTCACTCTGCACAGGCAGCAGCCCTGGTATCACACAGAGGGGCCACTCCAAGGCTGGAGCTGATTTCTCCGTTGGTGAAAATAAAAAATAAAATAGATTTTCCTCCCAAGACATAACAGTTTCCACTGAGGGTGCCAGTGTCCCCCACGAGTGTCCTTTCCTGGACTGGAGGGGAGCTGTGCAAGGGCGTTGCTATTCGTCCAGCCATGTGTTTCACCTTCCCACTAATGAAAACCATCCCTGTTTTTCCTCTCAGAAGCTGACACGGGCTCCCATCCCAGCTCCTCTTTGAAGTTACAGTTCCTGACTTTCCCTGTCTCTCCCTCCTACCTACCCTCCTCGTCTGGAAGGGAGGGATCATCCAAGGGACAGCGATGTGTGCCTGACTGAGAGCCCTCCAGCTCTGCTCCAGAGCTCAGGCAGACCAGACTGATCGTCCGATAGGCACCATCCATCTCCAAGGAAAAGGATTCCAACCCCATGCAGCTCCCATCCTGGGACACAGCTGTGCAGCCTCTCAGGGAGGTGGGCAGGCAGCTGTGCCCACCCCGGGGACAGAATAACTCTCAAAAATCTATTTTTTTTTTTTTTTTCAGAGAGGATAAAGAGGATTTTTTTTGTTTTTTTATTATTATTCCAGGGGCACAAATACTAATAATATTCCATGAGCTCAATTTGACCACCCTTGTAGGTCTCTTCCAACTGAGGATATTCTATGATTCAAATACTCAGGAGCCCATAGCCTGGGGAAAAGCCACTTTGGGAAAGAAGCTGTGGCTTTCTAATAAAGTTTGGGAGGATTT
Organism: Acrocephalus scirpaceus scirpaceus; assembly: GCA_910950805.1. Classification (NCBI taxonomy): domain Eukaryota; kingdom Metazoa; phylum Chordata; class Aves; order Passeriformes; family Sylviidae; genus Acrocephalus; species Acrocephalus scirpaceus. The sequence goes on from OU383776.1 coordinate 1,596,614, forward strand.
TAGTCCCTGATGCTCAGGGTGCCTTCCTAAAACCTTCTGCTCCAGCTCAGCCAGGAGCTGTGGGTTTGACACAGAACCCCTGCCTTGGCAGAGGATTTGATGAGCCACCAAAGCTTCAAAACTCCCTCAAAAACCCTCAAAAACAGTTGTGTGTTTTATTGTGCTTTAGATACTTTCCCTAGGACAGGGTGGGTTATTCCTTGGGCAATTCACCACCACACTCAGAGGTAACCCGGATGCCAGGGCACCCTGCACAGAGAAATTCCATGTTTTCTGCTGCAGAGGTTGGAAGAGATGAAAACAACGATGGAAAAACCATAAAATGTTTGTCACAAACAAGGATTATGGCTCAATCTTGCTCCCTGGACATGGAAGGAAGCAAACCCAGTCCTTCAAACTTCAAGGTTCTGGTGAATTTGCGACATAAATTATTCATTGTCCTAAACAAAGTAATTCCCTTATCGAACTCATCTTGACTTGCTGGAGCAATAAACATGGCTGCAATTAATTCTGGTGCAGAAGAGCCAATAAAATGAATTATGTCCCAGAAACCTTTCTTCTGCATCCTATTTTAAGACCAGTAACAAAAACACATTGCCAGAAGCTTCTTTCAGACAGACCATCATGAATTACAGAGACACTGGAAGACAACATGCAGATGCAGAACCTCTCAGGCTTTGGTCCTGCACCAGCAGAGACAACAACAGCTCTGTCCTCTTGCCTTGACTGAGCTCAAGGCTTGGGATGGGCAGGCAGGGACACCTTGCACTGTCCCAGGCTGCTCCAAGCCCTGTCCAGCCTGGCCTTGGACACTGCCAGGGATCCAGGGGCAGCCACAGCTGCTCTGGGCATCCTGGGCCAGGGAATTCCTGCCCACCCTCCCAGCCAGCAATTCCTGCCCCACATCCCATCTGGCCCTGCCCTCTGGCCCTGGGAAGCCATGGCCTGGCTGCTGTCCCTGCAGGCCTTGTCCCCAGTCCCTGGGCAGCTCTCCTGGAGCCCCTGGAGGCCCTGGCAGGGGCTGGCAGCTCTCCCTGGAGCTTCTCCTGTGCAGCTGAGCAGCCCCAGGTGTGCCAGGCTGGCTCCAGAGCAGAGGGGCTCCAGCCCTGGCAGCATCTCCGTGGCTCCTCTGGCCTGGCCCAAATGGGTTTAAGGCCACATCAAGACCCATTTCTCCTTATACTCAACATTCCCCATCTCTTCTCTCCCCTGCTCCTCACTTTTCCCCAGGGATGAGCCCGTCCCTGCTCTCCTGACACTGAAATCAGGTCCCCAGTCCCTCCCTCCCGTTCTCCCCTCACAAATCCCTCCACATCCCGGGAGCCCTGGCAGGGAGCAGCATCCCAAACAACCCAGCCAGTGCAGCCCCTCACACCAGGCTCCCTCAGCAGGGCACAGCAGAGTCCCAGATTAAGCCACAAACCCCAGCACAGCCCACAAGGATGGATAAAGTCACCACTTCCATTTTACAAATAGAGGAGCCAAGGCAGAAAGATTAGCTGCCTTCCCTGGAGGAGCCTCAGACCTGGACTCAAATTAAATGAGTTTCTCTCCGAGCAGGGAGATGGCTCAGGTTACAGCTGTGGGCTGTAAATCACTGGTGCAGGCTGATGGGAGAACACATGATGGTTTATTAAATGTAATCAGGCTGAGGTGCCCGGTTTTGTTTGAGGCCAGTGCCCTAATTTGCCCAGATAAATGGAATTTTCGGGGCAAAAAGTGTCTTTTCAAGCATTTTCACCAACCTCTGGCATCATGCTGGTATCCTCTCTCTCACCTGCACCTGTCTGAGCTGCCAGGAATGCAGGAACAACCACGTTCACCCCATGGAATGGCTTAGGGTGGCACAGATCCCACCCTGCTCTCTCCCTGGTTGTTTGCACAGCCAAACCACCCCGAGCTGCTCGGGCTGAACCTGTGGCTCTTCAGCTGCTGGTGCCCCTTACCAGCCCTGCATCCAGCCCAGGAGAGCTCCGGGAGCACCCAGAGCCTCCTGCCTCTCCAACCTGCTGCTCCACACAGGGAATGGAGCAGAGAATCCTTCAGCGCCCTGCTGCACCCCGCCCTGGGTGTTTAAATGTGCCGGGATGGCCGGTGGTGGTCGGTGGAAGCTCTGAATGCTGCCTGCAAGGGGCCAGGAGGCTGATAACCAACGTGGGATTGGGACATAATCCCCTGCTGCCCCTGGAGAGCAACCACAGGGATTTGTGAGGGGAGAACAGGAGGGAGGGACTGGGGACCTGATTTCAGTGTCAGGAGAGCAGGGACGGGCTCATCCCTGGGGAAAAGTGAGGAGCTGCTGCTCAGTGGGAGATGGGGAATTCCGAGTGTTTCCAAAGGGTGGTTGTGTGACCCATTCCAGGTGTTTAACTCGAGAGGGATTGCTCTCCACTGCAGGAGGAGCTGGAACACGCCGTGGTCCCTCTGTGAGTGTCTGACCTGGATGAGCTGAAACCCTTTCCCCCACCCACCCTGCTGCTGCTGCCACCCAGGCAGGCTCTGCTGCAACACCCAGCGCCCTCTGACTGCCACCGGGACATTTTTCAAAGCTTGCAGGTCTCCTGAAAATCCACCAAATTTTGAAATTCAACGAATTTTGGAAGTGCAGCCTGCTGCCGACCTGCTTCAGAGGAACCCATGGCAAAGGCTCCGTGGTGCCCTCCTACACCCTGTTGGCATCCTCCTACTCAGATTTTAGTTGTTTATACCAGGGATCCATTGCAAAAGGTCTGTGCTGCCCTTCAACACGCCCCTAACACCTTTTGGTCCCCTTGTGCTGCTGCTGGGGACAGAGACATTCCCCCCAATCCCCCCATTCTCAATCACCGGGCATCCTTCCCACACCTCTGGTCCCCCCAAACCCTACCTGCTGTCCCTTTTCCTCCCGGGAGGCCCACCCAGCACCCCCCCGTGTGCACACGGAGCATATGGCCGGGCATATGGGGCCTTAAGGCGGCAGCTGGCACCGGGCGGGGCGGGATCCGCACGCCCGGGCTGCAAACAAGGAACCCGCCCATGAGTGTGACCGACGTGGTGGCCGCATCCCACACCCCGGACATCCCCGGACATCCCCGGACATCCCTGGACATCCCTGGACATCCCCGGACATCGCTGGCAGTGTCTGCAGCCCCTCCCTGCTGCTGGGATTTACTCTGGCGCTGCTTACAGGGATGCCCGGGAAGGAGTTTGGAATGGTCCTGGTGTTGCATTTTCCCTCGCTGTTGCTTCAGAGCATCACCGGGGAGGTGGGCGTTTACCGCCGGGGTGGGATTCTTTCCGGGGTGGGTGTTGGAGAGGCTCCTCCACCCCCAGGGACAAACCCGCATCACGGATGTGTCCCCGGCGGCTCCCGCTGCTCTCCGCGGTCTCCTCTCGGTTAAAAACGCCCTCTCTTGGTTGCTTCATTTTTCCCTCTCGCTCCAAATTTCATCCTCGCCCCCTGGATGATTTGTGCAGCGGCCGGCTGATCAGACAGGGATGCTGGAGACAGGGAGATGGGGTTTCCTGGGAATGCTCCTTCCCAACATTTAATTTAACAGGCTGGTGCAGCCATGGCCAAGGCCCAGCGCTCACCCACAGGGATGATTTGCTCTGTTGAAGGGTGAGCCAGCAGCACACACAGACACCTGTGTGTATTCAGTGCTGAAAGGGCACTGAATAAATCTCTGTGCCTCCCCATGCCTCAGTTTCCCCGCCCAAGGGAGAAATTCTGTTGTTTTCTATATAAAACCTGGTGAGGATAACAGCTAAATGCAGGTTAGAGGTATGCAAGTCTGTGAATGCATTCACACATGCATTGGGGTTGTTGAATCCATCTGAAAGTATTTATTTATGTACACACACACATACACATGTATGTGTAAATATATATGTAAACACACACATACACATGTATGTGTTTATATATATAATATATATATTATATATTATATAATATATATTTTATAAAATTATATATATATAATATATTATATATATATTTTATATTTTTTTTTTTTTACAGACACACACATATATGTATTATCCAGCTCGATGAGCTGATATCTGATATCTGGCTGGATAATATGTGTGTGTGTGTATATATATATATATATATATATATATATAGTGGCTGTTTTCACTCCAGGGAAAAGCATCCCAAGTGCTTGGAGCTGCGAATCTCTGTCATAGGCTGAGCTGATTGAACATAAAGAGCACCAGGCAGCTGCATGAGGAGCTCATCTGCATCTGGGCTGCTGCCCCAGCAGCGATGATTGCCCCTGGCTCACAGAATCACAGAATTATTTAGGTGGGAAAAGCCACTGAGGATCATCAGATCCAACCATTCCCCCAGCACTGCCAAGTCCACCAAACCCATGACCCCTGGTGCCACATCTAGACATCTTTCAAATCTCTTTTAAATCCCTGCAGGGATGGGGACTCTACCACTGCTCTGGGCAGCTGTGCCAGGGCTGGACAGCCCTTTCCATGGAGCATTTTGTCCAATATCCAACCTGTCCCTTCCCTGGCCCAGCCTGAGGCCGTTCCCTCTCCTCCTGTCCCTGTGTCCCTGGCAGCAGAGCCCGACCCCCCCGGCTGTCCCCTCCTGGCAGGGACTTGTGCAGAGCCACAAGGTCCCCCCTGAGCCTCCTTTTCTCCAGGCTCAGCCCCTTTCCAGCTCCCTCAGCCTCTCCTGGGGCTCCAGCCCCTTCCCCAGCTCCCTTCCCTGCCCTGGACACGCTCCAGCCCCTCGGTGTCTCTCCTGTCCTGAGGGGCCCAGAGCTGTCCCCAGCACTGGAGGTGTGGCCTCACTGTCCCTCCATGGGACATTTTCTTCCACATTTTCTTCCACCTCCCCCAGAGCTTCTGTTCACCCTTCACTTTTCTCATCCAGCTCCCGTGTTTAAATTTTGGGGTGTCACAGCCCAGCTCACACCCCTGCAGAAACACCCGGAGCAAATCACTGCTGACCTTCACCTCAGATCCAGGGACCTCGTCTCAGAAAAGTCGTGAGGACTTTGTATTTCCACCTCATTTCAATGAATTTCTGCATCCAGACCTGCAGAAAAATATCGTAAGAGCTGCCTAAATGAGAACCCCGCTTCTGAGAACTCAAAGGTGAAGCCTTAAATATTCCCCCAACCATGCAAAACTCCAGCCAGCGCTGCAGAAGTTGGTCCCACTGAGACAGCCCTGTCCTATTCACTATGGAAACTGAGTTAACAGCTACACCTTAAAGACAGCCGGGCTTGCAGCCGTCCCTGTAAGGATTTGCCAGAGGTTACCCAAGAGCAGAGGAAGGTTTTAGCTGACAGACAGGGTCTGTCCTTAAAAACCTCAGCCCCTGCCTGGTCTGGCTTTGCATCTCCTGCCTGCAAATTGGCTGCCTGAATTTCAGATGACCCCTGAGGCTCCAGGCACTGCATGAATTATTAGGAAGCCCGATCGGATTTGTGACATCTCAGTCAGTGTCATCCCTGCAGAAAGAAGGAAATAAAACGAAACTTGGGGGGTTGTAGCTGAGTGTTGCTGTTTGGCTTCTTCCCTGGAATTTGCATTTATGGTTTTTAGTCTCAGTTCCTAAGGAAATGAGCTTTATGTAGTTGTGTAAGATTCACATTTGAAACCCCTGCTTGCCCGAACTGAGCAAAATTATCAGTGGTACCATGAGGGGAAGTGGGAAATATCAGCTGAGGTCACACTGGGCATCAGAGGGTCCAGTCCTGGCTCACCCTTCAGGAATAATTCCCTAAAAATCAGGATTCCCACGAGGCCACCAACAACTGTGGCACGTTCCCAGCCTCACTGGCCTTGTTTAACTGAGGTGTAAAAAATTCTTAAGAATCACAGAACCATTTAGGTCGGAAAAGACCCTTAAAATCACCAAGTCCAACCATTAAACTCCCTCTGGATGTGGCTGAGGTTTGTATTTCCTCTTCCTGGCAAGCAGACGTGGACGGGAGGTGATGGGAGGGTCTCGCACGCCCTGGCGCTGCTGAGATCCCCAAACCAGCTCCAGATGTGGGTGCCAACCCTCAGCTGTCCCCGGCATCGCTCGGGTGGCCGAGCTGCCTCCGGGCCACCACACGAGGGCAGCCCAAGTTCGGGCGTGCAGGGAGCTGGGCAAGCTCCGAAACGGGGGGAAAAAAAATCCCGAAACCCCAACAGTCGTACTTAACATTTATAGATTTATTTGCCCCGCACAACATTTCACTCGGCCATCACCAGAGGCTGCTTCTCAGCGCCTGCACCCTCGCGGTGACAGATGCCACACGAAGGGCCACCCTGGGGGGCCACCACGAAATGCTCGTCGGCATTTGGTGGCAGAATTTGTGCTGGAAAAGGCCGCCGAGAAATCGGAATTCCTCAGCCCCAGAGCAGCGCGAAGGACACAGGACAGGCTGGCGGCTTCAGGTAACAAGTTTATTTTCTCCAGGGGTGTAAGATGTGCAGCAGGTACGTGTACAGGACCGCCAAGAGGAGTCGCAACCAAACAAGAGACTGGAACAAAGAAACCTAAACAGTATCCTGCCCTACAGCAAATAGTGCAAGTCATGTAAAACATTGGTTCAACATAGGAAAACACGGGGGGGGGAAAGGTGTTTCCAAGCCACAGGTATTTTCTCTCCCTCTGCTGGAGATCCCAGAGGTGGGGCTGGGAGCTGGGATGGGGATGAGTTTGCTCAGGCTCAGACTATGTGAGGTGTGTCTTCTACAAGAAGGGATTTTTCTCAGTTCTCCCCTTTTATTTTTGTTTTTCCCTTTATTTTTATTTTTGGTTTTTGACCTCACAGTCAGAGGTACCAAAAGGCAACGGCAGACCTTAAAAACCCAGCCATGGGTGACCTGCTGCCCAGCACAGCACTTTCTTAAAACGAGATGGGTGGGGTCTTGCTTCATGTACTCTCTTACCTTAAAAGTTTCCTCTTTTTTATATTCCAGCTTCAGGGCGCCGGGACTGCAAATAAAGCACTAATTCCCCCCAAATGGATGGAAAAGGATGGGGGGCACAGCAGGTCCCAGGGAGCTGCAGGCAGGGCACAAGCAGAGCAGAGACTGGGAAGCATTTGCAGCCTCACTGGTGCTGCCAGGAGTCCTGCTGACACATTCAAGTCTAAAACATTTTAGGCTGTACTTTGCTAAATTATTCCCTTTTTACTAATTTTTTTTCCTGCAGGTGACTGCCAAATGGAAAAGCCTCTCAACTTCCCAAGCTGCAGGCTCTCTCTCCCCTTCTTAAAACACACGTTTATATTATTTTTTCTCTATATGTGATTTCCTCCTGCACAACTGCAGGAAGAGGCTCCTGCAATGCTCAGTGAAGGGTTTGGAGCCCAGGGAAAGGGTTTGCCCACCCAGCTCCCTGCCCCTGGTGCCAGGAGATGTTCCTTTGGCAGCAGCACCTGGCCCAAGGTAAGGCTGGGTGCACAGCACTGCCCTGGTGCTGCTCCCCCTGCACAGCCTGGATGCTCCAGCAGATAACAGCAGCTGCTCAGGAGCAAGCATGAAGCCATATGTTGCTGCTAACAAGCATTTACTGAAGCTGGTTTCTTCCCGTGATTCCCCTGTGTCTGATTAATGCACAGCTCCTCCGAGCCATTTTTAGATTTATTTTTATTTTTTTTTTTCACCCTCCCCTTGCAAATCTATCTCTTCTTTTTTGTTGTTGTTGTTGTTGTTGTCATTCTGGCATTATAAGCAAACCAGAATCTAAGCATAAAATGGGGTTAAAGGCCACAAGACCTGAAATAAAGGAGCTGTAAGTGTATTTAAATAGCTAAAAAGTAATTGACACAGTTTTGATTTTGTGGATTATTTCTGTGCTCAGAAACACAGAGTTTAGGGGCTGAGCCTGCCATGGTCCTGCAGGTCCAAGCACAGAGAAGCTGCTCAACAACCTGCCCTGGGAGGGGGGATTGGGATTTCTTTGTTCCCAAGTCACATTTCTGAGCTCCCCTGCAGGTCTGAACCCCAGCCCGAGCATCTGATGCCATGGAGTCCTTCTCTGAGGAGTAAAGGAAGGAAAATGACCTGTGGTAGTAAGAACTTGGGATGTTTTACTGGGATTGCAGCAGGGTGCCTCACCCATGAGCCTGAATCCTTGGTGCCCAATTGGGAGGCTTGCCATGGATCTTTATTTCCCATTGCATTCCCAGATAAAACAGACTGGGAAGAAATCAAGCTGCCTGACCTGGATCCCTGGGCTGCACCAGCATCCCATCCTCTTGGGAAAGGCTTTTTTTTCCAGGGCCTGTCCCATGAGCTGAGCAGAGGGGAGGCAGCGGTGGTGGGGGGAACATCCCTCCCCGGGGTGAGCCTTATCTGGTGAGCTGTGGGAAAGCACAGCACGCTGGTAGGTGGCAGAGAGGTGCCCAGAGGTGACTCATCCCACCCCTGGGAGGTCCGGCGTGGGTGGGGTGAGTCACCCTCCAGCAGCACCTGCCTCCCTGCAGGGCCAGGGTGGCTTCAGAGGAATTGGAAATCACGTTGCAGGGTGCAGGACAACACGGAGGTGTCTCAGTAGCCACGGGGCAGCTGTTCAATTCGCTTCCAAATGGCTGAACAATGCAGGACAAATCCCACCGTTCCCACCTGGAGCGTATCTCCCAGGCTTTCACACCTCATTCAGAAGCAACAAAGGACATCTGCAGTTTGTGAGCAGCCACATGAATTACAGGGCTCTTGTTTGTGCCAGGTGTGTTCATATAATCATAGAATCATCAGAAGATTTGAGTTGGAAGGGACCTTTAAGTGTCATTCAGATCCACCAGGGACATTTTTCCACTATCCCAGATGGTTCCAAGCCCTGTCCAGCCTGGCCTTGCACACTCCCAGGGATCCAGGGGCAGCCACCATCTCTTTGGGCAACTTGTTTCATGTTTTGCCACCCTCATTTAGATTCTTCTCACCCTTTTAGAATGAGGATGAGAAGAACTTTCCTCCCATGGGCCTTTGCAGACACACGTTAATATTTCTTAGGTTTTGTTGTTTCATTGGTTTGTAAAGTTTACGTCACGGTGTTACCACATATGCATGCCTGACAGAATGTTCTTCCTTCCCTTGAACCCCACTGGTCCCCCTGGTCCCTGGCCACCCCTCTGCACCATGTCTCCCTATCCCTATTGGACCTCAGCCCTCAGGAACACCCCTTTCATCTGGTATGTAACCCTGGATCCTTGGCCCATTTTTGGCTCTCATCCCTGGTTTACATTCGAGGCTGTACCCACGATGCAGACAATAAAAAGTGCTCAGATTTTAAACAGCACTTGGTCCCAGCAAATGGGACCCTTCTCCTTGCCTTTATCATCAGCTCTTTATTAGCAGAGTGCACCAGGCCCCAAAGGTGCTGGTCTCTCTCAGGGACACGCTGTAGCACGATGCCACACTCATTGTAAAAAATTTCTTCCTTCTATCCAGATGGAATCTCCTCTCTTTCAGTTTAAAACATCTCCTCTTGTTCCATCACCACAGGCCCTGCTAAAATGTTTGCCCCATCTTTCTCCTAAACTGCCTTGAGGCCCTGGCAGGGGCTGGCAGCTCTCCCTGGAGCTTCTCTTGTGCAGCTGAGCAGCCCCAGGTGTGCCAGGCTGGCTCCAGAGCAGAGGGGCTCCAGCCCTGGCAGCATCTCCGTGGCTCCTCTGGCCTGGCTGCAGCAGCTCCACGTCCTTGTGCTGCTGGAGCCAGGGCTGGGGCAGCTCTGCAGGTGGCTCTCAGCTGAGCACAGGGGCACAGGGGCAGAATCCCCCCTGCCCTGATGCCCATGCTGCCCCTGCTGCAGCCAGGCTGTGGGGTGAGATGAACAAGAAGCCCCCACACCGTGAGCTGGGGCAGAGCTCGCGTCCCTCCAGCCCGAGGTTTGGTGCTCGTTACACCCATCCTGCTTGGGAAACGGGAGCAGATCCCCAGGAAGGCACCATCACGCTCAGCTGGGCTCCCCTGTGCATACCTGTGGCCTGGACTCACCGCACAACACCAAAACGGGAAGAAACGGGGTTTTCTCTAACCATCCCTCTACACCCCAAAACATGATCACTGCCAGCACTCAGCTCCCTCCAGCCCTACCCAACCCAGCGCCAACGCGGGAAAATCAACCTTAACTCCATAATTGTCATCAGCATCGCAACGCCAACAGCCCCTTGGGCTGGAGCCCATCCCAGCTCCATGTTTAATTAATAAGTGATTATTCTGGCTTTCCAAAAGGCGTCAGGCAAACATCCACAGAGCTGAGGCCACACGGATGGCTGCGCTGGCAGCTCAGCAACTGCAGTGGCTTTGCCTTCTCACCACGGCCACAGGCAAGAGAATCAAGTCCTGCTAATAATTTAAAAGCATCAATTAATACAGTTTAATAAATACATAAAATGATCTAGTCTCCTTTTTTTTTCCCATCCGCTTTTTAGCATCAATCAAAGTTAAGGGTGATTGTCCCGTGAATAACTAAGGCAAATTTGTTTGTGTACGTGTGTGTTCCTCTCTACTTTTTTGTTTTGATTTTTTTTCCATTGTTTTGTACATAAAGCAATCACATAAAAATAGTTATAAATAGAAAAATTGCAAAGGTTTATCCCCACTTAGACATATAGGAAAAAAAAAAAAAAAGAACCCAACTGACCTAACAAACAAACCGAGACAGAAAAAAACACCTTGCTTCAAGTCCTTGCAGATCATACAGTACTCAGCATCTTTGGATATTTTACAATGACTCCAAATCGTAGACAAAAAAAAAATAAAACAAACACCTGAAGGAACCAACCATCTGCAGAACGTCGCTCGTTTAAGAAGTTGATGTGGATTAAAAAGAAAAAGTTTGATGCAGTTTTAAGAAGATTTTCTTTTCTTCTTACTTTCTTTTTTTTTTTCTCTCCATTGACTTTTGTTGCACGTGGAGTCTTTATGGGTTTCTTTTTGGAGGAGCAAGCCGAGTGTTGGGCAGTTCCTTGGGACCCTTCTGCTGTGGGTGGTCTCAGAGCAGATGTCCCTCAGGCCCTCCTGGGGGCTGTGGAACCCTTGACTCCCTGTGTCCCCCTTCCTTGCCTCTGGCGGGCAGATTCTCACCCAGCCACCGCGTCACTGATGGAGAAACCAAAAAACTCATGAACCCGCGGTCCTCGCATTCCCTTCGGTTTTGCTGACGTTGAAAGGTCATAGGAAAAAAGAGAAATTAAAAAAAAGCCCTAATTTGTAACATTTACATTTCTGAGTGTTGGTTTTGTGTAAAACAACCACTATGACCCACCTCAGCCAGTGGTGGAACTGGGGTCCCACCATGTCTGCCTCCCACGGCTCATCCAGGAGGAGCCATGAGAGGCAGATGGCCACCAAAAGCCCTTATCCTTCAGAGTACCTCATGGATTTGGGGCTGAAGGAGGTGGACAGGGTGATTCCAGCCAATCAGCCACTTTTTTTTGCCCCGGAAGAATTGCCAGATGGGGTGGCCAAGATGGGGACTGTAGGGATGCTGGGGAGTCACCCCAAACCTGCTGGCCACCATGGGTGACCTTCAGCTTGGAGTACCCCGTCATATGTCACCACCTTCTCTAGTGAACCAACTACAGTCAGGAAACAGCATTTCTACTTGCTTGCAAGTAGACTGTATCACCATCAAGACACCTTTAGTGAATTTCTTTCTCACAAAGATCCCTTGAGACAAGCAGCAGGGATATTTGCACACCGGATCTTTTCCCATCAACACTGCAGATTTGGGGACACGTGAGCGTTTTGCAAATTCTTCTCATCACTATCACATAAGAATTTAAGGGAATTAAGGAAAGAACCCCAGACATTTCAGACTGGTCAGCGGCAGCGAATTCTGACTCTTTGGTTTGAAACGACTTTTTCATTTCAAAATTCCCACTGGTTCACTTTTTTCAAAGCAAGGGTTTAATAAAAGCTCAGTATCGAAACATTACTGATTCTTCCAAAACTTTTCCTTCACCTTTTCAAGCAACTGAAGTTAAAATACTCAAAATAGGCTTTGGTTCTCCTTTTGAAACTTTGAAATAGCTAAAGAACCAAAATAAGTAAAATCCCCCTTTTCCACCCAGCTTTGCGCTAGGTGTTCTATCTCCTTTTTTTTTTTTTTTTTTTTTTTTAAGGTCCCAACTCATGCTGCAGATCAGGGCTTTCAGCAGCCCTGTAAATTTGATATACTGCTGAGAAAGGCAGTGGCCAGGATCCTCCCTCTCTCCCTCTCCCAGCAAGGCTGCTAGATGTCCCCTTTATCCCTTGTAGAATAAATATTGTTGCCAGACATGGGAATTAATTAAGAAGAAAAGAAAACAAAACCAGAAAGAAAACAGAAAAGTCCTTTTGACCAAAAGGGCCAAGGAATGCAACATAACAAACCCAAGTCTGGACGGCTTGTCAGTGTCCATTGAGCTCCGTGTGTGGGAAAATGGGGAACATTTCCCACGGAAAAGCCATCTCACGGTGATGGCCGAGCCCTGGACTAAGGCAAGTGACGTTTTTGGGGGTGTTGAAGAGAGCAGCAGTCCTGGCCTGGCCTTCCCAGATGGAGCCACGAGTGGTGGGATGGGACAGCGAGTGCCTGATGGCCCCAAAGCCAAGTGCAGAGTCTAAAGTGCCGGTGGCCACGGGGCACAGCACCTGCCCATCCCCTGCTCACCCCAGGGATGGCCCCGTGCCCCAAGCCCCACGGCAGTGAGGGGACTTCTCAGGAACCTGATGATGCAGAAGGGCAGGAGGGAGCCCCAGGGGAGCGGGCTGCCTTGCTGGGACAGGAGCAGACGCATGGTGGGACCGGGCGCGGGTTTAGTTGCTGGCCTCTGAGATGGGAGCCACGTGGCCCAGCCCCGCCAAGCCACTGAAGCTTGTGCTCCAAGGGTCAGGCAGAGGGAAGAAGGGTTGGGCAGCAAGGCCTTCATTGTGGCCCAGGGCGAAGGCGAAGATGCCCGCGTTCCTCTCCATGTCCATCTGCGCCCGCCTGAAGAGCTTCATCTGCGTCTCCTCGATTTGGCTCTCCAGCTCCTGCAGGCTGAAGGGCGCCTTGGCCCCGCTCAGGAAGTGTTTGGGGCTGGGACCGGGAAGGCACACGGCCGCGCCGCCGAGGTGGCCGCTCATCTCCTCCAGCGCGGGCGGCACGACGAAGCCGTTCTCCACGGGCGCGCCGCCAGGGGCGAAGAGCAGGCCGGCCGCCCGCCAGGCCGCGGGCTTGCGGCCGCGGCGGGGCCGGGCGATGCGGCAGCTCTGGCGCTTGATGTGGCGGTGCAGGTGGTCGGAGCGGGTGAAGCTCTTGTAGCAGAACTCGCACTGGTAGGGCCGGATGCCCGTGTGGATGCGCATGTGGTTCTTCAGGTCGTAGTTGTGCACGAACTTGGCGTTGCAGTGGATGCACAGGTAGGGCCGCTCGCCCGTGTGCTTCCGCATGTGGATTTTGAGCTTGTCCTGCCTGCAAAAAGAAAAAAGCGCTCGGTCAAGGCGGTGTGGGGCGGGGAGGGGTGTGGTTGTGGTTGATCTGTTTTTTGGGGGTTGCCTCCCTGATTGGGATCGGGGAGGAGGAGATGGGAGGGTGGGAAGCTCATCCTGCTCATTCTGCAGCCTCTCCTGAAGTGTGGATGGTCTTGCAGGCTGATGTTTGCATTCGCCTCCTCTTTCCTGGGTGCTAAAACATCACACACACAGAACCCTCCATGTCAGGAGGTTGCAGCCCATCCCAGAGAGTTCAAAACAGCTTAAACTGGAGGAAAAATAAAAAAATCCCTGGAATAAACCCAAAAAGACAGAATCATTAAGACTGGAGAAGGCCTAAGATCATCAAGTCCAACCATTTCCCCAGCCAAAGCTACCACTAGCCCATGTCCCCAGGTGCCACATCCAGATGGCTTTTAAATCCCTCCAGGGATGGGGATTCCACTACTGCCTTGGGCAGCCTGTGCCAGGGCTGGACAAGCCTTTCAGGGAAGAAATTTTTCCTGATTTTCCAAGCTCAGCTTTCTCTGGCACAACTTGAGGCTGGTCCCTCTTGTTCTGTCCCTTGTTCCCTGGGAGAAGAACCCGACCCCCAACAGGCTATGAGCTCCTTCCACGTATTTGTAAAGATTTGTAAAGAGCAAGATTCTAAATATGGGAATATTATATATATATAACTAAATCTGGGATTATTAAATAAATACAGCCCTATTCTGGCCTGCAAACAAGGAAATTAGTTGGGATTCCAGAGCCTGGCAATGTGGGGCAATGCTGCTTAAATTCAGCCCCTCTTGGAGCCGATTCTCCTCTCCTTTCATTCTTGCACTGACCACATGGTGTCTCAGGAGCTTTCTTTTGGAGCAGGAGCACCACAGACAGCGATGCTGCCAGAGGTGCAGCACCCAGGCACTCTGTCCTTCCCTGCCAGGGTCTCCAAGACCAGCACACATCCAACCTCCCACACAGTTTGAAGTTTTTTAAATCCAACCATCCCAATAGCACTTATTTACAAGTATTTACATATGTATTTTTTAAGGGGAACATCTAAAAGCAAGAATATTCTTCCCATACTGGCAATCCAATCACTACTTTTTCCCCCTAATAAATAAATGTTTCCTTCTGCAGTCAAAAAAGGGAAAAAAAAAACCCAAAATCACATCTGAAGTGTATGATAATAAAAAGTGAAGCTGATTATGGCTCAACTGAGCTGAACGCTGCTTGCTAGGTTGCACCAGTGGAGTTCAAGTAAAGAGCAAAGTGGGAAAATTCATATTGTTTTCCACAATTATTTCAGTATGAACCCTCCAGCGTGCTGGTATTGAGGCTAAAAATAGGCAGAACGTGTGGAGTAATGTCATTATTAGATATGAAATATACATTATATATTACAGATATGCCATATAAAACTATATGGTAGATTTGAATATAAACAGTAAAGAATATACAATTTTTAATTGTTTTAAACTCTAATTATATTATAAATTACATAATATAAGTATATATTATGATGATTCCATTTATGTAACATTAAAACCACACAAAAATCTGTTTCTTCTGGCAGGTCAAGCCCTCAAACCTTGCAAGGTGCTGCCTCTGAACCAGTTTTTGCCAGTATTGAAACAGTTTTTGGTGTCGTGCCCGGCAGCACAGAGGTGTCGGCCACACCGTGAGGAGTGCAGCCCTGGGCTGGGCATCCCTGCACACCAGTCCCTCAGGATCAGGGATGCAAAGGAGCATCCCTAGCAGGAGAGTCACTTCTTCACCAGACGATGCTTTATTGCTTTTGGGAGACTGATCCCAGCCTGGTCCTGCACCTACGGATATTTTAGGGAGAGGTGAAAAAAGGCATCTCACAATCCCTTTGCCAAGCTCGGGGCAACTTCCCACTCCGGCATTTTTAAAGCTGGTGTCACCCCATGGTTTTCCCAAAGGTGCATTCCCTCTGGAAGGGCCGGGATCAGCGCTCAGCAGCAGACAAAGCAGCAGCAGCAGGGAGAATCTCACCCCGAACTGCGGCGAAGTCGCACGCAGATGAACAGGGGGAAATGTTAATAAAAAGCAGAGCTGCCGACCCCACCTATAATTTAATTTAAACCTCCCTATGTAATGTTTAACCTAGCAGGATCGCTTTTCCTAATAAACACGCTGCGTGCCAGGACTGTATAATGTAAATACAGGCAAAGCTCTTTGCAGGCTATTACCCATCTCCGGCAGCAAGACGGGGAGAAACCCAATCCTCCCTGCCCCGGCAGCATCTCCCGGGAATGCAGGGGAGGTTTGTGGCTCCACCTGGAGCCGCTGAGAGGCTGGGGAGGGGGTGAGGTGCTCCGTGGGGAAGCACTCCAGGAGGGATGTGGCACGGGGAGCACAGGGTGTGCGAGCTGGGAGCTGGGCTGGAGGCTCGCTCCGACAGAGATCCACGCTCCGTGTGTGTGAATAACCTTAATGCAATTGCATTAGGAGAGCGATTAGGGCTCTGCGAGCTGTCACAACACAAATAATAGGAACAAATAATGTTAACCTTTCCAGCTGGAACAGTATCTCCTTGAGCACTCTGGGGTTGTCTTGGTGGGAAAGCTGAAATATTTGCAGCTTTCTCCGGCGTTCTAGCAGGGTGGAACAGCAGACTAGAAGCTGAGCAGCCTTTGTTTAAGGAAAAAATAATTAATGAGCCATTAAATGAAGTCCTGCTTCCTGCGATCAGATGTCCGGGGGCAGCGGGAGTGGCAGATCCAGGTGCACGTAGGGTCCTTGCCAGGGGATGTGAGACCCCACTGATGTGGAGGGGAAGGGATCTGCTGGGGAGGTTGGGGCACCCCTCACCCCGGAAAATATATCTTCTCCATCTCCCCAGCAGATTTTCTCCTCCACAGTTCCTTTAATTCAGAAATAATGCAAAGGACTGATTCGTACTGAAATTCCATCTGGGAACCTCTGCTTCCCTGCACCCTCACTCCCAGAGGACCCCAAAAGGGACTGTCTGAGCTTGCACCTCCCCAGTGAAGGCACCGTGGGTGCAAGCCCAATGCTTTCAGAAAGCATGGGATTCTCCCTCCCGAGAGCAAAACACATAATGCAAGTGGCAGCACTCGGGAAATCCCAGTAGAAATCTCTTTCTACATCTCAATCACTCCACTTTGCTTAAAAACACACTTTTTCCTAAAAGAGAGCTCTCACACCAGAGTAATAATGAAAACAGCTAAGAAAACCCCACCCCGAACAAAACCAATTAGCTGCAAGCTATTCAAAATCCTTCCAAACACATTTAAAAACAAATCAATATTTTAAGATATCCACTTTGCTCAGGGTGTTAATGAAGGAAAAGACCCTCCAGCACCCAGCTCTGCACGGGGTAACCCACAAGATCAATTTTCATCAGTGGTGTTGGGGGACTGCACTGCTGGGTGAGTCCCAGTTTTTTTGATTTTTTCTTTTCTGAAGTCCCCCTACCCCTGTGCCCTGTATTTAGAAGCTGCTGAGCACATGGGAGATGATGAAACTATCAGGTTTTAATCCTGCATTAGTAATGGGTCATGCTAGACCAGCTCTGCGTGGAGTTTTTAACCTCCACCACGCTGGTATAACCTGTCAGGACCAGGCATCAGCACCAGCATCTCTCTGTGCCTCAGTTTCCCTGAACTAAGTGAACAATGCTGCCCTTGCCTGTGAAGGACTTTGGGAGCCCTCTGGGACAGCTCAGCTCTATTATTCCTGTTACAGGGAAGGCGTCAGTGATGGATCTAGCCAGGCCATTTCCTCATCAGCAATTAGCACCTCCAGCAGCAGCACACACAGGAGAGCAACAGGGACCACAGCACGGGGCTGTCCCTGCAGCCCCAGATGCCACCACGCTCACGGGGCTGAGACAACAGCCCGGTGCTAACCTGAGGATGCAGCACCAGCAGGAGCCAGATCCAAATTCCTGCAGGCAGGAATTATCACCATGCAGTGGCCTTTCCCCTGCAAATACCAGGGTGAGCTGGCTCACGTCGCACATGCCCGCCCGAGGCACGATGCTCCCCGCATTATAATACGGCGTCTGCTGCGTTAATGGAGGGGAGCATGGAAATTTATTTTCAGGTCAAATTCTCATCATCTGCATATCTTCCATTCGAATATTATCACAGGGACAGGAGAAGAAAAGACAGGCTGAATGCAGGAGCACCCCAGGTGTCCGGCCATTGTCAGGAGCTCGCCTCTGCCTACTGTGCAGATTATTTTCCTCTGGTTTTCTCACCCCAGCTTAATAGGGCTCTCTCTCTCTCTTTCTCACATGCAGCCAGGAGCTGAAATACCATGCTCTTGTCAGAAAGCTTTATTATTATGGTAAAGATTGTTCTCATTAGATATTAATTATACTCAGCAAGAGCAGATCCAGGAATCTATTTGTCTCTGCTCACCGATTAAATTTGCCCAGCTTTGCAGAGCACGGTTTCAGGCTGGAACATTAGATTTGCACAGCTAAATACAACTTGGCAAGAGAAGTTGCAGCTGCCCCATCTCTGGGAAGTGTCCCAGGCCAGGCTGGACAGGGCTTGGAGCAACCTGGGATAGTGGAATGTGTCCCTGCCCATGCCATGGCAGGGGATGGAACTGGATGAACTCTAAAGTCATTTCCAACCCAAACCATTCCATGATTCTGTGAGTCCAACTCAGCATGGGCAAGTCCACCAAACCACGTCCCCAGGTATCACATCTACACATCTTTTAAATCCCTCCAGAGATGGGGACTCCTCCACTGCCCTGGACAGACTGTTGCAGTGCTTTGTATGAAGAAATTGTTCCTAATATCCAATCTAAACCTCCCCTGGTGAAGCTTGAGGACGTTTCCCCTTGTCCTGTCATTTGTTACTTTGGGGAAAAGACCAAGCCCCCAACTGCACTAACACATAATAATTAGGGCCACTCCAGCCCCAGAAAGCCCAGATACTGTCATGTCCAAACATGTGCAACTTGGTTGTGGTCTACGCCAATGCCAAAATGTGCAAACCCAAACTAATTACATCCTGTGGCTAAATGGCCCTCCCAACTCCATGCATCTCTCAGCACATTAGAGATGAAGCCTCCTTGGCTGTTTGACCATCTGTTTTCCAGCTCACTCTGGTCCCACTGTGGTGAACTATGGTGGGGTTGAAAATATCCTGTTACTTATTTAAGCTTTTGTCCAGTGAGGGGATGGATCCAGTGAGCCGTGGATGTCATCCACAACCCACAAAAATCAGTAGGTTCTTTTTCTTCCTCCACCCTCCCTTCCTCCCTTTTTTTTTTTTTTTTTTACAAAGGGATAGAGATCATGCCCTGCTTTCTTCCCTACTTTTATTTTGGGGAAAAAAAACCAACTCTGGTGAGTTTTTTCTGATGAGTAGCTGAGAAATCAGACATGGGTTATACAATGTGGCCCCTCCAGCCACCACCCCACTCCCCAGACACGGCAGAGGTGACCAACACACACCTGGTAAAGCGAACTTCACAGATATTGCACATATAGGGCTTCTCCCCCGTGTGGGTCCTCATGTGCCTGGGCAGCTTGCCGGCTCCCATGATGACTTTGTTACAGATGGGACACTGCTGGGACGCCTTGGGCTTTATTTTCCTCTCTTCCTCCAGGGGCCATGGGGGAAAAACTCCTCCGAACTGGGTAGCGCTTAGGAAATTGAGATAAGCACTATAGTCAGTCTCTGCCTTAATATGCCCTAAGGGAGCTGCTGGCGTGTTGGCAAACATCTCCTTGAAGAAGTCATTAGGGAAAGGAGGCGGAGGCACGTCTTCCTTCTCCTCCTCTTCCTTGATCTTCCTCTTTTTGATCACCAGATCCAAGGGGCCGTTGTCTACTTGTGGCTCCTCGAGCTGGGAGAAGGAGTTAAAGTCGCCGTTCCAGAGATGGGGGAAGAAGCTGGGGGCGAAAGGAGACAGAGCTGGCCTCCTTTCTGGGATGTTTGCCTTGGGGTACAAGTTTTCACTCAGCAAGGACTCTATGGAGAAGTCTCGTATCATGCCCAAGTGTCCAGAGGAGTTACTGGCTGGGAAGTGATTTGGGAAATCTTTAGGTGCTTCTGTATAAGCTTCTTCGGTAAGATCGGACTCGGAAGGGCTTTGGTGGCAGCTTACTTCTTGCACATCAGCGAGGTTCTCCTGATTGACAAAATCTTCCACTTCCTCCTCCTCCTCCTCTTCCTCCTCATCTTCATCCTCATCCTCATCGTCATCATCATCCTCTTTGTCGTCCTCCTCCTCGGCCTCTCTGTCGGGCTCCATGATTTCAAGGCAAACGTTGATGATGCTCTGGATCTCCAGCATCTTGGCGGCGCTGAGGATGTGCTTGACGTTTGAGGTGGTGATGGTGAGGGTCGAGGTGTAGGCGAACTCGAGGATGGCAGAAAGTGCTTCAGGCTTGACAAAGTCAATCTCGTAAACATAGGGCTGGTCCGTTAAAGTGCCGGTAGTGAAGAGTTTTTTGAAGTACTTGCTGCAGGCGGCCAGGACGGAGCGGTGGGTGCGGTACTCCTGGTCCTGCACGATGAGGATGACATCGCAGAGGAGCCCGTCGTGCCGCTGCTCGTTCAGGCCGCACAGGACCTCGCTGCTGTGGTTCGGGAATGGGATCCCGATAAGATCTTCAATGCCATTGGCCATATTCTCATTTAGTGCCCTAGGAGAAAGCAGAGACAGCAGAGCGTTAGCACGGGGCATTCCCAAGGGATAATGCCAAAATGATGCTGCCTTCTCCCAGGGTCCTTCTCTACCTCACCTCCTGCTTGCACTGCCTCAGTGCATCTCTAGGCCACCTTCAGCTCCTTCCAGACCCTCTGTGACTGAACCTCTGCTTCCCTCCCCATCTCTTCACCTCCTTTCACAGAATCACAGATTCATTAGGTTGGAAGAGACCTCCAGAATCATCAAGTTCAACCCAACCCTAATCTCAACTAAACCACAGCACCAAGTGCCACATTCAGTCTTTTCTTAAACACATCCTCACCCTCCTCGATTCCCACAGTGTTCACCTTTTCTCAACCACCACAAGCTCCCTCTTCTCTTTCACACCCCTCCCTCAGGAACTCTGTGCAATGACTCCTTCCCCACCACACGTCTTCTGCATCCTCCTGGAGCCAGCACTGTTCCAGGCACACGTTGGATTTGCCCTGCCAGGAGCCATGTGGGGAAAGTGTGATGCTGCATTGCTTCACAGTGCCAAGAGCCAGCACCTACACTGCTTGAACAAGATGAGCCAGGGAGTGCCCATCTCCTCTGCCTGATTGTTTTTGGGGCTGGTACAACTGGACACCCCAGAGAGGAGAGTCATGGGTTCCTGCTGCAGAAGGAGAGAGATCCTTATGGATCTTCATTTCTGCTCTTCATGCCTGGAACCTATGACATGTCACCTCACATGGGGACAAGCCACGTAGGAATGTCTTCATGAGGGATCTGGGAATGGGGAGGAAAGCAAGGATTTGTGTCACAATATGTACCTAAACACTCAGGAAGACAACTAGGTAGCAAAGACCTGACCAGACACAGATTGTTGTCTGCTATCTCTTCCCATGAGCTGAGCTCTCCATTCCCAATCCTGCTTGGACTTGTCAGCATGGTATCAAAATGCCCTGTGCATCTGGCAGACATCTTCCCCTGATAGAGCAGCTTTAGCTTCAAAGGAAAACTCGGAAGCAAAAAGCCCACACCCAAGAGGAAAACCTGATTTTTTTTTTTTTTTTGCCATTTTTTAATCTGTAAGATGTTTCCTCTTTCACATGGCTCCGGCAGCCCTTCCACATGAGAAATCCCAGGAAAGGAAAGCGATTTCCTCCAGCAGGCAACGAATGCATTAATCCCCTCACAGACAGAATACATCAAACAGACAGAATAACTTTGAATACACTAACCCTTGGAAACCCCCAGGACACAGAGCATGTGCTCATGCAGTGTCACCTCTACCAGCCCCGGCCCTGCTGCAGGTGGACACTTGATTCACAGCCAAGGGACAGAGCAGTTAATCTCCAGGAGAACTCAGGGCATGTGAAAGCAAAACTGCAGCCCCACTCCGTCCCTTCTGCAAGGCTGACACCATCAGGCAGGTTCCCAAATTCCATACCACCCCACCTCCTGGGATCCACTGCCATGTCGTGGTGTCCTTCCCTGCTCAGTTTCTGGTTCTGCTGATTCCAAACCTCTTTCCAAACCAACAGTGGGGACCTGTTTTACTTCAGCTGGCTCCCACCTTCCCAGCTGCCTCAGGGATGGAAAAGAGCCTGGTTTGATGGAGGCTGTCCATGAAAAGCTGTGCTTCACCTTGGCCAGAAACCTATGGAGAAGCCTGTGAGTGGGTGGGGGGGCTGTAGAGGGGATCAGATTCTGCAGGAAAGATTCCCGTGGGAAAAGGAACGCTGTCTCCCTTTTCCTTCCCTCCCCAGGGAGACCTTGCAGGTATCTCCCCCACACCTCACCAGCACTGCCAAAAACGGGTGTGTGGGAGCCACAGGGTGAAGATCTCGGAGGATGGTGCACCCTGGAGGGAGGTGATGGACCACAGACCTGCGGGGATCAGCAGGGATGGGGGACAGCTGCCCACGGT
>OU383776.1:1618786-1748519 GCA_910950805.1 Acrocephalus scirpaceus scirpaceus
TCAACTCATGCTGTAGTTTTGAAGGTTTGAATATGAGGAAAGGCTTATGCCAACTGACGTGGAATCCTGCAGCTTTGTGACACAGAAAGTTGTGCTTGAAATAGTTTTTGAGTCAGGTGTTTGGCTGAAAAAGCTTTGTCTTTAATAGACTACTCAAATGTTCATCTCATGGACTCCAGCACATTTTTCAGGAGTGGCTTCTGAACCTTTCAGTGTTTGCATAAACCTGCAGCAGCACAGCCTCCAGTCAGCCAAGCTCATTGATTATTCTTTACTCTCTTTATGTCATAAATATTCCCTTCTGCTACAGTGGGGGGAACTTGAATATAAACTTAACAGCTGTACCAGGGAAAGGAATTCAAATGCATCTGTACTTGTGAATTCCACAAAACCAGTAATAAAAATGACTTTTCAGTTCTTTTGCATTTTAATTTTGAATGTTCTGTTTGTCCCATGTACCTGTCTTTTAGACTCATGCCTTGTCTAAACACAGTTAGAACCCAAAAATTTGCTCTCCACTGTATGTCTCAACTAGATGAATATAGGAGGAAAACAGGAGGGCTCTACCTATTGCAAGCTGCATTAATGGCAGTCATTTAAAAAATTCTGTATTTCTGTTCACTGATGGGAAGACGTTTTTACTGGAGTTGAGTGCCAATGTGTTTGTTGATCCTCTGGGAACCCCTCAATGTTTTGGCCAACAACCACAGACATTCCAAGAAGGATTTAAGCAGCTTTCCTTCCAGCAAAATCCATGTACTTGTTAACTTAAATGTTAATGTTCCTTGAGCCTTTGAAACTCTCATCTTTTTGGCTGCTGTAGGACCGAGAGAGAAAGCAGGGCAGCTGCCACCTCAGCAGAGGGCAGGTGGTGGTAGATCAGGGCTGACTTCTGGTAGGTGAAGTGAGGAGAAGAAACTGTTGGACGTCCTGGGAAAGTGTTTTACCTATTAAGCAATTGGATGTGAGGCAAGAGCACTTGTGGGCACAGTCTTCAGATGCGTGTTTGGGTGTGGATCATGAGCAAGATGTCGAAGACTTCAGGACTTGGCCAAGGTCTTAACACATCCTTCCTGCCAAAGCTCTAGTCAGCAAAGCTCAGGAAGTAACTTTGGTTCTTATTCTAGAGGTGTCTCCTGCATATTCCAATTTTCTGATGACAGTATCTGCTGTAGGGTTCCACATTCTCTTCTGGGCCTGAGGAGAGCAGAGACTTCTAGTGAGGCACTTTACCTTCTTGATTTTGCTTTACCAAAAGCATATAAAGTAATACAATATCTAAGCAAACATGCAAAGTGTATTTTAAAAATAAGATACTGCTTTATTCTATCTGAACAATGCAACTCTTCAAGGCTTTTTATGGCTTCTGTGCTAGTTGTGAATTTTCTTTATTTTCATCATTAAATATGGGCATTGTCAGTGTTGGTGATGTCATTGTCAGACATCATTTTGTATTTTTTTTCAAACAGTGATGTCACAAGTACCATTCAGTTCTCTGCCTTAGTGTGTTGCCTGGGGAAGCTTTTTCTTAGACTCAAACTTTAACTTGATTTGAAATTCCTTATAGGAAGCACTATTTGGCTATATAGTAGTTGGTGTTTCTTTTCATAAAGACAGTCTGTTGTTTGGGATATGGATCAAGGTCAGTGTATTCTCTGCTTCATCAGTTTTCTGCCAGGTGTGCATGGCTTGGGCTGGAGCAGGAATTGTGGTGGCCTCCCTGCATTGAGCCCTTCATAGCATAAAACCTCTGGGTTTTTTTCTTGGGTTTCTCGAGATAGGTGTGTAATTCACAGGGGCTGTCCAGGGGAAAGTTCAGTTTGAAATGAGGTATTTAAAGATCCTGTAACTGTTGTTCTAAGTGTAATCTTTTTGCCAAGGTAGCACACATTTTGAGGACTGTGGACAAATATCTTGAAGGGCTGGTCTCTCCCCCTCACTACATCGAATACACAGTAGTTTGAGAAGGTTAATCAAAACATCTCATGTTTTCTCAGCTGTCCATCAGTTGCAAAACAGCCCATGCAAGTGCTAGCATCAGCCACTCACCCACTTGCAGGATGATGGACTACTCGAGAAAAATAACTTGACTTGGCCCTTGCTTGGTAGCTGTACCTGTTAGCTTGTGGGGAAAGCTTTCACCAGCCTCCAGTGACTAATAGTGGTTAGAGAACTTGAGATAAAGGTCATTTTTTAATGTCTGTTGAAAGTATGGTCTTCTGTGAGATTTGTCTGCTGTTAACAAACCAATTTGTTGTGGATATATCAGCCAATATTGTGATGGATGGGTTTTCATATACAGATACTTTGTCCTTGTATATTTCTGATTTTCAGGTCTATAAAGAATGATACAGCATTAACCTGTGAAAATGCACTGGGTGTCATCTCAACCCACTGCCTAATATTAGCATAGAGTAGTTTAGGTTTTTAGAGATGGGAAACTGCAGCAGTTAGAAAACCTTTATTGCATATAATAGTGTAACAGATGAAAGCAGTATAGGAATTCTGCATTTCAAGAATGCCTTCTTAAAGCATAAACATCCACATTTTCAGTGCTTGTGGGTTCACATGGTAATAGGTTTTTGTTTATTGTTGGTTTTGTTGTGTGGGATCTTTTTTTTTCTTCTTTTCTGTTTGTTGGGTTCCTTCCACCCCTTGGTTAGTGTTTAGAGAGCTGCCACTGTGAGTGCTGTTGTACACTTGTCATCTTCACTAGATACAGGGCATCTAGGAGTGGTTGGTCTTGATGGCTGTTCTGGAACATGTGATTGGGGGCAGTTTTTCTGTGCTTGGGTTCTTATTTCCAGTTAGACTGCTTCAGTGTTTGTGAGATGCAGAGCTGCCGAAGGCTGTGGTGTTTGGTTGAGAGGAGGGAACTGCAGGGCAAGTTTCCCAGCAAAGCTGTTAGCTCATGATTTCCGTGGGCTGCTTTTGGATGCTCCTCATCTTTGGTCTTTGAGCATAAGACTTGTGGCCAGCTCCCTGCTGAGCCTTGAAGGAGGCTGAGCTGCATTGCATGCCTTTTATTTCTCAGTCCTGACACCACCTCTGTATTGCTTGACCTTGTCATTTAGAAGTTTTCAGGCTCTACTTCCCGCTTGCCTTTGAGCAGAGAGTAGAAACTACTTGATCAGATCTATGTCTGAACAGACCATATGGACAATGAGAAAAGAAAGGCATATTTTACTTCAGCTTGGTTTCCATGGCATCCTGGGAAAATTGCTCTTGAACTTTGAGGTGCTATCCTTCCAGGATCTCCTAGCACTGAGAGAAAAATAAAGGTAGCACTGACTGTTGTTGGCTGCTTTATTTTGTCTGACAGCACTGGGCTAGCATGTCAGGATTTGGGAGAAGGGAGGATAAAGTGCTTTGAAGAGCCTTATATCTGTATTTTTGCCCGTGTAGGCAGTTTGTTGCACATGTGACCAGGAAGATGTGTGCCTTTAGGAAATGCAACAGAAGTATATACTGTTCATCAAGATCATTTGTTGGCCTGGCAGTCAGCTGAACCAGAGAAAACCAGCTACTGGCCCTGGAACAAGCACTGGGCAGCTCAAATGTTGGGCTCTTAACAGTATCTTCTGTACATCACGTTCCACTTTTGTGTCCCCTGTGGACATCCTTGAAGTTTTAATCTCAAGTAAATGGGAGTTATTCAATGACTTTTTTTCTTTTCCCACAGTGTTAGAGAGGTTAATTGCATCCTGTGCCTCCTGCTTTTCTGGCTATTTTGATGTGTTAATTTTTTTAGCATACATCCATTTATGAGGAAGGTTATTAAGTCATTTTCCTTGGTTCAGATGCTGCATTTTGTATTTGATGTAATGGTTTTGAATATACTTTATAAAATTCTATGTAAACTTTATTCGTAAAAGCATTCTGAAAGATGAGAGGTTGTGTAATGGTTCCTGATTTATATTCCACTAAATATGCATATATATAAATATATCTTTCTTGGCTGTAATGTGTCCTGAATGTGCATGTGGGGTGCAGGGAGGCAGGGAGATAAGGTAGTGTTACAGTTTTCAGCAAGTAATCTGTGTCTTCTGCTTGAAGCATAAAGGTCTGCTTTTGCATTCTGGGGAAGGACAAAAAACTATTTTTTAAATTACTTTTAGTAACTGTATAAGGCCAGTTGCTTAAATCAGTAAATTTAAGGGGTTAGAGACACTTGAGGAAGCATTCCTAGTTGTAGGTGCTCAGTGCCTGGCCTGCATTTTTACTCTTGTGTTGTTGAGTTTGTGCTGACAGGGAAATCTGTGCTTTCAGTTCTGCAAGAAGGTTCAGTCCAGGGTTTTGTAAGACATTACTTAATATCCTTTTCCTAGACTTGCCCAGCTCTGTTTCTCCTTTGAAGAATGGGAGATCGTGGTGGCAAACTACCTAAACTATCCACCTACAATTATGTGTAAATACATATAAATATTAATTTACTCCTGTTGCTAGTACTGCCCCTTAACAGAACCTTTCTAGGGGTCTGCTTTTCTACCCCAGGTCTATCACAGAATCGTCTCCATGGAAGAACCTTTGTCCAGCTCCTCTAAAGGGGAGTGCCATCACAGAGCAGTGTAGATAATTTTCAGAAAGAATTCATACCTGTGGTTTTTATTTGGCATTTGTTAACTTATTAGCTCATCTGTCTAGCAGGTGATTGGAAGAGAAATCATTATTTCATACTGAATCTTTACATTTTCTCTTGCAGGATAATGAAATCTCTGTAACTTAATGTCATTGACAAGCAGGAATGAACTGCTGTAGCTTTGAGTCATTCCATTTGATGAATGTGTGTGTGCCTGGTTCTGTACACTTAAGTGAGCAGATGACATTATGTCACTGTAATATGGGATGCTGGAGATGCAAGTGAAAACACTGATGACTTCTGCAGGGATGCAAAATAATTTGAAGGAGGAGTATGGTTGTTCTGTCATAAAAGGAACTTATCATTCATGTCCATATTGCAGGTTGTTTTAGTCTTTCCTAAGTGAGCATAGTGCAAGTAACCTTTCCCCTGCCACCCCCAGCATGGGGAAAAGAAACATAAGCAACTTGCATTTCAGTAGTTGAGGCACTTAGGTCACCCAGACTGCATTTTAGAGTGTGTTTGGCTGTTGGCTGTGCAGCTGGCTGAAGTGCTACTTGGGAGGAAAGGTAAAACAGTTAGCATTGCTCCTCTCTGGTTTGTAGGCATTTTGGGCTGTAACAGGGAGAAGTGCTAATTGTCAGTATACAGAAAGGACTAACAAATCAGAATATAAAAGCAGCTACATTTATTTTCATTTGAAACCCAGAATTAAGGAAACCATGATCTGGCAGGTTTGGTAGGATCTGTCTATGCTGAGTGCAATACTAAATGCATACTCATGTATGTATTTAAGCCAGTGAACTTTTTAAATTGCTGACTTAGTTTAATCTCTGTTACACCTAAGCCTTTCAATTCAGTCTTTCCTATTACTGGAGACTTTGAGACCATTTCTGAACTAGCTCCAAAGGCCTGGTATATCTCATTAGCTGTTCTTGAATCTCAGTTGCATCAGGAAGAATGTAACTGGTATAAGAGGAAGGATTCTCTTCTTCCCTACATTCATTCACTGGTCCTTTTCTCAAAGGTAGAATGAGTGGAGTGTAATGGGCAGTGTATTCACAGGAGTGCAGCTTCAGTGTAGCCACCCCAGTGATAAATTGGAGGCTGAGTCAGTGTTGTGGTGTTCCTGCCTTGGTTTTGTGCTCACTATATTGCTCTGAAGTCTTGGATCTAAAACATTACATTGCAAGATTGATTTATTTTTTAAAAAACAAAGACACAGAACTTGTATACGAGGTACAGGTCTCAAGTTTGCAGACTTCAACCTGTTTCCTCAGGTAAAATTTAGAGGAAGCCATGAGCAATGCTAAAGCTCTGGTATTGCCCATTTGTTAATAGAAAATGAGATTCCATTTCTTCCTCATTTCTTACTGTTTTAACTCCAACTTGGATAGCTTGGTGTAGCTCTTAAAGCAAATTATCTGCTTCTTTTCTGCCTACTTGACAAAATAACAGTCAAAGTTGTAAGCCTAGTAAATGTTAGGCTGTTGTAAAGGTGCCTGTGTGCTTGTATAAGTAACTTCACTAATTTAAGTGAAAATCTGATAATTTTTGTTGTTGTTGTATTTTTTCTTGTTTAGTCTTTGAGTATAAACAGAGTGAAACCCAGTGTCAGGCTCACTTCTGTAGGGAAGACTTTGCATGAGAATTCTAGAATTGGAAAACTGACTTTGATTCTCATCTCCCATTTTAAAACAGATAAATGGAGTACTGTCAAAGATTGCTGACATTATTTTTCATTTCAGCTCCAGCTCCAGCACTGCAAATGCCTCAGAAAATGTAGGGGCAGACAAATTAGATTCAGTGGGAGAAAGGCTCATGATTGTAAGATGCAGGAGAAAGGCAAATGGAGAAGATTGCCTTGAACATGAACTTGGCAGACTTGTTAGTGGCTGCAGATTCTGAAGGATGTGAAAGATCCAGGAAGGATATTAGGGGTTCAGTGTAATACTTCACAAATAAGCAAATTAAATGTCCAAGACCATTTCTATAATGTTTTCTGTATAATGTGGGCTTTGACTAGCACAGTGGTACTTGCATTTCAGGTTTTATTTGTCATATTTCTAGTGCTACCACTTCAGGTAAAGAGGAGGCTGCTGACTGAACTCAGTGCCTTTTAGCTCCTTTAGTTCCACCTTCCAGGACTTTGAAGAAAAAATGTGTCACTTCAGTTATATATGAATTGTGACAATATTTAACAACTTCTTTATAGAGTTTCTGGTACTTCATATGTAAATATCTTTGAAGTGGTTCTGCCTGCTTTCATCTGATGTTTTACTTGTTGCAAGCACTTAATTTAGTACAAAAAGTACCTTAAGCACACAGTATTGCCAACACTGTAAATAGTGGTAGGATAGTTGTTTGTTCATTCTGTTTCACAGTAAAAAATGGTAATAAATTCATAGTAGCAACAACTTGTAATATACCTAGCTCAGCCCAAGCCCTGTGAGTGATAGTTTTGGTGCACACAGGATACTGATTAAAACTCTGCTGGCTTCAGGGTTTTCAGCTACAGCCTCAAATAAACATCTCTGTAAACGTGAGTATTGTTGACAACATCTATTACCTTTATCCCTGTTTTTATCTCCTACTTTGCAAATGTTCTTGGGGAAAGTGCAGGATGTCTTGGAGTATGTGCAGTGCTATGTGTAGACAGCAGCTTGTTGATGCTGTGGCCATGAATATCTGGACAATACTTGTACATGCTTGCCTGGATCTGCAGATCAGTACATCTGGCTTTTAACTGCCTTGAGAAACTGATCCTAATTAAGCAGCCTATGCTGGGTACCAGTAGGCTTTAATAGTTGGCATCTGGACATGAGTGAGGGGACTGTGTATTGATCTGTGTGTATACATCTCCAACTGCTGATGTTTCTACTTTGGAATTACTGCTGCCACAAGCCAAGATGCAAATGTCTTTCTATATTCACTGAGATGAGGTTGTGCTGTCACAGGTCATCTTGACCCTGTGCAGAGTTCTCCTTTACCACCTAATCATATCAAATACAAGAACTTGGTTTTCTGCAGTGTGTTCCAATGGATATGACGTCCATGTGTATTTTTGGACTCACAAAGATCATACAGTGCACTTCTTTAAACTGTATCATTCATGTAGGGTTTTTTTTTGTTGTTATGGATTTTGATAGGGACATTATTCCTCTGGTAGAGATACACTACATTAAAATGATATTATTGCTTACTCATGAGTGTAGCACAAACTGTTTGTCCATGTTCATTTGTCATGGGCAGATCAATAACTTAATGGTATTTGCACCAGGACTTGATAGTCCAGTTTTTGTAGTAGACTTACAGTTAACTGTTATCCCACTGAGGTAGTGGAATAATGACCAGGAACATCATCCATGCCATGTAGATAAAGCAATACAAATACTTTGAAATTATGTTCAATAGTTGAGGTTTTCCTGTGTCCACGTTTTTCTTGTGTATGTCAGTGTTTCCTGTCTTATGAATAAAGACAGTCAGTTTTGGCATTTTGTCTGAAAATTGTGAAGCTTTGCTACAGCTCTTTGCTGTGTAGGTAATTTCTCGCACTGAGTACAGGTTTTTTGGAACTCAGATTTTCCTGTTAAAGGAAATGATGAAATGGAAGCAGTGAAGGCATACTGAGTACTGTTGCATACTGATAGCCACATAAAAGATTCTTCTTGCCAGAATTGCACAGTATTATATGAGATGATACTCCTTATAAGCAGATAAAAAGTCAGGTTGAAACACCAGCTCTAACCACCCTTTCCATTCAGGGAAAGATTCTGACAGAAGTAACTTTGATTCCACCGTGTATAAACTTGTTTGATCATTCCTTTACCACGTCAGTCCTAAGGAGTCCCAAACCCCAGTTGTCCCAGGTTTAGTGTGTAGCAGCTTAACCACATGCTGCTAGATTTGGACTTTTCCCTAAAAGTACCTGGGTCTCAAAGAGTGGTTCTTATTCCTTGCAAATATTTTTTCAGCATTTCTCTTTTCTCTAGAAAATAGTTTTCTCTTGTAAGACCTCCCCATCACCTGGGAAACTGAGCCAAATTGGTGCTTTATATCCCTGAAGTCCCTTATAAATTCACTTTCTTGTGGGATCTGCAAAAGTAACAATCTACTGTTCAAGCACAAAATGCTAAAGGGCACAGAAAATGGTGATTTGGTCTTGGGAGCTGCGGTTGAAAAGTGTTGAAAAGATAAAAAACTAGCTTTTGTATTGTTGACCAAATGTTGAATTGTTTCTGTCAACAAATTGTTTTGAGAACAGCAGTGAAATACTCTTTGGAATGAAAGTGTCCAGGAGAGAGGAAGTACATTAGCTTTGAACTTGTGTTTTGGAGTATATTTAAACACTGTCTGCACAGGGAAGATTTAGATACAGCAACACAGAAGCCAAATTATATTGTGAAAACAATGATGGCTTACCAGTGATACTGTGTACAGCGAGTTCAAAACCAAACCCCCTTGTTTGGTAAAATACAAAGCCTGAAGTGTGCTTCCAGGCTTCAGCTTGAGTGCTTACTGAAGGTGAAATGGTGATACGTCTTGGCTGCCTCCCTCCTAATAAATTAAACGTGCCTGGGAACATTCCCAGGCACTGTCCAACTGGCTCAGGACTGCCTTGTCCATTCTCTTCAACCCTTAGCTAGGGAGCTGCATCTGAATTGTCCAGTGTGAGTGGGTCCTGATGGTGTGCAGCTCACAAACCTGGGAATTGTGTGGGAGAACATTAATTGGCACAGCCTGGTGCTGGGGAATGTCCTAGCTGCTTTCTAGCATACGTGATCATGTTCCAGGGCCTGGGAATATTTCCAGACAAGGCTTATGAGTACAGATGTTAGTACTTGATTCTCCTGAAACCTTTATGGACTAAGGCATGGAAAGGACTCTTCACACTCTGAGGATTTAGGATGCCTCAGAAAGGTAGATTTAGGATTGAGTGATTGCTGTTTATTGTGAGGCAGTAATTCTGCACTACTAAACATCTGTACTCCTGTCTTACTTTCAGATGGTTTTAGCGGTGGTTAGAACATCTTTCAGAATTCTGTCACCTTTCCAACACCACCTTTCAGGGATGAGTAGACATGCCTGCCCTCTGTCAGTCGATGGTTTGTGTATGAATGAACATACTGTGGCCTTTCATGGAAGTACTGTGTATGAAGTATGGTTTTTAGGGTTGTGAGGAATTTAGTTTTGATCTGGTGCGCGTGTTTGTGAATTTTAAGAGTCTTGATTTATTGCCTGGGTAATGTGGTGAGGGGACGGTCTTGCACCTTGTAGGCAATGGATCTTTTATGTCAGCAGGAAGTAGAGAAACCTCTTTATTTCTTTAGACGTTTCTTCCAGCAAACAGTAAAAGCTTTGTTGAGCTGACTTCATTGATCATATGGAATGATTTCCTGCAGGCTCTTTCTTCTGTGTTTGATTGTGCGTTATTGGAGTTTAAGTATAGTCCTGGTGCAGATGAAACACTAAAACACTAATAGTAATCCCAGCTGTAAGCAGATATGTGTCCCAGAAGATAGCATGTCATGTAAACTGATGACTTTGGAGCAGTTTTGCTGCTCTGACTGATCACTTTTCTGTGCCTCCTGGCCTGTCCTCCCTCTGTGGTGTTTTGAGCTTCATTCCAAGTTGTGGCTCTGTCACATAGTCTGCTTCAGGATACTGTTTGTCTTTCTATAGGTTGTGGGATATGCTGCCAGCTTTGAATATTTATAGAGAGAAGAGGTTAGCAATATAAAATACTGTTCCTGTTCATCTTGTTTTGTCAAGGGCTATGAAATTTTACTTTTGCATGTGCTGTAGTAAAAGCCTTGCGAACCAAATGCGTGGCGTGTCATGCTTACACCAGTGGTGCACCCCACAATTTTGGGAACTGTGTAATCTGTGTGACAGCATCAGCTTTGGAGCACTGCTTTGTATGAAGGATCCATTGCTCAAAGGTAGTGAGCTGTCAGAGCTCGCTGTGTCAATTAATATGCATCAGGCTTTGTGTCTGCTGATTGTTCCTCTAATTGCATGTATAGCATGATCTGTCTTACCAGCAGTAGCAGTGCATATTTAAGGACACAGTGCAGTGCAGAGAGGCTCCCTGGTGTCCCTCAGGCTT
The DNA here is from genome assembly GCA_910950805.1 of Acrocephalus scirpaceus scirpaceus. NCBI lineage: Eukaryota > Metazoa > Chordata > Aves > Passeriformes > Sylviidae > Acrocephalus > Acrocephalus scirpaceus. The sequence goes on from OU383776.1 coordinate 1,629,475, forward strand.
CCTGTGTCTCTTCAGGGCAACTACTTCAATCCTTGCAAAGCTTTTGACACCCCCCAGTTCTGACCACATCATAGGAATGTGGAAAAGAGAGCTGCAGGCTCTGCTGATGCAGCCATGGGCAGGATCCCTCTTTGCCCACTCGTTCTGGAGAGCTGTGATGCTGCTTGAGTCCAGCGTGGATGCAGCTTGTTCGGGATGGTTGGCTTTCCTGAAGAGCTGGATCTGTGCCAGAGAATGGGCCTTCAACTCTGGCTCTCTGCTGCTCTCTACTAGGCAGAGTCATCTAGTACAAGATTTTACTTGTACCTCATCAGTAATATATCAAAAGGCCTTATATTATTTAACATATTTATTTGTGATAAAAGCAGACTGTTGCCACCCACGGTTACATTCTCCTTCTTTGTAGTGCTCATATAACTGACTGAAAAGTAACTCAAAACATGTATTTTCAGCTATGCTTGTTCTCTAGTCAGATAGCCAGCTTAATGATTTGGGTTGCTTCTCCCTGGCATGCACATTTCAGCCTCACTGGGATGGCATTAGAAAGGATGTGTGTGGTAGAGGCAAGAGGGAAGCAAGACCCATTCACTGCCTTCACCAGTTGCCAAACCATTTAGGTTTTATTAAAAGTCACTGTGGAATTGAGGTGGTTGTCAGCCCTGGAAATCATTTCAAGTCCAATGATGTGCTGTCTGCTCTTTCGTTTTGTAAGACTAATGTAATGAAAAGGAATAAAAATATCAACCTCACTTTTCTTAAGCACTCAATCCAAATTTGTGTGTATCAGCTAAACTGGGTAATTTAAATTTCGGTCACAATATTTATATTTAAAATCAGAAGTTTGGTAACCTTGGATTGTTCGTGTTGCAACTTTTCAGAGACTGTTAATTTTCAAGGTAATGTAGCAGCCAGCCAAGCTTCAGGCTGCATAATTAGGAAGCAGGGAGTCAAGTTGCTTGTGAACCAAATTCTCCTCATTTCTGAGGTGCAATGTTTCGTTGTATGTTACTTACATAAAATAAACTGTCTGTTTTCAGTGGTCACTGAGCAAGTATGTTATAGAACTGAGTTTCATTTATGGTTCTGAAAGTCTGCTGCCTGTTTACAATCCTGTGCTGTTTTCTTGCTTTGTTTAAATCTGCCTCTGCTTTAGTTTGTGTCTGTGACTGAATGTTCTTTTATCTTTCCCATTGTGATCTGATCCTCGAACCAGTTTGGTAAAGGTTTAGTTGTTTTTTCTTTGTCCTGCTTGATTTAACAACTAAAATTGTTATGCTATAGTTGAATCTTAAGGTACTACTGTGTAAAACTGTGTTAAACATTCTGTTTTGTATACTGTGTGAAAGAATATTGAGCTGTTTAATCAAGGAGAGTACAGAAAACAGTTGAATATCAGCTATAATGTGTTTTTCTTCAGAATCTGAACTTGCGTTTTTTGAAATAGCAGCAAATTAGTGTGTGCATGGAAAATGAGATTAATGCCAAAGTGATGGTACTTGAATTTACGATTGTGATGTTCTGTTTTGGATACACCTGGCCTTTGTTTGAAGTCTTAGGGCAGTTTATGTTTAGAAACAAACAAAAACAAAAAAGACCAACCCAGAAACTACCTTTTAAAATTGAATTTTGTAAAGAACTAGGCTGAGGAAGTTTTGCCTGTTTTAAGGAACATTGCAACTGTATCAATTACCTAAAACCTGAGAACTTGTTCACCTTTAAAAACATTTATCATTTACCTTGAGTCACTTGTTCCATTTTGATAGCCTCCTTCATATAGAAAATATAGCATGAGATGTCAGTTTAAATGCCAGTCTAACAGTGCTCTATCTTCTATGTGAAAGGAAGTATTCTGTACATTTTTCCATGTTTGACATCATGGTGTTTTGAATAACCATGTTCCATATTCATATCAATTTTTTGTTTTTGTTTTCAATTTATGCACAGCACTTGCTCTGAAATTTGGGGACTGAGTACACCAAACACGATAGATCAGTGGGATACAACAGGCCTTTACAGCTTCTCTGAACAAACCAGGTGAATATTCTGCCCTCTCTCGCATCATAAAAATCTTGTGGGAGGGATTGGCTTTGGAGGGTCTGTAACGGGATGCTTTAGCTATAAAATAGACTAAAATGATTCCTAGGCCTCTCATGGTACAGCATTTTGAAGTATTTCCTTGCCAGTGTAGAAATCAGTGTGTTCACAGCTGATGTTTTGACCAACGAAACTCTTTAATTCTACAATTACTCCTTTTTCATGCCAGTGCTATTGAAAGAATGGGAAGACTTGTTAAATGCAAGCTCTAATGTGATTTGGTATTTTTATTAACAAAGTTAGAAAACTTAATTCTTTAGACCTAATCTTACAAAGTGTTTAAACTGCTTTGTATGCCACAAGCTTTCAGTTAAATCTTGCTAATTGGCTCAGATATGAGCTACTAAAGAATTGTTTGTAAATTCTTCAGTAGTTAATGGTGGGCAAATTCTAAACAGGGTCTTTATTTCTTCATGTCACATTACTTGATTTGTGTATTGAGGTTTGTCTCCCATCCCATAACAATCATAAACATCTGCATTTGTGTAAGCATATGCAGTCTGTCTTAAAACTAGCAAAACATTTTCAGCTGGTAGCAAGGCAGATGAAGTGAAGAAGATAAACTGTACAGCCCTTACAAGATGTGCATTCATGTTTTTTGCATTGCAGTTGTACTGCCATGTGGATCACTTGGGCAGCTGACTGCTTATAGGCTTATGTGCAGTCCTGTGGGAGTTCTTATGCTTAAAACCATAAAGCATCCATACCACAGCAAAGCCTTGAGGTGCCTTTAGCAGTGGAAGGGACCATTAAGTGTGTGATTCTATTTTTAACAACTGTCTTCTGCATTTAAAAGAAAAAAAGTCTATGAAGCAATCATTCTAAATACTTGGTTGGATGTAAGTGGCTTTTAATGAACTCTAAATTCACTGGCAATAATTTAAGCAGCTCAAAAATGAGTTGACATTGCTTGTTACGATCATTTCCATCGCATTGGAAGCCTTTTAGCTAGAGTATAAATGTCACTAGCAGAGTCAGCGCACTGAGTTCTGAGAGTGAGCTACCCATGTGTGTGTGCTCTGTTGCTGGAGTGATGGAGGCAGCTCGCAGTCTGTAAATGCTTCTCAACATCTTTCCCCTGCAGATCCCTCGATGGCCGCCTGCAGGTGTCTCACCGCAAGGGACTGCCACATGTCATTTACTGCCGCCTGTGGCGCTGGCCAGACCTCCACAGCCACCATGAGCTTAAGGCAATTGAAAACTGTGAATATGCTTTTAATCTTAAAAAGGATGAAGTATGTGTAAACCCTTACCACTACCAGAGAGTGGAGACACCAGGTAGGAGGAGTGCTTCTGACTTTTCTGTGGCAGCGTCTGTTTGTGTTTGTTCAGCGTAATGTTTTAAATGAAAAATAAGAGGATGGTGATGTCCTCTCTTGATACAAGTGCAAGATTCTTTTTGAGATCATATCCCTGAAAATTATTAATAGTGAAGTTACTGAAAAATCTTTACAAATGTGTTTATAAGCACTTCTAGGACTGCTAGCAGTTTCCAGCTGGCTGGGTGCATTTTAGACCGAATAAGACAAAAAAGTTGATTTATCTTTGCTAATGTGGAATAGTCTTATTTAAGACTCCTCAGGAATCCCATCTCTTCCAGTAACTGGCTGTGCAAATGTAGTATTAGAAGTGGTGAGTCTCAGAAAATTTCAAAACATCTGAAGAAACTCTTAGATGTTTTAGATTTTTTTTTTCCCTTTTAGCTCACAAAATCATGTATTTTGATTACCAATAATTTTTGAATTTTGCCTTTCCAGTCTTGCCTCCTGTGCTGGTGCCGCGGCACACCGAGATCCTAACAGAGCTGCCACCTCTGGATGATTATACCCATTCCATTCCTGAGAACACTAACTTTCCAGCTGGGATTGAACCACAGAGCAATTACATACCAGGTATTTTCTTAACTCCCACTGTAGACAGCATATTCTGACACTGTGCCACTGGAAGAAAGATGGTCATTTCATCCTTTTAAGTGATCGAATTAATTGAAATATGCACCACTAAATTAGATTTAGTTGATTTCATGTATTAATTCCAGTGGAAATACCTAAGCACTGTTGTTTGCAGAACATGATCCTGTATGGAATCATATTGCTGTCATTTCACAACAGCTTACTTGGCTTCAGTAGCTTATTTGAGATTCAGAATGCTAATAAGTGCAAAGTAGATCTTCACCTTATGCTTTAAGCCTCTTTCACAAACATACAGAGGTTGCCAAATGTTGTGCATTGGAGATTGAGTAATAAACTGCTCAATCTCATCCTACCTAATATGTGGAGAAAACTTCTAAGTTACATAGTAGTGATTAAAAAGTGTCTTGATCTGTAGTTCACATCAACAGTGGTCTGCTTTAGCTTTTTGTTTCTATTGTGTGCATACTGTTTTGTCTTTTTAGTAGGAAAGAACAACCTAACAATATTGAATTGTTAAAAGAATTTCTCCTCCCCCTCTTTGCCCCTTTTTCCACCCCAAAACAAGCAACAACACTATTCTGCTGCACCCGAAACCCTGTTACCCCTCACTGAAACATAAAATCAGTGACCTTTGTTTCCTGCCCCAACTTCCTTTTTCCTATCTCTTCAGGAAGTCGCCTGGGGTGTAAAACCAAGTAAAGCTGAAGTTTGCTCATAAATGTTTAATGCATTAGTGTTACAAATAAGCTGAAAATTCACATCTGGACTCTCTGAAAGAATGAGATGACTGCCCCAAAACTCAAATATATTCAATGTACAAATTGTACCTACAGGTCTTAAACAGAATGTTGCATGTGTTTTCTTTAAATATATCCAAGAATTGAAAAAATATATCCAAGAATTGAAATGGCATTAAACAATTAATTTGACCTTTCTGTTTAATTTTGGCCACATCTGTTGCCACCTTTATAGAGCAATTTAAGGTGCTAGAAACTGGTGTTGCTTTCTTAACTTTTTTGACTCAAACTGAGGGCTTTTGGTAGCATTTATAAACAGCTTACTGTAAAGCCACCTTCTACAAATGGAATCTACAATTCCATTGCTATGGAAATGAGCTGAAGTAGTTATTTGCAGGAAGTTTGCTCAAGGTGATTGTAGGAATTCACATGATCTTCAAATGTTTATGCAGGTAACCACACCTCCTCCTCTTTGTGATGGACACCCTCCTCTTGTGCTCATATCATGGTATCTTACTTTATCTGACTTAATCTGGAGTCCTTGGCTGGGTACTGATAAGCCTTCTCCAGAGAACCATTTTCTGCAGCAGTAGGGCAGGCTCACGTGTGGTAGCTTTGTACCCCAGTCCTGCCTCAGTGCTTGATCTGCAGGAGAGATTGGTGGTGGTGAAGGTGCAGGGTGGCCTTTGGGAGCTGCGTGTTCCAGTTCAGCTTCTGCATGGGCTGAGCTGCATCATCCACACTTCTGGCAGCACTCAAGCTCTGCTGCAGATTTTTAGTGCCCCACCTGAGTGCTCATTTCCAGCTTTGTGCTGCTCAACCTCTGACCCTAAACTATTAATAGTACTATTATATAGTTTAGGGTGGAGTAAATCTTCTGTGTTCGGGTAGAGACTAGACATGGAAAATAATCTGTGCCAAAGAGCCTAGATTACCACCTGGAAACAGGAGTCATGGGTTGGATTGGAAATGTGCACTGACCTTTTGCCACAGCTGTGTGCTTAACTATAGCTAATGATTTGGAGAAGGGTGGAGTCCCCTTTATCACAACGAATGCTGTAAAAACCTTCAAAATGAGTATGATTTTTTGTTATCATATTTCTTACTAGTGAAGATTTCCCTTAATCGTCCTTTCAAATTCTCACTTGAATTCTGTCACGTCTATATTTAGCACACAGAATGAATCAAAGATAAAATTCTCTCAGTTCATTTTAATTTAATCAACTGACTTAATCTAGTTTCCTCTCACTGGTTTCCTTCTGATCTCACAATATTGCAGTACATCTCAGACATGATGCTTGTTATAATTTTATTTTATTTCTTAAGCAAAAAGGCTTTATCTTTTAATTTCTGCTGTTTGGTAATAATGTAATTAAAGGTGTTTAACCCCTGGAAGTTTCAGAGACAATTCTAAGGTGATTGCAGAGATAGTTAGCTTCAAACACTTTCACTAAAAAAACACAGGTTTTGCCTGTAATATGTAGGAAAAGACATTTGCCCAGTTCAAAGAAAATTATTTCCTGAAAGGCAGTTGGTTAACTCACTATCTGGATTACAAAGAACATTTTGAATGGAGAAGAGGAACATGCATACTCTCCTGGGTTTTGAAGATATTTCTGAGGAATTAGACACAGTTTCTGGTATCAGAACACTTCAAAGTTGGTACTGAATTTACTTTGTTCTGTGAAATTCTGTCTTTAAAGAAAGCTAGTTAAAAGAATAGATGATAGTTTTAATAGAGCTTAGAAGTATTAGTCATAATAATAATAGAACTTGTGCAGTGTTCTAAGTTAATAGAGTTATAAATGAGTCAAATGAACTGTTGTGTGTTGAAGAAACACATATTTGGGGACTGAACTGAAAAACAGCCTTTAAATCTAACAACTTCAGAAAGGTGTGGGAGGGTATCTGACCTGATGGTTATCCTGCATAAAGACAGCTCACAATATTTTTTTCTGGAAATCACCAGATGGTTTTTTTCATTTGTAAATCTACTAAATATGAAAGCTGTTGATCACAATTGCAAAATTGTTACTCATTGTAGTGACAGCATCTTGTCTTAAATGGAACAAACAAGGATTCTGGTATTTATATAACATATTTGAGCAATTGACTGACATGCAAAAGAAGATACATTTTACATACCAATAAGGCAGGTAATGTGTTTGAAGTCCTACTTGAAGGAAAAAGGCACAGCAAAATGACATTCACATCCAGTGTTCAGGTGTAACAGAGCTCAGGAAGATGTCATGACAAAATGCACAGGAGTTAAATCTTACAGAAATTTCCCTTGTCATCTTACAAATTGGTGGATTTTTCTTTTTTTTTTTAATAGAAACACCTCCTCCAGGATATATCAGTGAAGATGGAGAAACAAGTGACCAGCAGCTGAACCAAAGCATGGATACAGGTAACATTTATTTTTCATTACTTTCAAGGCTTTGTATTACTAGCTGTGATCCCTCTGCATAGGAGCATGAATTCAGCCCAAAAGGTGCTGGCAGTTTTCCTCTGTAAGACCTGGTGTTTTCTGCCTAAAATACCACTTTAAGCCTTTAATGAACAAAACAATTTTTTGCCAGGGAAATGCTTTTAAAACATTCTGTGGCATATTAAGTATATTACATTTGTTCTGTAACAGAAGTATACAAGTTAATTAAGACTTCATGAGAAACCCTTAAAATAGATTTTAATAGCTAATTGGTTTCAACCATTCTCCGGTAAACAGGTTCACTAAAGCACAATGTCTGTTGGCCTAAACTAGTTACAGGCAATCTGTGTTCTGAGAACCTGTCTCTAACTCTGACAAACTTACCACTTCTGCCATGTTTCAAATTAATTCCTGGGTGGAAGGCTCTGTGGCAAAAGTAGCAGCATTTGTGCCTTTGTATGTCAGGGTTTCTGGATAGTGTGGTTGACCTTAGACTTGGACAAAGCACAGTTAATGTGCTGGGTAAGAACCTCCTGCTGTGTGTTGGCAGGCTTGAGTGTGCTTGGTTAGCTAATGTTAGCAACCATTTTCAGTAAGTTGGAATCAGCTGCACCAGTTTTCTGTAAGAACTGCAATATTTTCCTACAGTGTGACAATAAATACCTTAATTGAAACAGCCTGACATCAGCAGTCACTGTAGGAATGTTTCTGTGAAAGCTTTTCTGTATTTTGCCACCTTGTGTGCAAATTGTGTTGGAGGGTTCACGTTTCTCTGAGTTGTTAAATTCCTCCTTCTGGGAAAGAATTATTTCCTCACATGAGGAAATCTAGCTTGGTCTTTTCTGGCAATCATAGAATCATAAAGTATAGAATGGTTTGGGATAAAAGGGACCTTAGAGACCGTCTCTTTCCACCAGGGACACCTTCCACCCCAGGTTGCTCCCAGCCCTGTCCAGCCTGGCCTTGGACACTTCCAGGTATGGGGCAGCCACAGCTTCTCTGGGAAACCTGTACCAGGGCCTCACCATCCTCAGAAATAAAGAATTTTTTTTCCCAATATCTAATCTAAATCTCTCCTCTTTCAGTTTGAAGCCTTTTCCTCTTGTCCTGTCACTACCTGCTCTTGTAAACAGTCCCTTTCCAACTTTCTTGAAGAAGGTCTTTTCCAAGATAAACCTTTTCCTTTGAGAACAGAGGAGCAATGTCTTGCTTGTCTCATCCACTGTTTCTTATCTGCTTTTTTAGTGAATTTGGGAAGTCACTACCTTCTCACTGGAGAAGTGCATAAATAACGTTGAGAGTGTGCACGAAGTGGCAGAGTTCTGCCAAATACAACGCTAAGTTAATTGAGTCTTTACAAGGAGGGGTGGGTACCCAGAAGTCTGGAAAATTGAATGAAATCCTAATTCAGAGTAAGTGTGTGATATTCCAGAAAACCGAGGTTTCTTACTCTGAAAACCTTCAGTGTAAACCTGGTTTAGATAATGGTTATGCTTACTGATCTGAAATAACAAAAACTATTTGCTCTGAAACCTGTCTGTCTTGCTTCAACAGGATCTCCAGCAGAGCTGTCTCCTAGTACTCTCTCTCCAGTTAATCATAGCCTGGGTAAGCTGAAAATACTTACAATTATTTCTCCATGTGCAGTGACTCTTCATTATGTATGTAATTACTTTAAAAGTGAAAATGCACTGTAAGAAATTAGGAGCTGTATTAAGAGGTGACTGTTGGGTTGGCTTCCTGATGTTAAACTTAATGGGGCTGGGTTAATCACTTTTTAACAATTACTCTATTTCTGTACCTGTTGAGCTCATAGCAAAGAGAAAGAGTGGTATCTCTGTGTGTGCAGGAATAGCATTTATAAAATGAATAGTTTAAAGGATGTTTGCCTCCATAATGCTGCCCAGACTTGCTGTTTCCCTTGTGCGTGTGTTTTGCTGCTCTTCTCATGTACTGTTTCACCTGTAACCAACTCACAGTCGTTGCTCCCACGTTAGTAGCCCACCTGCTTTGATCCAGTGCTATTGCTGTGTGTCTGTGTAAGTGCCTCAGGAAGATCAGATTGCCATGGGTTTGTGTAAGGAATGGTGACAGGAAAAAGCAGAACGCTGAGTAAGTAATTAGGGTAGGTAAAAAGGGGAAGCAGTGAAGAAAAAACCTGCAGATACACAGGGAAGATACTCTAGTAGAGGACAATAAAGTAGCTTTAGAACTACCTTTATCTAAAGAGACAGTGTAATACAAGAGAACGTGATTTTCATATTATTTTTTTTCCTTTTTGTTGTTCAGTGTTTGATAGTTTAATCTTTTCTTTAATGCTGACAAAATGTTTGCAAGCTACAGAAAAGGCAACAGGAATGTCTCAATGTCTGGCGCTCAGAGCACCATTAGCTTAATCATTTTGCCAAGCAAAATGCAAGTACTGAACTAAATGAGCTGTGGTCAGATTAGATCACCCCTTCTTCCCCTCCTCCTTCCCTTGTGTGGAAGATTGAATTCCATTCTGTTTACTGAAGTAGGTAAAAAGGACAGCAAGCAAAATATAGTTTGAGGAGACTACTGCTGTCATTTCTGGGAGAGACAAATAGCAGGGTAGATCAATCTACTTTCAGCCTCAAAATCTGTGTTAAGCTTGGTTTTTAAAATTTTTTTTTAGACTTGCAACCAGTTACTTACTCGGAGCCTGCGTTTTGGTGTTCAATAGCATATTATGAATTGAATCAAAGAGTGGGAGAAACCTTCCATGCGTCTCAGCCTTCCCTGACTGTAGATGGCTTTACAGATCCATCAAATTCAGAGCGATTTTGTCTAGGTCTGCTTTCCAATGTAAACAGAAATGCTACAGTGGAAATGACAAGGCGACATATAGGTAAAGATCTCTGATCTTTTAACTGTTTAATTTCATTTTGTCGGTTAAATTATCTGGAATGACCCAGGTAGGATGTGTGTTGGGTTCCTTTCACCCTTGTGCAGCCAGCCATCAGCTGAATCTCTCAGGGCTTGTCAAGGATAGTTTGGTCTCTCTGGCTGAGAACAGAAGTGGAAAGATATAAAGTTATTGCTTCTGAAATTAGGGAGAAATGCAGCAGCTTCTGCCACTGAAGCCAGTTTGAATTAGGAAGAGGTGCAGTGATGGCTGGAGCTGAAAGGAGCTGCCTTTCCTCACTCAGTAGCCTCATAGCTGGTGGTGGCAGCTGCAGTCACACAGCTGAGGGCAGCACAGGAGGAAGCCACTCTAGTGCATGGCACTCCTGTAGCTCACGTTGCTGTTCTTGCCTTCTGGAAAATGATGGCACACCAAAGCATCCCGGGGGCAGATTCATGGCTCCCAGGCTCCTCAATGGGCCACTCTGCCCTGGGCAGCGTTTATATTCAGAGCTGCTTGTAATTAAAAGTTAAGCTTTAATTACAAAATATTCCCATGTTGCTTAGTTTATTGTAGTTTATAAAGTGCAGAATGGATACTGATAGGATGAAATTATGAATTCTTTTCTGAAATGGGAAAAGCTGCTATTGAGAACCCATTGTTTTGACATGATTAAGATTTTCTTTGTAATGGTTAGTCAAGAATGTTGTTTTTTTCCACAATGCACTGTCTTGACTTTGGGTTGTTCAGTAAACTACCTTCATTGTTTATTTTTTTTTTCTGGATGCTTTCATTAACAACATTTACGAGATTTTTTTGGTTGTTGTTATTTTTACTTACAGTAAAATTTCAACCTCTTCTGTAGAACCGACCCCTTTTATGCCAAGTCCAAATGCCAAATCCAAATGCTTGTCCAATAAAATTTTAGATGTGTGGTAACCCAGGCTGTGCCTGTGCTGACTGGTCAAAATAATCAATGATGAGGAAAAGCAAAAATCTCTTGAGCCCTTACTCTTTATTAGAGGAGCTCACATTTTGTTTGAAAAATTGTTTTAATGAAAAAGGCAAATGGAAACTATGGCCTATAAAGTATCTGTTAATTATAAATAGTTCTCTCTGGGAGATCAATTGCACATTATTTACTTTCTGCTAGAAATAGTGCATGCAGATTTGTTTTCCACTCAGAGAGACAGAACAAAATAACAATTTGAAGGTGGACAATTGAGTGGTTTTCACTGACCTTTTTTTTTTTAAATAGGGCTAAATGAAGTCATGTTGTTTTTGTTAAAGCAGTACAGGGGTATGCAGTGGGTTGTGAAATAGTGTGGGTGCATGTAAGCAGAGAGTGTTGCAGTGGTGATCTTGTATTTTCTCTTTTGACCATAGTGGCCTGTGCTGCTTCACATACAATGCTTTAATATTGGCACAAGTTTTAATTCTGTTTTTATGAACACTGCTTCTGAGCTTGGATTTGGTTATAAGCCATTATGTGGCAGGAAAAAGCTCTTTCACTTTTATCCAAAAGTTATTCTGCTTTTCCTTCATATATTGTGCATTCGTGAGAGAAAAGTGCAATTTAATTGTGTTCTGCTCCTGCTACAGCTGTCAGCACAGCAGTGAGGTCCTGTAGATAATTGATTTCTGTTGTAAAGAAGAACCTTGGCCTTCTCTGCAAAATAAACTCCCTTGTTGCCTAGTCTGCTTGTGTCATAGCATAACTAGAGCTCCTTTGGGTTTCACTCCAGGCAGGGGAGTGCGTCTGTACTACATTGGCGGGGAGGTTTTTGCCGAGTGCCTGAGTGACAGCGCCATCTTCGTCCAGAGCCCCAACTGTAATCAAAGATACGGCTGGCATCCTGCAACTGTGTGCAAAATTCCGCCAGGTTGGTAGCCCAGCAAAGCTCTCCTGTGACAACACCCAGTGCAGGTGTTCCCTGAGGGACATTTGCTTTCCCTTTTTAATTTCTTCATAGATTCAGGATTCCATGTAGCAAACGCAAGTGTAGTCACTGACTGTATGTTTTTGATTCTTTATAGGATGCAATCTAAAAATCTTTAATAACCAAGAATTTGCTGCTCTTCTGGCTCAGTCTGTGAATCAGGGCTTTGAAGCAGTTTATCAGCTTACTAGAATGTGTACCATAAGAATGAGCTTTGTTAAAGGATGGGGGGCCGAATACAGGTAAGAAAAGAAAACCCTTTGTTCTTAAATTCAGAGTTAATAGTTTTTGTTCTTTCACTGGTATACCATTTCTGTCTGGCTTGAAAGCCCTACATTCACACTTCTTGCTGCTATTGTGGATATGCTGTCTGCAAATTGAACCCATATTTTCCTTTTTTCTCCTCCCCTCAGCTATGGAACTGCTAAGTTACAAAGTCCATAAACCAATTTTAGTGTTGCATTGAAGCCAACTGTTGAGCAAGGAATGTCTTGAAAGTTCCGTTCCCTTGCTCAGTCCTGCTGGCTTGCATGTTGTGGTGAAATCCACGACATCATTTTGAAGTTTCACAGTTTGTGCTGTGAGATTATTTGCTGTTTGCTGGGCTTGCAGTCATTCTGGTCTCTGTCCTGTTCTGCATGTAGCATGAGTTCCTTGGGCTGTGGTGCAGGATGGGGTTGGTGGTACCCAACACAGAGGCTTGCAGTGCCTCTTGCAGAATGAAATAGCTGGAGAGGATGCATCTAAGGGATGGCAAGTATTTTGGAACTTGCAGTGGAAAAAGCTTTGCAGGAGTAAGATGACTGTGTTTGTGTAGTGAAACTTCTAAAAACAGTTCTTTGAGTGGAAAACTCAAAAATAGCATTCTATCTCCTTTTAAACAGATTCCAATTGTGTTCTCTATTAGCACAAATGAAAAGCTGTAGTTGAGGACAGTGCCTGTTTTTAATGTGGTTTGAAAATTGGAGAAGAAAAGGAATTGACTTCAAACTGAGCAGCTTTTAAAGATTCATTATTTTGGAGAGCTAGAACTTTGGTCTTAAACAAATCTTTTAAACCTCTCTAGAAATTGTCCACTGAAAGAATGAAGTCTGACATGTCAATACCCTAATGCAATATATAATGATTTTTTTTTAAGCCATATAATTTCTGAAGTTGAATAATGGTGTGTAGGCTCCACTTGGGCTGATTCCTTTATCTGCTCTTGAAATACATATATGTAAATAGCAGTGTCAGTATGTGGGGGAGGTTTCTCAGCTAAATGAAGCCAATTCTGTAATAGTCTAATGAGATGAAACGAGAAATTTGAGTAATGGAATAAATTGGTACCTCTTTGTTAGGAAGAGGTACACAAGAAAAAATCTGGCTCAGGTTTAAAGAGCTATTGGATTTGGCTCTGAAGGAGTATGTATACACTTAGGCATAATTAAATACAACATTCAAATCTGAGCAGAAGGAAGGTTTAGTCAGTCAGATTATATAGAGGCATCTTGAAATGAACAGAGTGTAAAGTGCTGGTTTGAAACTGGGGAGGCTTTTGTTAAAGTTACTTCTGAGTGGGGAGAATGGTGGTGGTTGGCCTATAAACTGTTTGTAGGCCACAGGACTGAAAAAGCTGCAGTGGTAGCACTGCCAAAATAGCACAAAAACTGGTTACTGACTCATGCTGAACTCATTTTTTTGCACCTCTCTTAAGGATGATGCTAATAAATTACTGATACACAAAGCTTGTAAATACGCTGCAGTTGGGATTAGAGCACGAAGAGGTGGCTCCAATGACACAACCTTAAATTTAAAGTAACATAGTCTGACTTGTCAGAATGGACCAGAAAACACTGTAAACCCCATCACTCTTGTTAAAACATCTGTGCTTCAGTATTATGTGAAAAAAAATTCTCATAGAACAGGCTTAGACAAAGCATTAATTGCATTTTAGGCATATGTGCATAAATGTGTAGGTATGGCAAGGTGATACATTTTATAGGTTTGGAAGACAAAATACCTAACAAAGCTTTTTGCTTTGTACATGTTGGCCAAAATTTGGGATGGTAGAAGTTCAGATCACCAGTCAAACCTTCATGTTAGCACAGGAACTATCCAGGGTCAGGATCATCTAAAGAAATTTCAGCAGACGTAGTTAGTGATCTTTGAGCTGGAAATCTGTGGGTTGAAGAAGCTGAGTTTTTAGTTCTTTAGTTTTTAAGATGGTTGCTCAGTGACTGTCACTATTTTATCAATTTTTACCAGCCTGGTGCAAAGCAAGGATTGTTAAACAGAACCAGTTGTAAAATTTTGAGGAAGTGTGTTGTGAAACACATTGTAGGGGAGTTGACAGTGGTGGAATAATGAACTTCCTTCTTTGGGAGAGGATTCAAGAGTAAATGGAACTATATTTCCTGTGGTTTAGATGTGTTTTTCTGTTGTATCACTTTGTTCTGGCATAGGCATTTGGGACTAAGATAATGTTGTAGAGTGCTGAAAGAGCACAGACCCCAGCTGCTGTTTTCTAGAAAATGTGAAACTTTTGAAATCAATCTTCACTGTCTTAATCTTTCTGCCTTTTCAGTTCCTTCTGTTTATATAAACAGATTTCCTTAAAGCAATGGGCTGCAGTGCCGACAGTAAAAGTGAAGGAGCTCGATTTGTGTCTGACTAATCTGCTGCCTTTGGATCTTGGGATAGCTGGAATTACTAGGAAAAACTGGCTTAGCAACCGTAGTCTTGCCAATCTAGTTAGGGAAAACTCCCATGCCTGGAGTGGGTACAGTGAAATAGGATTTCTCAGGCAGAGTTTGTTTTGTCCAATACTGATTTCTTTACTTTGGAGATGAGAAGGGAGGTGTTTGAATAACAGGTCTCTGAAACAAAGGCACATGGGAGAGAGAATGAAGCTTTTATGGTTGTCAGTCCTTCAGCTTTACTGGAATTTGCTATATGGTATTTAAATAAGGGCTTCTATTGTGGGAAATTATAGCAAGTTAGTATAGAAGACAAGGGAAACAGTTTCTACTTCAGTTGTTTGTGTGAGGATGTTACAGTACAAAACACAAGTAGAAGTGTAAGATTACGGGAAATCAGAGATAAAGTTCGGTGTTCCTCTGAGATACCATCAGTCAGCACAGGATAACCACACACATATTTTGATACAGTCTTCTGACAACATCTACCAATTTCCTTGTACATTTATCATGTCATTTACTCCAAAAAGCCAGAGCTTATGATCACCATAGCATTGTGCTGTTTGGCCACGCTGACAGTGCAGAGCCAAGGGTTTCTATTCTATATTTCTCAGCAGTTGTCTACAAAATTCAAATCCAGTTATGCATGCAGACTCTTGGAAGGTTGAGATGCAGCTGCACACAGTTGTTTGTGGGGTGAACACTGCATCAGTTGGACAACCTTCACTTCTGAATTTCTTTTTAGAAGTAAAGCTCTTGATATGGCACTTGAAGGAAATACTTGTGTTCTTATTCTCCAGGGTGAAATATTCTTCATGTATTATGGACAAGCATATAATTATTGATGTGTCTTATATATGTGAAGTGATTTGGAGTTCTGCCACTTTTTTTTTTCCTGGAAAAAGTTTAGTGACAGTTATGGTAATGGTTGCAGATTTTTATATCTCTGTGTACTAGATATGGATGGAAACATACTTAATCACATGATGCAGAATTTTGTGGCAACTGAACCTGCTTTCTGGCTGCAGTGGGTTGACCCTGGCTGGATTCCAGGCAGCCACCAAAGCAGCTCTCTCACTCCTGTCCACAGCTGGACAGGGGAGAGAAAACAGAGCAAAAGGGTCATGAGAGATAAGGACTGTGAGAGAGCCTGACCAAATACCATTGTGGGAAAACCAGGCTTGAATCAGAGTTATTGAATGAATTTACTGCTAACACAACCAGAGCAAGATAATGAGAAGTAAAAAGAGACCTAAAACACCTTCCCCCCCTTGTCAGCTCTGCCTTCTCCCCCAGCTGTGAAGGAATGTAGGAATGCATGTCAGAGTCCTTCCCCTGCTCCAGTGTGGGGTCCCTCCCACGGGAGAGTTTTACATGAACTTCTCCAGTGTGAGTCCATCCCATGGACAGCAATTCCCCATGAACTGGTACAACGTGGATCTCCCCTCCATGGGGTGCAGTCCTTCAAGGAGAGGCTGCTCCAGCATGGGTCCCCCAAGGGGTCACAAGTCCCTCCAGCATGGGCTCCTGTTTCCACAGATCAGCATATCCCTGCCAGGACCCTGTTCCAGCATGGGCTTCCCATGGGATCACAGCCTCTCTCAGGCATCCCTGAGAGCTCCAGGGGGGATCCCTGCTCTGCTGTGGGCTCCTCCAGGGGCTGCAGGTGCATCTCTGCATCCCTGTGCCCTCCATGGGCTGCAGGGGCACAGCTCTCCATGGGCTGCCCTGCAGGCTGCAGGGGAATCTCAGCTCTGGCACCTGGAGCAGCTCCTGCCCCTCCTCTTGGTCTGAGCTTGGTGTCTGCAGGGTTGTTCCTCTCACAAGTTCTCACTCTGCTCTTCTCTGGCCACAATGAAAACTGAGCAACAACTTTTTTATTCTTACATCTGTTATCCCAGAGGCATCACCATTCCCAACTGGCCCAGCCTTGACCCAGCAGCACGTCCACCTTTGGAGCTGCCAAAGGATACCTCTGCCAGACATGGAGGAAGCTTCTGGCAGAAGCCTCCCCTGCTGCCAAAACCTGGTGGCACCAACCCAGTGGAGTGACTTTTCCCTATTCTTTGTTTTCTAGGCGGCAGACGGTAACAAGCACTCCTTGCTGGATTGAGCTTCACCTGAACGGGCCTCTACAGTGGCTGGACAAAGTATTGACTCAGATGGGCTCCCCTTCAGTCCGCTGCTCCAGCATGTCCTAAAACTCTCCTCTGTCACCAGTGGGCTGAAAAATCATGTCCAGTCAACAGACTTAATATAACAGCTCGTCTGTCGTAGTATTTGTGTGTGGTCCCCATGAACTGTTTACTATCTTAAAAGGTTTTTTAAAAAGAAAAAAAAAAAAAAAGAAAAAGGAAAAAAAAAAAGAAAAGAAAAAAGAAAAAAACAGCACTTGAGGTCTCATCAGTTAAAGCACCTTGTGGATTCTGTTTCCTATACTCTGATACTAGATGAAAATTTAGTGTATAGAAAAGCCTTCTTCAGAAAGAAGGGACAGTTCTAAAGACTCTTTAATGGTGTTTTTTATTGGGTATATAATTGAGTGTCCTAATGGTTATCAATAACATGAATAGCTAAGTATATATAATGTATCATGATCTCAAATATCACAGTATTGTGCTGTTCTACATTTTAGTTCCCATAAATAGTCATTTTGGTTTTTTGATTGGGGCAAGTGTCTCATAAAATTCCAAGACTTTGCTCCCTTATTCTTTTATATTTTTTTTTAATATAAGCAGGTTTGCAATTTGTCCTAAACATAAAAAGACTTTCCTTATAGAAAAGATGAATTTTTTGCTGCGTTCTTAAAAGAAAGTCCCTCCATTGGAAGGGAAAGAAATGTCTTGAGATTCATCTGTGAAGTCTTAAGACACTTTATGTACTTAATGGGGCCTAAAATGAATTCATAATATAAATTCTGAGTGTCCATCACACTAGCAGTCTACTTTTTGATACCCATACGAGTTGATGCATCTGTTGCCAGCAGTCTTGCTGGCAGTGGTATAATTTGGAACTTTTTTTGTACCTTGGATCATTGAAATGAGTGGTTTTTTCTCATGTACTGAGAATTTACCACGGCTTTGGATATTGGATAAGTGCACAAGGTTATTGGCTTACCCCTTACATCTGTATTTTTCTTCATTGAAGAAGTCTTACCCCTTATCATCTGTATTTTTTTTTCATTTTTTCATACGTCACTAAAAATAATGGGGTTTAGTTTTTGGAGCCGTATACCTTGAAAAATCATTTCCCCGGGGTAAGCTAGACTCTTTTTGTTTAGGTTTTAAATAGATGCAGCTTCTTAACATATTTCAGTAACAGAATTTAAATTTCTTATCTGAGTCGCTTTTATAGTTTACTTACACACCAGATCATACGCATTCATTATGTCATAATGGGCCTTGTTATTAAAAGTAGTTGCTTCTGCAAAACCTCTAGAATAGTGGTTGCTGAGGTATGACCAGCGAAGGAGGACTTCCAGGTTCTTCATGACAGTGCATGTTATTGTGAACCCTTGGACACTACAGCTGCACCATATTAAAAATATTCTGAAATATATTCTACAAATAAGTCTGGGTTGGGGCTGGGTTGGGAAACTGTATAGAAGGGTTATTCTGACTTGAAAAATACACATCTTACTAACAATCTTGTGATCTAGCTGTCTGTCATTCTTTTGTTATTGTGGCAGTAGCAGGATTGCCTTTGTCTGTTTTTTTCCATTGTTTCATCAATTACACTAGTTCTGTACTTTGTAAGTACAGCTAGTGATAACTTAGCTTTGAGAACAAAAATGTGGCCAGTGTTACAGCTTTTAATCACTTGACTGAATTGATGATAGTGATATGGATATTTTTATGCCATAATGACTAGGGCATAGAAGCAATACCAAAAATCAAGCCTTGAGAAAATGGGCCAGACACCTTTCAAAAATTGGCAAAGCAGTTACCAGTTTGTGCTAGTTTTACCAGTAGACTAATGTATTGGTAGAACTTGTGAACCTAAGAGATAAGCTTCATGCGTGTTGCATTTGCCTAATATGTGAATACACTAATAAAAGTTTTAATTCTCACAATGGCTGTTTGTTTTTTTTTTTAATTAATTGCTGTCTATATTTTTTGTTGAAGGTTAGGAGTTACCCTAATCCACCCAGTTAAATGGTACAAGTGTCCTGCATGTGGTGGGTGGAAAGGCAGAGTTTAGATCTTAATACTACTTTCCATGCAGCTGTTGTGGAGGTGTTGAATCTGTGTGTTTGATGGTACAGACTCCTACTCCTGGTGGAGTTTATTAAAGCAGTTGTTTTCCCCTGCCACAATCAAATTGCATCCTGCTATCTCAGGTGTTTACTTTCACCTGTGAGACAGATAAGAGCAACTTGTCTGGGTCAGACTCAAATTTCTGAGCAGGCTGCAGCCTGAATTCAGTTGGGTGGCCTAAATCTGTGGTCTCCTTGCTGTGGAATTCTGATTGTGCCTTTCACCTGTGGCAGTGTTGGTTGCTTTGCCTTGAACACTGGAGTAACCTTGACTCTGCCTCTTCTCAGGGCAGGCACTTCCAAGGAGAGTGGCAGCACCCTGCAGACACACTGGTGCTGCCTGGGGGCAGGACCATTCTGTTCTGGGTTGAAGTCACTGTTTTTGACTTCTGGTACCACTGAAATGTTCTCCTGCCATTGCTTCTCCACCCATAGCATAGAGGCACAAGGGAACTTACCTGTAATGTTTGCTTGTCTGTGTTTTGTTTAAATGCCTTTGGCAGTTCTTGGCTAACTTTAACTTACCCCTATTTCTTAATCCAGTGCCTGTCTGACTTACCCACTGCTGTTCTGCTCTTTTTCAAAATCATGCAGATGACCCCAGCATCTTAATACAGAATATGCCACATACATAAGGAATGTGGCCTCCTCCCTCTCCTCTTCTGCCAGTCAAAGTACTGATGTCCAAAATATAAATTTTAAAAAGTGAATTATTTTTTTCAATGAGGCTATTTTGCAAAATAAAACACCTAGCAAACAGGGAGTACTCGAGATGCTTTCAGTAAAGTACGGGGAGCCAGCTGCTTACCTGTATCACAGAGCTAGAAGAATTCTGTACAAACTTTGTGCAGCATTGACTTTAATTCCATGAGCTGGGGTTCTGATCTCTCTAGCCCTGCCTGAGCCTGATTTTCATAGCATATCCAAATAATCAAACACCAGGTGGTTGATGTAAACATCCAAGCCTAAAAATGATTTTTGAGTTGCCTTTTGGCAGCTTGGAGGCACAGAGTTGACATTTCAGAACCCTTCCTCCAAAGAAAAGCCTGATTTCATTTATAAGATGTCTCAGGGCTGAGGCTTTGAGAACCACGTTGAATACCTGGACTTTTGCATCTTTAAACTGTGAGAGTTGATAGTAGAATGTCATCATCTCTGCGTGTTTCCCCCTTCTTTTTGCACATGGCTCCTTTCTATGAGGCAATATCCTGCAACAGGCATTTTCTACTCTTACTTCAGCATTTTGTTTGGAGTCCTTTGATTTCAGGTGGTGTTACACAAATCTGGAACACCATGAGAGCTGTGGTGTTCTCTTGTTTTTATTCGGGACACCATGTTTAACCAGGTCTTAACCACCATGAGACCAATTGCAGGCAAGGAGAGAAAATAATTTAACTTCAGACTCCACATGAAATTGGCAAGGAGAGGTAAAATCTGAATTTGGCTGTCTGGTAGCATAGGCTGTTGGCCAAGGAACCTGTAAATAAAGTAAATAAAAATACCTGCCTTAAGAGGTTCTCTGGTGCTATCAAAGTAGTCAGCTAATACATTTAAAAATAATAGGTTTAAACTAATTAACACACTGCTGTAAATCACAACTACCATACTTCATCAAGCTCTTTGTTTTTGTATGTCCAACTTTTTTCATGTTGAAGTGGGAGGGTGTGAAGTTTGGGGGTTTGATAATCATCTGCAGCTCTGAATAGCTGGCACAATGAACTGTGTTTGTTTTAGCTTTGAAACTTGTCACACTTCATTGTGGTTACAGCTTTTTTTTTTTTCTTTTAGCGTTGCAAGCTGAAGTTTTACTGCAGCTGGGTTTTGAGTTAAAATATTGTGAAATACAGGATTTTGCTATACTCCACCCACACAGTGTTTTACTTGACTATGAAGCACTGTTCTTTTTACCAAAACAAGTTTGGCTAACCTAATTTTGGGGATGCTGAAACTTCACTGCTAGCTCTGAAGCATCAGTGAGATACTGTCTTTGTTAAAAAAAAAATTATAAAAATAGCAAATAACATGCCAGCTGCATTAGAAACTGCTTCTGGAAGGAAGAGAGGAAGTTGCACCAAAGTCAAATCCTGTGATCCCCCTGTCACAATGCCAGCAATGGAAACAGATTCTGCCCCCACATGTCTTGATGGGATTAGTGTGCACTGTGCACCAGTGCCAGCCAAGGCCTCATAATTTGTGGTTCTAATGTGCCAAGCAAGGAATCCACACAGTCCAAAAGACACCGTTTTCCATGGCCTCTCCCTGGCTGGAGGCAGGGCCCCTCTAAGCCTGGTTATCCTTTTCTTGAGCATCTCTCTTGGAGGTTCCTTCAAGGGGTCGGACATGTCATCATCATCACACCTGGCAGTTCGGCTACGGGCAACTGGAGCTGCTTCTTTTTTGGTGGAACTCCCTCTCTGAGTCTTCCATCCCACCTCCTCATGTTTTCTCCAGAATCATGCAGGATTTTCCACAGCTCAGCTCGTGGGCTGCCCCTTCTCTCCTTGTCTGGGGGACCTCTGCGTTTGGTGCCAGAACCTCTGAGCTGGACTGACAAGATTTGGAGAAAGCCCTTTTTCATCTCCTCCCTGAGTTTATTCTGCTTCTCCTCCACCTTATCTTCTAATTTCTGCAGATGTGTTTCCACAGCTGCAATTCTTGCATGTGTTGGGCTGTGCTCGGCATCTGCATATGCTCAGAGCTTCTTCGTCATATCAAGCATGATCTCCTCCCTGTCATCCTGTTCATTATTGCTAAAGCAGAAGATTATTCTTGAGGCCCAAGATGTACAAGTTTTCACTGCATTATTGGTGTACACGGTACCAAGTTTGGGTTCCTAGGCATTATTGGGTCTTCTGAGAAGACAATCTCTGCCATTGCCATTTCTCTCAAGCGTTGAATCCCTTGTTCTGTGGTCTTCCACGGGGTTTGCTGCAAATAGAAATCACCTGCACACAGATATCTTTGTGCCACACTTACCAGGACCCATTCCTAGAGACTGCAAGGGTGAGCCCCCCTCATCATTCCTTGTTCAATGACCAGATCGTGTGACAGGGATCCCAAATCCCTCGTTTCAGAGCCCTCCAGAACTGCAGCCTCGCCTGCAGCATTAGAGATTCATCAGGTCAGGGAGTGCAATCCTTTCTTAGGCCACGAAAGTCCTTCGAGGAAAAGGACTCAGTAGTGGCTTCTGATCTTGTGCCAGTTGCTGGCCTTGAGGGCCCTTCCCTCACATCATCATCATCATCATCATCATCATCATCATCATCATCATCATCATCATCATCATCCACTGGCCAATTGGTTTTGGTTTTGTGATTCATTCCTCTCGTGGTGGGAGCATCAGCCATTGGTTTAGGCTCGCTGTCTGGTTTAGCTGCAGCCTGCCTGACTGGGGTAGCTGCTGATTTATCTCCCTGGCCTCTCTCTGCTGCCCTACAGTACCTAGCAGCCTGCAATAATTATGTACCAGGGCCCAGCTTATTGCAATGAGCTTTTTCTCATTAGAGTCATCATGGCACTTCTCTTCCAGATATTTCCCCGCCTCATCTGAGTTCTAAATCTGGGGAAATTCCCAGTCTGTTGGATCAGAAAATTCTGTCAGGGTTCAGCCCATTCTCTCCCATTCCCCACACCACTCAGGATTTTCCACACCTGGGTCCATGCCTGGGTCAGGGTCTCATCAGCCCCTGTGGACATCTCAGCCCTCGTTCTAGACAAGCCCTAAAGAGGAAGCCTACCAAATAAAATACCAGGAATGTGGTATTGACATCCAGGGGAAGCAGAGCATTCCCAAAAGGTGACATAACATTTAAAGGAGAAGGAGAGTAAAAGGCTGGGAAGCCTCAGCCCCTGCTCCTCCTCTAACAAACTGGGTGCAATTACTAACAAACCCCCAAAACATGGTACAGGAACTGGAGCACAGGGTAGGGTGAAGAAACAATGAACCATACATATTTTTAACAAACCCCAGTACCTTTGTTAACTCCCTCTAAATCATCATCACCACACCCAGCAAAATCCAACCCAAATCCACGTCTCTCTGCATTCCAGGAACAATACTGGAGCTACCTGTGGATAGGAAAACAAGCCTAGGGACCAGAAAGGTATTAACACCTCAAACAGGCCCAGGGACCAAGAGACATTATAAACTCAAGCAACGTGGTGAGTACTGAGTGCTTAATCCCAACACAAAGTAAGTTAAACAAAAATGCAATCAGTACAGGTTTTTTCCACTTTTTGAGCCCCACATTGGGCACCAAGATATTTGTCCTGGTTTGGGACAGATTTGGGAGCAAACTTCCCAAAGGGGTCTGCTCTGGAAAAAAAATTCCAGCCCATCTCCCCAGTTAGTTTGGAGAAAAGTGGAAAAAAGTGTGTCTATTTCACAAGCATGGTACTCACAAACATTAAAAAAAAAAAAAAGAATAATGTTAAACAATTAAACTTCTCGTTGCTCTGAAGAGATGACAAATTCAGAAGATCCTTCTATGCCTCAGCCTGGCATCCAGGCCTGGTGTGCAACCTCAGGGGGTGCCTGGGTGATTGTCCCAGACGAGGAAAACTGAACAGTTCCAGAGGGAAAAAACCTCACAGTCCTGGAAAAACTTTTCTTGCCTTGGCTAACGAGGAAAACCAGCAAAAAAGGCAAAGAAATACTCCTGGTCTTTCTCCTCCTCTGCACTGCTGTGAGCTTGAAGGTGATGCCTTGGGAAAGCTGACCTGGAACAGAAACTGGACAGAGCTGCAGAATAAAGTAGAGATTTATTGAAAGGCCTTTAGGGTACACCTTGGGCAGGACAGAGTCTGGCCAGGGCTACACCCAAGGTGGACCCAAAATGGTCACAAAATGGGCACAAAATGGGCACAAAATGGTCACAAAATGGTCACAAAATGGGCACAAAATGGTCACAAAATGGGCACAAAATGGGCACAAAATGGTCACAAAATGGGCACAAAATGGGCACAAAATGGACCCAAAATGGACACAAAATGGCTGACAGGTCACGAGGTCTCGCACTTTTATAAGTTTTGGTCCATTTACATACTGGGGTTTAATTGTCCAATTACAGCCTCAGATTATGAATTCCCATCCTTCTTGTTCCTCCCTCCAGCCACCCTTGTTTGTGCTGTTGGGCTGAAAGTTGTCCTTGGTGTGCAGCAGGGCCAGGATTTGTTTTGTGTCCCTGCTGTGTGCAGAGAGCTGAGTGACACCGACTGTGAGCTCAGAGCTGCACCCTGGGCAGCACAGAGCCTGAAATACATGGAAGATAAAACTCCAGGCATCAGAGGGAACTGAACTCTTACCTCTATTATTAGCTGCAAAAAATTTCCACTGCTCCCCCAGCCCCTCTCTCTCTCTGGGTCTGGCTTAAATCTGCAGGACCATTTCTGGACACACAGCAGATCACTGCATCATAAAGTGACACCTGGACACCTCAGGGACTTAATTTGCAACTTTGGGCTCCTGTTTCCACAAACTGATAAAGTTTGAAGCTTTATCACTACTAAGAAAATACTTAATAATGAGATGTGTTTTTCCTGACCACTTAGCTTGGGTACTGAATAACCATCATAAACCATACCAAAAAATGGCCTTTTAAAAACCTCATCAGTCATGTTGGTCCTCTTTTCCATCTCTCTTGGGTAAAAAGTTCTCTGGGTAAGGTTGGCACCTCTTCTCTTGGGGAGAGCAGTGTGTGGAGCAAGGTTCTTGTCCTGGATTGTCACAGCTACACCTAAAATCAAGGCTCCAAAGCTGAGAGCAGTCCTTGATGTTGTGTTGCTGTTGTTTCATTAACTGCAATCAGGATTAAATCCAGCTAGCTGAAAGAAGAAAAACAAATGACAATGGATATGTAGAGATGTCAGACCTCAGTGCTCTTGATCCTTCTCCCCCATGTAGAAGATCTGGTCAGAATGGATTAGACAAAGCCCAGTTGCTTGTCCTGTTTCTCCTGGAATAGGACCCAAAGTGTCTGTGGGCATGGATATTCCGGCCCCACTGTTTTCCCAGCAGGGGAAGGTGAAATGGAGCAGGCTTCTGACACTCTTGATTCTTCTGTTAGCAGCAGCACTTTTGCTGTATTTGCTTGCCTAAAACCGTAGTAAGGTATCATAAAGAATTTATGCCTCATAAATTAATTGAGCTTATGAGCAATGTGTACCTGAGGCTGCAAATTCAAATTTGAGTTTAAAACTTACTCTGCTTTAAAGTCTGGTTTGCTTGCCTTGTCAATTTGAAGTAGAATTCCAAGAACAGCTGGTGTGCACTCAGTGTGGAGGATTAATAAATGTAGGATGCCAGCAGTTGCAGTTTATCTTTGGGTAAGGAGCTGGATGCTCTCCATGGGTTTGTATTCAATCTTGGAGAGGAGCTGTTTAGAAGATGGTCACCTTTGATCAAGGAGTAACTACACAGGGAGACCAGAACCTCAAACATGAACCAAATTTCTGGGGAAACTGGAGTAGAGGCAGGTCAAGGTGTAGAGCCAGGGAATTGCAGGCCCCCCTGTTACCTGCCACACACTCAGAACTCTTCAGAGACACCAAAAAGATACACTGGAATTGTCTGCGTGCATGAATTACTTTGAAATTGCACCAATGCATAATGAATTTAGAAACACTTCAGAAGACCTGTCTCTTCGGTTTGTGTCACATGTCCTTGAAGGGTGGATCTGCAGAATTCACAGAGTGAAGCTGAGAAAAACGTGTGTGTGTGTGTGTGAGCTGGTGAGACTCGTGGGGGTTTCTCAGCACGGATTCCCCAGGGCTTTCACACCTGTGTGTTGGTGGATGTTTTTCTTTTTCCCCTGTGGGATCACTGATGAAAGTCTGTGGTTAAAAACAAAAAAAAAGCCTCAGGGAACAGAGGTGAGCTTCTTGACTGCAGCCAAGCTTTGGGAAGAGTCACACTGAGATGTGTGAGCTGCAGGAAGGATCACCCTGCTGGGTAACACCGTGTGAAGGGCAGTGTGCTGTCACAGGGGGTGTTGATTCAGGTACAGACCCAAGTGAAGTCTCAGCCAAGGTGTTCACAGACAGAATTAGCTGTGCTGTGTGCCTGTGCTGTGCTTGGTGCCAAAGTTGGCAGAGGGAGCCTGGGCTGGTGTCCCCTGCAGGCACAAATGGATGAGAATCAACAAGGTCCACTCGAGGGCTGAATGAATAATCACTACCCAGGCTGCTGCCTAGTAGTGTAAAAAGCACTTTTGCTGTATGTAAAGTAGCCTGATGAATAGCAAAGGGCATTAAGTTTGGTAGAGGAGGTCCTTGAAGAAAAAAAAATAATAATTTTAGTGAGGAACAAATGTAAATATCTTTTGGATGAAGAGCTGTCAGGCATCTGAGGAGCTCAGCAGCATGGCAGGACTGTCAGGCACTGAGGCAGGCTGTGGGCTGGGATGCACTGTGGTCACTCTGGAGAGGGTCTGCCTCCAGCCTGGACATTCCTGACAGGATCCTGGTTTGCCCAGGAGGAGCATCTCCACCACGGAGGTGTAGGTTCATAACCCAGCATCTCTTTTGGTCCTTAGGCCTGGAAAATGATAACATTAATTTGGAGACAGTAATCTCCTTCTAGACAAGTACACTCATCTTTTCTTCTGCAGCTTCAGAAGCCTGGGAGTCCAATGGGAGGAAAACCCACAGCAATTAGCTGCACTGCTGTTAGCACTGATGGGAGGGAAAATGTCTTCATGATTTATGCAGACTGTGAGGTTTGTGCAGAGTACGAAATTAAAATGGGCAAACAGCCAGGGCTGAGGAATACTGAGGTTTAGTGAAACAGGAAAAGTGGTGGGGCTGACAAAAAGAACGAGAGGGTGGCTGGTGCTCAGCTCCACCAGAGATAACGTGGTCACAAAGGGACCCTGAGCAGCTACCTGAGCACTCGTGGTATGCATCTGCCAGTTAGAGATCATAAAACTCATTTTCCTTTTGTTACAGCACTGAAGGGGTTGTTGGAGCCCAGGAGCAGGTTTGGTGGAAATGGGGCTGAGGAGCACAAATCCAGTTTTGCATCTCTTGCTGTCAAAGCCGAGTCTCTTCTGGAGCAACTTGAATTCAAGGCTGAGGGACTGACAGCACTTGCCCCCTCTCCTGGTGGTCACCTGCCCACGAGGATAAGCATTCTTATAAATAAATAGTGATAAATAGCCCACAGCCTCTGTGGCAAGAGGTTTGCTGTAATATCTGCATGAATTTTTATCCTGAAGAAGATTTTTTTTTTGCTTTTTCTTTAGTGCTTGGGCAGTTCCTGGGAGTGTTCAAGTGCCCCTTGGCAAATAGTCCATCTCATCCTGCAGCATGAAGGTGTTTTGTGGTGGGCTTTTGGCAGGGATGGCTTTATTTTTGAGGGATTTAGAAGAGAGTCTGGCTTACTGAAAGTCTGCAGGACCTCTTTGCCTCCTGATTTTGTTTCTTCAAGCACTTAAACCCAAAGTTTTAGTGGAATTTTGCGTGACAGCAGCCACGCTTGTAAAATGTGGAGAAAACACTGTGCTCTTCTGAGGCCCCGAGGAAGAACATTAAAGAGGAAATTTTTCCAGAATACTTATTTGCCAATAGCAGGAAGTCCTATTAGAAAGGGGGAGGAAGAAAAAAGCTTCAAAGTTTTCTGCTTTAAAACAGGGCGGGGGCAGTAGGAATGGAATTAGCGTGCAAGAAACAGTCTAAATATTTTAATTGTGTTTGGATTGCCCTGGGTTGAAACTTGCCCGGCTGATGGACCAAAGCCTTGATGAAGTGAAGCTTGAAGAGAGTTAATTTCAAGCATAGGACACTCGGTCATAAATGTGGATGGCATTTTTAGCTTGCTGTGTCCACAGACAGCCTTGCTCTGTGTGGTTCCATCTGGCTGACAAAAGCAGAGTGACAAAGGGGTTCTCTCTGCACCGAGGACACCTGGAAACAGATCAGTCATCAGTTGAATTATTGATTTTGTGTGATGTAAGGAAGTCACTTGGTGCTTCTGGGAGGGCAGTTCTGATCTCTGCACCATCCCAAGGACACAATCTCAAGGTCAGTACTCCCATTTCCCATGTGCACGTTCACACAAACCCTCCTGGGCCTTATTTCTGGTCATCCTGTTGGAATCAAGGGGGTCTAAGAGAGGTTTGCTGCAGCAATGCCATAATTCCATGATAATGGCCATAATTTGTGTGTCATGAGTTTACACAAGCGGACCCTGGGGAGTCAAAACCCTTGAGCTCATCTGAAAGGTGACTGTAAAATTTTGGGATCTGTTTGTACCCAGTGCTTCTCCCAGGCCTGCTCCGAGGGCTGAGACACATGAGCAGAAAGAATGATTTATCCTGACTTTGGGAAGTTGTGTCTCTGACATGGGATAAGCAAAATTCCCCTCATCTGCCCCCAGTCCCTGGGTCTGGTGCTGCCAGGAGATCTGGGCAGGTTTAGAAGGACTGATGTCCTGTTAATTAGCACTGCAGTAGGTGGCTGCCTTGGGGTTGGGTAGCCAAGAGATTTGTATTCTATTTCATCTGTTGTAAAAGCAGAGATTTCTTTATCTCTTGTAACTCCAGGGGGAGGGGGGCAGATCCCTTCTGATAATGGGCCAGCTGTTAATGCAGCTGGGGCAGTGTTTCTTATCTCTGTCACCACCTGTCCATCCTCCAGGGAGATATCTGCTGATAATGGGCCATGAAGGCTCACCAGTGACATCACACATGACATCAGCAGGTATATCTGGTGATAATGGGCCATGAAGGCTCACCAATGACATCACACATGACATCATCAGGGATATCTGCTGATAATGGGCCATGCAGGCTCACCAATGACATCACACATTACATCATCCCATTGTGAGATGCTCCACCCAGTGTGGGTGGAGCCAACCATTCCCACCTGGATAAAAACTGAGGCTCAGGAACAGCAGGGATTTGGTTTTTCCACCAGAGGAAGACCAGACCCATCTCACCACCACTGGACTTTTCCTACTCCATTATCTGTACCCCACAGAATCTCATCTAGGATTCATTTAGGCTGCTTCCAACACCCTGACCAACAAGGTGTCAGGTCGTATCCCTGACTCTGTCAGGATTCTTTCCAGGACTTCTGTTTTGCTTGCTTGCTTGTCTTTGTACTACTGCATTTGTATTTTAGTTTGTTGTTGCTTTTTTATTCCTATTAAAGAACTGTTACTCCTATTCCCATATCTTTGCCTGAAAGCCCTTAATTGCAAAATTATAATAATTAGGAGGGGAGGGGGGTGACATTCTCCATTCCAAGGGAAGCTCCAGCTCTCCCTGGCAGACACCTGTCTTTCCAAACCAAGACAGTGGCACTGGTGGTACCAATTGCTAACCATGGGCCTGCTGTGTCTGATTGTGTGCCTAACAAAAAATAAAGGCAGAATGATTTCTGACTGTGGCCCAAGGAGCTCCAGTGTCCTTGCAGAGGGTGCTGCCAGCCTCAGTTTGCCACAACCCTGTCAAAATCCAGCTCCAGGGGTGAGCCAGCTTCTGAAAAGGATTTATATTTCTTTGACATTAGACCAAATCATTGAAAGCCATCTAATTAATAAAAAAAGTCATCTAGTTAAGCAAGTGATTAAAAATAATGGAGGAGCAAGGGAGTAATTTGTGGACTTCTTCCCGTGGCATGGGGTGTCTTAGTGGCAGATCCAGTTCAACCCAAAATCCATGTATAGGCTGCTAATACTGGTGTGCCTGCATCCATGGAGCTCTGTCTGTAATCCTCAGCTGTGACTGAGCCAGTTCTGAAACTGATGATTTCCCAGATGTGCTTTTTGAGGTGTACAGCAGGTGTTTGTTCCCCCTCATTTTGTGTTCTCTACTGCCCTGTGCTCTGGCTGGCTTTGGTGAAACCTTTCACTGAGTAGTATGGGCTTTTTAATTTATTTTGTGCTCTTGTTATCCATGTGGTCAAGAAAATGTCAGCTCTGTGACAAGCCAGGTCCCTTAGAGCCTCCTCCCTACAGAAAAGAACTGATTAAGTGTGCAGATTTAAAAAGAATTAAATACTCACGCTGAACATGATCGAGGTAATACCTTAATTTCAGAAGTTAAAAAAGGAGAGCTCTTTTCTCATCCTCACTCCCTTAAAAGGTGTTTGCAGGGGTTGTTTCACCCAGAAGAGGCATCAGATTCTCTCCACACGGGTGTCAAACCTCCACAGCCACGGGAGGGAAAGTGATCTGCTCAAAGTTTGTGTGGAGGAGTGCCAGGGGAGGCAGGCTGAGATCAGCAGTGTCTGTGTGCAGATGGAAAGCAGATAAGGGCAGTCAGTGGGAAGTTTTTTATGCCCTTCTTTTTGCTGGAGTCCTCAGGTGCTTCTCTCCTGTGCCAGCCCTGGGTGCTTTCAAATCAGGTTGGACTCCTGGGGAGTTTCTCTGCTGCCTTCACCCGAGGATGCACCTGCAGCAGCATCATTTGAACCCACATCCTCCTGCCCCCCAGCCTCAGGCTGCTTTCACAGTGTTTTCCTGACAGGGTACCCCCGTTGGCAGCCCATGGCTCTGAGTCATGAAACTTTGAAGTGACTTGTGAATGGCTGTGGGGTTGTTTTGTTTTGTTTTGTTTTGTTTTGTTTTGTTTTGTTTTGTTTTGTTTTGTTTTGTTTTGTGCCCCCCTTCCTTTGGCTGCTGGGGCTGGTTTGGTTTGAGACCCACCAGGGTCTCTCTCGTCCTCGGTTAATGAGACAGTGGTGAAGATGCTGTGACCAGAATGTAACTCAGGAGGGAGGGGTTTGGCTTTCTGACCAGCTGAAATGGGAAAATATCTTCTTCAAAGAGGCAGAATAACCAGAAGCAGGTGTTGGTGCTTATGGAACTGGTTGTGCAGCAGTTGGCTGCTTCTGTTCTGGGTAGTCCTGGAATTTGCAGATGTGACACCACGACGAGCTGCCCTTGCTGGGAGGGCAAAGCTGCTTTGCACAAGGCCTGGGACCTTCATGGACCTTGATTCCTTGTGTAAGAGAAACTCTTTTGACCTTAACCCAACACGTGTTTCCAAAGAGACCCAATAAAAAATCCGAGCTCTTCCCACCTCACAGAGGAGGTGGGTGAGGATGGACAGTGACACATGTCAGGGTTTAAATATCACCTGGTGGCTGTAGGTGTTTCTGTAACAGTGGAGAAGTTTGAGGCAGCAAAAGCAGATTCTCACCTTGACTTTTGTGTTGTGTTGAGAATAACTCACTTCTTTCAAAATTGGCACTCTTTAAAAAAAAAATGAGGGTACCTTTGTTGATTAAAATGTTTAAGAAATTTAAAATATCAAGAAGGTCTTTATTGAAGAGCACTAGGTGATAGTTTTCAGTTTACACATGAGAAACAAACAGATTTTGTTATTGGATTAAAAATAGGGGGGAAAAAAGCTCCAAGCACTTTTGACAAGAGTTGAAATATTACATGGGGAGGTGTTGATTATGTGGGACTGTTGAATAAAAGCAAAGCAGACAATTTGGTCCCTTGGCCATCACTCCAGACAGGCAGCCTCCCTGAGCTGATGTCACCCCATGTGTCTCCAGCTACTTCAGAATTAAATTTTTCTGACAAGCCTTCTGCTGAATATTTCTCTCTTTGAATCTTCCTTTCCCATCTAACATGGGAAATGATCTCTTTCCACACAAGGTGGGCGTTCAGCTCTGAAATTCCTCCAGCTGTGGTTGTTTACACCACAGAAACTTCCCAAAACTGCTGTGTGAATTCAGGCTGCTTCTAAATCCCTTGTCCCTACCTCCTGATAACTTTGGAGGACTGAATTTTCCTCCAAAAATTGTCTGTGCTGTGTCATTCTCCAACTCTCCAACCTCATTTTTTTACCCCTTGGGGAAGAAATCTCTTGATCTGTGTCATTGACAGGTGACATCTTCCCTTCTCAAAATGGTTTGTCCAAATCCCTAGGTCTTACCTAGGGTTATTTTCCTCCTGGAAAATATGAGGATATTAAATGCTAGGACAGCTAGGATTTGGGGAGAAAAAAGCCACAAACTCACGATTTTAAGACATCCTACAGTGATTGCAGTTAAGTTGGTGCCAAGATTTGACTGGAATCATTTTTACTGTGAGAATGGAGTTTGTTAACAAAAAAGTGTCAAAAACGATCACCTTTTCCTTTGTCAGGCAGTCCTGTTTTCCCTGTGGGTTTGGGGTAAAGACAACAGGATTTCCCTGTCTCAGCAGCTCCCCTCCTGCTTGTCCTTGAGTGCTCTGGGAGATGAGCTGAGTGGAATTCTGCTTTTTTTTTTCCACCAGGTGGGAGATCTATTTTGAAATTATTTCAAAGCCACGTGATGTGGGGTTAGCCCGATGTAAACAAACCCAGCCTGCTCATTTCCCATGTGATCAGCAAAGGTGGATGCCTCTGCTTTTGAGTGAACTCATGCCCAGGGTCTTTCTGAGGCGTTTTGGATTGATTGCATGGCAGAACTTCCTGGAATCTCTCAGGAAGCAAAGAGCCAGTGATAGGACCTGAGAGAGTGGGTGGAGTTTTGTCAGGGGAGGGTTTAAGTTGGAGATGAGGGAAAGGTTCTTCCCCAGAGAGTGCTGGCACTGCCCAGGCTCCCCAGGGAATGGGCACGGCCCCAGAGCTCCAGGAGAGCTTGGACAGCGCTGCCAGGGGTGCCCAGGGTGGGATTGTTGGGTCTGTGCAGGGAGAGCAGCTGGACTGGGTGATCTTTTTGAGTCTCTTCCAGCTCTGTGACTCTGTGACTCTGTGACTCTGTGACTCTGATTCTGTGATTCTGTGATTCTGTGATTCTGTGACTCTGTGGTTCTGTGATTCTGTGATTCTGTGACTCTGTGACTCTGTGATTCTGTGATTCTGTGACTCTGTGATTCTGTGATTCTGTGATTCTGTGACTCTGTGGTTCTGTGATTCCTGAGTTTTGCTCTTGCTTTGTGCAGCTCTGAAGAAGCCACAGTGATGGCCCCATGGTTCTGGCCAGTTTGGAGGCAGATTTCAGTATCTGTCCCTGTGTGCAGGGAGGGTCAGAGCAGGGCCAGGCTCTGCTCCAGGGGCCAGCAATGACACCAGGGGAACGGGCAGGAACTGATTCCCAGGGAGTTCCACCTGAACATGAGGAAGAACTTCTGCCCTGGGCAGTGCCCAAGCACTGGACAGGCTGCCCAGAGAGGGTGTGGAGTCCATTCCAGAATCATCAGGATGCAATCCTGTGCCCTGTGCTCTGGCAGGGCCCTGCTGGAGAAAGGAGGTGGGACCAGCACCCACCGTGGTCCCAGCACCTGCTGTGGTCCCTTCCAGTCTGACCCATTTTGGGATTCTGTGACTGACATTGCCCTCCTCATGTCACAGTCTGCTGAAGATTGATGTCCCTGAAATCTCTGTGGGATAATCCCTGACCTCCTGAATCCAAAATTCTGTACCTCAGAGCTGGGATGTCCTACAGTCTCGTTGTTTCCTATTTCCTCTTCCCCTGCAGTACCAGAGGTCAGAGATAAGGAAAAGGGATCTCCTAGAAGCAGCTTTCTCCTCTTCCTCTTAGAGCTTCTGAGTATTTTGGGGACAGCTGGCAGAGCCAGCAGCTTGTGTTTCCCCTCTGGCTCTTTTCAGATCTCCTGTCCTGGTTGTGGCTTGGGCATCTCTGTCCTTCATTTATTTTCTTGGGTTGTCATGAGGGGATGAAGGAAGCCAGACTCCCCAGGGCTGGCACAGCTCAGCTCTCAGGGAAGGAGAGTTCCTTCAGAGTCTTCCCTCTAAGCCTGTGTCTGATTCACCCGAGGGATTGATCCTCTCATCTTCCACACCTTCTCCAAGCAGAGCCTGCTCAGTGGAGCCCTGAGGGAGCCCTGAGCAGCTCCACAGCTCCCGTGGAGGGCTGACCCTCTGCCCCTGGGATTGGTGACATATGGGAACTGATGGGATTAGGTGGGGATAGGATCATGCCGTGGGGAAAAGCAGCTGCACAGGCTGGTTGGTGTCCCCACCTGTGTGTGTGGGGCCTGCTGGAGCTGGATTGCTGTGTCTGAAAGGAAAATTGAAGAGGTGTGATGGATCTTCACCCACACATGTGCTGAGCTGTGGGTGCTGGTCCAGGGGACACCTCACCCTTCCCGTGTCTCCAGAGCTGTGCTGGGGGGAGTGCAGGAGGATACAGAGCAAACCCCCTGCTCAGCCCATTAATAAATCCGTAAAAATATTGTATATAACATAATTTTTACTACTTTATGACATATAAGGAAGATTTTTTTTTTTTTTTTTTTACACTGAGGGTGGTGAGGCTGGCCCAGGGTGCCCAGAGCAGCTGTGGCTGCCCCTGGATCCCTGGCAGTGTCCAAGGCCAGGCTGGACAGGGCTTGGAGCAGCCTGGGACACTGGAAGATGTCCCTGCCCATGGCAGGGGGAAGGACTGGAAAAGCTTTAAGGTCCCTTCTAACCCAAACCATTCTATGATTTTGTGAGGTCATTCAGCTAAATGGGAATGGAGGGGCGGAAAAAAAAAAAGGAAATAATAAAAATTCTTTTGAATTATGCAGTACCAATTGTCACTGCACACACTAGGAACTTAAGGAAATGATGCACACCAAAAAAAACCTCTAGAAAAGGGATCTGGGTCATGTTTGGTTTTTCTATTTCGATTATAGCCAACTGTTCTTGCAATTTAAATCACATTTTATGGGGAGAAAAATTTGTGGTAGCCCCAAGCCATGGAAATTCAGATTTCATTTTATTTTTTTAAGAAAAGAAAGCACACAGCAAAAGTTGAAATGAAAAAGCTAATGAAACCCATATCCGACCGAGCACTTGCACTGAAACTTTATAAACATGAAAGAAAATATCCTTAAGTAAGCTAATGCTCCTTGAATAAGGAGGACTTTCTGTGATCCACTCTGGCGGGGTTTGAACCATTCTGCATTTCAGGCAGTCAGGAAAAATAATGAGATTTTTATGTCAAATAATATTTTTCATATATTTTACTTAAAGCAATTAGTTCCAGACTGATTTCTGAGTTGCCGCATCTGTTTTATAATATAAATCATTTTTATACTAGCTGTAAGGATCCAGATTCCAAAATTTTTAGGGTTTTGGGTTTGGTGGGGGTTTTTTTGCACAGATAAATGTTAATCTAACAGGCAAGGCCTTCACTTCAAATGGAAAGGTAAATACGTGAAGATTTCCTGGGAAATTTAATACACTACAACCTAAAAAAGAAAAAAAAAAAAAGAAAAAAAAAAAGAAAAAAGGATGAAACCTCAAAATGCAGATGGGCATTATCAATGTAACTTTATGGATGGGGGAGACCATCAAACACTGGATAAATGCTGGATGGGAGGAATAATTTTTTAAGATTCCTGTCAGCTGGGATGAAGTTATGTGCCTGAGCTCCCCTTGGCCTTGGGAAGCTGCTGAGGGAAGTGTGGCAGAGTGCACCCAAACACCCCGGCTCCAACGGCGGGGAAAGTAAATTAAAGGAGCAGGTTTGATCATAAACCTGCTGGAAAATACGAGGACATTAAAGCAGGCTGGATAATTAGCATAATTACATCACAGCCGATGCAGAAAGGAGCTCATCTTAGGGGATGCTGTGTTGTGGGAGCTCGGCTTCGGCTGGTGGTGCATGTTGAACGACAGACTAATGGACTGCTCCGGGGAACAGAGCAGTAAAATCTTGTTATGAATTTGTTTATCAAGAGTGCAGGGATGGGGAGGAGCGGCGGTGGCGGTTAGTTGGCTGAATTATTGCTTTTTTAACCTTGCTTTCCTCCTGGCAGACTTCTGTCGACGCCTGGGCATCCCATTTACTTCAGGGGCAGGGGGAAAAGCAGGAGCTGGCAGAGGGCCTTGAGGCCACCAGCCCCTCGTGCACCTGCAAAACAGATAACAGTTTTTGGGGCTGTTTTTTTCTCTCTCTCCTGTTGCCTTTGCCACACTCCTGCTGGTTCTTCAAGAAGTGATCTGGCTCCTGCACCAGGGTTGATTTTTTTTTTCCATTTTAGGTGTGTTGGCACCTAAATTTTTTCAGCTCCAGCCCCTGCTATAAGCAGGGACATCTTCCATTATCTCTGGTTGCTCCAGGCCGTGTCCAGCCTGGCCTTGGACACTCCCAGGGATGGAACAGCCACAGCCGCTCTGGGAAATCTGTGCCAGCTCCTCTTTTCACCAAAGTGGGAAGAGGAGCACTTAAAAACTTACAGGTGATCAGAATCTACTGGGAAAATTTAAGGTGCTTTCTTCAATATCCTGATTTGCTGCTTTGTGTGTTTTCTGAGTAACCTGAGAGTGTCCCCCATGGGTTTTTGGGCAGGCATCATTGTGCCTGGGCTGGTGTCAGTCTGGGCTCTCCCTTCCCATGGCATCTCAAACTCATTCACCAATTTAGATCATTTTTAACAGAGGATCAGTCTTGTCCAGTCTTCTAGGGCCACCTTAAGGAAGATCCATACCTCTTGCCCTGCCACGGTGTGGGCTTGATGTTTGTCTTCTCTTTGGCTGCCACCAGGGAACCAGAAGCCTCTGGCCAGCCAGGAACCAGGGGTTCAGTTCCCCTGGCATGGGGAATGTGGTCAGGGGGTCTCTGGTGGCTTCCCCAGCTGTGGGAGGGGTTGAAATGCAATGGAAAATCTGGGAATAAATGCTCAGAGGCATAATAATGCATCAGCCTGGGTGATGGGTGGCAGTTCAAATCACGCTGCAGCTGACACCAAGCATCTTGGCAGTGTCCTGGGCCTCAGCAGGATCAGGTTGGTTGGCTCCTCCATCAAATTACCAAAGTTTTTCTGCACAAGCATGTTCTGTCTGGATTTCGGTGCTGGGATCATACTCTGGGCTTTTGGTGCTGCTGCTGTGGCATGGAAAGTACTGATCTACACCTTTCAAATTAGCTACTGGGGTAATTTCTACAGGACTGCAAAAGAGTTGCAAAAATCCTTTACAAATGCTGAAGTTTCAAGCAATCTCTGCGATTCTACTCCACTCTGGTGAGGCCCCATCTGGAATTCTGCATCCAGATCTGGGGTCCTCAGAAAGCTGTGGAGCTGCTGGACCATGTCCAGAGGAGACCATGGAGAGGCTCCAAGGGCTGAGCAGCTCTGCTGTGGGGGCAGGCTGGGAGAACTCGGGGTGTTCTCCTGGAGTTGGGTCTGGGGACGCCTTATTGCAGCCTTCCAGTACTCAGTGGGGTTTTGGAGGAGCCACAGATTTTTTAGCAGGGCCTGAGGTGACAGAAAAAGCTGTGAAGGGTTTAAACTGAAGGAGAGTCAGTTTGGAGTACATGTAAGGGAAAAGTGTTTTATGCTGAGAGTGGTGAGGCCCTGGCACAGGCTGCCCAGACAAACTGTGGTTCCAAGTGTCCAAGGTGAGGTTGGATGAGGCTTGGAGCACCCTGGGATGGTGGAAGGTGTCCCTGCCCATGGTAGGAAGTGGAATGGGATGAGCTTTAAGGTCCTTTCCAATCCCAAATTCTGGGATTCTTTTCATGATTCTAAGTCATATGGCACGCTGAGAAGAAAATGCATTTTTTATATTAGATAGGACCAGTTCTTGTCTGGGGCAGCTTCTTGCTGCCTAGTGGGACATTAAGATGTGCATTTCTTTTCTTTCTCTGCCAGCAGCTTCACTTCCAGTGCATTTAACACCAGAAGATCTCCCAAACCCTCTGGTTCCCTGCTGAACATGAATCCTGCCCTGTGTTTTCTTTGGCATCTGTGCTGGAGACTGCCAGGTCCTGAAAAAAAACCCCAAAACATGTGCAGGAAAAGTTCTGGTGCTGGTGTTATGCCATGGTGAGTGCCAGTGCTGAATCCTGACCCTGCCCAAAACCTTCCCTGCCCTGCAGAGGGATTTTCAGGGGAGATGCTGGGTAAGGGGATCAATAATTAATGCTGCTCTCCCAGGTGGGACGAGATCCAAACCACAGAGTTGAGAGACCAGAAAAATGAGTTAACAACTGAGTCTTGGCAGCCTTTGGTGGTCTCCAAAACCTGCTTGTTCCTGGGAGAGGGGAAAACATCGGGGATCTTTCCATGTCTTCAGTCCCCCCTCGGCTTTGCCCGTGTGACCAAAGGCCAGGCAATCACCTGCCCGTGGGCAGGATGGTTAAACCCAGGGAAAACGCGCTCGGATTTCGCAGCTTTTAGCTGAGTAAAGTGAAATCTCCACCTGATGGCAGCAGAGAACGGGGAATGAGACAGCCCGGGCTGGCTGAGCGGGCACCGGCCCCGCCGGCTGCTCAGCTCCCCAAGTCCATCGGGGGATTCCCAAAATGAGGAATCCCTCACCAAAGGTGATGTGGCTTTTCCATGGCCACACCGATGTCCCCTGTCCCTGGGAGAGCTCACTCTGTGCCCTGCTGGGCAGGAAAAGGCCATGTGGGGTTCAGGCGCCACTTTTGGGGGTGCCAGGGCACGATGAGCAGCAAGAAGTGCCTGGTGTGGTTGGGGGGAGGCTTCTGCCTGTAGGAATGCACCCCACACCCAAGAAAGGGTTTCCATACAGGGAAAGGTTTGGGATTCACCCCTTGCAAGGTATAAGAACCCAGAAAATCTTTGAAGAGAACAAAAGAACTGAAGAGCTTTTTAGGCTGTCTTAGCAAGGTGCCAGAAGCTTCTCAGACACCTGTGCTCGGCTTTTATTTCTGCAAAGTTTATTGGTTTTGCATTTATTAAACCTTTTACAAAACACACCTGAAGAGCCGTCTCAGTAATTATTCCAATCATTTCTCTGCAAGGGCTGGACTCTCAGAGATACAGGAAAAGTTCCTTTATCTGCCCAGCAGCAGCATCTCCAAAATCCGTGTGCCGAGGGCTGTGGTGGCACAGCTGGGTGCCCGTGGTGGCCCCTGCCACTGGTGCTGGCTCTGGACACTGTCCCTGCAGCCATGGGCATGATCCTGGTGGTGGCCAGGAGGAGAGGGAGGATGGGACAGGGATGAAGCAGAAATTGGGAGCTTCCCATGGGATGGAGTATCAGGGAATTTGGGAGCTTCCCATGGGATGGAGCAGCAGGGAATTTGGGAGCTCCCCATGAGGTGTTCAAGCAAAAGAGCCCTCAAAGCAAAAATGGGGAGTTCCTTTTGAAGGGATAAAAAAAACTGGAAAGCAGGCAAATGGTTTTTACTAAAACATGTTTTGGGAAAGGTGTGAGGCCAGTGAGCACAGCTTGGAACCAACACCTTACTGCTGAGCACAAATGGCTTTTTCTGGCCCTGCCATCAGCATCTTTCCAGGGTTTGCTGGAACAGGCAAGGATGTGGGTCTTGCCACAGAGTCATGGCAGCCGTCTGTGGCACATTACACTGAAGGTAAAATTTTTTCCCCTCTTAACTGAAACTCTTGTTGAGGAATAATCCTGATCCTGTGATGTTTTAACTTCTGTTCTGACAAGCTGTTTGGGTCATGGGAGGGGGATTTATGAAAAGTTTTAGGGAATGTTTTAAAGGAACACTTATTAAGCAAAATAACTTCTTGCATTTGAAAAATTTTCCATTTTGAAGTTGATTCTGTTGGGAAAAAATATTCTTTTAAGTGCTCCATTTGAAAAGAAGCGCAAAATCTTCCCTCTCCAAACCCTGCTAGGATGTTGCAATCAGCTCAGATCACCAGGAGAGAAGATCATTTGCTGCCATAAAAACGTGGCACTGCTTCATCCCAAAGCCCCTTCCAAAACCAGCCAGGGAGTGGAAGCTTTTTGTCATCCCAAAGGTAAATCCTGTGCCTATCCCTAATGCCCGGGCTCTTGTTTTGATGCATTTCAAGGGACAAAAGAAAAAAAAAACACAAACAAAAAACCACCACCAAAAAAAAAACCCCAAAACAAACAAACAAACAAACAAAAAAACAAAAAAAAACCCCAACCAACAAAAAACCAACCAAGAAGGAAGCCAGTGTAACTGTTTAAAAACTATGGCATTTATTGGGAAAAAATCCCTCCATGGAAAGGGCTGTCCAGCCCTGGCACGGCTGCCCAGGGCAGTGGTGGAGCCCCCATTCCTGGAGGGATTTAAAATCCATGTGGATGTGGCACTTGGGGACATGGGTCAGTGCTGGCCTGGGCAGTGCTGGGGGAATGGCTGGACCTGATGATCCTGGAGAGCTTTTCCAGCCTGAATAATTCCACGATTCTGTGCTGGCAGAGTAACACGGATGTTGCACAAACTTGGGAAAACAGACGTGGAAGGTCACTGCTGCTGCTGCTGCTGCTGCTGCTGCTGCTGCTGCTGTTGGCTTTGGAAGGCTGGCTGGTCTTTGTGTGATTACTGTCCCACTGATGAGAATAATTGGAAAATGTAGAATTTATATCCCTGTGACCTTCCAGTGACCAGGTAATCAGAGCAAGAGCACGTCACTGGTTTTGTGCCGGGTGCAGAGCAGTTGGGAACACGTGGTGATGATTTCCTTGCTCCAAGACCAAGGAAAGCTGGACAAGTTTGTTTCAAAGGGAACCTCATTCTGCATTCAAAGCAAACCTTTAGCTAATAATATTAAATGCTAACAAAAGAGGCTCTGGTCAGTTGAGGGTAATAAAGTATTAATTGGAGCTTTGTCAGGAATGACTCCTGACCTTTGAGACAAGACAATGAGCAATTGGGGGTCCTTTGTTTCCATGCTCTTGACTCCAGCAGTGTCAAATGTTGGATACAGGTGAGTTATGTTGTTCTTCCCCTTTGGGAAAGGTGATGCCCGGTAATTTGAGGATATTCAGCAACTTAGAAACTAATTAGTTTAAAATTAAATTTTCCACTCTGCCAGGCCAAGCACAATAAGACAAGGCCTTAAGACACAAGAGAGCACTTTAGAAAGGAGTAAAGGGTGACTGGGCACATGGAGGATCCCAGGATGCCTTTCAGGCAGATCCAGCCACCCTAATTATGTGGAACACAAAACTGTCCCCCAGCTCCTGCAGACCTGAGCTGCTGCCAGTGCCTGTGGAATCCCAGAGCCCTGAAAGCTGCCAGG
The DNA here is from genome assembly GCA_910950805.1 of Acrocephalus scirpaceus scirpaceus. Lineage (NCBI taxonomy): Eukaryota > Metazoa > Chordata > Aves > Passeriformes > Sylviidae > Acrocephalus > Acrocephalus scirpaceus. The sequence goes on from OU383776.1 coordinate 1,670,284, forward strand.
GCTGGGGGAGGTCCCCCTGATGTCCCCAAATCCTCCCCAGGCACCACTTTGTCATGGAATGGCCTCTGCCCACCTAAACCCTTCAGTTCATTTTCACTCTCCTCCCTTGTGCTGTGCACAGCAAACTGGGAGGGTAAAACAAACTCAGCTGCCCAACTGAAGACCATTAAAAATTCTTTAAAATTTAATTTAATTAATTGTGGGCAGAAATGATTGGCTTACAAGGCACCTCTATGCCTGTTACACCCCATTGCTGATCTAGCTGAAATCTGCCTCTGAAAGGTGGAGACCTAAATTCCATTTCTCCCCTTGCACTTGGATTTCCTTCATTTCGCCTCTCGCCCCCAAAGCCCCACTTTAATTAAACCCAAAGCTCCCCATTCCCAAGGTCCTGGTGCAACCCCAGGTTTCCAGGAGGGTGTCTGTGGGCTCCTTCCCACCCCGTGGTCATCCCAGGGCTGAGCAGAGCTGCTCACCACGGGGGCCAGGGCCACGTTTTCTCTTTTTGGCCAGACACGTGGTCACTGTGGGAGGTGCTCAGTGTGCCCAGCTGGACACAGAGCTGTCTGTGATGAGGAGGGTGAGCTTTTCTCGTGGGATGTGATTTGCTGGAATCTGTCCACTGCAACAAAACTCTGCAAGTATTTTTAGGATTGGGCTCTAGTGGAGTAAAACCTGCTAGGTAAGAATCTGCTCTTGGGTGTCATCCAGGTTGCAATTAATTTGGGTTGCTACTGAAAGGTGTTTTTTTTTAAAAACAGAACAAAACCAAACAAAACAAAACCAAACAAAACCCAACAAAAACCAAAGCAAAAAGAACCCCCTCCCCAAACCACCACCAAAACCCCCCAAAAAACAAACAGAAAACAAGCAAAAACCACCACACCAACCAACAGAAAATCAACCAAGGCAAGAAAATCTTTCTGAATGTCCTCAAACTACTTTTTGAAATACAAACAGACCCAAGGAAGGGTTATGTTAATGATGCTAAAAGCTGTTCCCCAAGCCCCCAGAAGCCCCAAGCTCCTACTCCAAGCCAGCTCTGCACCATCCTCCTCTATCTTGTGGTTAACACCGCTGAACGCTGGAGAAACTGTAATTGTTCATAAGCAAAGTAGCACTTCCCAAAGTACAGTATTTGTTTAATGGATCATTAAACCGATATAAATAACGCTGAAGCATGCATGGAAGCAACGAGGATTTAAATGTAATTACACAGGGAAACTTGGAGTGTGGCTGTCCTCTCTCAGAGGCTGTGGTGGAAGGGAGAGGATTAAACCAAGCTCAGGAGAAGTTTAACTCTCCAAACAACCTTTTAAATTTTTACATTTCTTTTCCTCTAAAACACAAAATTTTGGGGATGGGCTCTGACCTTTTTGCCTTTTTTCCTGGAATGATTTCCTCTCTAATGATTTCATCGAGATCAGCGAGATTAAATTAAATAGGAAAAAAAAAAATCATTGCTTCTACAGCTGTGGGAGCTGTTGGCAGTGAAATGAATGAAAAAAACCATGCCACTTCTGGAGAAGATTTTGGAGTTGTCCTAGTGGATCTGACATCCACAGATTCAACTTCCAGAGGGGGAACTCAATGACCATTTTAGCTGACCTGCCAGAGAATTTGCTGCAGCTTTAACTTGTTCAGGTGTGTAGTTTGGTAACTCACTGCAGGGCTTCTTGGTCTGCAGCTAATTTATCTTTTTTCTTGCCTTTTTTATTTTTCTTCTTTCCTTGGAAGAAGATCTCAACATTGCAGCTGGAGGAAAACATCATGGTTGGGCTAAAGCCTCATCTGTACACTGGTCATCTCCAATCACTCTGACCTTTACTGTGTGGGGAGATAATTTAATGCCCTGAAAATGCTGGTTATCAGCCCTAGTGCAGCCTCTCTGGCTGATGCAGACACACAATCAATGGAAGTTTGTTATTCTCTTCATTATTACTTAAGCGAACGTAAACACATTTGCCAATAATCAAAAACATCGCACAGGAGAGCATCGTTGCACCAATAATTTCCCTGCTCTGTGAACAGCATGGAGGAGCATCTGAGGGCTCCTAATATCTAAAATCTAACTCTGATCTGAGCAGTGGAAAACACAGCACCTTCAGGTTCCTCATCACCAGGACCATGAGATTTAAAATGAACTGTTGGGAGCCCCTTGCAGAGGAAGGGCTTATTCAGGCATAGAACCCTCACACGATGGTCTGGGTTGGAAAAGATTCCAATAATCATCTCGTTCCAGCCCTCCTGCCATTGCCAGAGAGGTCACCCTCTAAATCAGGTTGCTCAGGGTCCTTACATGCCTGCTGGATGCACCCTGAGGACACGAAGTCTTCATGGACCTCTGCTCTGGGCACCCCATGCATTGGAGAGGAGTTAATATTTTATATTTATATTTTATGTTTATTTTTGTTTTTTAATCAAGAGCTGAGTTCTGGGCTCTCTGCTGAGCCTTGGTATCTAAGAGCTCTGGATTTAACCCCTCCTGTGCTTCTGGATGCCTGTGGGTCACCGTGATGTGGGGAGAGGGTGATCCCCACTGAGGGATGCTCAAACCTCTTGCTATAAACAACATCTCTGAAACCTTGACCTGCCTGGTGTGTCCAGACTCAGCTCTGTTATATTTTTGTACATCCAGAGGGACCTACCAACCTCCCTTGCAGCTCCTCACTCCTCCCCACTCTCATCCCAGCTCTGCAGATCAGTGCTGCGTTTTCTGGAGCCAGCAACAATGCAGGGGATGCAACCAGAGCAGGCTGTGACACCCAAGGGTGCCCAGCGTGTGGGATTTCCCTGGAAAAGTGAGAGGTGACAGCTCTCCCACCTCCCCGGACCTGGAGAGGGCAGCAGAGAAAAGCGGAGCGTCCTTGGCTGCGAGCGCCTGGATGGAGCAGGAGCAGCTGCGTTGCAGTATCCAAACACACTTCTCTGTGAGGAGGGTAATTTAGAGCAATTACACCGATTATTATTGCTTTTCTAATTAGTGCTTTTCCTACAGAATTAGCCGAGTGTTTATTAGGAGCCGCTTGTTGCCAATAGCTTAACTGCTTCAGTACCAGTTTTTATCAAACATTAGAGTGGCTTAATTTTATTATTATTTTTCTTTCCCCCCCCTCCCTCTGTGTGTAACTGGTTTTGTTATCTGGTTTCACATAAAAGCCCCAATTAAATATTCATTTTGCTTTGTTACATATGGCATTAAATTTTCATGAGCTGTATGTTCTCCTTGAATTTTTTTTTGGGGAGGGGTTGGTGGTGGGCAGGGAGGAGAGGGGAGAAGTAACCCTCGTTCTCTTCAAGGCAGGGAGGCACGCACGTGGTTTTTTTGCTTTAGTGATAGTGAGAGAACTGGGAAAAAACCCAAAAAAACCCCCAAAAAACAAAACAAAACAAAAAAAAAAAAAAAAGAAGAAAAAACACAAAAAACCCCCAGAAAAAGCCTTTTTCTCACCAACAGTAGACACCCAGCCTGAAACCCACCAGCTTAAAGGAAAAAAAATGTGAGGCAGGTGGAGTTTTGGTGTCCCTCTTTGCACTGCGGCACAAGGTTGCGGCATCAAGGCTGATCCAGGGGAGGAAAAGGATCCTTGGCTGCAGAGAAGGTGATTTTTCACTCTCAGCCCCTTCCCCCCAATCTTTTTAAGTGTCTTTGAGGAAGTTTTGTGGGTCTGCAGCCCGCACCATCCTTCCTCTGTTCAGTCATGGTGTGAACTTGTATTCCTGGGAAGGGGTTTCGTCTTAGCAATGCAGAGGGAAATGGTTGGGATCAACGGTGGCTTGATCAGGGGATTAACAAAATTAGCAACAATTAAATCCTTACCCTCCTCTCTGATGAGAGGGTAAGGATTTAAAGAGCAAAATTCTGACTGGTTTTTTTTTTTTTTTTGAGCCATGAAATGCAAATCATAACAGCAAAGATAAAACTGCATTTGAAGCAAATTCTTTTGATATATTCCATAAAAATCCAATTAAATACTTTCTCCAGAATAATACTTGTTCTTAAGACACCTTAGAGATTTTTTGTTTGGTTTCTCTTTCTTTTTTTTTTTTTTTTAATTATGTGTTCACTGTCAAGGGGAAAGTGTGGTTTTGTTTAATTTTTGACCAATTCTCTTTGGTCATTTCTTAAGCAGTGTCATGACTTTGTATGAAATTTAAGCACCCCCGTCTTTATCCTTAGAAAACAGTAATGCTTCCCATCTGTACTTTGAATTGTAAAGGGAAACAAAAATGGGAAAATGAGGAAAAAGTTATTATCCTCAGTTTTTCTTCCTCTTCCCTTGCTTTCAGGAGGCAGACAGGGGCGTTGGGACTTGGAGAGCCAGGAAAAGTTGTCACCTTTTTTTCCTCCTATTACCCTCAAAATGAGACAAAATAATCCACCTGAATCTTGTCGTATGATTATTTTTTATGAATTTTAATAGTAATACAGCGGGTTTTAACAGAGAACACAGAGGAATTCCCATGTCCTGCAGAAGGTGCTGAGATGAGCACGTGGGTGTCAGATCTCAATAAAGGGATTGATATTATTTATCCATAATTAAAAAGTTTCTAACTGGTGGCATTTCTGCCAGTTCTGGGTGTCACAGCCATGCCTGACTGCCTGTTGTGAGCTTGAAGAGCTGCCTTGAGCAAAGAAACACAATTTTTTTCATATTTTGAGGGTAAAATAACTTCAAAGTATTTGTCCAGCAAACCGAATGTCCTCGGTGTCTCTGGATGCCGCCTGCCCCGGCTGATTTTATATATTATAATTAAATAATTAAATATAATGTGATTTCAGCAAAAATGTTATACAAATTTATGTATGTTATGTTATACATTTGTGTGTGCCTGACATTACAGGTACGTATATACATTTATTTAAGGACACATTCCTCCACGACGTCGCGGAATAACTACCCGGCAAAACATTGACCGGAATATCAAATCCTCCGAATTATGTCCTACTTATGGGTTTCCAAAAGCGAGCTTTAGAATAAATTCCAGGGGATAAGTAGGATGGGAAATACGCGGGCTAATATGTGTGCGCGCGTCGCGAGCGGCGCCGCTGCAGCGGCTCGAGCCGGGGAAGGCGGGAAGATAAATGAAATTCATAGTCAATACATCATTTCTTATCCCCCTCTTGGGGAAAAGGGTTCAGGTTTTGTTTGGTTTGGATTTCTTTTCCTTTTTTTTTTTTTTTTTTTTTTTTGTTGCCTGTGTTCGTCTGTGACTTCTTTGCAGCTGTCCCTGAAAATGTGAGAGTAGGAGCAGGGAGACCTTGGGGTACTTGGTGGGACCATCCCAACCTTCCCAGGGTCTTCAGGCAGATCCCTGATACTTGGGGATGTGCCCCTCATGAGGCACCAGAAGTCCTGATTTTGGATAAAATCATGTATTTCTATTTTTTTTCCACTTCAATTAATAGCACATTTCTTTGCATTAAAAACCAGCAAATTTTAAACCAAGCTTAGCACCAAAGAACCTATGGAGCGTATGAGAGGTGAATGAAAGCTGGAGGAGAACACAAATCACTCCTGTGCCAAAAGGTGAACAAATTCACTAAATAACATTTACTAAATTACATCAAATTAAACAGATTTTTTTTTCTAGAAACACAACACTTAAAAATTTAGAGGCAAAGCATTATTATCGGTTAATCTACATGGAATATTTAAATTTCTAAATAGTGTTTTGAAATGATCCTAAATGACTTGGAAAATGTGAAGCCCTTTTCACCACTGCCCTCTTAGAAAAAAAGTTAAGTGAAACAAGTAGGATCAAATTAAACGACCCTTCAAAATGATTTTCTTGTCTTTAAGAGAAAAATAAAACCCCTTTGCTTATAGGTTTCACAGGCTGTTTTTCTCCCAATTTTTTCAGGGGCTAGAAAATAAAGGAGAACCTCTGAATTTGATCCTGGGGACAGTGGGTGGTTGGTGGGGAGGACATGGGGGACTCTGGGCAGGATGGACATTTCAGTGGCTCATCTCTCCTCCAGCATCCAAGGCAAAGGGGTTTTTCTGCCCCGACTTTGTCTCCCTGTCAGTTTAAATATGGTTTTTTCATAGGTAGCATAGATAGGTGTGGCATTTTCAAATTCTTGTCTCCTATCACACACATCCAACCTGGCCTTGGACACTGCCAGGGATCCAGGGGCAGCCACAGCTGCTCTGGGCACCCTGGGCCAGGGAATTCCTGCCCACCCTCCCAGCCAGCAATTCCTGCCCCACATCCCATCTGGCCCTGCCCTCTGGCCCTGGGAAGCCATTCCCCCTTGTCCCATTTTGTCCTCGTACAAAATCCCTCTGTCTTCCTTGTAAGATGAGATAAAGGGCTTCAGGAGAACAAAATTTCCTCATATTTACAACGACAGGGGGAAAACTGAAGCCATTTGCATGATGAAGTGCCCAGAATTACTTTTCAAATTGTTACTCACCTAAATGAATTGTTGCCCAGAGCAGCTGTGGCTGGTCCATCCCTGGAATTGTCCAAGGCCAGGTTGGACAAGGCTTGGAGCAACCTGGGATAGTGGAATGTGTCCCTGTCCATGGCAGGGGAGTAGAGTGACATATCCTGAAGGTCCCTTTCATCCTAACCATTCCAGGAGTCTGTGATCTTCTCACAAGTCTAAAGATGAGAAGAAGAAAGGGCAAAAAACCACATTCAACCTGGGAAAAGCAAAAACCCCACTAACTCCATTTTATTCTTAAAAATTGTGCATGGGATAGACTTGGAAAAAAAATTTTAAAAATCATTTATTGAAAGAAAAAAAAAATCATTTGGCATCTAGCAAATTTTGCATAGCTAACCAAAATTTCTCAAAGTTACAAATTCAAGGAAAAGCCCCTTGCCTTTCAAAGCCTGAAAAGCATAACTCTTGACTAGGTCTGCACTCTGTATTCCCTTTCCTAAACATGAAGGTGAGGAGGCTGCTCCTCTGATCTGTGTGGTCTGGGAACAAGTTCATATGTGGGCATCTCCAGGAGCCAGATCTTAGAGAGAATTTGGGGAATAAATGGGATAGAGACACACACAGGGTCAGCAAAGCTGTTCTCCTCAGAGTTAGAGCAGAGCAAGGCAGCCAGGGATGAATTTTGAATTTAGAATTTTGACTGTTGCAAGTTTTATTTTTCCAAGTTCCTCTCCATCTGGGAGCTGTGGCTGGGATGCTGCTGTAGGAAGGACCAGGCCTGTCAGTGCTTTTGGTGGCCAGACAGATGCTGAGCAGGGGTTTGCTGCTTGGTGGGGTGAATGAGCCCAGTGAGGTGGTGCTGGGGCAGTGCTGGGGTCAGCTGAGGAGGGCTGTGACTCATTTAGGAAGTCATGGAATGGTTTGGCTTGGAAGGGAATTTAAAGACTGTGTCATTCCAACTCCCCTGCCATGGGCAGGGTCAGCTTCTCTCGCCCAAGGTGCTCCAAGCCACGTCCAGTCTGGCCTTGGACACTGCCAGGGATGAAGGAAATGCACGCGTGGAATCTGTGGGTTTTTGGTCTTTTTCTGTGGTCAGAAACTGACCAATTTGAGGCAGACATCCCTGATTTTCCAGCCACAAGCCTGTGAAGCAATGGCTTGCAAACAGTGTTGTGCATGCAAGATTCTGCTCTTCCCAGGCCAAGTTTGACTGAGCAGCAGCCAAATCCAGGTCAAATCTGTTTTCATCTTGAGGCTGGCGAGGGAGATCCTGGCAGAGTTCATTTTTCTGATGTCTCCAAACCGTGTTTCCCCTTCCTGCATGGAAGTGCACCCCTCGCTTGGGAAGAGCCATGACACCTTCTTTCCCTCAGGTGGCAGCCACCCCTCAGGGATGCCAGGGCGTAAGGAACACCTGGAAAACCCCAAATCTGGAGGCTGAGGAGCAATAACACGAGGTGGGAAACATCCAGGGGTGGTGAGTGATCCCTAAAAGCCAGCATGGGCCACTTTAGGTGTGCTGACCCCACAGCAAGGGCACAGAATCTCTCGCCCCCAGCATGAGGATCAGACTGTGCCAAACCCTGCAGGGTTTGGGCTGGAGGCTGGAAATCAGGCTGAGCTCCCTGGCCTGTGGCTCAGTGGCATGGAAACAGAAATGCCCCAGCAGGTTAAGAACTGTCTCTTCCACCTAAAGGATGGAAAGAAGGGGGAGAAAAAGCAAGAGAGAGAAAGAGCTGCTGCCATTGAATAATTGATGAGTTTCAGACCAATCAATGCGACAGCAGAGCAGGGCTAATTAAAGGTTTCTGAGGAATCCCTGTAGTAATTTACTTGAATGTAAGAAGTTCATATTCTCTCTCCCTTTTTTTCCCCTCCCTGTTCCCAGGAATTCCAGTTTTAGGCTTCGGCGGTCTCTAACCACCGCTCACTTTTCCCCTCCAGGGGGATGTTTGCTATGGAAATATGCAATTAATATTGCAGCGATCGTAATTGCTAATTATTAAAACAATGCTACCCCCTTTTTCATGGCCTACTTTCTTGCTCAAAATGATTTAAATAACAGGGAAAAGAAAAAAAAAAAAGAAAAAAAAAAAAAAAAGAAGCGGAGACAAGGTGGCTGGGGCTCAGCTGAGCCAGGATTAAGCGCTGAGCATGCATGGGTTTGGCTGTAAGTCCATGAATTCCCACATCTGCCTGAAAACTAAGGGCAAGGTGATGCTGTCGGTGAGTGGCTCTTGCCATAACCTTGAGCCATGCCAAAAAAAAAAAAGCCGTGCAGTGCTGGAACAACCTGAACCTGTTTAGTGATGAGGGTGTCTGGACGGTCTGCCCATGCTCCTGAAGCAGCTGTCGTGGTGCTGTCCTGGTGCTGCCATGAAATATTAATAGTTGGTGATGAGGAATTAACTGTCAGAGGTGTAGGCTGTCAAGGGAAAGGTGAATCAGGCAGGGGAGATGTGCTCAGTGCCAGGATCCTCATCTAGGGAGAGGATGCAGTTCCCTCCCACACCTGGTCAGGACTTGCTATCCCACAATAACAAAACAAAACAAAACAAAACAACAAAAAACTGAAAAAAACCCCCCAACAACCCCAAAACCCTAAAAAAAAAAAACCCAAAAAAAAGAAAGAAGGAAGCTTTTTGGGTAGCCCAGATGTTGGAATCCTGGGGGAGCAGAGCACAGGAGCACAGCCAGCTCGGGGTGCTGCCCACAGGAGTTAAAACCCCAAAGTCAGACTTTGAGGAAATGGCCTCAAGCTGTGCCAGGGCAGGTTTAGGTTGGCTATTAGGAACATTTCTTCATGGAAGGAGCTCCCAAGCCCCAGCACAGCTGCTCAGGGCAGTGGTGGAGTCCCCATTTCTGGAGGAATTTAAAAGCCATGTGGATGTGGCACTTGGGGACATGGGTCAGTGGTGGCCTTGGCAGTGCTGGGGGAATGGTTGGACTCGATGAACCGTAGAGGGCTTTTCCAAACTAAAGGATTCTGTGATTCTCTGATGGTCAGGAGCTGAAATGTTGTGGGGCTGAGCTGCTCCCCCATGCTCTGCACCCCAACCCTTCCCTCACCCATTGCAGGGAAGCTGGGCTCAGCTGGGGCAGGAAGGAGGGAGCTCACAGGTGGCACCACAGGAGGCTGCATGGATTTAGACACAGGAGGCTGCATGGATTTAGACCCACGGGAGAGGCCATGGTGAGAGCTGCCAGCACCCAGAGCACCTGTGGAACTCCTTGGAGCACCTATTCCATGCCCGTGGTGAGGGCAGGGCACTTACATATTTAGCTGACTCCACTAAAAAACAGCCTGGCCACAATGTGGAGAACGCTGGGGTGGTTTTTTCACTCTTGTGGATGTGGAGGGAGAAAGATGAAAACCATGAAAATCCTGCTGCTGAGGGTGCTGGCGCTCAGCCATTCATGCACTGGCAGCAGACTGCAGGGATCCGGGGGAGGGAAATCTGCTGGGGGTTTCTGGAAGCAATGTATGTGGAAATAAGGCTTTAAAAAGTGCCTCTGTCTGTTGAGGCCAGCGACAGAGCTGTTTTCTCCCCGCACATAAATGAAAGTAAAAAATTGTCAGGGTTATAATAAAACATGAAAGGCTTATGTATAAGCTAGGAAGCAAGGCTTTGAATGGGTTCCTGGTGGTCTCAGGTGGTGAAAGGTGTAGCTATAATACAGCGAGCAATTAGAAACAGGTTTGCTATTAACTGGCTTACTTTGCTGGCTGCTCTGATGGAGCTGACCTTTCCCTCCCAGCTCGTCCTGGAGCAGGTGATGGGTTGGAGAGTGCCTGGCCCTCACCCCTCCCTGTTAAGTACAGGTTTCAGTCCCAGGTATCATATCTTTTCCTGCCAGGGGGGTAGGCTTTGGTGTGTGTAGAGCTGATGGAGTGATGGTTGAGCCCTGGCTCTAATTGCAGCCTGTAGGCAGTGCAAACCTGTGGTGGGGAAGGCAGAAGGAATGGGCTGAGCTCCTGTTGCTCCTTCAAGAGCAAAAAAAATTCCTGGTGGGTCTGGGATGCTTGGGGACCTTTTTTTTCTCTCTTTCTCATTATAGTGAGATACACCATTTCTAAAAATCCCTGTGTGTCTTGTAGCACTGTCAAAGGTTCATTAGTGATGTTACCAGCTCATAGATCTGCATTTTCTCCTGTTTATCCAAGGAGTGAATGGGGAGCTCTGTTAAGAGACAAAAATTTTCCTGATTTGCTGAGTTTTTGGTTTTTTAAAGAACTTGAACTAAGCAATCTTTTCCTGCAGCTCACAAAGCTGCCTGGAAGTTACCTGATCTAGTTTTGAATCCACCACTGATCCTGCTGGGATTTGAACCAGTGATTTGCAGGAAAGCTTTCTGCTGCTTTTCTTAGGTGTGCTCTGCTTTCCACCACCAAACACCTTGTTGGGTGACCCTTGATGAAGAGGCAGAATGGGCAGGGGGTGGCTGGCTTCTGCAAAGGGAGAAAGGGAATTTCTGCCAGTTCCAGTGGGTAAGGAACAATCGGTGTTGGGCTGGGCCTGGCAGAGGTGGAAGAGCTGCTGCTGTTACAGCTCCAGCCAGGTGTCTCCTGTCTCCATTTTGATGTCCACCACGCCTGAAGCTGCCCTGTTCTGTCCACAATAAATGCCTGGTCCAGGGGAAGGCGTCCCTGTCCATAGCAGGGGGTGGAATGAGATAAGTTTTAAGGTCTCTTCCAACCCAAACCAATCTCGGATTCTGTGAAATGGAAAATCCAGGTACAGAAGCAACTGAGAGGAGTCACTCAAGACTGCTGAAAAGCCAGGCAGGTAGCAGAGTCTGCTACAAACCTTTTCTTAGCCTTGTGCTTGTCAGAGCTTTAACCAACACATCTTCCAAATCTGCTCCCCTCACTCGGTATGTTCCTCATTTCCATCACACCAGTAACACCTCTGCTGGAGTTTTGGGGAAGATCCATTGCCAATTGTTTAATAAAATAGCCACTGCTGGTTCTTGCAGACCTGAGCACACTGAAATGCTGCCAAGACCCACAGCAGGCTCCCAATGCCTTCCCAAGCTAAATGATTACATCCTCACCCAGAGATGGTAGATGAGCAGCTCAGATCTGCCCCTAAATTCTGAGGATTTTGGAGCCCATCCCCAGGTTTGGGGAGGAAATCAAAACACCCTCCTGTCCAGCAAGTGTGGGCCTCCACACTGCAGACCTGAAAAGAAGTATGAAATAAAATTTCTTGAAACAAGAATGGCTGATGGAACCATGTGTCCCAGGATCCTACTCTGCTCCTGGACAGCAGCAGATGGTGGAAAAAACTGGACCGTTAATCCAGCAGAATTATGGCAACAAGTTTGAGGACGTTTGCATTCAAACCCACACTGCTGGCCCTCTTGGGTGAGGCCAATAATTAAAAGGTGGGGAGAAGAAGAAACAAAGCAAAGCCAGGGAAGGGGTGGCTGTGCCCAAATTCCAGGTGGTTTCCCATCACCTGTAACCGTGTGCACGGGGAGGAGAGACGGGGATGATGTGTTAAAATAGCGGCGTCCACGCTCGCCCTGGGATGGCGGGAGCGTCCCCGCAGGAGAGGAACTGGTTAAAGGGTGCAGCAGCAGGGCCCCGTGCGCGGGTGGTGAAGGATTGGTGGGCTGTAATGATGCAGGGGGCTGCATGGAAATGCCCACCAGCCCTCGGCAGACGGGGGGGGACGCGGCAGCGAGCGGCAGAGGGAGCGTTATTGATGCGCTCGCCTCGGGGAGGGAAGCGGATAATGGATGTGGGATGTTGGCCGTGCTTTGTCATCAAACGAGGGCCCTGAAAGATGGTGCGCTGGAATATTATCAGTCATTCCTTGATCAAGATGTAATGCTCTCGGGGTCCTTTTCTTTCTCTCCTTCTCCCACGCCGCGGTGGGGAACGCTTTTATTTCTCCCTCTCTGACCTTTTTTGCTCCGGTGTTTGGGATGCTTGGATCCATTCTGCTTTTAACCAAGAGAGCGCTGCCCTCCCCTCTTCCCTTCCTCCCTTCCCCCAAGGCTGAAGACACTGGTGTGAATTCGAGGAAATCATGTTTCCTGGTCTGTGTGGCTTCGTCTTGAAAAAGCCTCTTGGCTTTTCATCCCCCCCCTCACCCTGCCACACTGTTAATAGATTATGTGTATGCATACAAATACTTAAGTTTTATTTCTGTGGCACTATAGGTAAGAACAGTGCCTCCCAAACAAATAAAAAGGTCAGTCCCTGCTTCGAGATTGCCATAACACAGCAAGGGATAGCAAATAAGGGGTTTTATTACATCTCACCTGTATTTAGGCAAATCAAACAATTGCATTTTTTACAACCCTGCGTAATGGCCTGATGCAACCAAATGAGACCTCTCTCCCGGGGAGTTTAAGCAGCATATTAGCTTTATCACTTGATGACCCATAAAATGGTTGTGCACCCCTTAGTGATTACCTGACTTACTCAGCACAGCTTGGCGGGGAGGATATTTAAACATTTTTTGCATTATCGTTTCCACAATGTCATAGTTCTAGTCGTCAGCCTTCCAGAGGAGGTGGCTTTCCTTTACACCTTTTTATGGGGTATTAAACCAAGGAAAAGGGGGGTGGGAAGAGAAAAATAAGGTTTCTCCATATCTTGGAGGCGGGACTAGAATTTGGGATATCTCCTCGTGTCTCCTCTGATGGCATTTCATTATGTGAATAACTTTGTAGTTGTGGAACCTCGTGGAGCTGAGGCACAGGATAAAAGGAGAAATATTTCCTCTCCCACCAAGTGGCAGCGATTTGGTGTGTGCTGCAGAGTGGTGTTAAGATGCACAAGAGAAGAGAGGTGGGAATGAATGCTGCACATCATCCCTGCAGGCTGCAGGAGAGCCCCAGTTCCTGGGCTGGTTTTCTGGGCTGCAGGACTTTGCACTTTCTTTGCACTCTGCAGACAGATTTTGTTGTGTTTATCATCACCTCTTCATTAATTATCTCTTTGCACAAGGTGCCACAACACCGTGTTCATGTCCTTTGGTGTCCTGACTAGGGTTCCTTTGCAGAAATGCCAAGTTTTTTGGGGTTTCTCCCTGTCTGCAACAGGAGAAGATGCTGAGCAGACCCTCACCAGCATCCCATTGGGTCACCTCTCATAAGAAATGAGAAATGTTGCATTTCTACAGCTGACAAAGAAATGTGGAGTCAGAGAAACTCTCTGGGCTGGCATTTGTCACCATCCAAAAAGGAAGGAGCATTTCAAAGCTCCAAAGTCATTTGACTTATGGTCAAATTTCTCCTCCTCTCCATCTGGGGTTGTTTCTCCCCCATTGTGGATAATTCCCAATAAAGGATGTAAGTGATGACAGCACCAGTATTTGCCTGTAATTCTCCCACACTACAGCTGGAAATGTAGGAAAAGGTGATGCAAAAGGAATCAGAGCAATTTTTGAGAGACCAAAGATAACCTTGTAGGAATTAAATCCAAAAACTGGGCCTGGGGACAGGAACTTTTAATGACAATGCTTTTGAGCATCTCAGTTTTGGGGAGTTGCTTTGTGTGTAAAGCAAGTTAGAGAAAAAGGGATTTTTTCTCATTTTGGTGAAAACTTCAAGGTTTCAGAATTCACGTTTTGTTGAATTTAGATAGAAAGTAAAAACTGGATATATAAGCAAATATTTTGATACTTTTAAAGAAAAGCTCAGATGATTATTTAATTGAAAAAACTCCTCTAAATCTGCTGAAGACCTGAAAAGATGTATGACTTGAGATGAAATAAAATTTCTTGAAATGAGACATTTCAGTATTTTAAAACTTTTTCTATTTCATTATTAAAAAAAAAATATTGCAATCAGTATGATAAATATTTTGTGTTTACCAGAAGTGCACTGCTCCTGGGAAATGCCTTCTAAGGATAAACTTATGGACTGCTCTGGTTTTTAGGTAGGACCCTAGGGAGTTATTTACTCTTGCTTTGGGTTTCTGAAAAATAGCTTCCCACTGATTTTGTGGCCCAGAGCTCCCCCCAGTTTGGTTCAGTCACCACACTTGCAAGGACCACAGCTGGGCTGAAACCTGAGGCCATGACTTCAACCTGCCAGCCCCTTCGAGGTGTTCTGGGTAGTCCTGGGGCCTCTGGATACCTGTGTTTGGGAATTTCATTCCCATCTGCTTTGCAATTTGGCCTCTCTTGGTTGGAGGGTGCCCTGAGACTCATGGAGCTCCATCCAGCTGACCTACACCATTGGAGAGTGGATGAGATGTCTGAGCAGCTACTCACAGCATATTTAGGCCCAAATGTCACCAAACATCACCAAACTTGTAGCTGAGCCCAAAATTGCACCAACTTTGGGCTGCAAAGGAGGTTAACAGTGAAATCTCTGCTGTTGGCCAACGGCCTGAGGAACACCCAAAAGTGATCTTCCAATCTTTGTGGAAAATTTTGAGGCCATGAGGTGAGGAGGGCACCGAGGTTGGTGAGGGGCTGGGAACACAAACCCTGTGAGGAACGGCTGAGGGAGCTGGGGTTGTTCAGCCTGGAGAAAAGGAGACTCAGGGGTGACCTTATCACTCTCCACAACTCCCTGAAAGGTGGCTGTGCTCAGCTGGGGTTGGGCTCTTTCTCCAGGCAGCACTGACAGAACGAGAGGACACAGCCTTAAGCTGTGCCAAGGGAAATACAGGTTGGATATTAGGGAAAAGTTATTAATGGGAAGAGTGATAAAGTACTGGAATGACCTGTCCAGGGAGGTGGTGGAGTCACCATCACAGGATGTGTTCAAAAAAAGATTGGATGTGGCATTTGGTGCCGTGGTTTAGTTGAGGTGTTAGGGCTCGGTTGGACTCAATGATCTTGAAGGTCTCTTCCAACCTAGAGATTCTGTGTGATTCTGTGTCATGCCTTACCTTAAATAATTCTGCAACTGCACAGACCTCCCTATTCCTGCTGATCCTGTTTCATCAATCTCGTTGAGACTTCACTAGTCTCTGTGGGAATTCAGTCAGCAGATACCACAGAGGGTTTGCATGGTACGGTGATAGATCTTCTCTCCTGAAGTATTCACACTGAGCACATCAGTAACAGGATTTCCTCCCAAGAGAGAGACCCCAGGCCTTAGTTAGAGACCCCTGTCCAATTCATTACCTTGTCACTGGTTCCTGCACTGGTTTGATCTCTGATGCCTCTGTAGGGAGCAGATCTTGGGAACCAGAGCAGGAGAGCACTTTGGGGTTCTGTCACCAGCTAGATGGAGTCACCTCAGGCAAGCCACTTCCTCCTGGATCACCAAAACCACATTGGCTCTTTGAACTTGTTGACAAAGATGGGAGATTGTGTGATTTTTGGAGGATTTTTACTCTTTGCTTGTGTCACTTCAGTCAGGGTGTGCTTCCCTTTCAGCCCCGGAGGTTCAGCAGACTGGGGAGAAAGGGGGTGGGAAGGCTGCAGGGTTTCACACAGGAAGTTTGTCACTTGGTGTGTCCACTGTGGCACTGGGATTCTTCTGTCCATTGGAGAAACGTGTCTGGGGCCAGCTGTGGGAAAGGGATCTCTACTAAAAGGGTTGTTGGCAAGTACATGATGGGGGTGCCATTTTACTGGGGGTGTCCTGCAGGGCAGAAGGAGGGGAGATGTCAGCTGCTACTTCCATTTCTAGGGACTGGATTCTCAAAATCCTCTCTGATGCACAAGGATGTCATTTTTTTTTCTAGTTTTATTTGGTAGACAGCTGAACCAGATGACCACTGTAGGTTCCTTCCAAATGAACTGTTCATGAGCTGTGGTGGCAGAGTCACTGCTGCTGGAGGTGATCAAGGAAGAATTGGACAGGGCACTTACTGTCAAAGCCTGATTGACAAGGTGATGGTCAGTCAGAAATTGACCTCAGTGATATTGAAGTTCTTTCCCAGCCTAAATAATTTGGTGATTCTACTACTTTTAGATGTGACTCTACCTCTCATTTAATATCTGTCAAATTATTGTTAAGCAAGCCCATCCAGCCATCCTAAATTTACCTTCATTGGAAAATATTTAAAGGGATGAAGACTGCCATCTGTGAGTCACCAGCAGGAAAATAACCACAGGCTGTACTGGGCTGAAATTGGCCCATCAGGCTTATTGAGTACAACTCCTGGCCCTGCACAGACACCCCAACAATCCCACCCTGTGCCTGAGAGTGTTGCTCAAACACTCCTGGAGCTCTGGCAGGCTTGGGGCTGTGACCATTCCCTACAGAGTTAGGTGGTGTTGACCCATTTCCAGTTGGTTTATAATAACCCACATTCTCCTCTCCTATGCACCAAAGGCTGAAGCTTCTGTACCTTTTCCCATTTATTGCTGCTCCACCAGAAACGACTATCACCGTAGAAATTACTTACATCAATTTCCTGCTTGCTTTTGGATGTCAAACCAAGCAATGACCCAGGAATCCAAGATAAATGTGTCAATTTAAGCAATTTTTTTTGTTGTTGTTAGTCTTTGTTTTACAACTTTACCCAAATGCTTCCTAAATCAGGACTCTGCTTTGGATCTGACAATTCTTTGATGATTTCTGAGACTTGGTACAAATATTGCAGCTGGCTGCTGAGGGGCTCTGCTGTGTGGGCTAGTTTGTGGAAACAAATTCCTAACTATTCTGGTCTATAAATCCCGAGCCTAACACCATGAGACTTTCATCAGTGAATTCACTCCCAGCGTATTGGCATTTTAAGTTTTTGACAATCCCATTTAACCATCTGTATTGATTGCAGGTTTGGGTATATACAAAGGAGCCTTTTTCAGGGGGAATTTGAATTCCGTTGGAGTAGAAGGAAAGCCCCAGATCACGTCAACGCACTTTGATACTTAATTGGCAATCCTGGGACAGTGTAACTTCAATTAAAGTGAAGTCATCCTGCATACCTGCCTACTGACCTGAGCTCCTGCATGAACATGATGAAGTTTGATAATGAGCACGGAGAGCACACAGTGTAACAGCCCAAGGTAATGAGTGTCCCTAAGGCTCGAGGTATCAAGTCTCCTCAAGGCACCTTTTCCTTTTGTTTATTATTATTATTATTATTATTATTATTATTATTATTATTATTATTATTATTATTATTATTATTATTTCTTTCCCCCTGCAGTGGCTTTACCCACCTGTAATTGCAATAGGAGAGAGCCAGGAGATATTTCTTTGCAGACGAGACAGTGGTTGTGTTATTATGGTGTATTATGTTACTTTCCATTAGACCAAAAACTTTTCATCTCTAACCCTAGGAGGTGACCTACAGTAAATACAGTGTCGTATTTAGCTTTTGTAAATAGCTTAGCTCTCATGAATGTTTTATTGTGGGGTAAATATCACATTCTCTCCACTTATTTACATCCGCACAGCATCACAGAAGACTTGTTGGTATTAAATATTAATTGTAAGCTTTAGTGAATCTATGCTTTTGTCAAGAGTGCACCGGGCCACACATCTTTTTTGGCCTCACACATTGAGAAACCGCATGGTCTTCCGAAGAAAGAACTGGAAGTGCACTGTCAGTATTTTTAACCAAACTGGCCCTGGCTTGATGGCTGCAGCTCCCACTCCTTTCCCCCAGCTGGGAGGAGGGAGAGAAGGCACAGGCAGAGATGCACGTGGCTGGCCCAACACTTTGGCCTCAGTCTCTGTATCTCTCACGTCTCAGGGCGAGTCCCTGTGGAAGGATTTTGGAGATTTATGGAGGCCAGGACAGATCAGCCAGCCTGGCTTCCTCTGTATCTCGGTCCGGTGACCTTCTTGATTGAGCCAAGAACTTGTGTCTGCCTGAGGTATATCTTACTGGGAGGCAACCACATTTTTGGCTGGAAGACATCAATCAGTGGTGAATCCGCCGTGTCCCCTGGTGCACTGCTATTACTCGATGTATTGTAATTAATTTTAGAATTACCAATGATTTCTAATGCCATGCTATGATTTTCCTGGTTTTTTTGCTTCTAGTCGTGAATTTTTGTTGTGCCTTTTCAGGTAGATTCACAGATCTTGTCTCATATCTTGTACTTTCTTCCTGGGAAGGGCAAGTTCTTGATGTCCTGATGGAGGATAATAATTCCTCCCTCACTATGGATATGCCTACTCCATGGAGCTCTTGGTCTCTCTCTGTTTCAAATTGTCCATGGCATTTTTTTGTATCTGTCAATTCTTGCATCTCATCTAATTTAGGGCTGGGGGATGTACTCAATACTCCAGGATCAGTCTCTCCCTTGTGCACAAAAGCTACTTTTTCACCACTGAGTCTTCCTCCAGAGTGACCCATCACAGGTTTTGGTTTCAAGGCTTTTTAATCCAACACAAACTTTTTCATAGATAATTTTCTGAGGAACTGCTATGGAGTGAGACACACTTTTGAATATGAACAACACTCTAAGATGTGCTGTTTTTGCTGTCTATGAGCACAGCTTGTGCTTCCTCCTCAAACTCCAGCATGACTTTTCTCAGGTAATGGCCATGGGTTATTGGGGACCCACGTGCTCTATACACCCAAATAAATTTGCACCAGGGCGTCACTTCAGACATGTAAGTAGGGACAGAGATGTCAGAGATGTCTGTGTTATTGGTTGACTTCAGCAGCATCCCACTGACCTAACATTGATTGATTTCATGTCCACCCATATTGGTGTGTCTCTGTAGCTTCCCCCTGAGTCTCTGCTGAATTATGCAAACGTGGGAGAGCAGCAAACAGGAAAATTGGTTAAAGATCAGCGGAGGAGACAAGGGTCAATATCTTTGAGCTATTCTTTTTTAAATATTCCTCCAGAATGTTTTATCTGCAGGATGAATTCTTTCCTCTTCTGCCTGTTACCCGTGCTGGTTGGGGTCATTGTTTATGTTCTGGCTGGTATTGGAAAGGTGGTTACTTAGACATGGGGGAGAGAGAGGGTAATGGAGTTTCACAGCATTGATTTTACACGGAAGGCTCATTCTGCACTTAAACCCCTCCTTTCCCCATGAATACCTTATTTAAATGGTTGGTACATAATTTTTTAATGAGATGTTCCCTAATCCATCCGACCAAAGACTAGGAAAACTATGACTACACAAGGGGGACAAAAAGCTTCTGGTTTTGATAACTGCCTGATTTTCTGATTTGTTGATTTTTGTGGGGCCTTTCCTTTGGCAAGAAATGCCTTTTTCTGCCCCACCTGCCCCCAACCCATTAAAATGATTGCGGGAACCAGAGCAGTTGCTGGTGCATGCTGGAGTTTGTCAAGTGACTCTCAACCCAGAGCACCAACCTCGTTATTTTTAACCAATGCTAATCAAGTTTTGAAGCATCCATTATGCCCTGGTCCAGGGGCAAACTAAACTACATTACAAAACACTTAAGCCCTGCAAAAAATTTCCTGACCTCTGAAATCTCTTATGACCTAGTTGCAGCTTCACAATGTCTAGCACTAATCTCTCCATTAAAGCCTTTTCACCTATTTCCTAAACTGCTGCACAATGTATGTATTTAGACAAAAGCAGCAGCTTTCAGAGCCATTAAAGGCTCAAGCCAAAAGTAAAGATGATTTTCTTATGGCTGAGGATGTCTGACAGCCTTGGGGGGTTGGACAACACCATGTTCTTCAGCTGACCCTTATTTAAGACAACCTGTGAGTGTCAGGATTACGATGCTAAGATTACTGTGGTATTTAAATATTATGTTATTAGTCAAATACTGGCATGTATAAACCCAAGATAATTTGGGGGGAGAGAGGATTGGGGAAGGGGGGAATTCACTGTCAAGGCTCAGATTTAAGCTGTTAGATTCAGCTTACAACTGAGTCTTTAAAAATATGCTTTTCCCCACTTATAAACTGCTATTTATATTTACTGCAACTTAAATAATTCCTCTCAAGTTTGGTGACCCTGCTTTCTTTTAATTCACTAATTGCCTTCCTAACAGAATCAAGTGCATTGCATTGGTGGGAGAGTGTGTTAAATCCTCCTCTTCACTTGGAGGGAAGGAGAGCCTGGAATCTGTGTTACTCTCCACAATTTTTAAATTCCTGAAACTCTCAGAACTCTTACAAATAACAGCCAAGAGCAGTCAGGGTTATCTCTCTTGAGGAGGAGCACACCTGTCAGCTGAGCAGAAGGTTTGCTTTGCTGTGAATAAGTAGAAAGAAAACCAAATTAAGAATCTCTTCCAGACTCACTCTGATCCTTCAGCTTTTGGACAGGTAGAGGACACATGTGAGGTCAGAGGAGTTGCCCTTTTGTTTTTGTTTTTCCCTTTTATGGTTTTGTTTTTCTCCATCAGGTGGGCAGAGTGATTGGTCCAGCTCCCAGCAGCCCAGTCATCAATACCCGAATGTGGATGGGATGATTTCCACCCTGACACAGATGCAGGTCACCTGCTTTGCAAAACAGCTCTGCAAGAAATCATGATCCCGTTTGTTCTGCAGGTTCATGAGATAACGAGCCTGTGGGGAATGGGGCCTGCTGTGTTTGCACCACCTTTCCCTGGGGAGAAGCAGGACCCACCCAAACCCCTTGCAAGCCTCATTTCAGCTCTTGGACTTTTGAAACCACCCTTAGGGGTGGCCCTAGTTTAGATACATCATCTCCAGGACTCTTGGAGTCCTCCCCTGAAAAATCAGAGTTCAGAGCCCCTCAAGACATGGGGCAAAATGCAAGGACCAGAGCAAGCTGTATTGGGGCAGCAAATGGACAGAAATGAGTTTCCAGGGAAGCCACTGGCACTGCCTGCACTGCCTGAGGTTGTTCCAGTCTCCTTCCCTTATTCCCCACTTTTTACTGGAGTTATTTTAGTTGTCATTCTTCACAGTGCTGTGGTCTCAGGATCCAGTTAAGCAAAACCCACATTATCCACACTACCTAACAGTGTGACATCTGTGAATGGCTTTCTAATTACTCAAATAAATCAGCATGATTGGAAATTCTTGAGATTTTATTGGGAAGGAAATTTATAGTAATTAAACCGAATTAATTTTGGATTTCTGTTAATCCAAAGAAGGTTTTGGGAGCTTTGGGTTAGACCTGCATTTTCTCCCGCATGTTACGTGGGTGAAAGAATGAGAAATTAATTGATTTTGGACAATAAGATGATGATAATAGGAAATCTTTCAAATGAGCTTGCTACGCATCTTTCATCAATTCCAGAGTCTTTTCTGGCATCTAAAAATATCGTTCAGGGCTTTTACTAAAGATTCAAACAGACTGAAAGGAATCTTTTTTAATCAAAATAAAGAACCCTTTTTAATTACTCAGACTCCTTCACAGTTGGAGGTAATAATTGTCTTACGTTCTTAAGTAGTGCTGTTATTAGCCTGCCCTGGGGCTCTTCTATTTTCCAGAAGTTGGCATCGCTCTCTGTTGAATGCCAGGATGGAGCCTGCATCAGCTTAAATATTCCTGTGCCTTCGATGCTGGGAATGATGCAGGTTGAACTCAGCCTCTCCCTTCAGTGCTGCCAGTCCCAAAATGCCTGCACACACCAACAGGACCCAGTCCTAAACACCGAGGGATGGTAAACTCATGTCCTGAAGAAAATGATGTTTTCAGGTCCACCTGTAAGACCATCCTCTTGGTTTTTATTTAAGCACTTTATATTTTTTTTTATTGTTGGGATTTGGTTTGGGGTGGGGAGGTTTGGTATATATGTGCCAGTCAAGAGAACAAATAAGTTTTCTCTCTGGTTTTTGCTATGCATTTTAATCTTTTCCTCCAAGACTGATGGAGGGGAAAGGAGAGCATACAGGCAGGGCCATGTCCCCTCCTCTGTGGCTGCACAGAGGGAGGTTTGCAGGCTGTTCTGCAGGATTATCAGACTAGGAGTATATATATTTTTTGGGGGGAAACAGAATTTATGGTACCAGAGATTGCTGTTCTTCATGAAGACCTCCTCAATGCCTGCTAGAAATCCAACTGTTAATATATGACACAAAATTAACTGCTCTGTGAAGGGTATTGTAGACCCTGAGAAGGGATTTTGAATATTTATGCAAATTTTTTGTGTCTTCCTCTAGTTCTTGGCCATGGATGCTGCTTCTGGGTCTATTTACTTGTTGTCAAAACACTTTTCAGCTGGATGCTTTTGTTATCTCTTGCTTCTGTGACTTCTTCCAATGCTGAGCAACATTGTGTTTTCAGTTGCAATTGATGTTAGTGAGAGCCGAATTAGCCAGAAAGCTTTTTGACTTATCACACACCAAAACTCAGAATATTGGTGTAATATTGGTGGGCTCAGATTCTGCCACTTCAGCAGCTGCAATCCTTTTATCCACCAGTATTCTTAATCAAGCACACTGTCCTTTTCCTCTGTGGGTGTAAAGGTGAAGCAGAGCAAGGCTCACCCCAAACCTCTGAGAGAAGAGGTTGGATGTAGAACCAAGGCATCCTTAGACCCACGTTTCACCCTCCCAGATGCTCAGTTCAGCACATCCTGCCTGGTTCAGCCTGTCTCCTTTCCACTACCCTAAAATTGCACAATAGTTTGATAGGAAAGGACTCAGTGTGCTTAGGTGCTGTGAGGGGGGAAGAACACAAGTCCAGAAAAATAAGTAATTCACCACATAGAGAAAGACCCATTGATTATAAGAAAGTCTGCAGGGAGAAGGAAAGAGGAAAGGAAAGGAAAGGAAAGGAAAGGAAAGGAAAGGAAAGGAAAGGAAAGGAAAGGAAAGGAAAGGAAAGGAAAGGAAAGGAAAGGAAAGGAAAGGAAAGGAAAGGAAAGGAAAGGAAAGGAAAGGAAAGGAAAGGAAAGGAAAGGAAAGGAAAGGAAAGGAAAGGAAAGGAAAGGAAAGGAAAGGAAAGGAAAGGAAAGGAAAGGAAAGGAAAGGAAAGGAAAGGAAAGGAAAGGAAAGGAAAGGAAAGGAAAGGAAAGGAAAGGAAAGGAAAGGAAAGGAAAGGAAAGGAAAGGAAAGGAAAGGAAAGGAAAGGAAAGGAAAGGAAAGGAAAGGAAAGAAGGAAAGGAAAGGAAAGAAGGAAAGGAAAGGAAAGGAAAGGAAAGGAAAGGAAAGGAAAGGAAAGGAAAGGAAAGGAAAGGAAAGGAAAGGAAAGGAAAGGAAAGGAAAGGAAAGGAAAGGAAGAAAGAAAATATTCCCTCAGTGTCTGCAGAAGCTGTGTGTTTTAGCCCAGTTATTCAGCAAGGACGTGTGGTAAAGAGTGACTAAATCAGCTGCATCAGAGCATCTTCCGAGGCTGTGGCACCTGAGGTGGGTTTGGTGGAGGGCCAATACCTTCAAATTAACAATTTCTGGCTGTCTTTGATGGGGAGCTGGTTGCCCTGACAGGATGAAATGGTGATGATTCCATGTTTCACTTGGAAGAAAGCCTTGCTCCATATTAGTGGAAATAAGGAAACTGGTTTGGATATTTTGGTTTGAGAGACGTCCTAAACTTGATGTACACCAGGAGCTAGTCTAACTGCTGCATTGCAAACCCGTGGCACAACCAAGCAAAGAAATTCCACCAAGGCAACTTCATGGGCTTGAAATGCTTTCAGTAAATCAAGGCAAGGTCTGGGTGAAAACGCAGGAGGCAAAGAGTTAAGCTGTTTTCATGTTCCAGGTACTTTCCACTGAAGAAGCCCCATATCAGAGTGCTGTATCTTTCTGAATGTGAGTTTAGACTGCTTTTGTGCTAATGCATTTATATTGTGATTGTGAAAAGCTTTTTTTAAAGAGGAAGATAAATCTTACCCAAATCTGATAATCATTTTTAAAATTCTCTGCTCTGAGATTTATGTTGCTCTTTTTCCCCTCCTCCCCCTGACTAAAAAAAAAAAAAAAAAGGAAAAAAAAGAAATAAAAAGGAAAAACAACAACCCTACTGCATCAAAGACAGAAATAATGGCTTGTAAGTACTTAAAAGCTTATGGATAGGAAACTTAAAAAACTGGTCGGATTCAAACCAAATCCTATCAGATTTTCTTGGTTCTCATAAACCTTTAATCAGCTCCCATGGGGCATTTTTGCTAACCATAAAACATGTGATTAGAAGACACATGAACTACTGGAATTATGACAGCGAGAGGGGCTTTGACTTTAGCCCGACTTAAGGGCGGCAGCGCGAGGAGCGGCGGCAGCGATCTGCCCCAGGAGGGAACACACCACAGAGGAGGAGCCAAAGTGGTGACAGCACCCTCACTCACCGTGCCTCAGCCCTGGGAGGGGCTTTCAGAGCCCAGGCATCCTTCTGGATTGACCCTTGGTGCTCTATGGGGTGCTGGTAGCCCACTGCCGTGAGTGGGGCACAGTAATGGGGTGGGCCACAAAGGAGAGCAGCAGAGGGCTGGGATGATCCCCACAGCAGGATGGAAAATGTGGGGTTTTACCAGCCCTTTCCATAAGATGATACCTGGCTGGCAAGTGCAAAGAGTGACCCAGGGTGCCCCATCCAGGTCCAGCTTATGAGCTTGACCCAGCCTCTTTCCATCTCAGGGTTTGGTTGGTTTAAAATATCAATTTTCTGGAGCATCAATGCCCTCATAGGAGTCAAGGCTTTGGAGCTGAGTGTAATTTAGTTGGGATCTCTGGGTGCTTTTGTCTGATTTATATCTGCTGGGGCACTGAGACCAAAGAGATTTTGAATTTGGATCTTAGAATCATAGGATGGTTTGGGTTGAAAGGATCTTAAAGCTCATTACAATCCAAGCACCGTGCCATGAGCAAGGACACTTTCCACTAGACCAAGCTGCTCAAATTAGGCTGCAAATGGCTCCATGGGCCCTTTATGGGGGAAGATAAATTTTTAAAAATTGATCTGTAAAGGTCCCAACCATCTGTAGGAGAGAATGTGCTGTAAATAGCATAGAAATCACCAGTATGGTAAATATAACTTGGCATTCCTCTGCGTTAAGTGTTACTGATAAATGTGAGAAATTCTATTTCTGTCATTCAAAAGCAGTCTTATTTGGAAAAAAACCCAAATGTCTAGGGATGAACAGGCCTTTTAAAGATATTAATTTATAGGCAGAGTTGCACGTCCTGTCTTTTTAACCAGGTGAATACACAAGGGTGGCATTTTAAAGGAGAAATATGTTCAGTATGTCCAGACCTGAATGTCTGGTTGGGTAATTTCAGATTAGGGAACACTGCTGATCTTTTAAGTGACACCACTGCACGTTAAGAATCACCCCACAAAGCATATCTACTCTTTGTATGTGGATATGATAAAGATTCCACTTAAATAAAAAGAGGCAACATTATATCTCTGTTAGGATAAAAGAAAGCAACTTGAGTCTATTACTAAAACCTAACAACATAATCACTTGAGCACACCATGCAAAAATAATTCTAGGAAACCTGGATATGTGACACTATTTTACTAAGCTGCTGGGGGACTGCATGCATAACTTAGTTCATCTGCTCTGGTCTCCTCCAAATTCTGCAAGAATTTTCTTTGGTGTATCTGGGAACACTATATCAGTTTTTGTTACACCAGCTACTGCAACACTCTTTGCTGTAAGATAAATTTGCAGCTCCTAATGCTGTAATGTCTGCAGGAGGATTATTGCGTGTTAATGTGATTGGACTGTATAGTGGCTGGAACAATATGGAAATGATGGAAGAGCCTGATACTGTGAATTACAAAACACAGAATCACTGGTACAAGTGAACTCCTGGTAAAACATCAAACTCTACAAGTGTGACTCAGAGGAAAGGTAAAACTGGAAGCACAAGGTTCATACCCAGAACAAGGCTCAGCTTAAAATCTTCCCTGTGTTGGCTTCTGGGAGCTTGGTTTGGCCAGGTAGAAGGGACATTGTGGCCATCAGCTGGGTCCAGTTGCCCTGAGAGGGGGTGGACACCCCATCCCTGGAAACATCCAAAATCAGGTGGATGGGGCTCTGAGCAACCTGCTCTAGTGGAAGATGTCCCTGCAGGATATCTGTCCCACACTGCAGGGGGATGGAACTAAATGGCCTTTAAGGTTCCCTTCCAACCCAAACCATTCCAGGATTCTGGGGAACAGGTGGAGTTTGGGAGGTGCTGGAACCCTTCCTATGATGAGCCTCTTTGAGGTCCTGGGTCTGAGATCCTCTTGAGTGAAAGGTGGCACAGCAGTTTTAAGAACACCCCTCTGCTCTGGGCCACCAATTGTGCATGCCAAGGGACATGGAATTGCCCCTCAGCCCATGTGGCCGTGCTTTCACCATGGGGATTTTGGGGTATCAACCTGAGCAGCTTTGCAAGGGGTCAGTTCTCAGCCTTCTTATTTTTTTTTCATGGTTTTGGGGACATTTCCTTGCAGTGCTGATCTCTTACCACTGCACAGGAACCATCTGAGGAGATAGAAGCAGTGGCCATTTGCTCACCATCCGGGTCACTGGAGAATGTGCCATTCCCTGTTCAGGGTGAGTGATTGCCTTCAGCTTGGCATGGCTTTGGAGAACTGCTTGGACATTGTCCCAGCTATCCAGGCAGGTGAGAGTGGAGCTGAACTGCTGGCATCCTCTGTAGAGGTGCTGTGTCCAGGCTAGAACATCACCATCCAAAAAATCTCCAGGGATGTTTCAGGAAAAGTGCCGTGTCAGCGTGCCCTGCTCTTCCCAACACACAGAAAATTTGGGGGATGCCCAGAAAATGCAGCCCAGTTCTACAGGAGTCCCCCAGGTAAGAAACAAATCCTCCATCAGAACCTCAGAATGGAAGTGCTTACACTTTTTCTGGGAAATCGGGGCAAAAAAGACCCATTTCAACTCATTTCTGTGCAGCCACATGGAAATACTTCGGTCACTTGGACTGGAGTCTTCAACACGCAGTGACTTTTAACAGGCAACATCTGACAGTACCAAAGCCCTTTGCAGCCCTGGGTGAAATTATGATAACAAGAGAAAAAAGCTATTACTGCCACCATGCTTTCATTATGCAAATGATATTAAGATAGGCTGTGCAGATCGCCTGTGGCTATGCTATAATCTCCATGCAGTGATTATAATGTGTCAAACTTAGTCATTTTGATTATGACATGTTAATTACATGCCATCCTCATGCAGACATGAATGTTACTCGCAGTCAAACAAAACACAAATTGGGGGCATTGTTTTTGTTGTTGTTGTTGTTTCATCTTTTTTTTTTTTTTTTTTACTTCTTGTGTTTGCTGGAAATTTTGATGATTAAATGGATTAAAAGATAAAGAGATACGTAACACTGTAAACTCATTAAACATTGGCCAAGCCATCCCTGACTGCCTGGGTGGAGTGGGGGGCCTCTATCACAAAAAAGGGTCTGCAGCTTTCTTATTGGGTTTTTTGTTTTATTTTTTTTGTCCCAGCAGGGTCTGTGTTTAAAAAAATATGTATTTTATAAACAGTAGAGCTGTGTGGGGTTGAAGAACAATTGAGTTTTTAACTCTTCATGGGGTTTATAACAAGAGGGTGCAGATGGCCAGGGTACCCCCATTTCCACCATGGTGCAGTGTCCATGGGTCACCTTACTGTGGATACTTCCCATGATCATCCTCAATTATCTTGATTTCAGAGGAATCTTTCTTTTTAATTAAATAATATTCCAAAGTTTTCTGAGGACAAGCCCTTTTTATTTTTTTCCTCTGACAGATCCTGCTTAATCCTCCTTGAGGAGGAACACTTTTTTTTTTCCTCCTATATTTTCCAGCAAAAAGCACGTTTTAAAATGTTGCTATTTTGAATGTAGCTCACTGTAAAAAAAAAATAGTTTCAGGGGAGATAGCTGAATAAAATATTCCCCCATGATGAAATATGCCATTAAATATAGAAACAGATCAGATATCAGATCTTCCCACCGAGATTCCCCTGGATGAGGTATCTAGGTAAGAGGCTGAATAACTGAGACACCTCAGTACGTATGGAAGGGAAGAAAAAAAAGAAAAGGCACCTCACGAGGGAACAACACTTAACTAGACTTATAAATAGCTGGGATTGCAACTTGCCTGATTAATTTGGGGAAATAAACCTCACTGAAAGCTTTTTTGCAAATTCATCAGATTTCCTTACTTTAGCCCTCGCTAATGTTTAAAAATAAAATATTGACATCCAAGCTAAGGCTTTGGTTTAGGTAATTAAATGCTTTAAGTTACTGGTTCATTAAGAGGGATCTCTCTTAGTACTGTTTCCTCTGAGTTAAAAAAAAAAAGAAGAAAAAGAAAAAAAAAGAAATGATAGCAACCAAACAAAAATGTGCACAATGGACTACTTTTAGCTAAAATTTGTGTGATGGCAGTAGGACAGAACTGAGAAGAGGGAAGGAGCCAAAGGACATCCAAACATCAAGGGACTAGCTTAAAATTTAGAATTTCTTCACCCAAAAATCAACTTCCATCTAAATTCCTTGGGGAAAAGTAATAATAAAGGGACCAACATCACTTGAGAGATCTGTCATGGGCATGATGGGCACAGCAGGGCTGATCTTGATTTTGGATGCATTTTGGAGCATCTGCAGTGTAGATTGTGATCAATTACTGTGATCAATAATTTTTAACTTCATGCCATAGTCACCATTTTGGCAGCCCCGAGGTGAGTTGGCTCTTTGCTTTTTTTAAAGTGCAAAATAAATTTTAAATAAAATAAAAGACATCCCCCTAAACATTGTGCTTTTACAGAGGGACATTTCAAGGCAAGTTTTACACAGGTTCTGCCCAGAGGGAAATTAAACTCTACATGTAAATGGAGATTACACACAAAGGAATCTATTACTTTCAATATTTCTCAGCAGGAGGGTTCAGAGTTATTTAAATAAGTTTAGATATTAAACCTAAAGTAGCCATTAAAGGAATGTGGATTTGTTTGCCTAGTTTTTATAGAAATCTTTTTTCCTTTTCCAGCTGACTGAAAAATCCATTGCTTGCATGATGGTGAATATTTTTAATGCATAAAAAAAAATCAAAGAACTTTCAATATGACACTTCCTTTGAATTTTTAAGCACCAAATTACAGAATACTTATTATAGTAAAATGTCTTCTTTAGGAGAGATTAAACTGCAAACATTTTCTTTACTTTTTTTTCCCTTTTTCCATCTATTCTTTAGAAGAGAGCTAATATAAACACTGACATTAAACCATATTGGCTATGTAAGGCACTTTGATTGTCATTGAGATTATTTTAAAAGTTATTTAGGTCCCCACGTTACATCTTTGCAACTGCATGGAAAATGTTTCACCATGTTTCTCTTTGCAATATTTCTTTGGGGATTCATAAATATTGATTGTACCGTAAAAAATTGATGGAATCTTGAAACAGACTGCAGTCTTGGTAGCTGGGGAATTTACTCAATTTTTCTCAATAGCTGCAGTCTATAAAAAGAGGAGATTTTGCAAATTGTTTCTCACCTTGTCTTTTTAGTATTTAATAGCTCTCAATTCTGTAGCCTCCTGAACCATGCACTGGGTGCGTTTTCCATCAAAGCTGTATCAGGCCTATTCAAAGGGAATTAAAAGGCGAGGTGTGACCAAGGGGTTAAACTGCCTTCACGGCTGGCAAGCCTAACTTTCATTACTGGTGGCAGTGTAGAGCCATCCTACTGCTCCTTCTGCTAAAACTTACGTTAAAAAAAAAAAAAGAATCCTTCAATATTAATGGGTGCTTGCAACAGAAAAAACAAACATAAAAACCCCCAAACAAACAAATATCACTCCCCACCCCTCCCCGCCCCCCAACAAACAAATAAAAACACCATGACCAAAACCTTCCAGGAATTTCTTTTAGTTAAAAACAAGCAAACAAAAAACCCTAAAAAAATAGGCATTTCCCTGGATGCCAAGGAATCCCTCAGCATCTTGTTATTAATTCTCCTTTTGATATGGAAGAATTTTAGCTCCATTCATCCAGGATTAGGCACAGAGAAGATGTCTTTGGCAAAGCCCTGGGGTGGAACCTGTGCCTAAACCCCAACATCTTTCAACCTATCCCACCATACCACATCCAGGCCAACTTTGCTGGATCTCCTTTGGCCAACACCTGGAATAATTTGGTAAATGCTGTGAGAGTTTGGTAAATGCTGTAAAAGCCATCAGTTTATTTCCCTCTTAAGCCTCTGGCTGGACTTTCTGTGCTCCTCAGTGACCCATGGGCACTGCCAAGCTTGGAGGCAGCAATAACTTACTGGCTTGGTCCTGGCTGTGCTGGGTGAGAGTCATTCCCTCTTCCCCAGCTGTAAATACAGACTTCCCTTTGGATTATTTTGCTCTTCCAAGGAGAACATGGACAGCAGCAGTGGGCAGGTAGGACTGTGCACAGGCAGCAGTACCTTTTCTTTGCTCCTAGCTCAGTTGATGGGCATCCCTTGAATAAACAGGAGTAAAATAGACAAGTCTCTGTAGCACTGGTGGGCTTTGCTTTTATTCTGTCAGGCTGGAAGTAGCCATGAGATTTTTTGCAAGGTGATGTCTGGCTGTACTGCAGACACATGTTTTGCTGGAAAGCAGCTCTGAAGGTCTGCCTGGGGTCAGATATTTGTAAGGGTGCCAAAAAATGGGGTCAGTTGAAGAACCAGGAGCCATCTTCTCCTCTATCCCTCCATTAGGTCAAACCTGAGATCAGTGTGAGATCTGGAGATCAGCAAAGGCAGAGAAAAATATCACTCGTGAGTGGTCAAGAATAGAATAGAAATAACCAGTGCTTTATGTTAGGAAAAAACCCTCATTTTCTATGCTGGAACTTGCCGTCATATAATCAATTTGGTTCTACTATCTCAGCTTATATATATATATATATTATATTCTTATATCATATATAAGAAGCTGTTCTTCCTCTTGGAGAAAACGCTGCAGTTATTCAAGAAGATCATGAATGTCTCTTTTTTAAGTAGGCCCCGATGTATCCACAGGGATGATCTGCAAGCTGTCCATCAGGAGTCCATCCAGGTGCCCAGAACAAAGTTCCTCAAGAAATCCATCAGGGACATCTAGAGAAAACACTGTGAGAAAACACTCTAATTATTCAAAAAGCTCATAAATCTCTATTTTTTTTTTTTAAGTAAGCCTCCAGGTGTCCAGAAAATAAGATCCACAAGGTGTCCATGACGAGTCCATCTAGGTGTCCAAAACAAATAACCTTCTCAAAGACCAATGGATTTCCATGTACCTGGATTCCACCCCACTGCTACCTACTGCATCAGACTTTGAGCCAGGGCAACAAAACAAACATTTCCCATCTGACAATGGATGCTTTTCCTCTTGGCTTCAAACCCCACTGGCCTCAATTAGCAAGACCCGAAGAGATTTTGATATGCTTAAGCCAGGACATGTTCTGTAAAGAAAGCGGCCCTGCTAAAAGGGTTTCCTGCTCCTGGGGGCTCTTTGCTGCTGCTTTTGGAGTGTAACAGCCACTTACATTAACATTAATGGGGGCTCAGCGTGCCCAGAAGCTGCAGAAAGAGCCTGCATCAAAGCTGGGCCTGTTGCAGTAATGGGCCTTGAGGCCTGGTTTATGTGCTCTGTACTTTAAGGTTTCGTTCTCCCAAGCTGAAGTAGGAAACTCAAGAGTAGCTGAGCTTAGATGAGCTGCTGTTGGCTTTAGTTTGAGCGGGGTTTGCAGTGGGACTGTAATTATGAGGTGATGTGCAAGGCCTGGCCTGTGCACGCCTGGGCTGCACATTTTTGGGCCCCATTTGTGGCCTCCCCATCTACTGCTCGTCTCCTGCTGGCCTGGGACTGAGGCACACGGTCTCTTTGCAAAGCCATCGATGGAAAACCCCAGGATGGCCTGGATTGGAATTGGCATTAAAGCTCATCTCATTCCAAGCCCCTGTGCCATGGGCAGAGTCACCTCCTGCTGGATCAGGCTGGTCACGGTCCCTCAGCAAGGCACAGCAATGTCTTCACAGGAACTTGTGACATTAAATCTACCCCTTTAAAACAGCAAAGGCACCCGAAAGTCTGAAATTCAAGGCCAGGGGTTTAATATAATCAAGAAGTGAAGGTGCAATGTTAGTGAAGGAAGGTGGGACAAGAGGAGGGCACATTACTGCAGGGCTGTGTAGCCGCTGTGTTTGACATCAAGGTTTAACAAAGTGTTCATTCATCCTTGAGCCATGGGTTTGGCTGTCTCAGGGCATCAGGTCCTGAATTTAAGGCCAGGGGTTTAATACAATTGAGAAGTGAAGGTGCAATATTAGTGAAGGAAGGTGGGACAAGAGGGAGGGATTGTTACCACACACGTAGCCCCTGTATTTGACCCCAAGGTTTAGCAAGGTGTTCATTCATCCTTGAGCCATGATTTTGGCTGTCTCAGGGCATCAGGTCCTGAATTTAAGGCCAGGGGTTTAATATAATCGAGAAGTGAAGGTGCAATGTTAGTGAAGGAAGGTGGGACAAGAGGGAGGGGATGTTACTACACATGTTAGTCCCTGTATTTGACCCCAAGGTTTAGCAAGGTGTTCATTCATCCTTGAGCCATGGGTTTGGCTGTCTCAGGGCATCAGGTCCTGAATTTAAGGCCAGGGGTTTAATATAATCGAGAAGTGAAGGTGCAATGTTAGTGAAGGAAGGTGGGACAAGAGGGAGGGGATGTTACTACACATGTTAGTCCCTGTATTTGACCCCAAAGTTTAACAAGGTGTTCATTCATCCTTGAGCCATGGGTTTGGCTGTCTCAGGGCATCAGGGGTGGACAGGCACAGT
The DNA here is from genome assembly GCA_910950805.1 of Acrocephalus scirpaceus scirpaceus. Lineage (NCBI taxonomy): Eukaryota > Metazoa > Chordata > Aves > Passeriformes > Sylviidae > Acrocephalus > Acrocephalus scirpaceus. The sequence continues at coordinate 1,703,208 of OU383776.1, forward strand.
CCCAAGGGCCAGCTAGCCCAGGCAGGCAGGGGATAGCCCATTGATGGGCTGGTGACTGTATGCTGTGCATAACCCCAAGGCAGAGGGACCAGAGCCTGAAATTGAGGTTGTCCATGAACCATCACAGCAGAGACTGCAAGAGCACCTCCCTGACTCCTAACCTGGCAGCAACCAACTTCCCCAGAACAGTAACTTTATCAGCAAATAACAGCAACAATGACCAGAACAAATCCCACCCCAAAAACATTCACATCAGGTAAGAAATGGAGACGATGATACCCCAAAAAGATGCAGAGCATGGACACATGAGGTACCAGAGAAACTGGGAACGGTTGCCTAGAGCTACCTTAAAGAACAAACTCAAACTCCTGGAGAAATTGCTAAAATGTTGCATTATTTTTGTAACTCTTGTTTTCCTAGCAGAAATGTTGTTGAGAGTATTTATCTATCATATGACACTATTATTTTACATATTATGTTGTTATTTATACACATTATTAATATTTGGATGAGAGGACATAGCCTCAAGCTGTGCTAGGGGAGGTTCAGGCTGGACATCAGGAGGAATTTCTTCACAGAAAATATGGTTACACATGGGAAGGGGCTGCCCAGGGAGGTGGTGGAGTCTCCAGCCCTGAAGGTGTTCAAGGAATGGCTGGACATGCCATGGGATGTGGCACTCAGTGCTCTGCCCTGGGTGCTGAGGTGGGGACTGGCACATAAAAGTTGTGCTGCCAAAACCACTGCAAGGTGATGGGAATCACAGGAGTGACATTGCTATGGGTCAGCTCACCTTAATGAAGCAAATGGAAAAAAAGTGAAAGACTGTGAATTTGGAGACTAGAGGAAGAAAATATTCATTGCAGCCTCTACAGCACTCTCCCTCAAAATATAGATTAAACAGGTTGACCCTGGGGAATAGGATCATTCCAGCAAGTCATTGAGGCACAGATGCAAGGTGAGTCATGAAGAGCAGGCACAAGGGTCCCCAAGGAGAACCCAAACTCATTGCTCCACCCTTCCCATCCAGACTCAAACCTCCTTCCCAGCTCTGGTAAAACCCCAGTAATCACTTCCTTCTCCACCCTCTCTTCTGCCAGGATTGGAGAAAAGATTCTGGTTTTGCACAGCACAGCACTGTGATCTGAGCTCCAGTTTTGTGGTGATAGGCACAAGAAAGATCTCTTCTTCATTGTATCCACCCCCCTCTCAAGCTCAGTGATGAGGGCAATCCTCAACATTTAACATTATGCTAATCCCTGCCTCACTTGGAACCTGGCCAGTTCATTTTCATGCTACACTGCTCATTTCCAGCTTCTAACGTAGTTTTAAAGTTGCATTAAATAAAGAATGGATGTAAAAATCAAATTAATTACTGGACACTCCATGCTACTTAATTTTAAAGCTCCCATTCCACCAGTATTTCTTGTAATCGCAACAAGCTGTGGAGTGCCAGGATGGCCGTATTGCTCTTAAATATGTTGATTAGAGAAAAAATATGAAATGTAGATAAGTGTTGGAGCATTGATTTGCAATACTGTTTGGAGCTCTTATTTTCTCTTTGCAGTTTGCAGCTGAGGGAGCTGGAAAGGGGCTGAGCCTGGAGAAAAGGAGGCTCAGGGGGGACCTTGTGGCTCTGCACAACTCCCTGCCAGGAGGGGACAGCCGGGGGGGTCGGGCTCTGCTCCCAGGGACACAGGGACAGGAGGAGAGGGAACAGCCTCAGGCTGGGCGTGGGGAGGGACAAGCTGGAAATTGGGGAAAATTCCTTCATGGAAAGGCTTGTCCAGCCCTGGCACAGCTGCCCAGGGCAGTGGTGAAATCCCCATCCCTGGAGGAATTTAAAAGCCATGTGGATGTGGCACTTGTGGACAGGGGTAAGTGGTGGCCTGGGATGTGCTGGGGAATGGTTGGACTTGATAGAATTACATGACTTTTCTGATCTTAATGATTCTGTAATTCTATGATATTGTTATAAGGAGACCAAAAAAAAAAAAAAAAGGTCATCTTGGATGATAGGTCCTAGGATTCAAAACATACTTTATGTAAAACTGAGGGTTTCTCTGATGGCTAAAGTGGGATGAATTGTAACACTCAAGCTCCTTCAGACAGACAGATGCTCTGGCCTATTTTTCCAAGAACTCATGTTTTAAATTTTTTTTCCTACCTTGCATGTTTAATAATTACAGAATTCTAGTATTGTGTTTTTAAAACTAGGCAGATGGTCAGAATCTGCCAAAATTTGTATTTGTTTTACCATATATGTAACTTTCAAGGATGAGTGCATATTTTTATTGGGTGAAGTGCCATAGATAATGTTGCTTGCCAAGTCATAACCTTTTTTGTTTCTATTCAGCTCTGTTCTATAGCTAAATCTGGACATCAGTAGTAAGACCTTCCCTTCTACTCTTATGGAACACCTTGGATTTTGCATTTTCTATTTCAGCTACTTTAATCCTTGCACCCTTATGTGCAAATTTTTATTTTTTCCTTAATTGCTGGATTTGTGCTGAGGGTCTTTCTACAGACCCTGCTGTCCACAGAGGCACAGCCACAGAAGGTTTGTCCTTCTGCAAATGATATTTTTCTGTTTCATGGGCTTTTTACACTTTGCTGGAGTGTGTAGGGACTGATCTGTATCTGTACTCTTCTGTAAATAAAAAGTAGTTTGGTAATCCCAAAACATGCTCTCTTACAAACACCAAGCAGGGGGAGGATGCTTCAGTATTTCAAAGGAGCCTAAGAGCAGAGCATTGAACCAGGGCCTTCAAAACCAGTGCAAGCTTATTTTTATCATTATTCTGCTATTTTATTATTTGTTAAAATATATTACTTAATTCATTTTCCTTGCAAGAAGGGGAAGTACCTAGAATTCAGATTCTGATGGTTAAAAAGGACGAAGCAATGGCACAGAAGGGGTTACACCTGCACAGCCATTCTTCACGGTGCAACTTCTTCCAGGACCCACACAAAAACTTATTAAGCAGCTGCCTGTCACCTCTCCTTAATAAATAAGAATCTCTTTTCAGCCTCTTTGTCTCCTTCACCTCTGGGGCCGGCGTCCTGTAAACACACTGCCAATTAAACCTCACGTCTAGCAAGGCCACAACTAATGAAAAGCAATAGAGAATTCACTGCCTTTTAATGAGGAAAACATTGCTTTTTACAGGGAACAATTTATTGGGCCAATTCCCCCCGTCCATCACCCTGGGGAACTGCTGCCTTTTTTACCCCCTGTTTGTTACTTTGTCAAGCGCGTGTAAAATTGCACGCTGAACACAGAGGTGAAGGCTCTGACTCAATTTATGGTGTGACATCTCTGATCTTGCTCCCTGGATCAGTAAGCGATGCTGGCAATGATATGCATGGAAATTAATTACTGTGCCCGGCAGCGATACAGCAGGCCCCTGCCGTTGATAATAGATCAGTTTGCAGGAGTTTGTTAGAGGGGTGGCCGCGTCTGCTGCTGTTTGCTGTCACAGGCAGACAATGTCAGCTCCAAGTGCAAGCCACCACAACAACATCGCCACGGCCCTGCCAGGGGAGAGAGGCCACGGGGGCTGCCCCTGGAAAAAGCAAAACAGAGAAAAAAACCACAACAAAAAAACTCAGAGTAACACAGTGATTTTGGAATTTTTTTTTTATTTTTTTTCGTAAGAGCAAAGAGAAGGCGTTACGTAAGGGCACCACAATGTTTGAGCAAGGGGAAACTTCTGCCATGCCCACACTATTCGAGTCATACATATTTAAATGGAAGAAAAGATGGATGGAGAGGCCAAATTGAAAATAAATAATACCGGGAATAAATTCTGGATAAAAACCTACAGGTCATATCACCTATGGTTTTAATATGCATTAGCTCTGTTAACTTTACAGCCCTTTTTCCTAGGATTTACAGTTTAAAATTCATTCATAGAATCATAGAATCATAACATGGTTTGGGTTGGGAAAAACCTTAAAGATCACCTGTTTCCTAATATTTCCTGTTTCAAAACCTTGTATTTTGGCTGCCCTATTTTGTCTCCTCTTCCTGACCAGGCCATTTTTTTGCAGGCAGACGCAGCAGGTTTTGCTTGGCTTAGCTCATCCATGGCTCAAGACATGAAGGGACACTCAGTGCATCTGGGGGTTGGCCAAGATGTGTCATCCTGCTGAGCTGTTTTGGGGAAAAGGAGAGAATTGCTCCAGAGCAAGGGGTAGGAATGCCCCCCTCACTGAGTGTGGTCCATGAGCATCCTTGAATCCCTTCCCAGGTCACTCCCCCACAAAGGATTGGTGAAGCCAACTGAGATGAAAGGAAGGATGGTGGGTAGGGACAGGCACAAATCCCCAGCGCTCTCCCCTAACACCTCCACCTCTCCTGGCACTGCCATCCTCCTCACCTCATTCATTTTAGCAGTGGAAAAAGGGGACTGGTCACTTCCATGTCCTTCTGGGAGGAGAACTTGGACACACCCTGGGTTTAGAAAGACACAAGGAAACTGAACTTGCACAAGTGCGAGAACTGTCACTGCGTGCCTTCATAAAATCTTCCTGGCAAGGTTTTTTTTTGTTATTTGACAGTTTTTAACATATAATTTTTTGACACTTTGGTGTATCTAGTTAGAGATACCCTTTTCTGCTTGGTCCTGGGACTGTTCACACAGTCATGGACTTAATTTAAAATTTCCTTTATTTCTCTCTGCTTACTTTGTGGTTTTGTACACTTTTAGGCCTAAAAGGGCTCTGTGTTGTTTTGGGGACTAGAAAAATAACACGTGATGCCCAGCTAAAACCTCAACACTGGGATACCAAGGCAAACAGGGATGATGACACACTTGTTTCTGTTTCCAAACACAGCAGAAATCCCTACAAAAGTAATAATCCCTAAAAAATGGAGAACTCTAGCTCCAGTTGTTGGCTTTGGAGTCCCTATTCCCAACCCAGTCACAGTACCTGGTTTTTTAATAAAAATATATTTCCTGTTTGTGGCACTGGTTTTCAGTCCAGCCTTGTTGAAGCAGCCATACAAGTCTCCAATGGCAGGAAGGGCACCTTAAAAAATACATTTGTAAAAAGTGGAAAACCAAAAGGAATGGGTAGTGACAAATACCTTGGAAAAGGAGGCAGATGGAGAGGAAACAGGGACATGCATCTGCTGGTTCTGATGCCTTGAGTGATCACAGTGCTTGTTGATTCCACATCCCTACAGCTCTCATGCTGTCACCCTCCACCCTTGCCACTTTGCTTTTGGTAGGAGAACCTTCCAGAAAATAGCAGGTGATTCAATAAATAAACCATACATTTGTACCCACCTGGGCATCTTCTTCAACCCAGTTTGCACACACATCAAAGAGCAAAGTTTGGTCCTCTCTATTTACCCCTGATAGTGAAATCTAGAAACTTCCTGAAATGTATAAAAAGCCCAAGATTATTTCAAAGCTCTTGAAGAAAAAAAAAAAAAAAAAAAAAAAAAAGGAGGAGGGAGAGCTGTGAAAGATCATTTCTTTCCTAATGTGACTGTTAGATTTGGCTGGTTTAGCAATTAAACTTTTCCTTTATTTGTTACCCCTACAGACCCCTGGTTAGAATAGGATCCTGAAGTTGAGTCCGCCAGAGCATTGGGCTTACATGATTCAATTAACCTTTAAGGTAGCTCTGGAAGTTGGTACTCTAGGAGATCCTTTTGTTAATTGGCAGCCTGACACAGACAATTAAGTTTGATCAGATGAAGAGGGCATCAGGGACATCATTAGCATACTGTACTGAAGACTACGTGGTGTGTAAAAGTTGTTTAATTTCTGCCAAGGAAGAAAGTGGGGGGCTGGGGGAGCCCTCCTTGCACATACAGCATTTTGCTTATTAAATATTTCATTTCCCTTGCCATAAGATGCAAATGTTCCCATTTTTTACCCCTCCTTTTTGGTTTCTTCGCACTGCAGTGAAATGCACTGAATGATCATTTCTCTCTTATTAAAACTTCTGCATTTCACTTGAAGTATTGCGCTAAAAAAAAAACCCAAAGAAACCCCAAAAAACCCCAAGCAGCCAAAACAGCAACAAAATCAGCAGATTTGCTTCAGAGATGGTCACATGGTGGGTGGAGCAGGGTGTGGTTAAAGTGGTTAAAGCTGAAGCCGTTCTAGGTGAGATCTCCAGATGCCCTTTGGTCAGGGAATAACAGAAAAACATACCTGGGGCTCTTACACACAGCAGGTCTTATAACAAAGGTGTCTGTACATCCCTGGGATGCAGGGGGGATGCTGGAATGGGGAAGTCACATTCCTCATGGCCATGCATGTCTTTGCAAAGGCAGAAAGAGCTGGAGGAGGTGAATTCACCACTGATGGGTTGTGAGCTTGGGCTAGTGACTGAGAGACGTTGTTTCTTTGCATTTCTCTTGCCTGATATTAACAACCATCACACAGTTGAGGTTATATTAGAAATTATTTTTTTTTCAGGCACCATGCAGAACAGAGTGGGATTGAACCAAACTATGGCCATCTGTAAGGTTTAGTCACCACCACCATCCTACTGAACACAGATTTACAGCACCTCGCTCACACCTGCTGCTGTGCTCTGCCTTTTGCTCCCTCTCCTTTCTCCAGCCCTTTTTCTGTGAGCAAGGGAGAAGACAGAGGAACACAGAGTGGTTTGGCTTGGCAGGGACATTAAACACCATCCCATTCCACCCCCTGCCATGGGCAGGGACACCTCCCACTGTCCCAGGCTGCTCCAAGCCCTGTCCAGCCTGGCCTTGGACACTGCCAGGGATCCAGGGGCAGCCACAGCTGCTCTGGGCACCCTGGGCCAGGGCCTCAGCACCCTCACAGTACAGAATTTCTTCCTAACATCTGATCTAAATGTCTCCTCTTTCAGTTTTAAACGATTCCCCCTTGTCCTATCAATACCTGACAGTATAAAAGTTGCTCATCCTCCTTTTTATAGGTGCCCTATAAGCATCTGGAAAGGAAACAAGGCACATAAATCCAGTAGGCACATGACATCAGGAATCTCCATCCTTGTACCACATAGGCAGGCTCTTTGCTTCCTCATTAGCCTTACGCAGTTGCTTCAGCAATTATGATATATATTGCATAATTCTTATAGCATTAGCCTTGCTACATAAGTCATTAATGTGATAAGTTAGTGATAGCAGCAAATGTAGACTCTTGTGCTGTGTGGTGCTAATAATATCTATGAGATTTTAGTCCTAATCCAGGGAGACATTTTCAGCCCTCTACTGCCATAGCATCGTGTAATGGAAAATTAATGGGAAGTTGCAAATGCAGAATGAGTATCTTTGTTTTGTTTTGTTTTGCTGGCTCACCATGCCCCTTGCAAGGCTCTTGCACAAGAACAAAAGAGCTGAAGATTAATCCAGACCACTATCCAACAGTGACCAACACTCAGTGCCTTGGGGAGGACACAGGAACAGGGTGAGCTCACAGAGATTCCTCCCCAGGATGCTCTTCCAGCCTCCAAAACCCTTTGGCTCCAAGTCCTTGTTTTCCACAGGTCCAGCCCCCAGCAGAGGGCCATTTTCTGTGAGCAAGGGAGAAGACAGAGGAACACAGAGTGGTTTGGCTTAGAATTACTCAGAATAGTAGTGCTTGTGTATTTTTGTATATTGTTCTAATTTTTTTAAATTAATATATTATAGCTCTTGATGCATTTTTCTTCCATAAAATTTTGGACTCACATAACTGTTCCAATACTTCAGCTGGTAAATAACGGGCAGGTGGTGAGTGTCCATAACCCTCCCATGGCAACTTATAGGTGACTTCAAGCTGATGGTAAGAGTTAAGAATATGGGAATTTTGGGCTTTTGAGGTGTTTTTAGTGTGCCAATAAACCCCAGCATTGTTCTGCACTTACTGAAAGACTCAAGGCACTCAGTGGCAGACTCAGAGCAGCACTTGGAGAGACAGAGTCACACTCTGCAGGTCTTTTTCTGTGAAGGAGAAATGGAGATGGGATGGTCACTCTCCAAAGTAAACTGTCTCCTGTAAGCATCTCCTTTCAGGTGGGAGAAATCCAGGCAAATCTCCTGTTTCCTTCAGGGAGATCAAGTCAGATGCTCATGGCCTAAGTCTGCTCATTCCTCCTGGGCAGTCAGGGATTCCCATTTACTCCATGCTGTTTTCCACCTCCTTTTCCTGTGGGGGACTTCCCTCAAAAACAGAGCCATGGAATCATTTAGGTTGGGAAAGACCTGTAAAATTGCCAAGCCTGATTTTTAGTTGACCAAAAAAAAATAAAAGCTGAGAAATGGCTTTTACCAATCATTGGTGGTGAAAATTTTGTAATGCAAAAATCTGTGGCTCTGCATCTCCTAGCAGAGGCAGCAGGGAGAGGCAAGGAAAGAGACAGGAATGCCAGCAAGTTGTGAGTTTTCACCAACTGACAGGAGTCTTCAGCTCAGTAAATCAGTGAGAGGCTATGTCAGGACATGAAATGGTGGAAAAAACATTTCTATGAAGAAATGTGCCAAATTCCTCTCCAGAACTTTGCTGTGGAGCAGGATTTTACAGCATCCTGCATGTGTCGTGGGCACCTCCTGCAAACTCAGGAGCAAACAGATGATTCCTGCTCCATCTGCCAGCTTAGGGGCATAAGAAAAGGGCAAAATTGTGATGGAAAATAAAAAGTGCATCGAAGGCAAAGGACTGAGCACTGAGCTGTGCTGAGAGCACTGGCTGCCACTTGGGCAAGGTGTGCCCCTTGCACCAGGACTGAGGTTGGCCAAGTTCTGCAGAACTGCAGAACAGGATGTTTTTGAACCATAGAGGAATAATACTTGAGATGTATTGGCTGTACAGTTTCATTAAGATGACATAACATCTTGGATAAATTATAATTTTATAATACCTTTGCATGCCACTGCTATTACTACTATGTTGTTTTATGGCAGTGTTAATATACAGATGTTGCTTTAATCTGTTTTTTAATTTACTTTGTATATCCCCTACGTACATTTTGTCGTAAGGTAGTTTATTTTGTAGCAGCTCATTTATTTTAAAAGTTGGAGGGTTTTTTTATATCACTGCTAGCATGCTAATGACATTTATACATGTGTTCTCTTTAATCTCTCCCCTAGTTGCCTGGTACAGAGCACAGATATTATCATTTCTCTGGTTTTTCTAAGCGCTGAAAACTGTTTTATTAGGGGTTTTACTTTGACGTTTAATTTTTTATTTTGAGGTTTATTAAGTACTGTATTTTGGTGTGGTAAACCTTGTGTTTTCACTGATACTTTCATCACAGGGTGTTGTTACTGCAGAGGGGTTTAGTCATGTTGCTGTCTATCTACCCTTCATTTGGTGCTGCCTAGAAAACTCCTGATAGGAAGATTTTTTTGGGGGGATCATGTGTCCCCTCATACAGGGTAAGGCAAAAAATTTAGGCTAACTTCTAATAGTCACATTTAGTTAGAACCTGGATTTTTTTTAAAAAATCACATTGTTCTGACAAGCCTACCCTCAGCCCAAGGAGCAGGATGTTCCTTTGCTTGGATACAGATGCCACACCCAGGCTGAAGGGGAATTTCTCCCAGCTAAGATCAAGTTGACCAGGATCTTCCAGATTCCTTCCAACCTAAATCAATCTACGATTCTATCGCTTTGTATTTGGGGTTGTACCAGTACAGCAAGCAGGTCACACTGGGGAATAAGGACTCAAGGACTGGAGGCTGGCACAAAAAAGAGAGGGATGCAGGGCCTGGATGTCCGGAATTTGGTGAAAGACGCTGGTAGCAGGTTTTCCATGGGTTTAGTTGCAGGGACAAAGTGAAGCCCCATCTCTCAAGGACCTTAGTGCCGAGATGTGAAGGAGGGCATGTGCTTGTTGGGGGAAGAAGGAGGAGGGAGCAGCATCTTTCTGAGTAGCTTCCCGTGCTGGACTTCTCAAATTATGTCTAATTAAATCTGCTGCCCAGAATGCCATCAAATTAGCAAGTGAACAAATTGCACTGACTTTGGTGGGACGACTCCCTGGTTTCACGCTGCCCCGCAGCTTGGCTGCTCTGCCTGTGGCTCTGCTTCACTGAATTCCTGTGAAACCCCTCCCAAAACAAGGAGAAATGAGCATCCAGCCCTCACCACAGGCTTTGACTCCTCTGCCTCGATGTAATATCCTGCCAGAGGTCTCCAGCCTCCTTGGGGAGACCTTCTTGCTTTGCCTGAAATTTGCACATCGGGAAAGGCCTGAATATTTTTCCCATAACTTGGTGGGATGGAGCTTGAGAAATGCTGCTGTAGGTGGTTTCATGTTGCCAAAATGTACTTGCTATTTGATGATGTGGGCTTCGGAAGGCCTGCTGTTCCCAATTGTCCATTGCATATTAAGGATGGTTATAGCCAAGAAGACTTCTCTATTTATTTGCTCCCTTTTCACTGTGACTTTATTATGCATGAGCAGCTTGACTGTGATACTTCTTTTGTTTTACATTTTGCATTCATTAAAAACCAGTCATCTGCATATTTTGTGAACCCTCAGGGGTCTCTTCTCTCCTTGATGCATGCGTGCTAGTCCCATTAGCATGGATGGGAATTAGGAGCTCATGCTGAAGAAAAAAACACAGGCACACCTCCCTCTGTTTGTCCTCCTACTATTCAACTAGGATATTAAAGAAAAAATAAAATCATTACAGAGGATGTTCACTTTGTGTTTAAAAAAAAAAAAAGAAGGAAGAAAGGAGGGGAAACTTGACCACGTTTCTCAGGAGATTCTTTTTATAGCCCAAGGCTAAAGACCTCATAAACAGAGGATGTAAGTAATTTCAGGATGACTGAGGTTTACGATTCTGTCTTTACCAGTAAGTAAAGTGGGCCAGACCCAGTCCCCAACAGAGAGGACAACTGGTGTGGTATGGCTTGCATCCACACCATTACCCTCCTCCTCCCTGAGCCTTTTGACACGAGAGTGAGGACTGACAAAGCTTTCTGGCCCTGTTTTGGTCACTAAAAGTCACCAACAATGGTTTGATGCTGTTTCTGTTGCCCTCAAAATAGTTGCAGGCTGCACTGTGGTCCCCAGTGTCTCCTTGGTGGTGCTGAGGATGTGGATGAAGAAGTCATGGGAGTCTCCTAACAGCAGCCACTGGGAGACCTTGGGGGCTCCTGACTGACCATCCCAAGACTTCTCCTCACCAAACTACTGAGCCAAGGGATCAAAGTGTCCAGGTGAGGCTCCTGGGGTGGGTGGGGAAGGCTGATCCTGCCCTTATCCCATTTTACAGAGGGCTGCCCTGCTCCCTCCCCTGCTCCTGTTGAGCAAGGGTTCAGGCTGTGTGTTCTTGCTCCCTGTGAACAAAGAAGTGATTTATTTTTTTTCCATTTCAGTTAAAACTGCTGGTGCATGGTGGCCCCTGGTACAGGGATCCCCTATTTTCTCTGCCTTGTCTCTGAGGGTTAAAGCAATCAGGCTTCTCCACCCAGACAGAAGTTTTGTACGAAACCTCCCCTGCTCCTCTGTGTTTCAAGTTTGGCAGTTCCCCTCCCCACAAAAATGTGCCCAGGAAGACGCACAGAGAGATATGAATTTATTTTCTGCATTGTTAAAGCTTCAACATTGCCCTCAAATCATCCTGACACAAAGGCAATGCAGCTCGGTTCACCAACCAGCACATTTTGCCCTGAGCAAAGACACTTTCCCATGCATGGAATGATCTCCCACTGTTTCCCATAAGAGCACAGGGCTGGCTAGAGGAATTGAATCAAAAGATTTCAGAGACAACAACCTGCCTGAAACAACTTGAAACAAATGAGGGCTTGGGATGTAGCTGGACAGTGATAGCCAGGGCCACGTGCTAGTGGTGGGATTAAGCAATAATCCTGTTTTATTGTTGCTGCCATGGCTGGAGCGTCCCATGCTCTGCTGAGCATTCTCCTTGTCTTGGCAGCACGCTGGGTGCTCTGAGGGCCAGGTGTGTCTGCCAGTGTGTTGGGTGCTGTCTGTGATGGACATTGGCAGGGTTTGGCACAATGGATGCCCTAGGAAGTCAGCCACACAGAGCCTGTCTTGTCTGGATGATGGTGGGTGAGGAGAGAGGGATAAAGAGCTTTGGGAAATGAGGCATTCCGTGTAGCACAACTTCCTGGCCTTTTGGGCTCTGATTGTGGTCTGGTTGCTCTCTGAAATTAGCACCATTTCAACTGTCAGGTTGGAGAAGCCAAATCCCCTAATGCTTCTCCACTCTGTGTATTTCTAAGGGTTCATATCCTCAGCAGCACGTTCTGGCATCCAGCATTTCCTGGAACAAGAGGCCCAAGGAGGCTGTGGATGCCTCAAGCCTGGAAGTGTTCAAGGTCAGGCTAGATGGGGCAGCCTGGTCTAGTGGCAGGTGGCAGGAGCCCCTGGCAGGAAGGTTGGAACAAGATGGCCTTTGGGATCTCTTCTGACCCAAATCATTCTAGGATGTTTTGATCCAAAAGTAGAGAAATTACTTAGCAGGAACCCAAAACAAAAGGGGATCATTTCCTAGGCTAGGAGATGTCACTCACCTCTTACTCAGGATCTATCTCATAATTTAGGCTGCTTGGAGGCAGCCTACAGGTACTAGAACAAAATATCAGCCTCCCAATTCCTGTTTCACTTGTTCGACCCATTGATTTTACTGATTGACAGATCTATCAGCTGACACCTGGAACAAAGAAACATTTACATAACCATGATGGGTTATGGGGTTTTGTGCCATCTTTATGTCATCTTTAGGTCAGCTCCAGAGTCTGGGGATTCCTTGTCATCTTTTGCATGAAGGTAGAGATTTGTAACTTGCCTTTTAGGAAAAAACTCTTCTTCCAGAGGGTGCTGAGGCACTGACCAGACTTCCCAGGGAATGGTCACAGTCCCAAGGCTGCCAGAGCTCCAGGAGTGATTAAGCAACACTCCCAGGGGTGCACAGGGTGGGATTGTTGGGGTGTCTGTGCAGGGTGAGGAGTTGGACACGATGATCCTTGTGCTTCTAACTTAGGATACCGTGTGATCCTTTTGCACATCTCAGCATTGCAGATTCGTATTCCTGCCTTGACTCACTGCAGCCCATCTGGTTGTTCCCAGCCTGTTTCTTCTCTGGGATAACTCTGCTAAAGCATCTCCCATTCAGGCTCCTGCCCATGCACACAATTCCCTGTGGATCAGAGTTTCTGGTGGTATCCCAGATTGTGCCTCAGCTGTGAGAGACGACAACAATGAGGAAGCAAGTCTGAAGAAAACTTGAACCCAGCACCACTGGCTCCCTCTTACTCCACTAAAACAAAGCAAACAAAACCAGAAAGGATGGGAAATGGTTTTACTGGAGCAGCATCAGCGTCTCCATTTGTGAATCAGTTTCTAAAGAGAAGGAGGCTCCATTTAGGTAAGAGGCACTGTCAGTGGCCTTCATGTCTACAGCCCTCCACCCACCAGCTTTGACTCAGCAGTCTGCAGCAGTAAATCATTAATGGCCCCTTAAAAAAGGCAAGCTAGTTCATAACACAAGTCTGAAATGAGGAAAGGAGATGGGTGGAAGACCAGAGTTTCCAATCCCAAAACAAAGCATCGCAGTCATCCTGAATATCTGGGGAGCACACAGAGGGCTGGAGGCATTCCCTTTTTTAAATATTTACCACTCAAGTATTATTTGACAGAACATTTCTGGGACTTTATCTAAGCAGGATGGAGTAAGTGAAACATTTGGATGGGTCAATAGGACCATTTGCCAGAGTGGCTTGTTCTTAAATGGGAACAAAATCTGGCCAGAGAGAGCTCTGTAATGTTTGACTACTAAAAGCATTGCTCCAGAAATGCAGCCCTGTGCTGGCTCCAAGGGACTCGTGTATGGCTTGTCTCATTGGCATTGCCAGGACGGGATTTCCTCCTCATTACCAACTACACAAAGTCCTGGGCATGAGCAGGGCAAAGGACTGAGGTCCCAGAGTCTTTGTAGGAACCTGACAGTGCTGAGGAAGGGATCTGTGCTGATGGGAAAACTTTCCCTCAAAATCACGTTTATGACTCATAGAAATGACCTGCACTTAGAACAGGTATAGCCTAGCACAGGTCCAATCCTCTCCTCTGCAAACACCAGGGCTCAGGTCCAGCCCTACCCAGATGACATTTGAACCTTCTCCCCAGCACTCAAGACTTCACTCTTAGTTATAATTAAATTACAGACAATTAACATATGCCAAGCCACGAGAAACAGAAAGAAGATTGTTCCACTAATCCTTGTGAAGGCACTGCAGAAAGTGCCATTCTGTAGATGCAAAACAGAAGTAAAAACATTGTTTTATGAATTTTTTAAAAAAGAAAGGGGGTGAAACACTCAGTTATTTCAAGTTTCACTTAAAAATGAATGAAGTTTGATCATCTTCCCAGACGTTTTTAAGGAAATTTTGTCTGGATTGACTGCAAGCTAAATTATTTCTGTTAACCACATAAGAGGAAGCCACTGTACTACCAATGAGGTCATTCAGGAGTAAGATAAATAAAGGTTCTTCTGGGCATAGATTTGTGTTGTGCTGCTTCCTCCAGCTTTTTGTGCTCATCTTCACTGGAAAAGCATGAGACACTGAAAAATCCTTAAATTAAGAGAAACATTACTTATCAATGTCCAAAACGTTGGGGCATTATCAATATTATTCTCCTAATGAATACAAAACACAGCTCTGTACCAGTTATTGAGAAGAACCCTATCCCAGCTGAAAACAGGAAAAAATTGCGAACAGAATTATGAAGGGTCCCATGATGGAAAGCCAGCAGTTATTTTTGAGTGAGAAAACTGAAGCAGAAATATCCACCAGCAAAGGGAAGGGCAAGAGAGCTGGATCCAGGTGGGTGGTGTTGGTGTGTGCTGCGTTCAGGCTGCTCTGCTCCCCACCACAGGAGAGAGCTAAGGGAACCCAGAGCTCAATGGGTTTGAGCCTATCTATGATCTTTAAAATATCAGCACTTGTTAAGGCTAATTCTGTATATGTGATTCTTCCTTTCCCAGCTCCCCAAAATTTCCATTTTTTTGAGCCACCTGAGCTGATGAGTTGCTCTGTGCAAATTGCCTCTTTTCCACGAGCTTATCTGCCTCCCCTTGAGCTCAGGCAGACTTTGAGCATCCAGTGTGGTTTCAGGAAGCCAGGCGTGACAAATAAGGACAAGCTGGATTATTTTCTTTTTCCCCTCCTTTTTTTTATTATTATTATTTTAAATTATCAAGTGCAAAACACATCAGCAGCTAATTTTGATTCACAAATACACTGGAGAAACCTGTAACCTAGGAACGCTTTGCGAGCGGGGAGAGAGGCACCAAATTTGTCATGCCTGAGGAACCACTCAGCTCCTCTCTGCTCCCGAAATTTGCATCACACTGGGCAGGTGCACAGCACAGCCCAGGCCCAGGGAATCCTGCCCTGGCTGGGGAATTGCTGCACTGCTTCCCACTGGTTTGATTTAAGTCGTTTCAGATGTCTAAGCAGCATCCAAAAATTAAGAATGTTGTGAAAAGTTTTTTGAGGTCTTTCTCTTTTGAGTGAATTTAGAGGAACAAACCCTTCATCTTTTGTGAAATATTGTTGGTGTTTTTATCATATATCATAGAACCATGGGGTAGTCTGGGTTGGAAGGGACCTTTAAAGATCATCTAATCCAAGGTCAGGCTGCTCAAAGCCCCTTTTAAACAGACCATGAGTGTTTCCAGGGATAAGGCATCCACCAGCTCCCTGGGAAACACTTACACTCCTCTGTGTAAGCATCATGCTGTTAGAAACTACATTAGATCAAATTTTTTCTGTTTTATTTGTGATTTCCTTGGTTGAACCTGCCCTGGTTCCTGAACAGTAGGACTTTTGAAAACTGTTTTCTCAAAACCTGCTTTCCTAATGTTTCTCTTCCATGTTTAATAATAAGGTTGAGTTCATCTTAGGGCTTAATTCCTGAAGAAGACCATGATTAGGTGACCTCTAGGTTTTTTGGTTTGTTTTTTTTTTTTGTTTTGTTTTTGTGGGTTTTTTGTTTGTTTTTGTTTTTTGTTTTTGTTTTTTTTTAAGTAGCTATTTTTCCCCCCCACCCAGAAAACTTACAAGAACTCATTCAATATATTTGATATATTTGTGATTGCAAACCTTTTGTCATATTTTTGAGACTCTTTTTCAGCTTCAGAAATTATCAGCCTCATTTCCTTAAGCAACATATTTAAAAATATTACTGTTGAAAGCATGGCATATTTTTTACTTTAATTTGACAGCAGGTAAGGATTAGCAAAGATAGAGCATAGCCTCTGTCTTTCTGTATTTCTCCTGGAAATTATGCTTACTTTTGCTTTCTCTTTAACCATTTGTATTTATGATCACGTTTCCCTTAATTGGCCAACAGCAAATGTGATACCAGGCAAGAGCAGAATCTGATAACCCTTTTTGTTTGGTCCTTGCAGTGCCTCCCAGTCTGCAAAATTAAGACTTTTACAGGATTTTCCATAATCTTTTAGTGGCTGTGCTGGCTCAGACCAAGGGTCCAGTCCTCAGCCACTGTTCTGAGATATATCAGAAAAAAAAATTCCTATTATTGGATTGGGTCTATTAATTTTCTGTGATGTTTTGGGTGTGTAATTCTTAAGGAAATCACAGGATGGCTAAGCTTGGAAGGGACCCCTGGAGGTCATTTAGTCCCTGCTCAAGCAGGGTCATACCAGAGCACGTGGCAAAAGATTGTGTCCAGATTCTTGAATATCTCCAGGAAAGGAGACTCCACACCCTCTCTGGAAAATATGTTTGGTGCACAGTCTCTCACAGGAAAGAAGTTCTGTCTCATATTCAGGTGGAACTTCCTGTGCATCAGACACTTGCAGAAGAGCCATCTGTCCTGCTGAAAGATCTTTTGAATTTATTGCTCATCCTGAACCACTGATTCCTACAAGTTAATTTTTTGGGGTTGAGATGAAAAGGTCCCACACAATCCCTGCTGAAGAGAAAACTAGAAATAACCTAATCCCAGGAACTATGATTTTAGAAATCAGGGATTTCAGGCTGTTTGAGGCACTGCTTGTTCATTAGTTGAGCTAAATACTTGAGAAAACTCAAATATTTATCTGAACTCCCAGGCTGGTGCATCTCTGCAATTACCTTCATAATAGAATCACTGAATTGTTTGGATGGAAGGCACCTTTGAGCTGATCCAGTTCCACCCCCTGCCATAGGCAGGGACACCTTCCACTGTCCCAGGCTGCTCCAGCCCTGTCCAACCTGGCCTTGGACACTGCCAGGGATCCAGGGGCAGCCACAGCTGCTCTGGGAAACCTGTGCCAGAGCCTCAGCATCCTCATAGTGACAGGCATGGAGGAGACTCCCACCTCTGCTGGAATTTCCTCTTATTTATCTCTCAGGATGCAGTGATTAGGCCTTTGACACCAGTTTTTACTACTGCAGACATGACAAAAGAGTCCAGCCAGCACCAAAACCATGTCATGGACAGAGGTGGGACTCAAAGCCCAAGCCCATTTTTTTCTACCTACATCTACCTTTCCCCCCACCACCATCCACTTGGGGTGCAACTCGGATGGAGAAGAAAGGATTGAATCAAATCCAGCACTCAGAATCAGCTCCTACAGAGGTGGAGACCACAGTCGAGGTGTATTTTCACTGGCATGACAGGTTTGTTCAGCCTGGGTTATTTGCCAGCCATAATTACAAGCACGGAGATGACTTTTAAGGCAGCACCCCTCTCTCACTCTGTGGTACCCTGGGTAGGCAGGAGGCATATTAGGAAACCACTCAGATAATTTTAAAGAGGATGGATTTGTGATTATGGTGTTTTGACCCACCTGGTAGCCTGCCCTTGGAGCTCTACTTAACAGGTCTTCCCTGTGTCTTTCCAAGCAGTTAATTTTGTGGCCAAGTCCCTGAACTCTCTTCCCATTCCTTTTTCACGTGTAGGGCTGTTTGCTTCTCTGCCATCCAGTCATCTTGCGAATGCTTGCTCAAGGACACTGCGGAAGATTTGTGCTAATAATGAAAAGCTTGAAGGGGGCAAGAGATTTTGTCCCAGGAAAAATAATGCCCATCAAGCCTATTGTGTCTCTGTCCCACTGAGGAAGGGGAGCTAATAACAGAAAGGTTAGCTAACAGGATGGCTTTTTAGGGGTTCTGGCCACGTGAATTAATGCATTAGGTTTGTCTAAGCGAATTTCTCAGCTGCCTCGTAGGGATTTGGGGGTTTGGAATATTTGTTCCTGCATTTTTAGTTTACAAAGAGGCTTTCCTGGTCTTGCCATCTCCCTTCTGTCACAGACTGGTAGCCGGGAAAAGAGCGGGGAATATTTCTGCTCTGCTTCTTTGCTTAATATCGGGATATTTCCACCAGCCAGCAGAGAGTATATTTCTAGGTTTGGGGGTTGAGGCTGGTTTTTTTTTTTTTTTCCTTTTTCCTTTGTGTGTTTGTTTCTCTTTGCACCACAAACTGCACGGAGGGGCCGGGAGGATTGTGCATTACATAAGAGTGGCCCTCCACGCTTTAATGTGGGTCTGCGCCGTGCCATGCAGCGAACATAATGTGTCCTCCCAGGGACAATTTGCATAAAGGATAAATAAGAGAATCACAATGTGAAGTTTATTCATTTTTAAATCCTGCAGCGTTTGTGATTGAAGGCCCAAGCTCAGATGTTTTCCTGATGTGTACCATTAAGAGTCAGGGCTTTGCCTAATGTCTCTTCTGTTACTGCAGGGAGATGTAATGTGCAGTATTTCTCCACACTGGAGTATCATTTTCAGTGTATACCACTCGGCTAGGGAGTGAGGAACTGCAGGCTGCATTATCTTGTACCGGGCCCACTCTCCTTAATTTGCTGTAACCGAGCCAGCACATTAAATACAAAACATATTGATGTTCTCTGAGAACCCTTGAGGGTCTTTACCCTTCCTTGTCAAAGGAACTGTGCAATCCAGGAGGAAAGAAAAAAGGCATTTTGCCATGGTGAAAATAGTTGCACTGCTGGCATGCCGTGGCTAACACAATGCTGTGCTTCCATTTACTTCACTTAGAGGGGAAAGTCATAACAAAAGCCATTTTACCTCCCAACTCCAGCTGAGGGTCAGCAAATGGAAGTGATCTGAGCCCCAGCTCAGGTGGTGTTGGCAGCAAGGGCTTTAATACTGCACACTCCTAAATTCGCTGAAGTCATAGAATGATCTAGGTTGGAAAAGACCCTTAAGATTATGGAATTGTAAAATGGTTTGTGTTGGAAAGGACCTTAACAATCATCTGGTTCCAACAATTCACCTAACACTGCCAATTCCACCACAAAACTGTGTCCACTCTGGTGATCTCACAGATGAAAACTGGTGGTGAAAGGGCCTGGCTCTACCTGGACACCACAGGTAGGAACCCATACAGGATGTCCCACCAAATCCTTTAATAGAGCTCAACATGCTTGGGCCAACGTGGTGACTCAGGTTCAGATCTGGTTTTAGTTCTCCTGTTTAAGCATTATTTCTTTTTGGACCTGCTGCCAAAAAACCCCCAACAAACAAACAATAATAAAAGAAGAATCCAAATAACTAGTGAGAAAAACAAGCAAGAATGTGCATGACCTGCCAGACCTGCCTTTGTCCTATCACCAGTAAAAAATGTGAAAGCAAAAAATCCCAGTGTTCTGTGTCAGCTTGCAAACGTTAGCCCCACATGTCTGCAGACAGCTGACTTGCTTTATCCAAAGTGGTTTTGTGGGTTTGGGGACTACAATTCCAGCAGAAAGCTTTCAACACGTCAGGAGAAAGCATTTGAAACTCTGAACGCTGCTTCTTCATCACCAGTGAGTTTGGGCTTTCTCAATCTAAACCTGAAATTTCTCTGCTTAGAGATTGCTCTTTCCCTCTGTCTTCTGAAGGTGGTGATCACCTCTCTCACTGGTACCAGAACTGAATGAAACGAGGTGGTTTGTGGATTTGTCAGTCCTGTGACTGACAGTCTGTAGTAAATAAAAAGTGAATGAACTCAGCTAAAATGTTTTCTGTGTTTGGAGGAATTTGTAAAGTCTGTCATGTTGGCTCTCTTGAGGTTCTCTAAGATAACAATTACAGTCTACTGGGTAACTCCCCTGAGTATTCAGCCATTTTTACACCAAATCAGGAACTTTTTATCGCATTAACTGAGAGCTATCATTCATCTCGAGCTCTGAAAGCTGAACACAGAAGGGAAGGTTTGACAGAGTACCATGCCCTTGAGGAGGAAGTTCAGGCTGGGTGTGTTGGGCACATTTCTCTGTGAACAACAACACAGAGTTTGTTTCCCAGTGTCAGGCTGAGTGATTTCAGATGACACAAACTGAAACTTAAGACCCAGGAGAGAAGGTAGACCCTGGGTAGACCATGCTGCCAGAAACCCAGCCATGAACCAACATTTTTTGGACAACAAAACCCTATAAAGAGCCTCATTTGCAAAAGTATCCCTTTGAAGGGAGGAAAACACCTAAACAAAGCCAAGATGAAATTTCTACTCTTGTAATGTTTTTGGTTTTTTTTTTTTTTCCTACAGAAAATTCATGTCTGGCTCATTAAGTTGCATGATACTTGCCATGGGTAATTTTTATTCCAGACCATTTTATGCAGCTCTAACCACAATCTTTCTGATCCTGTGCAATCATTTGTTGTCTGTAGTATCAGGAAGCACTGGAGTGGTGAGATAATACCCCACGGCCATCAGCTGTAGAGGGATTTTGGGCTGCAGATGTTGGCATTTCCCTTTTGCATGCTCTTCAGCGTGGAGGGAAAGATTTTATACAAGTCAGAAAACATTTTATAAAATAAAATACAGGATTGTGGAGGGAATGTCCTAGGCAAGAAAGTGCTACCATTTACAACCAGTAGTAAGAAGCAGTCCTTAGTTTGGATTGTTTGAAAGGATTCTGTGGCTAAACCAACAGAGACCATTCCTTTACATGGGTCAGGAAGACTGATTTTCCATCTAGCAAAGAGGGACCTTTCCCCTGCCTGTGTAACTGGCAAGGAACAGTTGAAGTCAGTTGGTGTACTGATGGAAACCAGAGAAATAAATAGGAAATAAATGCTTGTAGATAAGATACTGACTTTGTGGACATGGGATTTGGTGTTTATTTGGTGACATTTCAAAAAGCAGATTTTTGTTTGTTTGGGTGGCATTTTTTTGTTCATTGGTTTGGATTTTTGTTTTGTTGGTTAATTTTTTGCTCTGTTGGTTCATTTGTTGAGTTGGGTTGGGTTGGGTTGGGTTGGAGGGGTTTTTGATTAATTATCTTTTTTTTTACTGCCCTGTGGTGATGCCCATGACCCAGACTGAGCAGCAGCTGCTCATTGCTGAGCCCTTGGAGACTCTGTCTGTGTCCTGTGGCTGAGCCCATGTTGGAGACCTGCTGGATTTGTCCCCACATTCTCCCACCCCAGCACCTTCTCACCCTGGGTTATCTCTGATTCCTGCTGTCCACACCTGCTGCTGGACACGCAGCTCTTGCACCATCCCTGACCAGGCAGCAGCTCCCCATTGCCACCAAAGCACCCCCAAAATCTCTGCACAGATAACACGGGCTTGTTCTGTGCTGGAGGTGCACAAGCACCAGCCCCATAACAGCAGTGACACCTGGGCTGTTTAATTCCTTTGTAGCCTGTGCACCCTGGAGAGGCTCTTCCACTCTCAGAAAATTTCCCATTAGAGCTGCCAAATGCCATCTCCTGTTGCCACCAGTTTTTTAGAGTATTGAGGTCCTCATTTTGAAAACCAGTAATGAAAATCCCAAAGAAAATAAATATTGTTGTAGACTACTTGTGCTGTGGCACAACACAGTTTTCACTGGCGTCTCCAAAAAAGTATTTTCTTAAAATTACTTTTTTTAAAAATTGCATTATGGGTTGTGTAGGGCATTTTTATACAATCCCAGAATGATTTTGGTTATAAGTGACCTTAAATATCACCTAGTTCCAACCTTCTTCCATGGGCAGGAACGCTTTACACTAGACCAGGTTGTTCCAAGCAGCATCCAGCCTGGCCTGGGACACCCCAGCCTCACCTCCACCTGGCATGACAAAGAGCTTCAGTCCAGGCTTTCTGCACAGTGCTGGGAGGGAATTTCTGAAAATATTTTAAAGTCAGCATTGTTTTTCCTCCTTTGGAGAGTAAATGCAGCAGAAATTTATTGCGTGAACTGGCTTGGTCATGGGAGATTTCTTTGTTATTCATAGTAAAATTCATCTGTGGGAATTCCACAAGTCCTCGTGTGAGATGGGAAGTAGCAGCCCCTCATTAATTCGGGCAATGAGATCCCTTACACAGTCAGGAGGCTGGTTTTGAATCTCTGGTGGCACCAAAAGTACAGGGATGGTAACTTTTCTTCTCCATGCTCCAGCTGAGGCACCCCAGTTCTCCCCCCAATGCCAGAACCTCAGGAACAACTCGGGAATGAGCAGATGTGGTGATGTTGGGACATCTTGCCATCAGGGCAAGGGATGTACACGTTTTGCTGTGCTTTGCAAAACTCCCTTGACACTGAACCCTCATCCAAGCCACCTCACCCCACAGCCTCCTCCCAGAGCCACCAGCTTCAACATCTGCTCCATGTGATGCCTACCTGGGGAAGTAAATGCAAAAAACTCTGGTGGAGAGCTCCAAAGCAGGCTTAAAAATTGAGTGGGTGATTCACCCATGCCTTCCATGCAAAATACACCCCAATGTCAGCCTCTGCCTCCGTTTTTCCCCTCCCCATAGCCCCAGCAAAGCCCTAACCCTCACGGCTTAGCCCTATCCGGGAGAGTTTGAGTGCGTGTGTCTGTGTATTTTTTTTATTTTTTTTTTTTATTCCGGAGTGACTTGTTTGTGCTGTCATCAGCCGTTGTTTTGGTAAATGGTGAGTTAAACAGATATATCCAAGCGTAAAATCTAAAAAATGTTCCCTGTGGGCGCCTGGGGGGTGTTGTTTGAAATCAACTACATATCAATTGAGCGGCGGCGAGCGGATCCGATGATAAATTCCAGTCCACAGACGCCTTATAAATTACATTTTTTTGTTCACGATCTAGCCTCATCTCAGCTCCCCAGAGGCCCTTAGACTGAGAACTATGATTGTGTTGGAGAAATGTTTGCTCAGCTTGAGCGATGCCATTAGTGTTACATGTGCCAGGCCGCTCTCGCCGGCGCACCCCCCCCTCCACTTCCACCCCTCCATCCCCCCAATCCCAATCCGATCCCCCCTCCCTCTCCCTGCCTTCCACAAAATGCAATATGCGCCTGGTAATTTTTCTGTTCATTATCTCATTGTTTTCTGTAAGTACAAGGTTAGATTGAATTACTGCAGGCTCTATTGTCTATTTGTAATTCTCCTTCCATGCCGTGCTACTAATGAATGGGCAATTTAGTCAAATCTTCGTAACGGCTTCTTCTGTGCGTCAGCCACTTAATTACTCTGAGCTTTTCTCACTGCTGCTTTATTGCACGGAAACTCAGGCTGCTCCCAGGTCTTTGCTAGGGGATCTCCAGCTCCAAGAGAAGGGAGAAATAGCCGTAACAATAACCAGATTACCTTGATTCCTTGGCGCAGGGACTTGCCCCTCCCGTGTGGTTCGTTTGCTCTGGAGTTTGGTGGGTTTGTTATTTTGTGTGCCGCAGAGGGAAGTGTTGTGTAAATTAGGCAAAGTGCATCTGAGGTGAAGGCGGTACAGACCCTTCGACGTGGTGAGAGCCAGAAAAAAAAGGGGCAAAATAAAAAATGCACAGGACCCCATTATGTGGAATATACCCCACGCCATGCAATTCCACTGAAGCTGAGGTGCCAATCCTGATCTATTTCGGGATCTCCAAAATAAATCTTGGTTTTGCTACCAGAGGTAGAAATTGTGCTCTTTCTGTTTGTTTGGATAAGGATGTGTTCACCTTTGTGCTTAGCATCCAGTATTTCAGTCTCCAAATCAGGGGCAGGGTGTAGGAATAAATACATTTTAAAATCCATTTAATAGAATTAATCTTGATCATTTATAACTAGGATTAGGTAGGTAGGCATGTGTAGAGAGCTTTAGAACAGCCCTTTTGTATGATAAATACTTTTCCTTAAGAGGAGGATACAAAGAATGGAAATAAAGGAGTTTGAAAGAAAGTATTGTGAAACATAAATAATAGTGTGACAGATAATCTCCATGCATGATCTGACTCACCTATTTAAATTCCTAAAGGGATTTTATTCCTCTCTTCAGTGACTGAAATTCTCAGAGGCTGATGGAGTGCAGGATAATGGGCAGGTGGGCCCTGTGAATATCTGAACTCCACTATCTGAACTCCAGTGTTTAAACTGGACACCAATGCTAAAATCACATCTTTAGTAAGCTCTGCTGCCTCTTTATAACATAATGTATTTTACTTTTTCACTTTTGTACAGGGTGCATTGTGTCCACGGAAGAAATGCTTTAACACTCTCTCTCTGATCCTGTTCCAATTTATATCTACATGTTATTGCCAGAAATCCAAACCTCTGGTTGTACTTTTTGGTCACGTTTCTCAATTTTTAATTCAAAATTGGAACTTTGAATTTGTTCAGGGATTCGTTAATTTATGTCAAGTTGACCTTTTGCAGAGGGTTTCATATCCATATAACAGACAGGCATAAACTTCCTATTGATTTTACATGGAGGATCTGCATGCTCAGTGATCTAAGCAGACATTTAATACACAAACACTAAGTTCAACACTATAAACATCTTCTCTTTCTAGTTCCTGTGACTGAACAAGAAATTCCCAATAAAATTCTGTTTTGCAAAATTTTTAGGGAATGGATTTACTGGGTAAGATCTTGAAAGCTTTGCAAGAATACAAAAAGGCTGATAACCAATTCCTGCAATTATTAATGATTAGAAAGGTCTTTGAAAAGGCTTTTCAAGGAATTTTCCTATAGGGGAATTTCCAAACCCCTGGAGACAGATTGCTGAGAAGAGTTGTGTGCTGAAAACCAGCAAAAAGACATGTTGGGAGATTGAGAGATTTTGACTAATGCTCATGTTTATCTTTGACCCTACAAATCAAAATCTTACCCAGTGCAGGAGCAGTTGGCGTGGGAGAGGGGCTGCATCTGCCCTCCACGTGGCACTGGGATGAGGCAGGGTGGTGTGTGACAGTCTGCAGTGTCCATCCCACCAATTCCTGGCTGCTCTCCTGTCCCTTGGCTGGGATTTGCTTTGCCAGCTCTTATGGTGGGATTCACTTGGCCTTCATGACAGACACGTGTGGTTTTAGTCCCCCACTCTGCCCCAGACCCCTCTGAAGTGGCCATCCAAAACAGATTGTCCACAGTTGGAGCTGGTTTCTGACTTCTTGGGGATCTGCTCCTAAAATTTTCAAGTTCTTAGATTTCAGCAGAAATCAAAATAACCCAGTTTTTACATGATTGCAAACAAAATTGACTGCAGAGATGCCCCAGAATTTGTCCAGGACACAAATGCAAAACTCTGTGGAAACCTCCAAAGGAAATTCTTGTCTCAGTAATATGTTCATTTTAATCACAGCAGTGTGGCCAGGTCAGGCTGACCTTTTTCTCCCCTCTTCAGTCCTAGGGAAGTGTGCTGAGCTCATTGTGACCCTGATATCATCCCAACATTCTGCTTCCCTTGCCCTGTTCCCCTCACCTGTGCTCCTCTTGCAGTGCTCCTTCCTCTCCTGGTGCACGGGCTGGTCTTGGTGCCCACCTTGGAGGTGTTGCAAACAGACAGATCCTGCCCAGGGCTTGCCTTCAATCCTGGATGTCACCAAGGAAAAAAATAATTGCACTGGGATGGGACAAGGGTGATGGTTGTAAACTGAAGGAAGATCTATTTAGATGAGATGCAAGGAAGAAGTTTTCATGAAGGTGGTAAAACACTGGCACAGGTTCCCAGAGCAGCTGTGGCTGCCCCTGCATCCCTAGCAGTGTCCAAGGCCAGGTTGGACAGGGTTTGGAGCAGCCTGGGATAGTGGAAGTTGTCCCTGCCTGTGGGTGGAACAGAATGAGGTTTAAGGACCCTTCCAACACAAACCATTCCATGTTTTCTGTGGCTGTGCCAGGAGGAGTTGTCCAGGTCTCACTGGATCAGAGGCCCCTTGACTGCTCTGCTGCAGTGCTTTGTGTGGAGGAATACGGGGATTTCTGCCAGCATCTGGATCGGTGAGTGCTGGATTCCTGACCACCCCTTCCTTGTGCCACTCACAGAACTGAAAACAGCACACGCCTCCAGAAACACATATCATTAAATAACAGCTTATTTCTATTTGTGTTTATAGAATAGCTGGAAGTGGGGAAGCAGCCTGAGAGCAAGCTGGTGCCTCGTAGACCCAGATAGGCTCTTTGCCTGCTTTGTTATAATACTTCATTGGAACTGACACATTGATAGCCACAGTTTTTCTAGGAAGTGACCTTCATGCTGCCCATTGATTCCCAGTGGCCATCAACTCCTTGCAATTGGAATGACAGGCCAGGTTAAAGGTCAGTCCTTAAATAAAGCTTCTGGATTACTAAACACCTGAAGTTCAAATGAAAATGGAAATCCTCACCTCATTTTATGTGACATGTTACTGCTAATGACACTTCGGGATCTTAAACGGCTCCTGCTCTTTAACTCATGTGCATGTTTCACTCGATAACCCCTTAAACCAGCTCCTTTTTCCACCACTGCTGGACCCTCACAGGACAGGCAGCAGGGAAAAGCAATCTCCCTGGGATATATGGCTTCTGGGAAAAAAAAAAGAAAAAAGAAAAAAAGCTTTCTGAGGAAAAGACATCAGAACCAATTAAAACATTTGCCTTTCAAGCGATGGCCAGAAACAATCATTCCCTTAATTAAGATTCACAGTAAAAGGATTTTATTTACATGAGCTGTGGCATTAAAAAGACCCCAGTTGTGCAGCTGTGGAGGCTGGATGTGTTTTGTTTGCCCGTGCACAGTGGGGCAGTGCCCCTGGGGTGTACCTGGCTGTGGGGATGGGTGGTGGGGTGTCTGCTCAGTAAAAAAAGAGGATTGTTGTCTCCCCAAGCCTTACAGAGCTGCTGTTTCAGTTGTCCTCATGCCAAGCCTTGCTCCCACAGCCCCCAGCCCTGGTGAGACCCAGAGCTCCATCTGTGGGGCACCCAGGGATACCCAGGGCTTCCAATACCTTCCCTAAACTCCCTGAGGATGGTGCTCTCAAATGCATCTCTCTATCTTCTCCTCTGAATTTTTGTTTATTTTCTGCACCTTAACCTGAGTGGGAAATGCTGTCAGAAAGGGGAGTCAACTTGTCATTGCATTTTCACGGACATTTATACTTACTCTGAAGCTTTTGCTGAGAATACTTTAACAGATTCTGCTGATTTACTTCTATGTTTTCATAACATCTCTAATTTCCAGCTGGGGTTAGCATACCCCTGTGCCAGCTGCAGTGTGTGCTCCCTGTAAGGTGCAGTACCCGCCCCAAAATTCACACAGTCTAGGAAATGAAGTTATTTGCTGCAGGGCAGGTTCATCTCCTGCAGGGTGTCAGGCCAGTGGGTGCCAGAATCTGGTGGACACATCAGCATGCTCATATTTCTTTATCCACAGCCCCCAGCGTTTAATAAATCACCATAAAGTAATTTAAGGGTGTCTGAGGATCCTCACTGGCACTGCAGCTCACTGGCATGGTATGGCCTGATCCAGTGCAGGGCTGCCTGATCCAAAATATTGTCCTGTAGGGATCTCTGGACCACCCTAAATACCTGGAAATGCCTGGAAAGTCATGCCTGGAAGTCGGCTGAGACCCAAACACAAACAAGGTCTGCTCTAACAGTCTGAGGTGTAGTGACCAGGTTTCCACACTTCTTTAATTTGCCTTGGAAATTTGCTTAAAACTGCACCAGGAGAGGCTTAGATTGGATATCAGGGGGATTTCCTCATTGAAAGGGCTTCCCAGCCCTGCAAAAATCTGCCGAGGGCAGTGGTGGGGGCTAAAACCCATGTAGATGTGGCACTTGGGGACTTGAGTTGGTGGTGGCCTTTGGCAGTGTTGGGTTGGAGTTGGTAAACTTAGAGAGCTTTTCCAATCTAAGTTATTCTGGATTCTAAAATATTTATCATCAAATTTTCAAATACAATCTTACGTGTGTGCATCAGTTTGTGTTGGATGAGATTTTCATTGCTTTGGAGTATCAGCATTGGCACAAATGAGAGAGGGAGGGAGGGAGGGAGGGAGGGAGGGAGGGAGGGAGGGAGGGAGGGAGGGAGGGAGGGAGGGAGGGAGGAAGGAAGGAAGGAAGGAAGGAAGGAAGGAAGGAAGGAAGGAAGGAAGGAAGGAAGGAAGGAAGGAAGGAAGGAAGGAAGGAAGGAAGGAAGGAAGGAAGGAAGGAAGGAAGGAAGGAAGGAAGGAAGGAAGGAAGGAAGGAAGGAAGGAAGGAAGGAAGGAAGGAAGGAAGGAAGGAAGGAAGGCTTAATTTTAAAATCTCACAAGTCCTCTACAGCCTCTCCTGTATACACTGCTACATCACATAGATGAAGCTTTTTTTGGAAGGCAGGCATCTGGAATATAGATGGATACCTTTTGTTTAGAAACCAGTGCCAGAATGTAACTTCAGTAATTCCACAGGTACTGACCATTCCTAATAGCAGAACTGCACCAGGAGGCATTGCACAGACCATACGGATGTAGCATTTTGGGATATTGTTTAATGGTGAACATGGTGGTGCTGAGTTAATGATTGGATTTAGTGACCTCTGAGGGCTTCTCCAACCTTAACAATTCCATGATTTTGTGATCAACAGCCAAACACTCAGCAGGTCGTGGTCACTCCTTCAAGGTCCGTTCTGTGTCTGCCGCTTTTCTATCCAGGTCCTGTGTTCTTTTTGGAGGATTTCTGGTGCCTGCCTGCATCAGGAATGGTTTAATTGCTGTCCAGGCTGGTGTCTCTCACTGAGGGGCTGGGGGCTGGGTGGACAAGGGGCCGAGGGATGCTCTTGTTTCCCAGCGTGGCGCCCGCAGGCAGCGGCTGCGGGAAGAGGGAGCTGCCGCATCGTAACCGTCCAGGTGATGGATTGTCCCTCGTCCCCACCGCTGTCAGCCTGACACCACTCACCAGCACTAAATTAATCCAAACAACACCGTGCAGCCTGGGTGCTGCCAGGGCTTGCAGATGCCCAGCTGATAAAGCAGGAGCAGCAGAGCCGCTGAGCTCGGTTTGGTGAAACGCTTTAAACGCTCGTGAACGGGCTGGGAGCGCTTACACCAAAATGTGCGTTTGCTGAGTGTCTGCTTCAAGCATTTGTGAGTTTTGGTGGTGCTTCTTGATGTAAATCCTGGGGTTTCTGGCACAGCCCCCAGATTTCTAAGGCAATAATTTAAAATTAAGAAGAAAATTAACTCTATCCCAACCAGAACCAGGACACAAACTTAAAAAATTAGATATTTTCTCCAAATAACCCTTTGGTTCTGTCCATTCTGTAAAAAATAAAACCCCCAAACCTAGCTTCTCCTAGTAAAATCTAAAGAAATCTTCCATGTAACGTTGGAATAATAGAACTTGTTTCAAACGATCTTCCAAAAAATGTTTAAAATGTTTCCCCTGGCCAGAGACCTTACGCTGAATTTCAGCCAGCAGCGAATTTTTCGCAGCCAGTGTTATAAATCAAAGCTGGGTTTCTAATGAAACTGCTGACACAACTTTAACTGTAATGGTACTTTCAGGCAAAACTGTAAAGACATTGGAGCAGTACACTCGGTATTCTTGTGCCATATCCAGAACTGAATTTTTTTTTTCGCCTTCCTCTTGAGTTCTTCTCTGTATCAGAGCAGTGCTGAGAATGAGTGTAATTGTCATGCAATGGGGAATGGAGATTCCTGCTATTCCTAGTGAAATTCTACCATATAAACCCCCTTCCTAGAAATATCAAGAGAAAAAATGGTCAATATTTTTTAATGATTTGTCTGTGAACTAACAGCTCTGTGTGTGAGTAGCTGCCCAGATCACTCAGTGTCATATTTGCTCCCTGGATGGACAGCTTTTAATGGAAATATTAAAAATGCTAAAAAATAAATAGTACCCAATATTCAAAAACTTCTCCTGGTTGAACATCTCTGTAGAGCAGCCTTTTGCTACAACGTTCCTGAAATCTGGGTAAAACTGCAAAAATGGGCAAGTGAGGTAATTTTGGGAAGGTCAGTGGTCCTAGGGAAGCCCCTTGTCCATTAAAGCTTGCACAAGCAAAGAGATGTTACAAAGGACACTGGGTTGATGGAGCACTTGGGATGTTATAGTGTTTCAAAGTGGGATTTTTTGGAAACAGAATGAAAATTAGAATTCTGGTGAAAATTTAAAACCTCTGAAAAAGTTGTGGTTGGGCGATTATCAGAAGGATTCTTCTCAAAGTAGCCCCACATCAAAAGGGATCTGAAAATGCAAATACAAAAATTTAAAAATCCCTGATTCTT
The DNA here is from genome assembly GCA_910950805.1 of Acrocephalus scirpaceus scirpaceus. Taxonomy (NCBI): domain Eukaryota; kingdom Metazoa; phylum Chordata; class Aves; order Passeriformes; family Sylviidae; genus Acrocephalus; species Acrocephalus scirpaceus. The sequence goes on from OU383776.1 coordinate 1,733,565, forward strand.
CCAAGCAGAAATATTTTTGAGAGAACAAAGTCATTTTTAGTGAGATTCCACAGAAACAGAAGAAGGTTCTCCATTGGAAATCTGCTTGGTTCCCTGCACACTTTGCTGCTGTATTTCAGAGCCTATGATATATGCATGTATTATCACACGGATTTCAAAGGCTCTTCCCAAATATCATCAAATGAAGGACTTTGAAATCGATTTCTCTGCCTGTTCCCCATGAATTTTGTTCAAAGTCTGGCCAAAGGGCAGGACACCATGCTTCCTGAAATCCAGAAACTAGGAAATTCCCAGGAATATGGTTTTGAGAAGCCTGAAGACCTTGTTAACCTTTTTTTACAGTTATCAGATTCAGTTGTTTCCTTTTGGAGTTTCTGGATTAAAGACACCTGAGACACAGGACAACGCACAGACACTTTTAAAGGTGCTAAACCATTTACAGGAACTAATAATTACTGCCTAGTTTCACTGATCCTGCAGTGCAGTGTGGGAAGTCTTTATTTTTGCTTTCCTCAACCACAACATGACATTCACATTATTTTCTGCAGAATGGTGGATCTGCATTTATCTCCTCAAGGCTGAGTTAATGGTTTTAGGGGCTGTTTTTCTGTAGGGTATGAACTAGAAGGAAACCTGGCTTGGTTTCCCACTGCAGCTTTACTTCCCTGGTGGTCACAAGGATGAAAGTAGGTTTGTCCCTCTGTTTGCAATTCCAATGTGTCTGGATTGAAGTTCAGAGTTGTTCAAGGATGAGCACCTCTGAGGACCACCTTGGAGCCCTCCGAGGTCTGTGGTAAAGACTGGGCTCCAAATTTAAGCAGCTGGAGGTGGGCAGAGCTGAAATCAGTGTCACTGTCCATTTGGGGTCCTAAATGAGGCTGTTGGATACCTGCTGGCTCTCAGTCTTTTTGTCTCTTGAAAACTGAGTAAAATAGTGCCACTTGTCCCTTTACTGACAGCCACCACAGTTTTTAAAGGTGGCAGGAAAATAATTCACAGAGATGTTCTTAGGGAATAGCTCTGATTCTTGGATTCAAATATTTAAAGGAAGGAATGAATTTATGAGAGTATAAATCCCCTCCTGTAGGTTTTAGAATATTTGGTGGCTTGGAAATCACGAGTTTATAGGTCAAATGGGACATTTCAAATGCTCTCAACCCAATCATCTTGCTTCTTTGGAAGATTTTCTAACAAAAACAAAGGAAAAGAGCAAGTGGAGAGGACATTTCAAGCCAAAAAGGTCCATGCTCTAATGGGCTGAAAGTCATCTGCTGTATATGCTCATTTATACCCACTGTGAACCTTCTAGAGAAAAAATGAATCCTTTTTATTTCAAACAGTGTGCCATGAACCATCTTGACTTTTTTTTCCCAGTCAGGTGACAACACTCTGAGTTTCCAAAGAGTTTTGTTGGCCCTGAAGTGCATTTCTTCACAAGTGACCCATTTTTTCTTAAAGAAGTACCCAAAATTAAAGCACTTGATGTTCCTGTCCCAGTGTTTATAAATATCACCATATGTGTGATATTCTGATTAAATTCTTTATTTTGTGTTATGACTTCAGGCCAGTGAGGTAACTTCTGAATCCAGAGGCCTGGGACTCTTCATCCTTTGTACGTTGACCCTAAAACTTCCATCTAAAAGGCAGAGCAAGAAAGGGACATGTGGCCCCACCATCCTCCTGTAACTATGTCCACCTGCAGCAGTAAATTCCAAAGCCAAAGGAGCTGATATGAGGCAATTTTAGTAGAATTTTTTTGGAAGGAGAGCGACAAAACCTGTGTTTCTGCTGTATCTCTCTTGGTGCTTATATAAGGTCTCACAAATACCTCTGGATTTTCCAAAATATCGTGTTCAGGATACTGTTCCTTGGCTTTCGGTCTGCCATCAAAACTTGTGGTTTTATTTCTGCTACATTGACAGGGAAGAAATTTTAATACAGTACTGTGTATTTACTTTATCTGCTTGTCTTTACAAATCACTCTACAATCCCAGGGTTTGGTATGAGACAGAGAGAGAGAGAGAGAGAGCAAGAAGTAGTATTTATAGTAAAACATGGGTAGTCAATAGCATGTGGGAAAACAACTGAATCTGAAAATGGTCCCAAAGGTAATTTGCAAATCTGCTGAAATCCCGAACAAGCTTTGATTTAACCGAAGCTTGAAATGGCTTTTATTTACTGTCTATTGTGGAATAAATGACATCTCATAAACAGGCTTTATCCATTACCACAGAATGGCGATCACTGTGTTAGGGACATTTTATCCTCTTGATATAAAACAAGATATGCTATAGTGTGTTATTACAAATAGAAAAATCAATGCCGAGACACACACCTCTGAAATTTCATTTTTGCGGAACCCCATTTTCAAAAAAATGTATTCTCTAATAAAAACGTCTCCATAACCAGGGGGATTTACAAAACACTGAGCAACAAAGAACAATAACAAACAATGAATAAAGTGGCTCCATCCTGAGTCTTTTTGCTGTACATTAGTCACACACTTGCATACATTTCTGAGCGCTGAGCAAAGCTCCCACTAGGCAGGGAAGCAAACCAGCTGAATTACCTTCACTTTTAAGCGCTTTATGGAGAACACACGCTGCATGCCAAGTTGTGCTGGAGAGGAAAACTTTGTGGCAGAAAGAGCCTGATGCAGGGATGGAGTCACCCAAAGAAAGACTTGCTTTATTTTGTCCAAACTCTGGATCAAAACTGAGCTAAAAGCTGGGGTTTTTTGGCTTTGGCAGTTACTTTTCACTCACAACGGGTCTGAAATATTTGCCCCTACTTGTTGTTCATTACTTAATGCTGATTCATAAGACTGTTTCTTTGATAAATTTTTCACCTGAAAATGCCTGAAAACAGATTTTCTCCAGTCAGTCAGTCATGAATTGTTCAGAGTGTCCACTCCCACTGCACATAACTGACCCCCCAAACATGATACTGTAACTGGGCTCTGGCTGGATGCCTGTAAGACTAAAAATTACATGAAAGAGTGAATGGAAAATAATGAACGGTGATTGCATTGATCTCTCCTTTTTTTATCCTAATGCATGATTATTTGTCGCTGGAATTTATGATTCTTCTGAGATTTTGAGACTCATCAATCAAGCGAGTGAAACGGGGAGTGAGTCTTCCCCAACACCATAGCATAGGAGCTGTAAATGATTGTGAAGTGACTTCCCTGAACACTCCTGAAAATGCAGATAAATTGCTTTTGAATTATTCAGTTGCCAGGAATCAAGACCAGATAGCCACCTTTGGTGGGTCAACAGCATCCCAGAGATGTGGAGGTGAGTAAGGAAAGAGGGACCCCTACTCTTGCAGCAGCAGCAGTCCCATGGAAATTTACACTTCCCACAGAAGTGGAACAGTCATTGTCAAACTCAGCTGGCATTCCCACCCTTATAAATCCAGGAACAGCTACTTCCAAAAAAGGGCTTTCTGATGTTTTTTATAGGCTGACCTGGGCATTGCCTCAGTATAACTTAGTTCATATGGATTGGTTCCTCATTTATTTCTAATATTCTCTATCTAAAATAAAAAATCGTGTGATGTTAATGTCTGTGGATGAGCACATGCAATGAGAAGCTGGGTTTTCACAGAGCCTGAAAAAGCAGATGTCAAAGACCAGATATATGACTCTCTTCTCCTCAGGCAGATAAGTGAATTTATTAGGATGACTTGCAAAGTACTGTGATCCTTAATGTAAGCAATCATGATGAGGTCACATTTACATTGAAAATGATCTCATAGCCCCTAGGGTTTGCCAACCAGCACTGGGAAATAATCCTTGCCTCCCGCTGTGAGAAATGGAATTTCTGAGGCTGGAAAAGCCCCCTAGGATCATTGATCCCAACTGTCCCCCAACGCTGCCAAGGCCAGCACTGACCCGTGTCCCCAAGTGCCACAACTCAGGAAGTCACGACTTGGGAAGTCACCACCAGGTTCTGTTTTGGGAAGTGCCAGGAGCAGCTGGAGCAGTGATTCTGCTCTGGAACAACATCTCCACAGAGGTTTCAAGGGAAGGTGGAGAGCTCTTTAGGCTTTCTTTGTGATGCAGACAAAATCTGCTGAAGCACAAGGCTGACTGCAATTCCCTGTGGGAAACACCACCCCTGAGAAATGCATTCAAGTAAAGCTTTGCCTACTGCAGACACAAATAGGAGCGTGTGGGGATGCTTTCAGGGTGCAATTAAGAACATTTCCTTGGACTAGAGAAATCCCATCACTTGGTTTCTTTGTGCTCTGTGTCATGTTCTGGCCTTCCCGTGCCAAGAGTTAAAATGAGGACAACATTCTCAGTTACTTCAATAAAATTATGGTCTAACTCCTAAACTGATCTATTTCAAATACAAAAAAAATGGAAGAAAAAGAAAGATATGAGATCTCAAAATGTGGCCAGTGTGGGGAATTACAGCTTTCCTGCCTTGTGGAAGGGGATGAGGCTTCAGGCTGAGGGTTGCAATAATGAAAATAAATATCATGCATTTGTTATAAATGCTATAAATGCAATTTCTGGCCAGACCCTCATGAACAGCTGCTTTGATGCAGACTTGAAAGACCTCTTCATTGTTATCACTGCATTAAAAAATGTACAGTTGTTTATGGTTTGAGTTCCTCCAGTTCCAAGGACTTACCCACTGCCTGTGTTAGGAGCTGGTTAGTGGCAAATGTTATTTGCACCTGGACACCTCAAACCTCATCATCTGTTCACAGCAATTCAGGTGATATGGTGGGTGTTTCAGGTCTGTGAAACCAAAGCACTTAATGCCACTGAAGTGATGGAAAGAGTATGGAAAAATCTGATTTTTCCCTTGCTATGCCATTGGTTGAACCCACATGTCCCAGCACACAGACACAGACAGTCAGCCCCATGAGGACTCCTGTAATGTCCAAAACTTTATGGGACACAGTGAGGACACAGACCAGGATTTGATAAGTCTGATTTGACAGCCTGCACTCTTGCCAGTCTACAAATGTTCAGCCACGTGCGTGGTGATTCAGGGGAATAAACCCCTTTCACAGGAGGAATAACAGGGTCTGTTTTTCACCTTTCCTGGCTCAGAAGATGCTCATCCCTCTGTATGTATCTCCTTTTGGAGCTCCTTTCTGGGGGAATAGTCTCAAAGTGAGGTGGTGTGGAGGAGAATGTCACTCTGTTCTCTCAAGTGGCAAAACAAGAGGAAACAGCCTCAAGTTACATGAGGAAAGGTTTAGATTGGATATCAGGAAAGATTTCTTCACTGAAGGGGTGGTTGGGTGTTGGAACAGGCTGCCCAGCACAGTGGTAAAGTTCCCATCCCTGGAGGGATTTAAAACCCATATGGATGTGGCTCCTGGGGACAGTGGTGGCCTGGGCAGGGCTGAGGGAATGCTTGGACTTGATCTCAGAAGGCTTTTCCAACCCAAATGATTCTGTGTTTCTATGAAAAACTCTTTGGTTTGTGGGCTGATGGAGGAAACAGAAATTATCTAAGTTATCCTCATTTCTGCCCTTGTTTTACCAGCTCTCAGTCTGGCTCACTGTATTCCAAAGGCATTTTTTCCATTTGATGCTCATGAACAATTTGGGACATGTTTTCACCCAGCACTGACCCCTTGCCAGGACTCACCAGACCAGAGTGAGTCCAGATGAGATGCAGACCTGCAGACTGCATCTCTCTCTGCAGATCCTCATGCATATGCATCAGGCTGCCTCCTCAGGTGGGGATGAGCTCTGCCCACAGAGAGTATTTAAGGAGTGAACGCCTAATGGAAAACTTTGAAAGACAGTCTGCTTTTAGAAACAGTTCTGCTTGCACCTCCAGTATATAATACTGTTCTTCATTTCCTTGCTGTCACAGAGGATATTTGCATGAAAATAGGATTGTTGTTTTTAAACATTCATCTGTTCTTGCTGCTTGTTTGGGGACTTAATGCCACTGGAGCCCCAAGCCAGTGGCTGTATGGGAATTAAAAGGGTCAGGGATGGGAAGAGGAGGCCTGGAGGAATGTAATGGCTGAGTTTGTATTTTGCTGCCAGATTGTTCAGGTGACTTATTCTGAGGGAACAGGTCAGAGGGAGACAAGGAAAGAGTCTAGCAAGTTTGAATCTTTTATCTTCTGCAGTGCCTACATAGAGGAATGATAACACACCTCATACCAAAATCCCTGCTGGTCCCAAAACTTGTCTCCAGAGGTGGCCAGAACCAACCCAATAGGGAAGGATATAAGAAAAAGATAAGCATGTTGAGCTACTTATCCTACATTTTCTGCCTTCAACAGCTCATGGCTCAGGACTCTCTGAGCCAGAGCTGATGTCTGGTAGTAGGAACTTTATATAGGAGCCCAAAGGGATTTTTACTTTCACGTTTTTCTGCAATACCTTTGTGGACTATAAGAAACAAGGAGTGTGTCAAGGAGTTCCCCAGAGGAGTTTTGTGGGATGTTGGGAACCACAGTGCTGGGTAGGGCAGAGAAAATGGCTTTTTTCTTTAACCAGTCTTCTCCTCCAAAAGGGGTCTTTATTAAAGATATCAGACTTACCAGACACTGAAAGCAGACAAAAAGCCCACAGAAAATTCAAGCATCCAATGCTAAAAGAAGATTCAGGTTACTCTGGCCTTGGAAAGATTATGGATTTTGTTTTAGGCCAAATAGGCAGAATTTTGGGCCAAATCTAGCTCAAAATAAATTGAAACAGAAAACTCAAGTCACTCCTTATGTCAGTCTTGTGTTTAAACTTAGAGAAGGTTTTGAGCAAAAACTCTTCATGGATCTTACAGGACAGGTTTGTCTCAAGATGTACAAAATCCTAAAATTCTGACCCAAGGAGGAAGAGTGAGCAGTAGCCAAGAGACCCCTGTGGTCAAGGAATATATGCAGAATTTCTGGCAATAAAGATGCAAGGGACAATATTGTTTAATTACGGATTATAAGCTCTCATCCCAGTATAGGGAAAACCACTTATGTGAAGGTCATATTTAGAATTTCACTGTGAAACATAAAGCTTTTGGCTTGCAAATTGGGATGTGACATGAGATGGATTTGAGCTTCATTTATGACTTGTTATTCACCTCAGTGCACACCCACACTGCAGGAAAGCATTTTGGTGCAAAACATTGAGTTCCTCCTCAGAAACTGGTCTTTAGGCTCCAGAGTTAACTCTCATTTGAGATAACTGGTATGGAGGGTTGGAGAGGTGCAGTTACCACACTGCTTCATAGATGTAACTTCAGGTCTTTTAGGATTGTTTTTGCATAACTTTCACAGATCCATGCACACATCAGATGTCTCTTCCAGCAGTGGAGGAATTAGGATGGAAATGTCCTGTCTATTCTCCCAGCTAGCTGCAACCCAATTTGGCATCAGGAGCCAGAGCTCACACAGGCACCTCCTCCAAATATAATAAAATAAAATAATAATAATAATAATAATAATAATAATAATAATAATAATAATAATAGTCAGAAGAGCATTGTTTCAGCACAATATTATGTGTTATATTGCAGTTATGGGTAAGTTGAGGGCAAAGCAGCTTTGCTTTTTTGATAGTCCATAAGGAAGAGGATGAGTAAGAAGGGATGTCTGTCCTGTTACACAGCCAAAACTCTTCACCTACCTAATGTTGCACCTGAATGGGTAATTAACACTAATTAACTGATGAAATACAACTTCCTTCAGTAAGCATCTATGGCAAGCTCAGTGTTCAGTCAGCTCTGTCAGGAAGAGAAATGAAAGGCATTTCATTTCATCACTGATTACCTCAGCTGTCTCACCTTTAATGCAGTGGTGACAAGCGTCCTTCCCACTGCCTGACTGCATGTTGCACATCTCACTTTTTTGAAGCTGTTTACCACAGAAAAATGTTTAAGTAGGATTCAGATATCCCTCGGCAAAGGGAAAGAGGAAAGGAAAAGATGAAGGTAAAAAAAAAAAAAAAAAAGCCTTTCAAAATATAAAACAGAAGTTGCTGCAGGCAAAGATGCCTTTGAGCAGTCTCAGGCTAAGACTTTCCATTTCCATGTAAAAATGTCTGTCGAAAGGGCAAGCTACATTTACAATGAGCAAAGTTTTATGGCTTACACAGGCATGAGCACCTGCTAGGAAGATGGGGAAAAGATTCAATTTACCTTTGGGTTGCAATGCTCAGATTCCCATTTAAAAGTCTAAGGCCCCTGATTATTTATTGATGTCTTTCTCTTCATAGCTGTCTGCATCTTTACTGGCTTGCAAGATGCAACAGTGTGGCCTAAAGGATTTTTTGAATTAAGTTCTTTCAAGTCATTTTTCCCCTTCAGGTGTTCAGCCAATGATGCTGAAGTTTGACAGGTCTCCTCTGTATTTGGGGGGGTGATACATTTATGTATTTATTAGCCAACAGTCAAATTAACTGTGCCTGAGCTGTCCTTAAACACTGGGTTATGACAGGGTTGCTGAATTTTCTGGTTTTTTTATTTACAGGAGGAAGGGAAGGCAGCATCAGCTGGAGTAATGTTCTAAAGCAACCCACATTTTACAGTGAATATGCTTCAAGTTCCCATAAGGCAGTGGCAGACAAAATTTAACAGCAGAATCTCCCTCCACACTCCCTTCCCCTCTCTCAGAAAGCACAAAAGTGGCAGCTTGTACATTTTCTTTAACTTACAGGAGGCAAGGAGACTTTTACTGAAGACATCTAAAAAAGACATTACAAGGCACCTCTGGCAATGAAATGAGTATTTTCTTATTTCAGCAAGAAGAATAGAAACTCTGGTTCTTCTTTTTTCACAATAATAAGAGTCATAGTAAAAGACAAAAAAAACCCCAAACTGGTATTGCAATTAATTTTGATACTTGTAGCACCCTGGAAAATCAAACCTCTTGTGCTGGGTAAAAGCAAAGAAGCAAACACTAACTTAAGTAGTTTATTTGCTTATTTTAGCTTGCTGAGAAAAAAAAGAAAAAGCAGCAGTAAAGGGAATCTTATACTGGTCAAAGAGCAAGCATGCCTGCTCCACTTTCAAGCATCTACTGTCAGTTAACACAGGTGATTTTAGCAACCCTAAATTACTAGAAAGAGGGTTTGACAGGAAAATGATACAGGTAGGCTGGACCCAACTCAGCAAGTTAACCCAGGGGGAGAATCATTAAGGGATTGCATGCACCAAAACAGGGTTTTATTAAGCAAGGAGCTAGAGCAGACAGTGCAGGGCCATCTCCAGCCATAAAACATGGCCATCCTCCAAGGGCAGAGGAAGAAGCCCTGGTGGTGGCTGCCAGGAGCTGCTGGGGACACGCACTCAGCTGGAGATGGATCCTCATCCCTTTAACACTGCCCTGTCTGTGCTGGGGACGCGCTGGAACCCTCCAGAGATCAAGGTGACCTTCAGGTGAGGGAAGAAATCCTCAGCCACGAAGCTTCAAAACTGAATAGAGCCGTTTTGCAAACTGAGTTTTGCAAACAAAACCTGAGGTCTGGGTGTGCCCAGCCCTCAGCAGCCAGCGCAGGAATGGGCCCGTCTGGAAATGAGGAATGGTCTGGAGCTGTCAGCATTAATGACAGGGCTCAAAGGGCTTTATTTTTTTTCTCCTGGGACTCACCTCACCTAAATTTCTCTACCCTGGGCTGACTGCCTTAAATGCCCTTTTAGTCAGTGGAAAGGGGACCTCGGGGCATGACTCTGACCTGTCCTGGACACCCTGAGGGAGTGAATCACGGCTGTTCCATGGCTGTCCTTGCCTGGACTAAAGATAATTTGTGGTAACAGCTCAGGTGTCTGGTGCTCCTGAAGTTACAGCAGGACAGCAGTGAACAGAGTGGCTGAAGAGGGCTGTGAGCCAGTCCCTTGCAGCTGCACCTTCCCCTTTGCTAAGGCAAAACCTTTCCAGATCTGCTCCACGAAATCTTTTTTGCTGACCAAAGGGAATTTGATCAAGCTGGATTTTGCAGACATCTCTGGAGCTACACAGCTTCAGCTGAGCTCTCCAGCAAGTCTGGGACATCCAACAGAATCCCAGAATGGTATGGATTGGAAGGGACCTGAAGTTCATCTCATCCTGTCACAAGCAGGGACACCTTCCACCAGCCCAGGCTGCTCAGAGCTCCACCCAGCCTGGCCTTGGACATGGACACTTTTGACAGTGATTGAACACTGTTGCCAAAGCTGACAAATAACACTCCAGGACGGGATATTTATGATCCAGATTGTGAAATTAAGCAACTGTCCAACCCATTTATCAGCACGCTCACAATTACAAAATAAGTGAAGAAATAATAGTTATCACAGTGAAACTGATTATCACCATGCACACCATTGTGGTAAGTCACGGGCCAGGAAAGGTGGCAGATTATTGTTGTAATTTGTTACTTGGTGAAAACGGGGATTTCTGGGAGGGGAATGAGACTCTGGGGATGGCACAAATGCAGGACAGGAGGTTTACCCTGGTGATCTGGTCTGCTCTCTGGATCACAGAGATCCAGGCGTGGATTTCTGTGCATGTCCAAGCCCAAGGACTTTGGAGTGGCTGTCCCAGGGGCACTGGGAGAGGCAGATGTGCTTGAATCTGTGACAGTTCTGGTTTCTTTTTCTCTGCCAGGGTGAGGAATAATACATGGGAGTCACAGTTTTCAAGTTCAGACTTGGATGTTTATTATTTCTTATTTCTTTGCAGACTCACGAGCCATGAGGTCTAACTAGCAAGTTAGAGAAATGAGGTAAAATGCAGCACCTCTAACACTTTCTGAGGTTACTTAAGCAATAATTAGTCAATAATGATGTGACACCTATATTATTTATATTTCTGACCCAATAATGATCACCCAAGGCCTGCAATGCAGACCTTTATCACCCAATTACAGAAAACCATCCAAACCCAGGGAGAAGAAGAAAGAAGAAGGTGAAGAAGAAGGACCCAGACAACGCCCAAAGCCCTCCATCTTAACTCACATGTATTAATTATTATATACTAATTTTATTATTATATACTAAAATTTTAAATCTAAGTTTTTCACCCTGTGAGATCACACTTCTATTCAAACTAGCACACCCACAACCCCAGTGCCATCACTTAGTTTTGGAAACCTGTTCCATGGTCTCAAGTCAAATGTGGTGCTTGCTTGAGTATTAGCACCTTTTAACACAAAAAGCCAGAAATTTTCAGCCTCCAGGGTTCCAGCAGGGTTCTGTGTTTGCAGAAGTGATTTTCAAAGGAGGTTTTCACACACGTGATGGATCCCAGACCCCTCCAATGCCACTTGTCTCTTTGTTCCCTGGGTGGGAGTTAATAGGCACATGCATTAATGTAATGACCTCGTTATTGACACGCTTGCGTTTCACTTCTCCTTAACCACCACCAGAGTAAAACCCAGAAGAACTGTTCAGAGAAGAGTGACTACATTTAGAAAAGTAAAACAAATCCCATTACATGGAGTGCACTAAACCCAGGTAATTAGTAAAATGATGTCATGGACACTCTATTATTAATAGTGCACACACAACTTAGGTTGTTCTCCTACAGATCATTTCAAAGAGGTGTCCACAATCTGAGCTGAGTCCAAATCTCCTTCTATTCCTTGTAAGACATTTATATTGCAGATATGTCTGTATCTAAACACACATTTCACTTGAAAACAGGTCTCAGAACCGACTGTAAAGACCTCATCTTTATGTATACATAAAAACCACATTAATGCATCTCAGTTATGAGAAGGGCAATTGTTCATATCATAAAAGTGGGCTCTGAAAAGAAAATGAAGCCCCCATCTGATTTGAAGAATGCATATATGTCAGGGGTTTATGGAAGACATCCCTCAGTGCATTTCTGAAGCACAGACTTAACTATTGACTGCATGAAATATTTTGTGGTCGGGGATATTTTTGGTGGGTATTTTTCCTGGATGACTTCTTACTCCTTTTTAAAATCCAGCTGTGCCAAGCAGGAGAAATGAGGGAAATCTGGTGTTAGAGAGCGTGTGATTCAGCTGGATTTTGGCTGCGTTGTTTTTCTCTGAATGAAAGCGCCAGGTTTATTCACCAGATTAAAAACCCCTAAACGGTTCCATTTTCCTGCCCTCGTGATCATTGCTATTGATTACTGTGTGTTCTTGAATCTATTTTGTGCAGCCCTTGTTTAATATTTAAGAGACATAAGGAGCAGCGTGTTGTAATATTTAAGAGGTTAACTTATTGCAGAGAGATAAAGAAAAGGCATGGCTCCAAATGAGGTGGAAATTTGGTCCATTTTATTGATGTGCTGCAATATACATTTAGGGATATACAGTGCACTGTAATACAGATCCCTTTTTTAAAGAAAAAAAGAAAACATGGTAAAATACTGGTTATATCTGAGACCTTTTATGTTTAGTAGAGGCAGTGCCAAGGTGCTCAGCCTGAGGGTGTGGTGACAGTGAGACCGTGTATGTCACCTGTATGTTTCCCTGTGTGTGTCACAGACACACCACATTGCACCACAGCTACCACATTTTTCATGGTTATGTGTCTAACTCGGGGTCTGGGGTGAAAGATGAGCAGAAATCTGGTTTGACAACAAATAAAGTGCCCTGCTTTGGCACTGGCTGTGCAACTGTGTGTTTTGCACCATCCTAACCTGAATATGCAGGTCAGACCACTGCATCAAAAGAGGTGCCAGAGTTGCAGGGCTGATTTTGATGTTCAAAAGAGCAGATTTTTTTTTCCCATGTTAATTCAGGGTCTGTAAATGTGATTCTTTGCAAGGCTGTGGAAATGCTCGGGTATAGAACCATAGAATCACAGAATGGTTTGGGTTGGAAGGGACCTTGTCTTGTTCCTCTCCCCCTGCCATGGACACCAATCCTATTACTCTAACACCATTAGTTTTGTTTTATTGAGGCATTGCTAAAGCAGAAGGCCTGAAACTTGACCAAATGCTCTGTAGAGGAAGAGTGAAGTCAAGGGGTTTTAGGGCTTGTAAATCCTGAACTCAGGAGAAGTAATTATGATTTGCAACAGAAAATTTAAAAAAAATGATCCTACCCAGGGAAAAAAGGAAGAAATACTTCAGAAAAATCTAAAATGTCTATAGATGCTCCCAGGTCTATAAATTGCCACAGAACAATTTTTAGGTTCAAGGGCCAGAATAATTTAACCTCATAAAAGCACAAATTTGTTTGGGTTGGAAAGACCAACTTCCACTATCCCAGGTTGCTCCAAGCCCCATCCAACCTGGCCTTGGATAATTCCAGGGACCTGGGAGCAGCCACAGCTGTTCTGGGCACCCTGGGCCAGGGCCTCCCCACCCTCCCAGCCAGCAATTCCTGCCCAAGATCCCAACGTGCTGAGCTTCTTTTCCACCAGAATCCTCAAGGCATGGGAGAAGCAAATTTGACGTATCACCTGGTGTCCCCATGCCTTCAGCACCTGTTTGTGTATACAAATGTTTAGTACACTGGCAACTGGTACTTGACATTTTCAGCATATTTTAGGTGCAGTGGGGCTTAGCTGTCCCTCTGTGGGCTGTTCCTGCCCTCCATCACTGGAGTGGGGGAGCTGACTGATACATTTATTCATGGTATTCCTTGGGAATTTCGGGAAAGCGATGACTGTCATTTGACAGAAAAGGAACCAAGTAGCTTGAGGACAGATTTTAAATGGTATTTAAGAGACTTGCTTAGTTTTCCATCGAACTCAGAGGTAATTAGGCACTTCAGATTTAAGAAATCCAGTCCTTGGTGGCTTAAGTGAGGTCTGCTTTAATGCTGGGAACTAAACTTCTATTTCCCAAGGCTAAAGCAGGTGCTTCAACCACGGGATGGGCTGTTCCATTCCTTGACTGTGCTGTGTAGGAGTATACAACAGATTTTAAGGAGATTTTGTCCCTTTCTGGGACCAGTGTGTGTTAAACATCAGTAGAAATGAGCAGGTGTCTTGTTCCAGTGCCTGGTACTGGGCACCAACTTTCACAACAGGTCAATAAACACTTTGTACCTCGTATTTTTCCTGTCAAAACATTGTCTGTAAAACTCACGGGTTGCTGTGATGTCAGGTAATTAGTATGTGATTAAGGGTAATGAATGTCAAACTGTAGTCAAGTTTATGACATGAAGTTGTGTTGCTTAGGCTGAGAATTTTAAAATTATCAAGAATAGAAATAATAACTAAAAAAAAGAAGTGTAATTTTCTGAAGACTGCAACAAACCAAGTATCTTGTAGGGAAGGCCCTGTAGGTTGGTATAAGGCTGTACACACCATGGGGTGCATCAAATTCTGGGGAAAATGGCAGAGAAGAATAAATTTGTGTGGATATTTTTCACTTACAGGTCTGATCTGCAGTTGTGGTGGCAGCCAGCAGTGACTGGTCCCTACAGGGGGTGTGGACCGGAGGTGTTGGGTGCAGCAGAAGAACGACGCAGCCCTGGAGAGACCTCACCACATCCCAGGTCAGCACCCATCCTTGCACACAACGCCTGGGGATGTTGCACAAATCCAGGCAAGAAGTGAAGGTGGGAAATGACTCTTAACTTTTCTTTTCAAGCCCCCCAAACCACCTCCTCCTCCTCCACTTCCCCGGGCAAATCCGCACAGCCCGCTCAGCGGTGGGTGCAATCAGACTCCGTGTCATCCAGGGACAGCCGGTGTCCCCCAGGAGCAGAAGAGATTTGCAGTTAGATGGAACCCTGCCTGGTGAGTTACAGCCACTCCTTGTGGCTGCAGGATCACTTGTGAGACAAAAAAAAAAAGCCCATCTGATAAAATGCCGTGCCTGTAGTGCCGCACCTTCCTTCCACGGGCGACGCCAGCCAGGAGCACGAGAGATGTTGCGGTGATGTGCTGATGTGTCCGTGGTGTTTGTGGGGTTATGCAAATGTTCTCCTTTGCTGGACTCAACCCACACAACCCAGGGCAGCAGAGATTTCCAGCCTTTTCTCTCCAATCAAGCCCCAATATGGATTGTGTCATGCCCACTCCTAAGCAAGGCTAGGGGTAGGTTTGGTGCCTCGAGCTGTTTTCC
>OU383776.1:1749018-1841518 GCA_910950805.1 Acrocephalus scirpaceus scirpaceus
GAAAGGTCAAGGGAGAGCTCAGAGCCCCTACCAAGGCTTAAAGGGGCTCCAGGAGAGCTGGGGAGGGACTTTGGGCAAGAGAAAATGGCTCCAAATTGACAGAGGAGAGGTTTAGATGAGATATTAGGAAAGAAATTCTTTCCTGTGATGATGATGAGGGGCTCACACAGGTTTCCTGGAGACATGACAGAAATCCCATCCCTGGAAGTGTCCAAGGCCAGGTTCTATGGGGTTTTGAGCCACTTGTCCTAGTGAGAAGTGTCCCTGCCTGTGGGAGGGAGGTTGGAGTCGATGACATTTAGAGGTCACTTTCTACCCAAACCAGTCTGTGGTTCTGTGGCTGCTGTTCCTGACACTTCTAAAAAAGCCAGAAGTCTTAGCAAACCCACGTAAAGTATGTACCAGAGCAACCACAGGCTTCATCAGGATAACTGTTCTGCAGACAGCTGGAGCTAAAAAAGGGTCTAGGCAATGAATGGAGCAGGATTTGCAGAACCTGATTTGTAGAACCTCTCCTTGCCAGCCATGCTTCATTTGCAATGTTCTGTCGCTGTTGGGTGTCATATTTAGCAGAAAAATCAAGCTGCTGCCCGCTGTTGGATGGCTGTGTGAGAGAGAATTTCAGATTCTAAACTGCCTGATTTTTCCATTTCCTGATGACCCTCCCAGTGTTAAAAAAACCCACCGAAACCCACTCAGAACATATTGCATTTAATCAAACTTATGCAGGAGAGAGCGAGTTGGTTTGTTTGTTTCATTTCATAGTTCCATATTCCACCCATGGAGAAATCTTGCTGGTAGGGAGGATAAACAAACAACCTACCAAACAACCCAAACACTGGGCCTCTAGGAGCCGTTGTTATTTATTTCCACAATTAGCAGTCGAGTTCTGGTGCTGTGCCCAGAGAACTCCTCTCATTTTTCAGTGTGTCACTCTGTGCACAATATGCTTTTAGGAATTGAGGATTAAGGCGGCTGATTGTGGGTGGTTTATGAAACTTTTTATGGGAAGCCATATAGCCAAACCTTTAGAGAATCAGACCATCATTTTAATGGGCTTATGTTGTGTACAAGACTGTTCAGTAAGATATTCGCACAGTACAGAGCGTCTTGATAAAGAACTTGGATTAATCAGGGATGCTGTTGCCAGTGGATGCTGTGGGTTGTTTTCTGAATTAGCTGTGAGTAGTGCTGAAAACAGCCTGGGGGTGGCTGCCCGTCCTCCTTAAGGATGCTGAAACAGATCCTATTGGGAAAACTTCTACACATCTATCCGTGAAATAAACTTAATAGACACTCTCTTTATAAAGAGGCAGAGTGAGCTCATCAGAGATGTTCCCTCTGAAGTCCAGTGCCACCAGTTCACTCATCAGGAAGAGGTCAACAAAATCTGTTTGCATTTTATTTGCCAGTGTGAAAAAACCCCATATTTCTACTTACCAGCAGGAAAACAGAGATTTCAGGGAATGGAGTCACCTCATAAAACCTGCAGCTGCTCAGCACCTTCCAGGATTCAGTCAAACACTTCATCTGTGACAGGGGGATGAGTATTTAAGGCATGGATCTATAGCATAACATTCAGATTTACCAGAGATGTCATTCTCTCCCAGGGTTGTTAAAGGTATTGATTAATTGCCTATTGTTAAAGTTATTGATTGATGAAGCTGCAGTATAAATACTGGCACTGTCATTTACTCCATCCAGATTTTAAGCTGAGCACTCAAATGTTTTATCTCTTTTTGTATTTGTAAATCAAGGGAGTTTCGTGCCAAATTCCCACTGTGACGTCTCTTAGACCACTTTATGCACGATTTTGCACTAAGGAATTCCCAATGAAACCTCATCTCTGTCTGTGCTGCAGGTTCTGGGTCCATCCTGATGTCCAGTTCCTTTTCAGGTAGTACTGGAGCTTTTTGAAGATCAGCTTGTGATGTGTAACAGGCAAATCACCATCTACCTTTCAACATGTGCAAAGAGCAAAAGAGGTAAACCAAAGCAGGAATCATCCTCCCAGGATGAACAAAGAAGCCAATTTTCTGGATGGAGTTGAACCTTCAAATACACCTGGGAACTGAAGACCTGATGAACCCTGTTATAAATCCTATAAAGGAAAAAAAAATCTTTTTTATTGAGTGTCACCTACTTTCAACAATGTTATTGACATATTTGAAAGGACTTCTGGAAAACATTTCCAAGAGCCTTCAAGGTCAATCCACCATTATCATTAGCAAATTGTTGGAAGACACTACATGCTGATTAACCGCCATCATATTTAATTAGTGCTTGAGTGGCACTTCATCCTGCTTATTGTCAGAAATCCCTTTATCTTCCTATTTGCATTGCAGAGTTTTTAATTAGGATATGTGTAGGGAATCTCTTAATGATCTCCTGTCTACATAACCACCCGGGCTGTGCAGAAGGTTGCTCAGTTTTCTCTGCATCTCCAGAGGGTGCTTTGCCTCCACAGGAGAGGAGAAACTTGTATATCCTCACTGAGGCGTTGGGAATGTGAGGTTGCTTTGACAGCAGCTCAGCCTGCCAGAGATGTGTCCAAGTGGGATATATCCAGCAGTTTGGGCATTACTGCCCAAGGCTGCAGCATTGTCCTATGGAAATATTTGTGTCCTGTTGCCCAACTCAAAACCTCTCCAGGCGCGAGAGGTTTTTTCTGCCATACTTCATTACCAACAATTCTTAGAAGCAACCCTTCAAGTAGCCTTGATGTTCTGTTTGGTTTCTCCTTTAAATTCATCTTTTACTGGCTGGACTAAATTTCTCCTTAAAATTTATCTTTTTACTGGACCAAACCAGTTCCTTTGCTGAAGACCTCCTTGCAGCCATGTTCCTCAGACTGACTGTCCTGAAGACTTTCCAGTGAACAAATTACTCAAAATTTGTCTTGACATTAACCACAGATAAAAAATCTTAGAAGGGGTAAGGGGTAGTTGCAGAGATAAAGGACAAAAAAATTATTGTAGGAAAGTGTTACCATGTTATCAATAAAAGAGAAAGTTTTCATTTTGGAGCTCCCTGGTCTAGTAGAAGCTGTCCTTGCCCTTGGTATGGGAGCTGGAATGACGAGATCTTGAAGGTCTCCTCCAACCAAAACCACTTTTTGATTCTGTGAAAAATTCTCAACCACCTCTGTGTCAGAGTATGTGGTTATTTAGATTTTTTCCTCCAGCCAGTGAAGAATAGAAACGTCTATGGAAACATTTCCTCTCTTCATCTTTGACATCCTCTTCCATGGGGTGAATCACCCTCTAAATTAATCTGCTTACAGTGGAAGCTGTGACTGCTAGATCCAAAGAAAACCTGAATCAAGAGTGGGTTTTAGGACCCGACACACTGCAAGGAGTGACTAGAAATTAAAATGCATTTCTGGGGAGAGCAGAGAGGTACAAAGGCATCAACAGAAGTAAGAATGCCACATTCCTGAAGGAGCCCTAATGACCATCCTAAAGAGCAACAAACCCTGTCTGACTCCAGTCTGGCAATAACTTTACAACCATTGTAGTCACAGAATCACAGAAAGATTTGGATAGGAAGTCACTCTTAAAGGTCATCTCTTTCCAGTTTTCCAGTCATGGACAGGCCCACTTCCACTAGACCAGGTTGCTGGCTGTGCCATTAAATGCACCATTAAGAGGAGAAAAATCCTCTTTGTTGGCATTAATAACCTCCTCCTTCTTTGTTTTCTTCTTGATTTCCTGTGCTGACCACTCAGGTGTCCTAAGGCTTGTGAAGATGAAGGAGGTTTGCTGGAAGGCTCCACCAAATTACAGCTGGGCAGCTGCAAAGTGGCAGGTGAGAAGCAGAGGCAGTGTGTAGGTAATGCACACTAGAAGGAAAACAGTTTAAACTACTTGTACATGCTGATGGGTTCTGAATTAGTCGTAACTCACCGGGACAAGATTTAGGCATTGCTACTGACAGCTCAATGTGCAGCAGAGGTCAAAAAAGTAAATAAGGCATTAGGCTCTGTTAGAAGGGGAGAGAGAATAAAGAGCAAACATAAGGCTGAGGCTGTGCTGCATGCACAAAGGATTGAGCTTGTGCTATAAATGCAGCTTTTGTTTCTTTGCTAGCTGGCCCAGAATTGGGACTGCCCAGACCAGGGAGGCAAAGAGACTCTGTGAACACCACTGGTGTTTCAGGAAAGGGGGAGTCTCAGGGGATATGGCAGTGCCAGCCAAAGGGTGAGCTTAGCACACATCAGAGTAAACATCCTATGGCTCTGGTGCAGAGGATGCACCACATACACACCACACATTCTGGGTCCAGAAGTCTCTGCCTCAAGGTAAGAGGGGAAAATGTTGACATCATCTGGACTCTGATATCAGGGACTCCCATTTTTTCTAGGAAACTCCTTCCACATCCTTCCACAAAGATCCCTGGTGCTCCATCTGCTCACAAAGTGAGAAGGGTACAGGGGAGGTATAAATCAGAGTCACAGAATGGCTTGGGTTGATGGGGGCCTTAAAGATCACCACTTCCAACACCACCTTCCCCTATCCCAGGCTGCTCCAAGCCCTGTCCAGTCTGGTCTTGGACATTTTCAGGGATGAGACAGCCACAGTTTCTTTGGACAACCTCCCCAATATGCCAATGACTCCCCAAATCTCCAGAAAAATAATTTTTCTTTTAGCTGGCCATTGAATTCCTTTAGATATTGGCAGAAAGAAGCAGAAAACCTGTAACTATAAAATAATCTAAACAAATTATCAATATTATAAATATAATGTATTGATTTATATTAATATTTTATTATCTGTAAATTATCTCTGTGCTTTGAGTTTCATTGGTATTGAAAAAGATCCTGGAGTCTGAAGGACTGGAGAGTGAACCACGAAAGAGTTCACTGAGGAGGAAAATGGAAATGTTTAATTTTTCTGTCTTCATTTTGTTTATCTCATAAGTGAAAACAAAGTGGAGGAAAAAAAGTGATGTGCCTGTACAAATCAACCACAGGGCTCTCACTGATGAGCTTTAGTTATTTGCATTTTATTTACAAACCTACATGTGCTTGGAGCTGCACAGGAAGCACAACACCTTTCAAAGCAAAGTTCCTGCCCAGGAATTTTTGTTCTTCATGAAATAAATCTTTCTGCAAAACCAACTGTGGGGATGGGGTTGCCCAGAAAGGACAATACATAGGTAAGTATTACCAAATTAAGCCTGGGCTTGTTCAGCCTGGACAAGAGAAGCTCCAGGGAGAGCTGCCAGCCCCTGCCAGGGCCTCCAGGGCCTCCAGGAGAGCTGCCCAGGGACTGGGGACAAGGCCTGCAGGGACAGCAGCCAGGCCATGGCTTCCCAGGGCCAGAGGGCAGGGCCAGATGGGATGTGGGGCAGGAATTGGTGGCTGGGAGGGTGGGCAGGAATTCCCTGGCCCAGGGTGCCCAGAGCAGCTGTGGCTGCCCCTGGATCCCTGGCAGTGTCCAAGGCCAGGCTGGACAGGGCTTGGAGCAGCCTGGGACAGTGGAAAGTGTCCCTGCCCATGGCAGGGGTGGAACAGATAAGCTTTAATGTCCTTTCCAAACCAAACCATCCTGTGATTTTATGAGGCTAAATTATTCAGCCCTTGAAGCCTAAAAAATTTTTGGTGAGAGTTATGAACCTAGGAACATCTATAGGCTTTGTGGATTAATCAGAATTATTTCTTTCTTCTTTTCCCTGGGTACAGTCTGCTTTCTTTCCCTATTGCAAATCACCATTACTTCACCTGAAGCCAAAAGTTACACCCCTAAAAAACACCAAGTTCACTCTGCTTCTGCAGATCACCTCAGGTTTCAGTCCCTCTGCTTTAGCAGCGCCTGAATAAAACAAACCTCCTTGTTTTAGAATAGTAGGAATGGCCTCAAAAATGCCATTGCCACTCCGTTCCCTGGGATCTGGTGGAGTTTTGCAGCCTGCATGGCTCAGGCACCCACCCACCTCGCTCAGCCCATCCCATTTTCAGCCGCCCCCTTCCCTTTGCCCTCCTTTGTGCTCAGGCTGCCTGGCGCTACTGCAGGCTGTAAATTCCCCAGACACGGGCTGAGCCTCGCTCTCCTCTTGGGAGAAAGGGAGGGACAAAGCCACCAGCACCTCCCTGGGCTGCAGACTGATGCACCTGGATCAATACTGCCGTGCTGCAGCAGCCCTGCACGGGGCTCACCCCTGACACCCCATTCCTTGACTCCCTCGATCCCCGTCAGGCTGATGAGCTGCCCTAGCCAGAATCGAAATACAACGTCAAGAAGTGGAGTGGATCCCAAGTAATTAAATGTATAAATTAATTCTCCCCTTAAGATATGTTCCTCTCCCATTATTAGGTTTGTCTCAGAGAAAATCCTTGGAGGATCTCCGTAAAACCACCGCTACTTCAAATATTGTCTTTCTAAAGCTTTCCTTTCTTTTTGTCTCCTAGACCCGATGCCTGCAGCCTGCAATTAAAATAAGTGACATGAAGATGTCTTTAAAATAGAGATCTATGAAAAAAACTGAAAGGATTGTCTGTCAAAGGGAGAAAAATGAAAAATAGCAGTCTCAGATCTCTGAATGGATGAATGGGGAAAATTCCTGTCCGTCCTAGTACCCAAAGGGATAAAACCCAATGATAGCTTCTCAACTGCTTAGCAGATAATGCATGTGCTGTTTTGATGCTAGTAATGTGTTTTTTACTTCTTTCTATCTGGGAGGAACGAATCAAATATGAGAAGTGCTGGGACATGATTTTCAACCCATTGCCTTTGATTAAGTGCTTTAACATGTGAGTCCAGAGACTTGCAATAATACTAATGGGGCATAAAGCACTATAAACAGGACAGGCCTACTTTTGTCCAAATGCCATTATCCTGGAATAAAAAAGAGCAGCAAATGTAATATGTCCACCGCTAACCTTTTTTTGACAGGAAATTTTCTCTCCTATGTGCACACCATGAATTATGCTGCGTTTTGCCAAAACCCTGAGCGATTGTTTAATTTCGTGCGAAGGAGTGTTTGCTAAGCTTGAACCACTTAGCTCAGTGTAGTATTTAGCTGTGAAAATGTGACAGTGTGAAGCAAAACATGAATGCAAAAGGCAGGCTGTCTGGGCTGAAATCAAATTTCTTTTTATGTTAGGTCTGGGAAAAGGAGGCAAAGACCCCTCAATAAATATTAGGGCAAGTTGCACGTTGTTCATTGACTTTAAATATAGTGAAAAAGCCTCCTGGATATGCAAACCACACGTTTATCCAGGAAGGATATGTCAGGTTAGAAACTTTGGCTAAGTTTGGTTTTAAAAGCCACTGAGGAGTCTATCCCTGTAGCATCCCCTGGTGAGGACAAAGCAAGCCCTGCTGCCACACCAGTCTGTCTGGGTGCTTCAGCACAGCTCTCCAGGCCTGGTTCCATGTCACTTCCAACTTTGTGCTACGTTTTATTGCTCTCAGCAAGTTGCAGATTGTCCAACTGTTCTGTCATTTATTGTAAACGGTTGCAAAATAAAAAAAAAAAAAAAAAAAAAAGAAAAAAAAAAAGGAAGAAGGGCAAAATAAAAATTCCACAACTCTATAACGTAGTCCTTGGTGTAAATCAAACATTCTCTGTCATGTTGATAGCTTGTGTTAGTCTAATGTATTTTATATTACTCAAAAGCATTGAAACCCTGCAGCTTTCTTCATATAGGCCATTATGCGGTTATCATTAAATTGTCTTGCAAAGAACATTATCGGTAATTATAGCAGACACTAAAATCAAATGATCAGACTGGGACCTTTAACACCAAGAGGAACTATTAGAAGTTAATCAAATAAAAGGATGAGAATAATTATGTTAGGATTAAGCAGTAATATGCCAGAAGTTATATACTTTGCTGACTATATATCTTAACTCCCAGCTTCCTGCCTCTCCTCCCGTTTGATGCTTTTTATATAATACTTTGGCACAGAATGTAAATGACAGTATTTTTTGTGTGCCACAAATGGGGCTTTAGGGTTCAAATGAGGTTCACGTCTAAATGGCACAAAAAGCAGCACTATGTAATGATGAAGATAAAAATAATAGTCTGTGTGTATGGATAATATATATAAAAGTGAAAAGCTGGAAAAAAAAAATCCATTGGTCAATGGAGTGTAAAGTGGTGATAAAAATAGTTGCAACAGGAGGTGAAACCACATGGCTATTGGTTTGCTACTTGAGGTTGCTTCTCTGTTTTTAAGTGACAACCTTCCTGCCTTTCGTCTCCTCAACAAGCCACAAGAAATCTCACCTGCACACACAGAAATTGCTCCTGTCATTCCTAACGTTATTCTCTAGGGAAGAACCTTCCTGTCAAATCTGGTCTTGGTGTTTGCATGAGCCTTGAAGCAGTACCAGTGTCAAAGCTGTCAAACAAACACAGAAAGGTGGCTAAGGAGGTGGTGTCAGGAAAATCAGGTTGGTTTTGGTTATGGCAGATGAAGCCAAAACTAAGATCCTTGAAATATTTTCACCAGGGAATGCTGGTGAACCAAGAGAATAAGAGTACAAACCTGTCCCTTCTGGTAGGAGCCCAGGAGGTGTTTCCTTTACTCACTCCTTCTTTAGCAGGAGTGGTTGTGGGATCCTTGTGTTTGTCACCTGTCCCTGCAGAGCCCAGGACCTGGTGACGATGCACCAGTGCACCCTGGGCCCCTTTCCCACAGAGGGAAAACAAAGCAGTGATGAAACATCCATGGCAAGCCTGGAGTTTGGGATTTTCACTACCATGTCCTCCTGACATGGAAATAAGTCTTGGAAATAAACCTGAAGCCATTCTCTCTCTCCTTTAACTGGCTTTTGTCTTGGATTTTTTTCTCATCGAGGATCACTAAAAACATGAAACCTAACTGGATAAGACAGTTGGTATTGGAGCCAGAGCATCATCTCACTCTTGAGAAGCTTCAGATGGAATTTTTCCTATTTTAGGAGTACAGAACAAAGCCAAGTGACAGATATGGAGCTGCTCTTGAGGCCTCTTGCATGTGCTGAGGAGGAAACTCCCACCTGCCTGGGAACTTGGGGCAGTACAGGCTCCTCAAGGGTCCACCTTACACAGCCACAGGAGGAACAGGAATAATGTCCATAGAAACATGGAATTTTTGAGGTTGGAAGACCCCCCGGACCATCAAGCCCAACTGGCACTGCCAAGGCCGCCACTGACCCATGTCCTCAGGTGCCACATCCACACATTTGTAAATCCCTTCAGGAATGGTGACTCCATCACTTCTTTGGGCAGCCCATGCTGGACAACCCTTTTCATGAAGGAATTTTTCCTAATATCTCACATAAACCTCCCCTGGCACATCATGAGGTCATTTCCTCTTGTACTGTCCCTTGTTAATTGGGAAAAGAGACTCAGGGTGAGAGACTGACCTTAAGTCTACAGAGTCTTAAAAAGATCAAAAGATTTTCTATCAACCAGGCCTGGGAGAGAGAAATTACTCATTCTTCTGATCCAAGCAGACTAGTGCTAGCTGGAAGAATACTAGCTTTTCTGAAAAAAATAAAAATAATCTTTTTTTTTTCTTTTTTTATTTCCCCCTAAGATCTAGGGAAGAAATAGTATTTTGAGAATGGAAACCTGAAGAGGAAGAAAGGAAGTGCCCAATGGTAGCTGCAAATTATTTCTTGTTTATTTTTCTTGGAAATGAAAAGCTAATTTTAAAGATTTGGGGCAGGGCTAGTCAAAATGGTCATGCTATAATGACCATATAATTTCTGTCTTATTTTCAAACTTTTTCAAACAACAGCTATTAGGAAAATTTCAAAATTTAATATATATTTTAAAATTGTTTTATTTTAGATTTTCTTTTTAGATTCTTCTTAGCTTAGCTTTTTTATTATTTTAACCTATTTCACAAATTAAACACAAATCAACCATGCTTTTCTAAAAAAATTTGTTGGCTACAAAACATGAAAACTTTACCAGCAGTCACTGCATCAGATAAAATCAGAGCCACAGAAAAACAGAATTATAGAATAGTTTGGGTTGGGATAGACCTTAATGATCATCTAGTTCCCCCTGCCATGAAGGGGGAAATTTTCCACTAGACAAATCCAAGAATATTTCCCATTTAAAAACCCAGCAGATCTTTAAAAATAAATTTTAACCCCAAAATGGATGTCTTGTGTGAGTTGCTTTCATAAGGTGTTGAGGTAAAACATCTCAGAAAATTCTTTAACATCCTTAGAGTATCCCAAAGGTCATGGGAGACAGTAGGTGGTGGAGAAAAAGTTAGTGAGGAAAAATAAATCTGAGGTTTGGGTGTCCTTTGATTTCAGCTTTTCTGGTGGAATGCTGAAAAATTTTCGATGATGGGTCTAAAATCCTCTTTACTAGAAAACCAAGCTGGTTGGGACACCAGAAAATGTTTTGCAGAAACTTCGTATTTCCTCTAGATCCTTTTTTATTTTTTAAATTTATTGTTCATAGACACCGTAGCAGAATTGTGAATTTAACACCTCTGCTTATGAGACCATAATGATCACTTTCTCCAAACAGAGATTTCTTTCCTTCTCTTAATCATGTATTTTAGAAAGATGTGCTGCTGATCCTCATGAGTCTGCACAGCCACACTTTTAGGGCAGAGGTATCACAGAGTCATGGAATGGTTTGGGCTGGAAGGGACCTAAAACCCATCCCCTTCCACCCCCTGCCATGGTGGACACCTTCCACCATCCCAGGGTGCTCCAAGCCCTGTCCCACCTATCCTTGGACACTCCCAGGGATGGAACAGCCACAGCCAGGATGGTTCAGGGGTCACAGAATCATTTGGCTGGCAAAGGTCTCCAAAATCACCAAGTCCAACCTTGACTGACCACATTGTCAAAAAAATAGCACTGAGTGCCACATCCTGCTGTTTCTTGAACGCTTCCAGGGATGAATTCGGGGATACAGGGATGAATTTGGGGATACAGAGTTGTGGGGATGGCAGATGCAGGAACACAGGCCCATCTACCCAGCAGGAGGGAAGGACAGTCCTCCTGCTACAGGAGAGCCACTTCATTGCATCTTCACTCATGGAATGATGCTAAGGAAATGACTGATGCTTCAAGAGTCAACACCGAAAGTCTTTGATAAATCAAAATTGTAAAATGCAAAAAGTTTTGAATCTTGTATGGACATGAATATCCATGATGTATTTTCTGCTTGTTCCACTGCCTCAAAGTTGCCCTAAATCAGAAGAGAATTGTGACCATCAAAGTCATACGGACACATGTGCTGCTACACCAGCTGTGCCAGTGCATGGGACTGACACCACAGCAAAGCTTTTTCCCCATTAAATTTGCTGAGACATGACTGCAACCACCAGTTCCTCCTAATACCTCATAATTTGATTTAACGACTCATTGTGCTGATTCAGAGATTTCAGCTGAGTGCTGCACTGATTGAATTTTAATTGTGATATTAATTCAAAAGTTTCCTCTTCCAGGTCTGCATGTTGATAAAACTGGAACAACTCAGCCCTGCAAAGTCCAAGCTGAGGTGCAGAAGTGACTCAGGGTCTTGCCAGGCTTGAATAAAACCCATTACCTAACACCATCCAAGCAGGTCTGTGAGACCAGACAATTAAAATGCAGTGATCACAATAGCTTGTCACTACCAGCAGCTCTGAGCAGGATTTCTTCAGCTACAGTAGGATTTCTTCAGCTACAATAGGATTTCTTCAGCTACAATAGGATTTCTTCAGCTACAGTAGGATTTCTTCAGCTACAAGCAGCAAGGGTCCTGTGAGCTGGCAGAGAGGATGAACATCTCCACATCCACGTCGTGCTGCCACCTCA
The DNA here is from genome assembly GCA_910950805.1 of Acrocephalus scirpaceus scirpaceus. NCBI lineage: Eukaryota > Metazoa > Chordata > Aves > Passeriformes > Sylviidae > Acrocephalus > Acrocephalus scirpaceus. Next base: position 1,760,788 of record OU383776.1, read on the forward strand.
GCCCTGTGTGATGTCACCAGGGCTTGTGTCACAGGGGGATTGGCTGGGGCATGGGACTGGCCAAGGGTTTCCCTCATCTTCAACCAGGGTTGCTTGGGGAGGCTGCAGGAAAGAGAAAACTGCCTCTCCCCACACACCAAGTTTGTAATGAGCTGGAGCTGGCCTTCTCATTAGACCCTTTAAAATAACTTTAGCGAGGGATAGAACCAAAGGGTCTTTAGAAAGTCTCAAAAAGTCAACCTCCTGGAGGAAACAAACTGATTTTATTGTTTTTCGCAAAAACACAGCTGGTTTCACTGTTTGCCAATGTAAGCTGTTATTACATTTTTCATTAAATCTTTTTGCTTTACTATGGGAAACACACTGCTATTATGGAGGAAACCATACGCAAAGGGACCTTCTTCCAGTCGGAGTGAATATTCCTCCTTCCCAAAGTTTTCCATGTTAGAAATAATTTAAAGGATTCCCAGCACTCAAAAATTCATGCCCAGTTCACTCTTCCATTTCCACTGGATTTTATTGAACCACCTGGGATTATTTTAGGAAAGATGGTTGAAGTTTTTAGGAATTAATTGGTATAACATGAAAAGTGATGGAAAAATATGGTCATGTGTATTCATTCTGAATTTAAAATCAACTTGTTTCTACTTAGATCCTGTTTATGGCCTTTTCTCTTGGTTACTCTAGTGAATTTTAATTTACTGGCAGGGTTGTTTGGAGGAATGAGGAGTTTACTGGCAGGACTGTTGGAGAGAATTGGAGGGAGGACAATTTAATGTGTTACCCACAGACATTTGGCAATGAAAAGAAGTTAAAATGCTTCATGCCCCAAACTGGAAAACCAAACTCCCTGGGTGAATTACCTGTCCTATCCCATTTCCTGTGTAGTACACCACAGTGAACTGCTTTTGAACCAGACCCAAAGCCAGGCTTATTTGCAGAAGTTATCTGGCAAGTAATTTAAAGTAGTTAATCAATTTGAGAAAACTACAATCTGTTCTTGGACGAATCAAGAGCAGAAAAGGTCTGATTTTGGCAAGGAAATGAATCATTATAAATTATTGGTCCTACTGTACTATTAACATTAATAAAGTTCCCTAAATAATTAGCAAGAAAACCATTGTTATTAACAAATTATCAAGCCCTCAGTCACTGTCCTTCCAAAGTATTAGGTCTTTGCTTCACAGGGGGTGCTTTGGTGGTTTTATTAATCTCATGTGAAAATAAGAGACTGCTGTCTTCTCTGGATATGGTGTTAGCTCAAGGGATCAGCTTTTCTACCCTGAGAAAAATTCCCTTGATACCTCAGAGCCAAAGATATGCAGGAAAAAATGGAGAAACCTTCCCTACAATCAGCAGTGCTTGAGCTGTGACCAATCAAGCACTTGCACTGTGTCTTTAACACTTAACTGAAAGTGGAGAAGTTGTTCAAGTGTTGAAAGGGCTTGGAAGTGTTCCAGGACAGGCTGGATGGAGCTCTGACCAACCTGGTCTAGTGGAAGGTGTCCCTGACCACGGCTGGGGATGGAATGAGATGGGCTTTAATACCCCTTCCAACCCAAACCTTTCTGTGATTCTTGGATTCTAGGATTTTCTGAGAGCTTCCCTGTACAAAGCCACAGATTATTAAAGTTGATCCTGGTGACAATGAAATATCTGCTGGAGAATTAAGTAGGAGATGCATTAGGGAAGGGAAAAAAGGAAGGCAAGGCAAAAACCATCAGTGTTCAGAATGTTTCTCCTGTGTGTTCCAAGCCCCTGTCCTAGGGGTTGCTGAAAACCAGTGACCATTTTGCCACTTTTGGACAATCTTTGGTACCATAGAGTGTTACTAAGATTATATCTAGCAAGAAGTGAGCCTTGCTAATGCTGAATAAGGACTTGAGCACATTCCTGCAGCAGAAGAATGCAGAGACATACCTTCATCACCAAAATTTGAGAAGACAAATTTTTCTTTGGTCTTCACTGAAACTGGCTCCACATTTTTTTTCAGATGCCCTGCAAGTTACAGCCAAATACAGCCAATTTATGACATGCTGAGAGAGACTCTGGAAAACCCTTTATTTCTTCAATACTCATGAAAATTGTCTCACCAGCCTTGCAGATGCATTTTGGCATAGTGGGCTAGTGAGGTAAAGACGCATTGGTTCTGCTACTGTCTTGGAGAGAGGGTCAAGGCATGCAAGTCTTGAAATCCAGCAGAGAGAGATGTCACTGCAGGGACAGTGCATTGACACTTTTCCTGAAGCCTGGTGCTCCCTCACTATGCAGGGCAAGAGGAAATAAATCCCACCCCCAGTGAGAGAGTGAACAGAGGGCAGGGAGTCCTTATGAATGTTGAAGTCCTGAGAAAAAACAGATAGGAAAAAATTAGGACACAAAGATGCAATGAAAACAACAGCACTGCAAGGAGCACTTCAAAAAGTTCCAAATTACACTGTTTCTGTCTTTAAAAGACACTGTTTGCAACAAGCAGTAGAGATCTGGTGGTAGTCCGTGAATCCAGCCTTTAATTTGCTTTTAAAAACAGAAATACCCACTTTTCTTGTGACCTGGGAGAAAGAATGTGATTAAATGCTCTAAAAAAAAGGAATGCAAAAATGAAATTTGTCTTTGAAATGTAGGAGAGTTTCCTAATTATGTTTCAGATGATTTTTTTTTTTCCTCATCTAGATGGATAACTTCTATCAACATCTGATGGGCAGAGAAATGGAAGGTACCTTTCACCGTTAAGCAACTATGGAAGTTTTACCTTAGTAGATTATTTGTAAGTTGTAACTAAAATAAAAAAATTGCCCTGTCAGAAGAAGGCTTTAAAAAGTGTAATATTTTGTTTTATTTAGCAACTACTTGGGAAAATTTAACACCGAGACAGAAAGGTTGCAGAGCAAGTAGCACTTCATAAATTGCTTGAGCCCTAATCAATACATATTGTCATCTAGTCAAGTCCTCCAAGCAGATTTTTCTTTGCCTTGCCTCAAAAGCGTATTTTATGAGGTTGTTACTAGCTTGTGCTGCAAGGCCTGGCCTAATGAATCTGTCACTGGCACTATTGATTGACATGCCAGTGTAAGTGAGACATGTGATTCCGATTGACTTCCTAATTACTGCTGCTGTGATGTCTCACCAACTGGTAAGGCCAGAGGTTAATAGTTTTGATGTTCAGCCATCGCTGGCTCTGGAAGCTGGAGTTAAACCAGCTCGTTGGAAGTCAATATCTGAATCAAGTTCTCAAGGCTACTTTGGAAGCTGATCAATTAAGCCCTCCTTGTTCCCCCTCTTGCTGCCTGACAAGGCTTTGATGAGTGGGGACCTCTAAAGCTGGAGGTTTAAGGTAGAGCAGGGAGGCTGGCGAGATTTAAATGTGGCAGCAGGAGCGGCCTGTAGGCCGCGGCTGTATTTCTGCCAGCAGAGAGATGGAATCCTGCTCCTCCTTCTTGCTAGCAGGGGACAGGGCTCAGGTTTCCAAAAGCTCCTGGGTGTCCTGAGTGTCTTTGTGAGCTGGACATTGTTCGGGATATTCATATGAGATGGGCAGCAATAGTCAAACCCTCCTGTGCATCCATTCTTCCCTGTGGTGGGAGGATCATGGTCAGTCGCCCTCTGTACGTGGACAGTCCTCAGCTGTGAAAGGGTCCTGGATCAGAATCTGGCATGAGAACCCACACTTCATTTCAAAAATATGCTCCTCACCCTCATTTCTGAGCAAATGACCCTGAAATGAGGCAGTGTGACTGTGATGGCTCCCCAAGCCTGCAGACAGCCTGGGAAGCTGGCTAGGAGGGCAGGAGCTGCTCCAGGTGTCTGCCCAGAGCACAGGGCCTCTGAGATGATTTTTGAGGTGCTGTAGAATTCAGGGGGTTTGCTGTAGCAAAGAAATACTACAGCTGTCTCAACCCACAAGACCCCATGGCCAAGTGCTCTGTGTCTGACCACTGCTCCTGTCTCAAGCCTAGAGACAAATACAAGAATATGGCCAGGAGAAATCACTTTGCATCAAACATATTCTCTGAATTTCCAGCATAAGGGCACTCTGAAGTGAAAGTGATAGATCTGTATCAAAGGCCTTCAGGGATTTCTCTTCCATTAATTAGTTCCATTGAGTCCTGAAATCACATCAGCTCCCAGCTTCCACCTCGTCTGTTTTTGACAAGCTGTGAAGCCCACCCTGTACAGTAGGAACAATGTACCTCCTTTGGATTTATACACTGCTGTCTCCACCCTTTTTTGTGGACTTCCCTGGACCTTGTGTGGAGCCATTCTTTTCTAGGACAATCCTGCCTTGTTCCTAAGCTTTCCTTCAGGGTTTCAGGAGGTCCTGAAAGGGATGACACAGATGTAACATTAATTCATGCAGCCGCATAACATTCCTGCCTTGTTCTTCACTCCTTCTTAGTAATCAGCAGCACCCAGTTTGCTTTTCTGCCTGTAATCCAGCAGTGAGCTAACAGTTTCTCAGAATTACTTGTTGTGACACCAAATTCTCTTTTCTGAAGGTAATAGACAAGTCAGAGTACATGTGTGTGCATTACTTTGCATTTAGCAAGGTTGAACTTCAATTTTATTTTCTTGTCACTTGGGGTTTCAGATCTCAGCAAGTCTCGTCAGCCAGCTCTGGCTTTTACCACCCTGAATAATTCAGTGATATCTCTGAGCTTTGTCATTTCACTATCCACACCCCTTCCTGGGTTATTTATGAATATGCTGAACTGAATGGATCTTACTGCACACACACACACAAACGGGATTCCATTGGTAACTTGTGCAGGTTATTCCTATGCTCAATTTCCTAGGGATTTTACCTCATCTGGTTATTAATTGATTAAAGGTCCTACCCTTCTAGCTGCTTCTTGAGCTTTCAGGATGGAATATCATAGAAATCTTGCCTATCTAACTTCATATTCTCCTTTCCATGTGCTTACCAAGACCTTCAGAGAGCTCTAACAGATTTAAGGCCTTGTCTTCCCTTTATGAAGGATGGGTTGAGCCTTCTTTGTTATGTCGTATTTACCATGAATGCCCCGATGATCATCTTTGCATCTAACAGTTTACTTAGTGCAGGCTTGAGACTTATGGGCACTGTCACTCTGCAGACACCCTGGAGGAGACTGTGTGTGTGCAGGAGTCACAGTGACATCGAGCAAGGACACAGCACAGAAAAGTGTGACCAAGGTCACAGTCGAGCTCCTCTGCAGCTCAGAGTAGAACGGCATCCCACCCTAATAACTACTGTGTTCCCTGTGCCAAGCCACTTCAGATTTCCCCTACTGAAATTTCAATTTCTAGATTATCTTCTGCTGAACCCCAAGAAACAGACCTGACAAGTGCAGCACATTCTGGGCTTCTTTGTACTGAATGCAGATGCGAAAATCTCAGTTTCTCTGCTGAGGCCAAATCTTCTCTAAATTTCACTACTATATCATAAACACCTGAAGTCCCTGGTGGGGTCTACTGGGATCTACCAATCCTCAAAGGCTGAGAAAGGGTGCTGTGAAATTAAATGTTGTACTATGCCTTCATAAACATCTGCATCAGCTGCTGTTGGAGACAGGGTACTATGGTAGAGGAAAGTTTAGTCTGACAGTGCAATTGTTCTTGTGTTGTAATTGCCCTACAAACCTTCAGGCTCCTACCTCTGATTTATTACCTGTGTTTGCCATTTCAGCAATTTTTCAGTTTTTTCCTCAAAATCTTCCCCTTTTTTTTTTTTTTTGTGAGTTGGTTTTGTCCTGTTATAGTCTTAGATTGAAGGTGCCAGATATCTTATTTCCTCTTTTCTTTTGGTGGGTATGCATTCAGCTTGGAGCTTCCAAATCCTTGTCATTTGCCTTGAGCTGCTGCTAATTTGGATGTCAGGTTTTCTACTGTGTACTATGATCTGAGGTGGAGACTTATTGTTAATCTCTGAAATAACACCTCTAAGTAACTCCCCTGCCTCTTACCACCCTTTTGCCCTCTTCTTCTCTCCTTTCCTCTCCATACTGACAACACTCCCCCATTTTTATGCAGGTCCCCTTTCTAAAATGGAACAACACTGATGGCTGAAGCTTCATTGCTGTTTTGTCACTGTGCCCCATCCCACATTTGATCCAGTAGCCTGTTTTAAAGTGCAATCTCTTTTAAAGTTTAAAAGAGATTTTATTTGATTCTTGAGTTTTGGCAGGTTCTTGCCTACCCTTTATTTCAACATAAAGAGATGCTATCATCTTTACTACCAGAGTATGCATCATCCTGAAGTTTGTGGTTTTCCTTTCCTGTCAGCTTTCCTTGAGTTTTAATTCTCAAAACCATTCTAGAAACATTTCAGTTGTAAGGCTCAGTCCTACTCTGGCCAAGGGTTTTCTGCTTCTCCTCAAGATTTTCTCAGGTCTTGATGAGGAACCCTCCTTGTGCATCATTTTCTCAGTTCTTAACTGCAAGGCTTCCCAAGTCTCTGCATTGAACTGGTTCTGCAGTAGTAAATACTAAAACATAATTTAAAACCTGAGTGCAAATCTTCTTTTTTTTTTTTAGTGGTTCTGGTCTGTATGGCAAGTTTTTAGTAGAAATTAGTTATGTAATCATCATTACCTTGAAACAGATCTCTGCCGTTTCACTGTGCCTGAAGTTGCTGAAAAAGAACTCTGCAGGATTTGTGATTAATTACACTCCATGTTGTATTAGACAATATAGATCAACCTGCCAATATGAATTTCTCAGATGTCAAAACATCGGGTAAGGAAAACAAGATCATATGAGAAGGGGGAAAAAAATCATGAGACAGTCAGGGACAGCAATAATTCACCCATACCTATGCACTGTGTACAAATAATGCCCAGGGGAATTAACCATACTTATCCCTTTGCCAGATGTCTGCCAGAGAGCAGACAGTGCTGGGTTCCTCACGTGTCTTGTTTCTGAACTTTTCTGAAAATGATGACATAACCAGAGATTTTGAACTCTGCATCTTAAATGGTTAATTAAGGACAATCTGAATGTATGAGTTCTGATACCAAATCCACTTCAGAACTTGTGTTTTAAGAACCCTGCACAATACTTCTCAAGGATTAGAGACTCTTTTGGAAGTCTTAACTGCAGTTTGAAAGTCTTGGCTGGTTTAGGGAAAGATAAGCAAAAGCAAATCATCTCTTGAAGAATCGTGTGTCACTTCTTCCTGTCCTCTGCCAGGACACCAGGTCCATGGTGTCCCTGTGTCCCTGACTGCCACAGGGGATCTCTGCCAGTCCCACAGGATCAGTCAGATGCTGTGGCTCAGAGCTGCCAGGGGGGAACAAGGACCAGCCCCAAGGCCTGGGCACACCAGAGGGACCCAGCCCTGCTACCTCTCAGGGCAAAGACCTCATTTCACATGTCCTAGCCTCAGTTACAAGGTGTTAGAGGAGCCAGAGACTGGCAGGATTTGGTCTTTCAAATGGGAAAAATGGCACTGCTGGATTTTTAAACCTGGCTCAGGAGGACCACAGCTTGGTGGTTTTAACCTGCAAACCCAGTAGGAATGGCAAGGCCCCATCTCTGAGCTCTGTCCTCCCAGCAAGGGCTTGAAGCTGTCCTGGTCCTGGGGAACACCCACCAGCTCATGGCTCTGGTGAAACTCAAGGTCCCCCCCAACATGACAGTGTTCAAAAAAAAAAAAAAGAAGACCAGAAAGAAAAGAGCAATTCATTGTGAAATAAGAAACTTAATTACTTCCAAAACAATTAATTAATTAATTAATTAATCCTCATGTCTCCCCTGCAAGGTAGGAAGTGATTATTCTACCCATTTTACACAGAGGGAAAGCTCACTGTTAAGTGACTTGCCAGAGGCAAAGGCACTGAAGGTGAAATCAGCATCCCAAGGCCTGCATCCCCAGGTCTTGCTCCAGACCAGCCCAATTTGCTTGGACACTGCTTGTCAAGAACTCAATGACCCCTTAAGTTCCCGTTCTTATTCCCCAAGGAAAACCCTGAAGTCATTTTTGCCAAAGCCCAGATCACACCATGCTCAAGCTGAGCTCTAGTGAGCTATGTTCATCACCCAAGGGTGCTGCTGACCTTCTGAGGGACCCCCCTGCTTGTGCCCCAGGGTGAGGCAACCACCTCAGAAATGGATCCTCAACAGGGAAAGACTTCTTTTGACAGGATTTTGGTAGAATGCTGCCTTCAGGGTCTAAGTGAGTTGTTGATTGACCTCTTCAGGGTCAAGGCAATGAGGACTCAGCCTGTCCTGTCTGCACTGCCTCAGGTCAGTGTGGAACTGACAGCTAAAAGTAAATCCTTCTCTTGTATATTGCACAAGTAGCTGTACTTTGACTTCAGACTTGGGGTGGAGGTGGGTTTGTGAAAATAATCTCTTATAAGACCAATTCACGTATTTGGGAAAAAGCTGTTGAGTTTTCAGATGTGCAAACCTTCCGCCCCTCTGATACGGGGGGACCAAACTCCAGCCAGCCACAGGAGAAGGGATGAAATCATAGAATTATAGCATCATTTAGGTGGGAAAAGTCCTCAAAGATCATTGAATCTGGCTGGTCCCTACACATTTTGAGGGACATCATGGGCAAGGATCATCCCCTTGGATGGGAAGAGGGGAGCAGATGAAGCCAGCAATGTGTGACAGTTATGCTGCTCCATCATGATTTCCCAGATCAGCAAACTCCAGCCTGTGCTTGCATGCACCTATTTCTTAAAGAAACAAGCTTTTTCCGTTATTCCAAGGCTCTGGGAATTAAGGAGTTAACAACAAAAACCAAATACCAGGAATAAATCTTGGTGCTCATGGTTTGTGCAGCCAAGTGGAGCCTAAGCAAAGAAAAAACATTCTCGTGGATCAGAAGTTTGCTCAGGTTGTGACTGATGACTATTTTTATGCCTCTGAGTCCTCCCAGGAAATATTGCAGATGTGCTCCAGGACAATGGAAAGCACAAGAGCTGTGATTTAGTCCTGTGGGCAAGCAAGCAAACCATGGCACAGTGCAGGATAGAGGTGCAGAGTGGCCACAGTGTCATCTTGACCCTGCACCTTCGGGAGAGAAACCTGAGCCAGGATTTCTGGCAGGATCAACCATGAGACCAGCCTGGAAGCACGAGGGTACAGGAAAACCACGGAGGGAGCAGACTGGGAGACAGGGCTGGATCTGTCTTTTAAAGGCCATTCCAAAGAGCAGCATCACTGCTAGTTTGTCCAAGTGAGCATTTCCACCTCCACCTTTTCATCTCAATAGAACTCGTTGTGCTATCCCAAATTCTCTCCTAGACCAAGAAGCCAGGAAGACAGACCATAAAGGCCATCCCTGCACTGCCAAAACCATTCTCCAGCACAAACACCCTCATCCATACTGCACCCTGGGGTGGCCAGGCCCAAGCAGGCAGTCAGGGGTGGTGGTGGCTCGGGCTGCTCCCCAGAGCACCCCTGGGAAGTAGCTGGGACTGGGACAGCTACCCCTGGCCTAGAACACCTTCAGACTGGATTAACAATTTGGCTTAAATTCACATCCCAGTGCCCAGCAGTGACCTTGGCAGTTTTTAATTTCCTAGCCACAAGGCCCCAAAAGTCATAAAACCCAGGCTTCATTTGCCTGAAACAAGGTGGAGAGACCGGGATCCCTCACCCTTCAAACCCAAACTGCGGTCACTCCCGGGAACCTGTTATAATTCTGCTTTAATTGTTGTGAGAGCTTTCCAGAGGCAGTGCTGGCACTGATTTGGATTTAAAGCCTCTCTCCTTATCTGCAGGAGTGGTGTCTGTGAGACCAACATTTATAGCATCCCTCCGGGGGGTGAAATGTACCTACTGTAAAACGCTTTCTGTTAATTCTGGCGCATCATTTGCGGGAGAGCCACGTGGGGATGGAACGGCGTGGGACGGACAGATTTAGATCATTCTGCTCGAGTCAGGTGGTGCCTTGCTCCCAATTCCTGGCAAGTTAATTCTTACCTGGGACAATTGTGTCTCTCCTCAATCCAGCCTGGTTTAACCCTTCTCATCCCAGACTCCTGCTGAGGCCACACCTGTGGGGACGGCGGTGATGATTTGCGTGTGTTTGTGGCCGTGGCTGACCTCTCCTGCAGATTTCCCCAATGACCTTGGGCAATTCAATTAATTAATTTAGCTTGCTTGCTCTCTGACGCTCTCTGACAAAAGCTGCCTGGTGTCTAAATTACATACTCCTGAGAAATGATTTATCTGTTTAAGGCAGACCTGGCTCTTTAGATCTGATTTCTGATGAGACTGACCCTGCCACTGCTGCTCAAGACATCCAGAGCTGGGTCTTGGAATGCAACTTGATGTTGATGCATCTCCATCCCGTGCTGCACAAGAAACAGAAACAAATAAAACATGGACAAGGATCTGGCCTCATCTTGGAACCCCTCTTCATTGTGGGACCAAGGGAGCACTTCCCAAGCTGTTCCCATTCCTAGTGCTGGAGCAGGTGATGTGAGCTTTCCTCTGGGTGGGCATAAACTGAAGCCAAGCAGAACGTATAAAAACAGGGGTAATTAAGAAAAACTGCTCTGACAGGGTTGTCCAGCCCTGGCACAGCTGCCCAGGGCAGTGCTGGAATCCCGATCCCTGAAGGGATTTAAAAGCCATGTGGATGTGGCACTTGGGGACATGGATCAGCGGTGGCCTGGGCAGTGGTGAGGAATAATCGGTCCCTTAGATGCTTTTCCAACCTAAAAGATTCTAGGATTAGGTCTTGTACATTCCCAGCCCCACTCTTTTTCAAGCCATCCCCCTCTGAACCCCAAAAATTTGGGAGGTCACTCCTGTTCTGCCCAGAGGCCAAGAGGAGCATCTCCCTGCTCCCCAGCCTCTCACACAACTGCCTTACTCCAGGGTCTTTTTCTGTAGCTGAGACAAAAGAAATAATATCTTGGATTCCAATAACCAATAAATTATTCTAGAAATGCCATAATTGCTCAGCTGCAGCTGGAAGAGCAACTAAATACAGAACTTTAATAAAATATTATCGTTCAAATCAATTTGCTGAGAATCTGCTTTGCTTTCTGCATGGGGTGCTAAGCAGCAAATAGTAAATACTGATCACTGATTAGAGAGGCCAAGAGCAAAAAAAGCCTGGAACCTGATTTTTTGCCATCTGTACTTTTTTTTTCACCCTGTTTGAGCAAGGACAGGGGCCAGATTCTGCTCCGTGCCTGCAGAGTTGCACTTGTTTCAAAGGCATGAGAATGGCAGCTACTGCTTGTATAGGTTTACAAAGTAGCTTAGGCACTTAAGAAGATAATCATCTAGAGAGATTTACAGTAGTGACTTTTACAGGGGGAGGGACAACGGGAAAGGAAGTGCCCAACTCCCATCAGGGCGAAAAACAAACACAAATAAATCCTAAGCAACGATGCAATTGGCAGCTCAGGTAACAAGTTCAGAAAATGACCACATCTGGGCTGCTCTGGATCAAAAACTGTTGAAGTCAATGAAGTTCGCTCTGGATTTACAATGGTATTAACTGAGATCAGAATCCGACCCTATAAATTTACTATTACTTCTAATCCCAGCGCCTCTGATCTTGCTGAGATATTTGCTAACTGCTGAGCAGCTTGCTTTATTGACACTGAAATAACACACCCGTGCCCTACTATTGTTAAACTCAGCTGGTTTTAAAAACCCATCATACTGTTTGTCATGACTGACCTTAACAAACTGGCCTGCTGTCCTTGGCTCTATGGGCAAGAAAGTTGTTAAATGCCCCCTCTTTCGCAGCCTTCCACCACCAACAAAACAAAACAACAACAAAAAAGTTTAAAAAAAAAGGAAAAAAAAGAGGAGAAAAAATCAATTTCAATCAACATGGAGTGTAATATTATCAAATGTCAGATGCTGAGGCCGTGCGCTTTGAAAATTATCCTTGACAGCTTCTTGTCGACTTAATTAAGTGCTCAAAAAAAAAAAAAGAAGAGGAAAAAAAAAAGCAAAATATCTCAATTGTCGGCTCCCTCTCTTTGTGCTTCAGAGGTTCTATTGACAGCTCTGAAAAAAAGATTGCCTTTGGGGGTTTTATTGATAGATCCTTGCCTGATATTGGAATGATTCCTGGGCAGATAAATCACATTTAGATTTGTTAGTAATTGAGGAGAATTGATTGAATAGTTAGGATGGTCCCAGAGGGAGGTACCTATTCCTCTTCCGTTCTGCAGAGGTTGTCATCAGATAAAGGACCTCTTTGGGCAGGATGGATAAAGGTCTAATTGTTTACATGATCAGATATTGCTTCCTTTCAGCCCTCCCTCCCCAGAATTCCCGAACTTTCATGTGGCAAATGTCAAGATGACAAAGGGGAAGGCTGTAAGTAAAACCAAAAGTGGGTGAAGGTGATCAACCATCTTCATGACCTGGAAAGGCACTAATTATTTTCAAATCATTAGTGAAGCTTTGGTACTAACAGCAACGAGTTCTTATTAAAAAAAAACAACAACTCTGCAGTGTTTATTTGTGTTGTGTTTATTTAAACAGATATGAATTTTGTGCAGCAGCAGGTTATGGTCATGGTGGGTTTGCAGGGGGACCTTTTTTGGCTGATGAGATCCATGTGCAGGCTGGGTTTTGGCACACTGAGCCCTCACTGGGGAGCTCCATCAGGGCTCTGTGCCCCACCACCCTGGGTCACCTGCTGGACCTTGCATGATCCCAGAGGGAAGCAGCACCTCAGAGAGTAAGCCAGAAAGACAGGAGAGAATGCTGGAGCAGTGTGGGGAGGTGATTTGACAGGTGGCAGAACAATGGGGAATGGCTTTAAAGTGAAAGAGATTAGGTTTAGATTGGATGTTAGGAAAAATTCTTCCCTGTGAGGATGGTGAGGCCCTGGCCCAGGGTGCCCAGAGCAGCTGTGGCTGCCCCTGGATCCCTGGCAGTGTCCAAGGCCAGGCTGGACAGGGCTTGGAGCAGCCTGGGACAGTGGAAGGTGTCCCTGCCCATGGCTGGGGGTGGAATAGGATGAGCTTTCGGACTGTCCCAACACAAACCATTCCATGATTTTATGATTTTCCAGGCTGGAGAATTGTGGGGAAGGTGATAAAAGCAGAGGGAGCCCAGAGTGTGGAGCCCTTGTGAGACTGGAGCAGTGTGAGGGGGCAGATGCTGCAGGGCCCCATCCTGCCCCAAGCAAAATTTGCAGCAGACATTGGATGACCTGTTCAAGGCTTCCCCACCCTGCACACCTCTTTCCACGCCTACCAGAAGGAGAGAAAAGGATGACTATGTCCAGAGAGGGTTTTCCATGGACTAGAAAAAGCTGTGAGTAAGAAAGAGTAGTATTTTCATTTGCACTTCCCATCCATTTTTAAAGATTCCACTTCTTCAAGAGAGGGCAGATACAACTGCAGTCTGCTTGGCACTTGAAGAGGCAATTTATTTCTGTCCATACCCACCATAGACCCTGCACGGACCCTCTCTCTCTGTTTCTATACGTGCTCAGGCAAGATCATGTTTCCCTACCATCTGTAGAGGACAGGGTGCTCAGGTTGATTTTCAAGGTGTAGTGTGCCACAACTTTCTTCCAGGGACCAGTTTGGGAAAAAAGGGAAAACATTTGAAGCTCAGTTTTTAGAATCTAAACTTAATACAGGTTTCTAAGAAGTGGCTACAATGACTTAGTCAGCATTTCTCATCCTCTTCTCTCAGCAATGTAGGGAGTGTGGAAAGTTATATTTTAAAAAAAGGTATCAATTATGGAAAAATAAACTAAGGTATTTTATTTTCCTGTCTTCCAGCTTCAACAAGAATGAAAGCCATTGCGAGAAAGGAAGAGACAATTTCTTAGCTCAAAGTAAATACCATTTTTGGCACCACCAAATATTTAATTTGCAATAAGAAGTGATGAGCATCTCTGAATTCCCCACCTGCAGGCTTGATACTCTTAATATTTCAGCCCCACTTGTAGACTTCAAATGGCCATTGCTCAATCCAGTCACCAGGGACTTTGACAGAGGCTGCAGGAACCTCCAGGTTCCTCTCTGGGTCAAACCTATCACCTCCATCCACAGCCCTGCAACCTCCTCCTTCCTCTGGGAGTGGGCTATTGAAGTGCAAATGGATCTAAACTAGCCATGAATAAATTTAGGCTGGAAATTACAAGAAGCTTTCTAATTATCAGAGCTGTGAATATCTGAAAGGACCTCCTGAACAAAGCCACAAGATGGTTCTGGTGGTTGTGGGCATTTTGGGAGGCACCAGGGCTTCCAAATTCTAACTCATAGGGCAAATTTTCTGATTTGCCAGTAGTGAAAATGATCTATGTTTTTTCACACATTCTTTTGCCTTTAGGTAGACTCTGCAGCAATATTGAGTCACAGACTCATTTAGGCTGGAAGAGTATTTTAAAATCATCAAATCCAACCATTCCCCCAGAACTGCCAAGGTCACTACTAACCCATGTCCCCAAATGTCACATCCCCACAGCTTTGAAATCCCTATAGGGATGGGGACTCCACCACTGCCTTAGAAAGCTGTGCCAGGGCTGGACAACTCTTTCAATGAAGAAATTTTCCCAATTAAAAAATTTAAATTTTAAATTTAAACCTTTCCTGGTGCAACTCAGGGCCGTTCCCTCTCCTCCTGTCCCTGTGTCCCTGGGAGCAGAGCCCGACCCCCCCGGCTGTCCCCTCCTGGCAGGGACTTGTGCAGAGCCACAAGGTCCCCCCTGAGCCTCCTTTGCTCCAGGCTCAGCCCCTTTCCAGCTCCCTCAGCCTCTCCAGGGCTCCAGCCCCTTCCCCAGCTCCCTTCCCTGCCCTGGACATGCTCCAGCCCCTCGGTGTCTCTCCTATCCTGGGTGATCCAAATCCATAATCAACATGTTGGCCCATCACAAAGTTATTTTTCCAGGGTAAACCCTCAAGGTTTTACAACTAACTTAGTGAGTGTTTTAACCCTGAAAACCCAGACTCACCCATGTCTGCACAAGCCAACTGCTTTTATAGCCAAAGCAGGAATCTCAACAAAAAAACCCCTCATTCACTTTTGATTGGTTTGAGGTCACTGCTGTGCTCCTTTGACCATGGCTTTAAGTGAAGGCTTCCTTGAAGACACAGAAGAATTTAAATAGATCACAGACTATTCTACCTAGGCACCACAGCTCTAAGGGGAGAAAATTCACACATGTACATCTGTACACATTTTCAGGTGTGCAAACCCGTGTGTGCACACATCACACGTGCACACAGACACCAACACGGATCTCCTGCCTTGGGGAAGAATCTGGCTGAGGTCAAGGAGGCAGGCTTGGGCCTGAGATCTGGCACTGGCTGGGTTTCCCAGCACCAAACCCAATGGAAGTATTCATAGACACATCTGAATCCACACCAAAACTTAAAATTTTTCAAGAGGCCCATTTTACTGTTCCATAGCAAAGTCAGTATTTCTTCTAAGCAGAATCCTTTCTTCCCTTCAATCCCTTCCCCCCAGCCCTTAAAAGCTGTTGAATTGCCTCTTTTTTTCCTTTCCATTGCTCATTCCTATAGCAGGAGTGGAATTGATTTTTGATACTATCCATTTTGTTTGTCACAGATCGTCCTCCACTTCCCTCTGCGCGTTGCTGAAATATCACCCACAAATGATTATTCCTATCACTGGCAGCCAACGCTCCGCCTGGGGCAGGGAATTTTCCCGCAGCTAAAAGTGGCCCCGTAATTGAAGGCAGAAAACACCAGCACCTGTAGCCTGAAAATGTTAATAAACTACCAGAGGTCCCAGGAAAGTTAAATATTGGGAGGGATGTCAGAGCTGCGGCGTGATTAGTGGAACTGAGCGGCAAAGAGCGCCTGCCCAAGGCGCCAGTGTAGGAGGGATCAGTCTCCCTCTGACATCTGAACACGGCTCCTGCCTCCTGGGATGGGGTTCTGCTTGCAGGGAGGCAATCAGAGAAGGAAGCGTGCTCACACTGACACTGAGCTCGGCTTTCTGGCCGCGGATTTGGGGGCTTGAGGCTGCTGTGTTGGTGCTGTAAAGGATCTCGAGCTTTCGGGACTTGGTGTCAGGATTTCAGTGGCAGGGTTGTGAATATGTCTCATTTCCATACTAGCTGTGTAACAAATGCACATATTTTTGGGGTTTTTTTTCAGATTTTATCTTGTGCTGGAGGTTCATGATGTGCTTCGGAGATGTGCAAATATACCCACACACTCTATATTCAGGCAAAATAAAATAAGATTATGCAAGAAAAAATGTTCTTATGAATTAGAGATGATCCTTATGTAGGAAGGATTGTGTGTGGAAACCCGTTCTCATGTCTTTATGCTAATTTGTTCCTTAGAAATAGAATGCAGAACATATGTGTGTGCATGTGTGTATGTGTTACAAGGGAATGTACTGAACGAAACAAGGGGAATGGCTTCCCACTGCCAGGGGACAGGGTTAGATGGAATATTGGGAAGGAATTCCTGGGTGTGAGGGTGGGCAGGCCCTGGCAAATGTTGCTCAGAGCAGCTGTAGCTGCCCCTGAATCCCTGGAAATGTCCAAGGCCAGGTTGGATGGAACTTGGAGCAGCCTGCCTTGTGGAAGGTGTCCCTGGGGGTGGAATTAGATGGTCTTTAAAGATGCCTTCCAACCCAAACAATTCCAGGATTCTTTGAGCTAAATATGTAGACAAGCGTGCCTATCATGGCTTGTACGCCACGGGGATATTTTGGGGGCATTACATATGCAAGCTGCACTATACTGTGTTATGTACATTGTGGTTTATATTTTATTAATTATTTCACAGGTTGGTTGGCCCCTGTGCAGTCTGTTGAGTGAGGAGTGTTGTTTTCCCACACAAACACACTGCAGAGTAACTCACAGCTGATTACAGCACCAAGATCTGGGCTGTGCCACAGCTTTGCCAGACCTGTGAGCTGATCTTGTCCCTGGTAAGCAGGGAGGGGATTTTTCCTCCTGATAAATTGGTGTTCCATTGGACTCTCTGGATTTGCAGAGCTGTTTGCCCGGAGTGGGGCTTGAAGACCCCAAGCCCTGGCTTTGGCAGTGCTCGCTGCAGAGGTGCTGCAATGCAAGGGGCCTACGTGAGAGTGATGGGGTGAAGGATTATTAATTGTGATTTCCATACACACCTCCCTTGCAATTAACTCAGCTTTCCCCCCTGGGAAAGAGAAAGGTCCTTTCCCTTTATTTTACCACCCTTTCTTTTCCTGCTTGCTTGATTCCGTTCTCTCCTTTAGCAGAGTATCCCTAATCATTGCCTTCCGTCATTATCATTATCTCTTTTTATGATCTTTAGTTACGATGTCAAAGAGGAGAAAAATGAGCTCAGTTTTCTGGCATCCTAACACATATTGATTTCAACAGCAGCTGCCATGAGACCTTCACATTTGATGGATTGCTGCTAGACTGATGCGAAAAATACCCGCATAAATAGAAGTATTTACCAAAGAGAACAATCAGTGATTGCATAACTGCATTTAAGGCATTACCATATTGACCAACAGCCCTGGCAAGCTTGGGGAGTGATCTTAGCACAGACTAATATTCTTCAGGATAAGCTTTAAGAGATTGCATTGAGGACTCTGTTTCAAGTAATTATTTTATTAACTATACCTTGGCTTCTTGGAGGCTCCTGAGAAAGGAAATAACCCAGTCTAAGTGTAGGGCATCTTGTTGGTGTCAGCCTTTGCTCTTTGGACTGGATCACAGAGAAAAGAGCTATCCCATCCTGCAGGAAGGCATTCCTTGGGGGGAAGAGGATCATATAGGACTTCCCTGTGTCCATGTGCTTTTGCTCCATTCTGGATGCACCAGACACAGGAAATGGTCCACCCCAGGTGAATGAGGAACTGGGAAGCACTCAGCCAGAGCTGTGGGTAGCAGAACATTCTTAGAGGTGCTTTCCAGCCCTAACAGTCCTGTTATTCTTTGTTTCTGAGGTCCTTGAGGGGATCCTGGGCACTGCAGGTTTTCTGGGTTGCATTGAGGGTTCTTGTGGTTGGTCTGCCTCAGGGATGTCTCTGAATGAACTCTTTGAAAAGCCCAGGAGCTGCAGGCAGTCGGGTTTTCTGCAAGAACAGCTTTGGGGGAACAAAATTTTGGTTGTCTCTCATCAGCATTGCAGTCCTGGAGGCTCCAAGGCCGGATTAGAAGGGTGAGAACAGCATGAGCTGTTTAATTTAATTTAAGGTCGGACTCTTCTCCCTGGTAAGAAGGGACAGGACAGGAGGAGATGGTCTCAAGAAGTAACAGGGGAGGTTTAGGTTGGACATTAGGGAAAATGTCTTCAGCAAAAGTGTTACCCAGCCTGGCACAGCTGTCCAGGGCGTTGATGGAGTCCCAATTCCTGGAGGGATTCAAAAGCTGTGTGGATGTGGCCCCTGGGGACATGGGGCAGTGCTGGGGAGTGTTTGGACTTGATGATCTGGGAGGGATTTTCCAATCTCAACAATTCTGGTTTTTTGCTCCCAATCCACAAATCTCTGGATTAAACTTTGCTTCCGAAGAAAAAAGCCAATACCATAGAATATTTTATTGCAGTTTTTCTTTCCCATTCTCTTCTATTCTATTCTATCCTGGAGGCAAACTCAGCCAATCCTCTCTGAATTGTAGCTTTCCATCGTTCAAAGGGACCTCCTGTTTCTTACAGGGCAGGGGTTTGGACTATTCCTGCTTTCTTTTTCTGTTTTCATCCATCTGCACCAGCCTGGCAACCAGCAAAAACACACATATAAAGATGTCTTAATCTTAAATATAATTAGATATAATACCTCACGCAGCGTTGTATGATTAGTAAAATATATGATCATTAGTTATTAGATTAATGTGTCTACTTGTGTAACTGAAAGCCATTTGCAGCCAGAAATTAAATAGCTCAATTTGCTGTAATTGACTTATCTCCCATTGAGATTACTACACTTGCTGCTGGAGAAGGTTTCTTCAAATGCTGAAAGCAGCTGCGTGGAGAAGCTGGATCCTGTTTTCTTTGGAAAGCCCCTACCCCGCTGGAGGCAGAGATATCTGGAGGAGCAGCAGAGCCGTAATTACGGCTGCTGAAATAAGAGCTGCTGCATTTGGAGAGAGGGAGCACACGATGATGACGTTCCCTGGGAATCTGTGGGGCCTGGATCAGCTCTGCCCTTGGCTGACCACAGGAGATGTGACCACCTTTTGCTTTTTGTCTACCCTGTGGATGCCAACACCATTCACACTGGCACAAATCGAGAGGAATTCCACCCACACCTTCTGCTGATGCCTTAAGTCTGAGCTTTCATGTTTTTCAGGTTCTGTGCTGCCTATGGGTGCAGTTCTGAGCCTCACATTCAGTGTCACTCAGCTCTCTTCACAGAGTAGGCAGACAAAACAAATCCTTTTCCTGCTGGAGACCAAGGACAACTTTCAGGCCCAAAAACATTAACAACAGTGGACTGAAAGGAGGAACAAGAAGAATGGGACCTCACAACATAAAGCTGTAATTAGACAACTAAACCCCAAGATGGAAATAGACCAAAACCTATAAAAATGCAAGACCTTGTGACCAGTCAGCCATTTTGTGACCGGTCAGCCATTTTGTGACCATTTTGGGTCCACCTCAGGTGCAGGTTTCTGTCCTGCCCAAGGTGTGTCCTGGAGGCCTTTCAATAAATCCCTGCTTTGTTCTCCAGCTCTGTCCAGTCTCTGTTCCAGGGCAACCTAACCAAGGCATCACTGTGAGCCTGGGGAAGGCGAGCGGCCACGCTCGGGTCCTGGCAGGTCCCAGCACAGGGACCAGCGTGGCAGGCACGGAGCAGCAGAGCCCGTGGGGCTGGGCAGAGCATCTGCAATGCGGGTCTCTCCTCCCAGGGGTGCCAGCAGCAGCTTCCCCACGTGCAGAATAGGGAATTGGGAGCACGTCTCCTCTGGCGACATGGGATTGTGCCCTTAAATTATCCGCTGACACCTCTGACATTGGGAGGTGCTGAGGGGCCCTACAAATCTCAACTTTTGCTGCTGCCTCTTCCTCTTCTTCTTCTTTTTTTTTTTTTTTAAATAGGTTTTCTTATGGTTTTCTTAATTTATTTTTTTTTAGCCACAGCAACTAAGCGAACCGTTCAAATTGAAACACTGAAATGAACCAAGCTGAACAATAAACTAAAACATGCCTAGAGCAAGTTGAGCAATAAACAGGTTTTTAATTTTTTTTTCCCCCTTCCATCTCGGTGGTGTCTGTCTCTGATAGATGATGTGACAAAGGAAGAATCCTCAATAAATTCTAAATTCTGAATACTAAATCAGTGAGCAAGAGCAGACATGTGAGATGCCATCCCAGCTCACAGTGGCTTTGCTGCTGTGGTGACACAGTGCTACTGCCCTGTGGGGCTGGGATGGAGGTGCAGCTGGACAGAGGGAGATGCATCAAATCCATCCATCCAGGTGTGATGGTTTTATCCAACCTGCACCCAGCCCAGGTCCATAACCCAGGTGTGACTGAGGCTTTTCCCTCTGTATCCTGGCTGGAGTCTCCAAGGGAAAATAGAAAATATTATTCATAGATTTTAAGGCCAGGAGGGGATATTTTGCACTGCTCTGACCTCCATTATAACACAGGCCAGGGGATTTCAGAGTGATTCCTGCAGGAGGAACAAAGGAGAGGGATCATCTACTGTGTTATTTCATCTCATGAGAGATGTAAAAATGCTGTGATTTCTACTTAGAGATGCCATGGAGGACCTGTGAGGCAGGTACTAAAGGATAAAAGCCCTGAACTGAATTTGTACCAAGATGATCTATGTGAACTTACTGCTGTATGTTCCTTCTCACCTTTCAGGGAGCTGAGCGCTATGAAATGCCTGCCCTTGCAAAAATTGTGTGGTTTGGGAAATTTCTTTTTTTTTTTTTTCCCTAAAACATTGTCACAGTCTTTGCCTCAGGAAGACCCAAATGTGAAATAATCCCACAAGGGGTGTGACACAGTGTGAAGGGAGATGCTGGCAGTCACACGGTGCATGTTGAGCCCTGGGACAGCCTTATGCTCCAGATCTCAATTTGCAACCTGCTTTGAAGAGAGCTGAGGTACATTTTCCTTCTGTACATTTTCCTTCTGCAGCACCTTTCCTCCTCTGGCTGTCCTGCCTGAGTTAGGAGGCAGCAGCTTTTCCCTCTTGGATGTCAGGCAGCCTCTTTGGGAGGAGCTATGGATTCCTGCAGAAGGCACTCGCTAATTTTTTCTGCAGTTTCAGCATAGACTTATTTCTCACTGCAGCTCAGCCTACCTGCACCTATTTATTTCTCATGTGGTTTCTCATGGAACTTGATGGTGTCTAGAAGTTTTTATCCTCAAAAAGTGAAACCCTCTAGCTTGACTGGAAAAACCCAGCAGCCTGGCTGGAGTCTCACTCTGAATTATTTTCATTCCGCTGAATTTGCAGCTCAGCTTGAAGCTGACACAGTCAAATGTACATGAGCACAGCCCACATTTGCAATTGAATCCATCAAAGCTCTGCATGGCACTGCTGAACAACCCAGAACAGGGATGAGCTCAAACTTAATAATTCAGCTTCCAACCCACACTTTGTCATGGTCCTGCTTGGAACAGGCCTGAGGTCTGGTCTAGGTCGTGATAAGTGGAGTTCTTTCAAACTCAGACCCAGGTGTTTGTCTGAACTCAGTCTGTAGATCCAAATTAATCTTTACAGTCTGTCCACACAGGTAAATTAGAATGACTTCCTGAAGCATCACCAGGGAGCTGGTGCAGAGACCTCGAGTTGGCTTGACACGGTTTGCTGGAGGAAAATCAGTTTAGCCCAGACTGCAAGCTAATGGATGATTTACAAAACTCGGCGTGACAGGGAGGAATTTGGGTCCCTGTTCTTCAGGAATATTCCCATGGCTTGCACATAACGCCTTGGTGTGGTTAAAATGCATGAGCAGACAACCATAAACTCAAGCAGGCACCGTTATAAAATGTGACAAATAAGCCATGATGCCAAGTGCAGATTACCTTTAGGTACTTCTGAACTATTGCTGCCACGAGTTCTGCTGCCAGACTGTGCTCTGAGGACAACCCAGGCGCCATCAGATTTATCACTTTTTCCTGATCACTCCATTTCTTACAGCCAAACACATCAGCAATTCACCAGTTCAGTGACCATTGCCAGATTTTTTACCTTTTCATATACCTTCTGAATAATTTTGCCTTGTTATTTTTATTGTATTTAGATAACAAATACTACTACAGCACCTTTCTCCCTCTATTTCACCCTCACCATAAAGCATGAAGGAAACTCTCTCCTGGCCTGTGGAACATCACTTGGAAGGACAAAGCAGATCAAAGTGTTGGGAAAGCTGAGGTAGAACAAAGTGGCCCAAAACTCCTGCCTCATCTCACCTTCCTCTTTAGGGGTGATATACTCCCAAAATTTCTTGAAAGTGTCTTTGAACATTATATGTACTGGCTGTGAAATGGAAGTCAAGTCTTCTGTCTGGAAGAAGTTGGCTGGAAGAAATGTCCTATAACAAGATATGCCAGTGCTGTCCAGGAGCTGTGAGTGAAAACAAGGCTGTGCTGTGTACTCACTGGGAAAAAGTCAATCAAATCAAGAAGACAAACATAATTTGAAAAGGACAGTGTTTCCAGCCACTTCTGGAAAAGTGACATTGCTGTAAAAGCAGGTCTGTGGCAATACCAGGAGCTGAGTCATAGAATTGGGTTGGAAAGGACATTAAAGCTCATCTGTTCCAACCCCTGCTGTGGGCAGGGACACCTTCCACTGTCCCAGGCTGCTCCAAGCCCTGTCCAGCCTGGCCTTGGACACTGCCAGGGATCCAGGGGCAGCCACAGCTGCTCTGGGCACCCTGGGCCAGGGAATTCCTGCCCACCCTCCCAGCCAGCAATTCCTGCCCCACATCCCATCTGGCCCTGCCCTCTGGCCCTGGGGAGCCATGGCCTGGCTGCTGTCCCTGCAGGCCTTGTCCCCAGTCCCTGGGCAGCTCTCCTGGAGCCCCTGGAGGCCCTGGCAGGGGCTGGCAGCTCTCCCTGGAGCCTTCTCTTCTCCAGCCAAAGCCCAGGAATTCCCCTTCCTGCTCCCCCCAGCCTAGGGCTAACTCAAAAGGAAAAGCTTCTCTTCATTCTCCTTTGGACAAGTGGGTGGTTCAGCAGAGCTGAGAGACTGAAAAGGAAAGGTAATGGAGATTTTAGGGCCACGGAGCTGATATAGCTGGAGATAAAGGCACTGTGAGCTCTGGTGTCACAAACTTTATTGCAAGGCTGGTGTACATAAACGGAGAAACACAAAATGGTTTTCAGACAGATAAGGCAGAGCTTAAAAATCTGGCAGTTAGAGAAGAAATAGGTGATTTTTAATTCACAGGTGGTGGAAAGGAGGACATTAATAAGAAAAAAGGGCAAAATAAAAACGTGTAATAACAGATGAATTGCATTAATTGGGCCTGCCTGGCAAAGGAAAATGGTGGGGTGCTGCTGGTTGGTTTTAATTTTTGTTATAATAATGATCCATCACTGTGCATCAGGACAGTCCTAAGGGTTGGAAGCAATGTGCCAGGCATAGGCTGCTCTCCATGTGCCCAGTGCTGGTGGAGAGATTTGATAAACCACCCCTAACTCATTACTGCCTCCTCCTAGTGAATGCACAGGTTCTTCTGAGGAGGTAAATAGTCAATAGCTATTTCCTGTTCCTATTCCTTATGCCTTTCAGAAATGCACATACCTCTATAATATTCCCCATCAACTGCCACTTTCAAGATATCTCAGACACCTGTGATAAGGAAAACTTATTCCAGCCCCTCTCCTGTCCATTGTTGCCTTCCCCATTGTCCTTATCAGATTGCCAAGCAAGGACAACCCATTCTCGTTGACTCCTCTGGAGAAATCTCCTGGGTTTGAGATTTCTTTCACATTTTATGCAGGATTGTTGCACAGGATCCATTTATTTCTGTACCACAAGGATAAACAAAGATATAATTCTTTCTTCTCCGTTAAATTTATACGCTCGTATTTATTGCTTTTGATTTGACAGGATTAGTCTCACACTCCACAAAATTTAAAGGATGTCTGTTAAGCATAGAAATTCTAACTATCAATACAGGAATTAAGCTGCTTAATAAAATATCCATCCCTCTCAGCTGTCCATTCCCCAGTGCCAGTGGTCTTTATGAGCTCCTTTATCCAGGATGAGCAGAGGTGCCAAACCCTTTTTCTCCTTGTAAGGAAGAACTGGAAGATGATCTGTTCCAAGCCACAAAGGAAAAAAAATGTAGGAAAGGAGGTAATATTCAGACTAGGCAACTCATCATGATTGGCAAAAGCAAAGACAAATTTCATTTTAGAGATGGGCAAAAAGCATTTTTCTTTTTTTTTGTAGTGAGAAGGAAGGGTGAGAGCATGAGGTAAGTAGTTAAAGGCTAGAATTCATCTCAGACAAAACAAAGCTCTTGCCAAAGACACCTGAATAAGGAGTCAATTATCTCCAGCTCTTCCACTGGAGTTGGCACTTCTCAGGCTAAATAAAATGCCCAGTCAAAGGTGAATCTCTTTATTCCTCACTCTGGCAATTGTGTGTTCAAAGTTATGTAGGTACTCAAAGATATTAACAGAGATGTAGGAACAGGTCCACATCAATTGGAAAATCCTGCAGCCAAGAAACAGAGCAGAAGAAAAGAGCTGAAGCAGAGGAGAAATATTGACCTGAAAAACTTCTGAATTTGTTAATCAAGGGCTTTAACTAAATTTGTTGATCATGTCACTTTAACCAAATTTTTCCTCTCACTGTAGTGTCATGGGGTCCTTTTTCCTGCTGCTAATGGCATGAGAGGTCTTTCACTGTTGCTGGTTATTAATAGTGACACCAATAATAATAAAAATAATAATAACAACAAAAAGGATTGAAGGCACAGAACTTTCATCAGATGCATTCTTCGTCTGCTCCATTAACAATCTCCTCCCTTTCCTACATCCAAAACAAGCCTGGGATCTCTCTCCAGTCAAGGACAGGGTGCAGCTGAAATATAAATGAAACAGAACTATCAGGGAGGGTGAAATATAATTACCTAGGCAAAGATCCTGGATGCTCCTGCATAGTGCTGATTTCTCTGATATCTGAGGGTCTTTTGGATATCTGGTATAAAAATATATCCTGCCTTTCCATGCCAGCCATTCAAATGTGCCTGGTTTCAAATTAGGTGCTTGACTCAAAGGGTTTTTTTAAAGAAGAAACACAGATCTGGTTTTTTTAAGTCATCAGGAAGGCAGAAATCATCTTTTCCAACTTATGATTATTATCCACGTTTAATTATCCTCACTGAGAAAAATGTGTGTTTCATTTCCAATTTGACATCTTACAGCTTTAGATTCCAGTCCTGGGCTCCTGTTAGGTCCTTTCCCACTAGACTGAGGAGCCCTTTGGTACCACTGAAGGATCCAGGAAGGAAATACACTCTCCCATCAATTCTCCTCTATATCTTTCTGATAAGCTGAGTAGATCACGCACCTCCAGCTGCTCGCTATGGGACATCTTTTTACCCTTCCATTACTCTGAGCTCACATTCTTTAATAACAGTGCCCTGAGGTCTTTAACCACTGTAAACAAGGTCACACAGCGTAAGGACAGAGCTGCAAGGGGGCAAAGCAGCTTATCAAAGGTGAAAGAACACCACAGCAACAGTTTGCCCTCTGGAGCCTCAGCTCGAGCATGGTAGAGAAATACACTGGAAGTTGCTAAATATGGAAAACCACAAAGCTTGGGCAGTGATTAGAGGCTGGAAGGCACCAAAGGATACTCACTTCATCCTTAGCCTCTTCCCCAGGCCCCATGGGAGAGCTTTGCTGAAAAAATACTAAAGTAGATCTTTTGTTGGGAGCCAGACCTCCCATCCTGGGGACAGCTCTGGGCCCCTCAGGACAGGAGAGACACCGAGGGGCTGGAGCGTGTCCAGGGCAGGGAAGGGAGCTGGGGAAGGGGCTGGAGCCCCAGGAGAGGCTGAGGGAGCTGGAAAGGGGCTGAGCCTGGAGAAAAGGAGGCTCAGGGGGGACCTTGTGGCTCTGCACAAGTCCCTGCCAGGAGGGGACAGCCGGGGGGGTCGGGCTCTGCTCCCAGGGACACAGGGACAGGAGGAGAGGGAACGGCCTCAGGCTGGGCGTGGGGAGGTTTAAATTGGATATCAGGGAAAATTCCTTCATGGAAGGGGC
Source organism: Acrocephalus scirpaceus scirpaceus (assembly GCA_910950805.1). Lineage (NCBI taxonomy): Eukaryota > Metazoa > Chordata > Aves > Passeriformes > Sylviidae > Acrocephalus > Acrocephalus scirpaceus. The sequence continues at coordinate 1,786,884 of OU383776.1, forward strand.
TGTCCAGCCCTGGCACAGCTGCCCATGGCCGTGGTGGAGACACAATTGTATCCCTGTAGGGATTTCAAAGCTGTGTGGCTGTGGCACTTGGGGACAGGGGTCAGTGGTGGCCTTGACAGTGCTGTGGGAAAGGTTGAACTCACTGGTCTTGGAGAGCTTTTCCAAACTAAACAATTCTGTGGTTCATCTGACCCGGCGTGGTTGCTCTTAACATTTTCACATCATGCCAGAGCACTCATCACACTTTTAGGGTTGCACCTCTGCTGAGCTGCCATTCCCCTGCCATAATCCTATTAACACACCCATCTGCACATCACCACCAGCATCAGCCACCCACACTCATTCAAGAGGCTGAGAGCTCATTGTTGTCACAGTTGGGATCTTTATTTATTCTCACTCCAACTGAAAATATTTATAAATACAGCCCAGACCCCACTGGTGCAGCAGAGAGTGCAGCTCAAGGTTTAAATGCTGTTAATAATCAAGGGCCAATAACAGATGTGCAAGGAGCTGATACTGAAAAACTTTGATCCCAACCCCAAGTTAATGCCAGCCCTGTTTCAAAATGCAGAGCAAAGGAACAAGGCTGTAGTTTATGTTAAATCAGCTCAAACTGGCATCTGATGGCTTGAATTAGTACACAGAGAGCGTATGAAACATATTCATTTTGTTAATAGAAATGCCTAGTTATATTAGCCCTTTTTTTGCTTATTATTCATAATATTTTTCTGTAATACAGAAAATCAGTTTTTATTTTTAAAATGCAATCAAATTATATTTCCTATTAAAACTTTAATATCAAAACAAATTAACCAATGCTGCAGATTACACATTACTAATGTAGCTCTGACAATAATTCATGCTCCTCTCGATTCTGTTATGAACTATCACACTGCTAAAGTGCAGCAGCTCATAACATATTCTTGAGGGGAAGTGACATTTTCTTTTAAGAAAAAAAGTGAATTAGGCATGATACCTTAATAGTAACAGAAGGTGGCTGGGCCAAGCATTCAGATAAAATTATTCTCAGGTGAAAATATCTGAGGCCAAGCCTTTTTTTCCTCTACTAACCTGCTTTTACTAGATACAAAGATCATCATTTCAGAGTGCACACCACAAGACCAAGGGGATCACTGCAAGGCTCTGCAGGTCCCTGTTGCACAGCAGTGTCAGCTACTCCAGAGACGGCAGCTGAGGCAGATCAGGGGAGGAAAATCCTGTTAAATGGGGCTGTCAAGGAAGGAACACTTGAGCATGCTTTGGTGCAGCTGGCTTGGTGAAGTGATGCTTTTCCAGATATGAGAATAGTGCCCAAATGTAGAGTAAATGGCACCCTAAAACCTTTCAGGGTCACTAAGCATGATCTGTCTGTCATGGCTGCATCTTCATCCCTTTTGGAGGCAGCTTCTGGCTCACAGCTGGACAGACTTCCTGAAATGATCCACCCCAGAATCAGGAGAAGCAGGTCAGCTCTCTTCTGGAAGATGTTAAGAAAGGTTCACCTCAATTCTGGGTGAGTGCATGTCATAGAATCCTAGAATCCTAGAAAGGTTTGGGTTGAAAAGGACCTCAAACCTCATCCCATTCCATCCCCTGCCATGGGCAGGGACACTTTCCACCATCCCAGGTTGTTCCAAGCCCTGTCCAAACTGGCCTTGAAGAGGTCACTGTGTCCAGCCACAGCCTCAGGTACCTGACATGGTTCCCACATCACCAACTGGGGCCCAGATGGAGGTAGAAAAATCACTTAAAATAAAATTAAATTAAAATAAAACAAAAACAGCAAGAGATATGACAATTCTCAGAATAAAACGTTCCAAGCCGAGCTTCAGTAAAGAGAGGGCACACCAAAGACAAACTGAGCAACCTGCTTCCTGTGGTGAAAACAAGGGCAGGGAAGATTCTGTATGATGCATCCAAGAGGAGACCAAATTCACAAATAGGATGTTACACCCACAAGAAAACAAAACAAAACAAAAAACAACCACACCCCCCCCAACAAAAAAAAAAAACACCAAAAAACCCAAAAACAAACAAACAAACAAAACAAAACAAACAAAAAAAGCCCCCAGAAACCAACAACAACAACAAAACAGCCAGGTTTTCAGGCTGTGCAGTGAGCAATGGGATCAAAATTTGTCCTGCATTGACCAGAAGGGTCAAAGTTGTGACCAAGGATGAAAGGTCCAGTGTCTGAAATTTGTTCCTTCCCTCAAGTGCATTCTCTCTGGCCAAGGCTTTGAGCTTTACAGCCCTGCTTTGCCAGCAGGCTCTGCTGACCCACAGAGAAAAAATAAAATCCTCAGCCCCTCCTCTGCTCCAAATAGGTGGCCTGCATCTCCCAACCTGAACCATACGTGCTGTTAGTTACCAGTTGATGATTGTGATGCTAATTAAAACATACTAAGAGACACACTATAAACATGCACAGCACATGAAGGAAATTAGCCAAGTGAGCTTGTCTCTCTTATTGTGCTTTTATTATGATGCTCCTTGGATGATGTTTTTAAATGAATTTTGAATAGTTTTCTTAATTTGTTTTATTTTGCTTCATGGTAACAAAATTGCTGGAGTCCCACAGGAATGATTCAGAGAAGTGCAATATTATTGGAACATGTCTCCTGCTTTTCTTACTGCTTACTTATAATTAAGCTTTATTGAGGTGTAAAATGAATAACAATTAAAAAAAAATGTTTATTGGTCCAGGTGCAAATTCACAGATACTCCTGAAAACTTCCTTTTCCATGACCTCAAGGAAACATTGCTGCTTTCTACCAACTCCCACCAGTTTCTGCTCAGACACTGAGCCCCCATCCTGCTCTGCCATTGCTCAGTGCACACTGATGAGTGAAGAGAATATTGCTGGGATCCTGCTTGGAAGTGAGTACAAATCTCAGCTGCAGTGGCTGCCAGGAGCACAAAGGTCCTGGCATCCAACCTCACCTTTCCCTGACCTTGGGAATCAAGACCTTGCTGGGAAAAGCTGCTACCACAGACATAATTGTAATTTGACAGTAAGATCTAATGAGTAAGGGGGAAAAAAAGGGGGAAAGAGAAGAAAAGGCTGCTCAAAGAGATAAAGTTCTCATGGACCTCCCTCCAGACTGGTTTTAGGTGTTAGGAACCAGCTGTGGTCATGAATTTGTGGTCATAACTCTTAACACCACCTTTATCTCCCCACTGGTCCAGGCTCTGATTTGCCACTCTTGGATTTTTCTGATCTTCTGATTGGAAACTATTTGGCTGCACCATAGATAGCTGGTTTTGTTATTATTGTTTGGGTTTTTTGGGGAGTTGTTTGTGGGTTTTCTTCTAAGGAAGCTTTTCTTGGCAGGCAAAGAAGGCGTGTCTGCACATTCAAATGGGTTTTTCCAACCTGTAGCATAGTTCAAAGCCAAATCCCACTGTGGTGGGAGTCAGTGGTCAGCAGTCCTTCTGCTCAATCTGGGATTTTAGCACTTACAGCATCTCTTTTAGCACCGTGCTGCTCCCCCAGAATGCAGCACTAATGGATTACTGTGCATTACGTCCTTCATTACTGCTTAAATATTTATCAGAACATTATGTATTTAGTGGCTGGGGGAAAAGAGAAAATCCTGCCTTTTGCCGTACAAAAGGGTTAATTACAAACTGGATAAATCTCCATCACTTAAAAATTGATAAAACAGATACAGAGATTAACAGGAGAATGTGTTATTTACAGCTAAATAAACATTCAGCTGCATAATCCCTATCTGGGATTTCCCCACAGGAAAAACAACCAAAGTCAGTTATTTTATACCAATGGTCCACATTTATACAGCAGTGAAAAAAGAGAAAAGGCTGGTTTGCATTGTCTGAAAACAAAAAAAGTTGCTCATCCGAGGCAGCTGTCCACCCTGGGGCTGGTGTTGGAAATATTTGGAAGAGTTTGTTAGGAGCAAATTTGTTCTGGCCTTGACTTGAGACTGTTCAAGGCAGTCACAGCTCCACCTTGCCCTGCTATCTGTGTGCCTCTCTCCATCTTTTTCAACGCTGAATCCTGAATTTTAATTCTTTTTTCAGTCTCAAAAAACCAAGCTCATCAAGTGTTTCCATGGGTCTCTGTCATACCAATTATATCAAGCGCTGCTGGAGACAAACACAGGTACAAGCTCCAGGAGAAAAAAAAAATCAAAAAATAACGTTTAACATGAGACAAAGCAGCCTCTGTTCTGCACTTCAGCAGGAATTAATTCCCTGGTTCCAACCCAGAGCCTTCCACCATCACTTCCATCCCTGCAGAGGTCCACATGTCACACCCATGTAACACACACGTCACCGTAACGACGGCTTTATTTACAATGAAAAACCTTACTTAAGTTTGGGTTCTTCAGCAGACAAAAGACACCAGAAAACCCAGTTGTTTGTGGAATTCAGCCAATGTTTGTCTCATAAAATAAGTTCTTAAGGTAACTTATACTGGCACTGTGAAATATTGTTCATTATAACGGAGCAGCTGAGATAATGTTGTTTTCTAATTTCCCTTTCTCAGTCAGAAATTAAATAAAAAGTCATGTCTAAATTACAATACTGGATTGAACGCAGACAAGGACCCCATGCGGGGAGCTTATGATATATCCTTCCCACGTTTTATAGCCATTAAAAAAGATTATAGGATTTTTTTTTCCTTTTCTTTTAGGCCATTTACATTTGTTCTGAACTCTCACTGTGTTTTATTTGAAGCTCTTAAAAGTGCCAATGTACATAATAAGTCAATCAAGAAGTTAAATTAAGAAAAAAAACAAAAACATATTGACTTGCCTATACCAAACATGCACTTGGAAATCTGAACTCTGCCACCTAATGACTTTCTGACTTTGCAATAAATATCACCGAGCAGGGGTGGCTGGATTGTTCTGTACAAGGAAAAACATTTCTAATCTGATTTAGAGGTCTTCTAACATATCTTAGCACAACCCAGATAATGGGGTGTTCTTCCCCACCAAAGCAGCCATTAACATCTGCAGAAATGTTCATTCTAACCAAGGTTTACAACCTCAAAAGAGCTCTCCTTGTTGCAGTTTATCTCAGTATTCCTGCTTTGCCCCTGCCCATGGCCAAATGCCCCCAAACCCTCTGTTGCCCTCCATCTGCTTCCCCCAGGCCCCAAATTCCTCCTGCACAAGGCTGAGCCATGGCAGTTTGGTCTGCACCCTTTTCCTGCTGCCTTCTCAGCCATCCAAAAGCCACCCCCCATCCTGTGCCCAGGTGTTTCCCGACCCTCCTTGCTCTGGCTCTCATCTCCTTCTGGGAGTACACACTGCTCCTTTCCCCACAGAGCCCTTGAGTCACTCAAGGTCATCTTCTGCTGCTGCTGTTATTTTGAGTCTGTAAAAGATTTTTGACAATGCAGAAATTGGTTGTTCCTTTTCAAGCCTGTGCATTTCCTCTTTTTCTGCAGATTTTCAAAGCCAAGCCTCTCCTCTCACTCTCATTTTCAGGAGCATTTCATGAATCCCTCCTCACTTAGGCAGGCCACCTCAGAACTGGAGGCATCAAAAAGGCTTGGGGCAGGCTTCCCACAGGGTTTCGTTAGCTGCAGGAGGGATTAATCCCACTTTCACACCTGAATGGCATCCCAGACCAGTCAGCTGGGCTCTCCCCCAGGAGAAAGAGAGGAGAAAGAGGCAACTTCAAGGCAGATACACCCAACCAAATCAAATCACTTTTCAGAAAGCATTTCTGAATTTCTGAAAACATTTCCATTTCTTTCCATCGACATCCCAGGCTGCCAGGCTGGCCCTGACTCTTTAGCTTCAGGAATGTGGGCACCTGGCCTGAGTTTTCCAATATAACAGGAAGATGTTCTGCTGTTGGAATGTCTTGGATTGACCACAGGGCCTTGTAGCTGCACAAAACCCTCAGAGCACGACAGCAAGGTCAAGGCACTGGGAAAATTCTGGCTGCGTTTATGGCACTGGTGCTTTACTGACAGCCCACATCACAAACCTGATGCTTTCAGTGGAGTTTCATTCCTTTTTGCTTCACTCATTTTCTGTCCTCGTGAAGTGATTGCTGTGTTCCTCTCCAAAGGAGGAGCTGCATTCCAGGGGAAGGTGAAGAGCTCCTCCACGTAGATTCCTGGACCTTGTTCAATAAACATGAAACTTTAATATCATATTTGGATTGCTGCAAATGGAAGGTGCTGTGTTGCCCTAATGCATTTTCTGGGAACATAGGCCCACTCCATACCTCGGGACTCAATTAATTAAAGAACATTAAATACAGTACAAGGTCTTCCTCCCAGCAGCAAAAACACCTGCACTTCATTCCACAACTTGTGCCTCTCTTAACAGCTACAGAGATAGCTAAGGCCTCATCCAAGAACTATTAATGTCCATGGAAAGGTTCCCATTTACTTCAGCAGGGCTTGGATCAGACACCAAGGCAACATCGTGAGGATAATCAACTTGGAAAGAAAAGCACAACTAATTTGCCACTGGGAAAGCCTGGAATGAGACAGTTGAGCTCCAAGCCCTAGACTTCCAATGTCTCAGGGTAGTTTGAACAAAGGATAGTAAAGGACTTTGTGATTAAATAGCTGTAAGGTTGCACTCCAGAGAGGTTTTCTCCTCTCACTGAAAAGTGATGGTCCCTAGCTCCCATACTGCTCAGCTTTTCTACTAAGCAGAAGATGCCTCAGTCCTCAGAGGAGGTTTTTCACACTAATCCTTTGTAAACACACAGATTTTCAGTTCCCTAATTCCCCTGTCAACAGGTTTCAGTACACAGTGACAGTGGGGAAGATTAACTAACCTCGTTTTGAGAGACCATCAGACCAGCCAATGAGTTGTCTGGCCTCCACAACAAATAATTACTGTCTGTGCCTGATTAAGAGGTCAAGGAGCAACCAAAAGTGAGATTGATTCCTTTTCTCTAGACTAGTCCCTGACAGCAATAACCTGTGGGCATGCAATGTGTGGTGGCATAGAAGCAAATAGTTTATCCAAATGTATTCCTTGAGTCTAGTTCTTTAGATCTTGTTTGCCCCTTAATGAAAGCTGTGAAACCACCCAAACCAGAAGGAAATCCTGTACATCAAAGAATTTAAACACCAAGCACAGGCTTGGCTCTGGTTATTTAGTGGATATGACATTTGGCTTTGCAAAGAGATGTTTTGGACCTCCTGCCTCAGCTATGTTTATGCAGCAGCCTCTTGCTAAAGGCAAAGACAAAGCCAAGAGGCTCCACTCCTGCAGAAACATGAAGAAATGTTGGTTTTAGAAACTACAGTTACCTGTGAAAGTGATATATTCCTGCCCTTGACAGGGAGGTTGGAAATAGATGGTATTTAATGCCCCTTCCAACCCAAACCGTTCTATAACTCTGTTTTGGTTTAATTCCATCTTCTCCCCAAGAATTATGTCTGCAACTGGCTGCAGAAATAATATGATTTTCATGCATTTCTACCCCGGTATTCACAAGATGCACTTAAACCACTGGAATCAGAGGCTAAAAGCACCTGATTATCTCTAGCATCCTTAAGGAGAAATGTTGAATAGGGACTTCTTCTACCTTACAGAATGTCTTAATAAAAGAAAAGAATGGACACAGGGATTTTATTTCAGCTGTGCTATCCCTGTAGTCTGTGGCTGGAATGCACTCTAGGTTTTGAGGCAAATTGTATTATTTCTCCAAGACAGCAGCTACAAAATACAGATTCCTATTGATCCCTAGTGGCACAAACTTAAGAAGTCAGAATAGGAGGCAAAACAGGAAACTAACATCCTAGACACACAGTGAAATGGAGCAGTGCAGGGTAGGAGGCTGTGGAAAACATTTAGCTCTGTGACCTTCCATCTCATTTATTTCAGTCCTACAAAATTAACTCCGCTCCTACTGAACTGAATCAGAGCTTAAAAGAAGGGAACAATTCTCATACCTCTGTTTCAGTCACTATCATTTCCAGCTTTGGGGTTGATAATAAAGCTGGAAAAAGCCAAGCCACAGGAGGGAATCTATCCACTTTAACGTGGTCACCTGAGGAGCAGGTCACATCTTCAGGGAGCACAACTACCTGCCAGACCAAAGGGGCAGGCTTCCTCAGTGCTTTGCTGGTTGCAAAACACCACTTTTTATTGCTATGTTGGTAAAATAAACCCTTCATCCAACAGCACAGAGGCTGCTCTAATAGACCCGTGCATCTGAGTGTGAAGTAAAGGATCACACACAGTCCTCAGTAAACCCTGGAAAAATAGGAGCCCAATTGGGACACTTGTGTGGAGCTGGCTCATTACACATCCCTGTAGGAGGTTAGCCTGGAAAGGGGAGAAACTCTCTGTCCCCACTCCCCTCTCCTCTCTGCCCTTCCTCCTCTCTACCATTCCTGCCTTCCTTTAATTATTTTTTATTTCTTTGTCTGTGTGTCGTTTTAATAGACACCATAAAAACACATGTGCTGGAAATCTTGCAGTGAGTGTGTGGCAAACGGAGCATCCTGAAACTGGCTTGGTAGGATAACTGTGTGTGTGACATCCCTGTTGTCACCTGGAATTTCCTTGGGTCCTCAGAAAAACACTGGAAAATGTCAATAAATATAAGCTGTTAAGCCACTCCAAGTCAGCAGCTGAGTGGGTCTGTACAGGGGACAACAAATGAGACAAAACTAGGATTTTTTTCTGCACATTTCATCCTTTATTTCAGGAAAAAATCTGATAGAAACTGTCCACTTTAATACTCTCTTCTTACTAAGGTATTTAATACTGAAGGAAACTCCTTCTAAGAGTGGTGTCTTAGAGAGAGAGATAGTGACAGGACTGGGGGGAACAGTCTGATATGAAAAAAGGGGAGATTTAGATTGGAGGATAGGAGTAAATCTTTCCTTGTGAGGGTGGGCAGGCCCTGGCCCAGGGTGCCCAGAGCAGCTGTGGCTGCCCCTGGATCCCTGGCAGTGCCCAAGGCCAGGCTGGACAGGGCTTGGAACAACCTGGGACAGTGGAAGCTGTCCATGGCAGGGGGTGGATTGAAATGATCTTTAAAGTCCCTTCCAACCCAAACAACTCCAGGATTCTGTTACATTATCCATGGGATGTATTCTCCTGGGAGCAATCAAAGCCTCCTGGGCACAGGGGTGTTCATGCCTGGAGTGGCCATGCACAAGAGATTCTCTGTGGTGACAGCAGTTCTGAATCCCAACAAGAGCTGCCCTAAACCACGACTGCTTGGGAATCATCTCTGAATAATCTGCACTGCAAGGGTGATGGGAAAATAAAAAGCAGGGCCCTGAGATCCCATGACCTCTATGGGCAGCAGGTGCAGACTTCCACCACAAAGATTTTCACCACACAAATACCCGTGCCAACCTGAGAAGCCACCAAGACCCAAACGACCAAAACCAGAGACATTTCTATCTTTCTTTACAGTATGTTCCAATATATCTTTTAATTTCAGTGTCTTAAATTTCCCCGTGTGTCAAACTCAGCCTTGCTTTTTCATGTTGATTATTGTTTGCTCAGATTGCTCAGCCTCTTCTATATGGGAGCCATCTGCTGTTTATAAAGCTCTCTTACAGTCAAGTTTCCTGTAAAATACAACAGCTTTATTGGTATTTTTTTCTCTTTTTTCAGAGGCCACTCCTGATTTTGATCCTTTAGTTTTGTTTTGAAGTTTACTTCTCATTAAAAAAAAAAAAAAAGTAATAAAATTTTCCTTGGACAGTTAGAATCACTTTTGCTGAAGGGAATATAAAAATTTCCATAACCACAATTGTTTTCATCAGTCTGTAAAACAAGGATATCCTGGTGGTTATTTTAAACAGGCACAGTGATTTAGTAATTTTGAACAAACACTGTGAATATCAGTTGGTTAGAAAAATGTTATATTTCTCTAAGGGTGGATACCAACTGAAAGAGAAAAAAATTAATCCAAATCTAAACTTGATAAATTAAAATAATTTCTTTAATCATCTTCTATGAGACTATGATTCCATGAAAGTATTTTTTTTTTCAGAACTGAGGAAAAAATGTGATGTGAGGTAAAAATTTTTGTCTTAGGCTTTATGAATGTTATAATGTCTCTGATGAAAAATTTTGGCACCCATTCCTTTACTCAAATAAAGCCTTTCCTATGAAAAGTTCTACTGAAACCAGTCCTAGTGGTACCAACATTAGGGAATATCTCCCAGGCAGCTCTTAAAAGAACAAAAAATAAACATATTTTCCTTTTCAACGCAAGGCACTTGTTTTTTTCTCCACAAAATATCAAATAATTTAATAATAAGTATTTTTTTAAACATTTCCAAAAGTACAGGCACCTGGAGGCAAAGCTGAATCTTTAAGGAAATTCTATAAATGCATATATCAATACATAAAAATAACTACAACAGAGCTAACTGCAGTAATATTTAACTAGTTTGCATGGACTTTTCAGCTATAAACATGACCTTTGCCTTATCATGTTTAAATCTGTCATGGATGTCAGATATTGCCTTCTTAAGTGGACTCAACTGTATTACAGGCTTCTGTGGTAATGCTGGGCTGAAGTGTATCTCCATTTTATGTTCTTAAATATTCATAAGAAGCTTTGCAACATTAATATCTTAGAAGGCTTACAAGAACACTTAAATAATGTGTCTTACCTCCCTTGGCCCCTCCCAAAAATGTCCCAGTCTTTTCCAATTTGTGTAATGCATTGAGCCATTCTAATAATTGTTTGGGGATTTATTCCGTGGTTCTGGAGTTCGCTCATAGCCGGTGTAATTATTATCTCCTCTGGTCTTATCGTGTGCTAATCCTGCTTGTTTTACCAGCAGAGGAGAAAAGATTTGAGAGCATAAGCATGAGGCAAGGGTTTTGCCCTGGAATTACACCCTGCCAGGCCCCCACTGCCTCGTCTCTACATAAGAAATAAAAATCAGAGTAAAAATCAGAATAAAAATAAAACTGGGGTTAAAATTAAACCTTTACTTCAGTAGAAACACTTCTAATGTGAGGCAGGTGAAGGGAAGTAGATATTCTGTGATTCTAACCAAAGTTATTGATGGTGGAAGTTTAGCCAAATTCACAAATAATCATCATTTATTTAGGCCTTATTTAATATAGCTGCTTTAAATTATTTTCATCAGGTCACTGCATAGAATTGTGTGTTATGTATCTGTGTGTGAGCAGATCATTTGATGCATATTGAAGCCATAACAAAATCCTGCTCTGGACAAGGTCTGCATAAATTTAAGTTTGCTTTGAGATTTGTCATTAACACAATTTTTCCCAAATATGTAACTGAATTCCCAGATATGGAATTAGAACGATCCCTAGAAGTTTTCTGTGCACGCTTCTAGGAAAATACAGATTTTGTGGGAGAAGTTTTAAAAAAGAATCCATCTTTTCTAATGGATTCTGCCTTGTTTTCTTGACAAACTTGGACGTCTTTTGCACAAGAGAAACCTGTTCCTACAAATTCTGCATTTCACACATGCACGTTTCCTTTACTACCCCAGCCAAACCTCTCTCTGAACTTTCAAAATTAAGCACATGAGGGCTGTTCACCAAACACGTCACGGCCTGAGCTTGCCACGATGAGCTTACAGGATGTTAAGACCCACTTTCTGCTCCTGCTGGCTGATGTTACCAATCTGCTTCCCGCCAAGGGGCAATATTTCAATGAAAAGCAATACAGAAAGTATTTTCATCACAATTTTATCATCCTGCTGCTGTTCCACGGAGCCCTCTCTCTCTCTCTCTCTCTCATTCACCAGCTACAAGCAGCAAATAACCCCAGCGAGCTGATGTGCAGGAATGTGCCTCATTCCCTTATCTCTGCTTCTCCTCGGTGGTGTTTACATAAATGTAACTCAAGGCTACCATTTGCAATTCAGCTTCTCACTCTGCTTTATCCAGGCCAGCATGAAAATGCACACAGAGCCCCATGCCTGGAATGGGATGGTGTCAGAACGTGGGGATCCAGAAGATGGATTGAGGAGGTGGCCTGGAAGTCAAGGGTTGGAGGGTGGCCCAGGTGAAAGATGGGCTAGAAAAGGCTTGGAAATGAGTTATGGGGCAGAGTTGGCCATTCAGCTGTGGGCAGGAGGTCAAGGGAAGGGATTCTGCCCCTGTGCCCCTGTGCTCAGCTGAGAGCCACCTGCAGAGCTGCCCCAGCCCTGGCTCCAGCAGCACAAGGATGTGGAGCTGCTGCAGCCAGGCCAGAGGAGCCACGGAGATGCTGCCAGGGCTGGAGCCCCTCTGCTCTGGAGCCAGCCTGGCACACCTGGGGCTGCTCAGCTGCACAAGGGAAGGCTCCAGGGAAACCTTTTTGTGATCTTTTAGTACTTAAACAGTCTTACAAGAAAGATGGGAACAAACTTTCAGCAGAGTAGGACAAGGTGTGATGGTTTTAAACTGAAGGAGGGTTGATTTAGATGAGATAAAAGGAAGAGGTTCTTCACAATGAGGGTGGTGAGGCCCTGGCACTGGTTTCTCAGAGAAACTGTGGCTGCCTCATCCCTGGCAGTGTCCAAGGCCAGGTTGGACAGGGCTTGGAGCACCCAGGGACAGTGGAAGGTGTCCCTGCCAATGGCAGGGGGTTGGAATGAGAGAAACTTTACAAGGCCCTTCCAGCCCAAACTTTTCTATGATTCCCTGCTTTTGGTGGTTTCTGTGGATTGGGATGCATGTTTTACCAGTTCTACTCAATATGGTTCAGGTTGAGATGGCAAATATTCACCAGACATGAAGCAGAAACAGAGGGTGTTGTTGAGCCCAAAATGCACTTCACAGCAGGGCAAGCTGGATCCCACACCCAGCATCCCAGGACATGCTTTGGAAATTATGTGGATGCCCTGTGGGGCGGGCAGAACTCATCTGCCTTCAGGTCCCCGTGGACACTAAATGCACTTAAAGCAGGAGATTTTCAGGAGGTGTCAATCAGAAGGTACCAAAACAGAGATAATTTACCCTGGTAAAACAGAAGCCCTCTAGAACATGACAAAATAAACCCCAGTCTCGTCCACACTGCATTTCTTATTACTTCAGCAGAAAAGGATTCAAGTATTATTGGGTCATGCCAGACTCCCTTATTGGGGTGAGCAGCATTGTCCATATCCCTGGGTGTACAGAGCTGTGTCCCCATCCCTAGTGTGAACTGTGACATGCTGCATGCTTCACTCTCATATATTCCCATAAATAAGAGGAAGGATGGGAAGCAAACAATGCCAGAGGCAGAAACGAGGGCACAAATCCCTATTTCTCCAGCACAGCTGGAGCGGCTGATTGAAAAACTCACACAACCCACCTCCACTATTCAAACTTTGGGGTGTTAAATCCAAATCTAAATAATCCTGCGTGTTTCTTCCTTGACTAAGCACCTGAGCACTAATTACATGCCTGGTTAATTCGGTAATGTACATACATTTCTGGGCTCCCTCTGCTTGTATTGCTCTCTCTCCGCTTCGGGAGATTAATGAGGTGAGGAAACAGAAGATTGTTACAAACCTGCAGCTCATTGTACCTCCTAAGAAGATGATGGGAAATGTACCAAACCTCGTGTTATTTTGCTAACACTGCTGTGTACAGTACGTAATTATAATTTAGCCTCTGTATTTCTTGCCTATTAGAATAGATAAGCAATGATCCAGGACTGCAATGAGCAGCACAGCTTCACGGGTCTGGTTCCTTGCTGTTGTGCTGCAAAGAGCTGAAGCACATTTTTGTCTAAGGTTTTTGGCAGGATCATTCACAGGTAGATTGGTTCTGAAAACACATATTCTTGGTAGGTTCACCATCTTCAGTTTCTTTGCTTTGTCTTTGCCTTTGGGATTATTGTTGCCTTTGTATTTTTTTGCTTTTGTCAGGAAAGAGGTTTGGGCTGATTCTTCATTTATGCATTTGCTTGAGGACCTGTGGGAATTCTGGATGTACAAGGTCATACTCATAGGACAGTTTTTGTTGGAATGGACCAATAAAAGTCATCTAGTCTAAGTCCCATGCTGAATTGGACTCTATTGAGTATGCATGTGAGTTCATCTGTGCTTAGTTAACCAAAATATGCTTATGTGATGTGCTGAACTAGAGCAGCCATCTGCAGTTACAGCCTATATATTCTTACCACTAACAGAGGTAAAAACTGGGCTGAAATCAGAGAATCACAGAATGGTTTGAATTGGAATGAGCCTTTGAAGGTCATTTAGTCCAAAATCCACTAGATCAGCTGCTCCAAGCCTCATCTGGCCTGGTCTTGAATATTTCCAGAGATGAAGATCCACCACCTTCCAGGCAACCTGAGTGTCTCAGCACAGATGCTTTGGGGTGCTACTTGAGGGCTGTATTCGAGCCAAGCTTACTCATTTTGATGTGCAAGAAGAACATATGATGATGCTGAAGGCTCATTCTAGATACTTCCATTTCTCTGTTTTACCTGCATTCCTCCTGTCTTTCTCCCTCTTCCATTTTTTTTTTCAAGAAGGCTCCTACGAGCACAGCACTGATGCTGCACAATTATCCAATTTTCTCATTTATCAGAGTTTCATGCCTCTTAGTTTAGTGCTTACACACTCATTATATTAAAGAAGAAAATAAGTCTAATGAGCCCAATTCATAATCCAAGTAAGACCATTAACACCGCAACAGCCGAGCAGACACAGCAGTGTGGAAGTGGATGCTGCTTAAAGAAGCTCAAGGCAGCAATGTGGGCTGATCACAAAGACAGAAAAGTCGTGTGCCCAGCTGATAGAATCTGCATAAACATTTACAGTGGGACCCAGATGCTGAAATGCAGGCCCTGACTGCCACTCAAGATGCCCACGGGTGTTCAAGGCACCTCCGTGATTAAAAAAGTGGAAAACCTTTCTCATGTCCTCCTGATAAAACTGGAGTTTCTTCCTTTGCTTCTGTCTGATGGACACTCAGAGAAATCTTGCCTCTTCTTTCTTCAAGATTGCCTCACATTTCAGGAGCCTGCTCAGAAACTGCCAAATTTCTTACATGTCTGAGCCAGAGGTGGGAATGGGATACTGAGATTGCAAAAGTGTCACACCTGGATTTAAAGTCAACCCATTCCAGCCCCAAATCTAGATGGATTTTGTACTCCTTTCAAACTCTGAGGCAAAGCAAAAAACAGGGTTAAAGTTCTGGTCATGTGGTTCAGAAGATAAGAACTGAAGATTTACAGAATCTCAGAATCATTGAGGTTGGAAAAGCCCTCCAAGGTCACCAAAGCCAAGCTGTGCCCAATCCCCTGCCTTGTCACCAGCCCAGAGCACTGAGTGCCACATCCAGGCCTTCCTGGGACACCTCCAGGGATGGGGAATCCAAACCTCCCTGGGCAGACCTCCAACGCCTGACCACCCTTTCCATGGGGGAATTCCTCCTCCTGTCCAACCTAAACCTCCCATGGTGCAGCTTCAGGCTGTCTGCCTGTCCTGTCACTGCTTACCTGGGAGAAGGAGGCAACCACCTCCTTTCAGGGGGTTGCAGAGAGTGAAAAGGTCACTTCTGAGTCTCCTCTAAGCTAAAAGAACGTGAAAATTTAAGACCCAGGCCAAAAGCTAATGGTTCTTCAGAAAACCAGCAATTTTCACAGAATAACAGCTAAATAATCTCAAATGGCCATAAACCAAAACACAAGCACTTTCACCTCAAGATGAGGAGGAAATTTTTTATGTTGAGGGTGAACAAAACCCTGGAACAGCTGCCCAGGGAGGGAATGGATTCTCCCTTTCTGGAGACATTCCAAAGGCACCTGGATGCATTCCTGTGTGACCTGCTCTGGGTGGCCCTGCCTTGGCAGGGGGTTTGCACTGGATGGTCCCTGGAGGTCCCACCCAAACCGAACAACTCTGTGATTTTCTGAAGGTATATACCAGGAGTTTCAAAAGTCACTGACCCTTTCTCCTCTTATTTAAAAGCTCAAATGACCTCCTTCTTCCACATCCCAATGAAAATACATTTACCCATCCACACACACATAAGAAATCTGCATATTTACACGGAAATGGGTGCAAATTCAATTCCTTCTCCACGCACAGATTTATTTTTCCTTCTTCCCCCGCTGGGATTTGGAGAAGCTTCTCCTCTGCTGCACAGCAGTGCACCAGGAGCAGCCCTGCAGCATTCCCCTGGTGGGAGCAGAGAGGGCTATCAGCTCCCTTTGATTAACAGGGTGGGCATGCCTGACGTTCACTTACCAGAACAGGGAAGATAACTTCACAGACCACATTAATGGGGATCTACCTCCCCTGCTCATTGATGACACTGAGCCTAACCATGTGGGGTTTTAGGAGCAGAGTGATTCCATCGTCTGCCTTTGATTACATCATAAATTGACACCTTGCCAAGTTATAAAAACATGGCTTTAGTCTGTGGAGGCCAGGGCACTTCAGATGATGCCCTCTCTCATTTGCTGGGTCTTGTGCCACAGCAGAGCCATAGATCACATCTATAATCCTGTGGAGTTCATTATCTCCTAATGCTATTTGGTTTTTTAGATCATTAGAATGAAACTTGACCTGACCTGTGAACTATGAAATTGATTGTTGCCTTTAAATGGTCAACAGCCCATTTTCTAATCGATATACCAAATAATTTTATACATATTTAAATTATATATAACTTTAATGCTCGTTAAATTTATCTGCCACTTTCCTTCTATAGTTTATTTTGCATGCATCTGAAACATGGATGGTGCTTTTACTACTTGGTGGTACCATTTAGAAAAAAAAGGAGGAAGAAGCAGGAAGACACAAATAAACCCTGGCCTGAAACAAAAAGCTGAACATGAGTGTGATTCTGCTCTGAAGGCTTTCAAAACACATCCTAGTTTGGGCTGTGGTTTCAGATGAATCCTTTCCATGGTGACCAGGGGAAAAAAAAAATAACCCAAACCAGAACAGAGTTTTGCTGTAATTATTCAAGTTTGAATAGAACTTGTGGCTTCTGCTCCCTGCCTGCTGCTTTGCAGAATGAAAAACAATAGGAGTTGAAGGGAAATGTTGAATTCACTCAGGACAGAACTGGATTCAGTGAGAAGGAAAGTTTCTGAGATTAGTGAGGTTATTTCTGGTCCTGGGGAAGCTCTGTTTAATGGTTTGGGTCTATTGGGGCTCTGCACAAGTTTATAAAGGGATGGGAAATATCATCCCTGGCCACCTTACAGAGCACTTAATTTTTAAGTAGATATAATAACCTTGCTTATGCTCTGATGATTTTAGGAAGTTCTCCTCTGGGCATCCTTTTGCATCCTGCCTTTTCTGTATCTTCCAAAGTAACTTGGTGTCTTCATGCACAAACTCCTGTGGAGCCCCATTAGCAGCCTTGCTGCTCTGCCTTTTCAGCCACTTAGCAAAACAGAGTTGGCTTGTTTGAAAATTTAGAAAAGACAGGGAAAAACAGTGTCTCCCACTCCAAAATGTTTCATCTTTTGACCCAGCCTGTCCAGTTCTCTCAGCATCTCTGCATGTTTGGAAAATACACCCCACTACCCCAAAGATTCCAGTTTGGGAAAGAAGCAAACTCAGATGCCCACAGCCACAAGTTTCTTCTCTTATCCACTTGGGAGAGAGAAATGAAAGAGTAAAATCCATAAAGCCTTTTTATTCTGTGAGAGGTGAGACCCAAAACAGCAGCACAGCATTAAGAGGGAAGTGCAGTCACAGAATCAGGATGGGTGTGGTGATCAGTGCAATTACTTAAGGGTTTAAAACTGTTGGTGTCACAGTTGTGGACAGGTCTTGTCATCACCTTCACTTTTTCCAGTCAACAGAAGGAAATAGTGTGTTTGTCCCTCTTAAAGGCCTCTAAGGACAAAGTGATTAACTTTTGTAATTCGTTTAAAGAGGAAAAGCAATACATTCTGCTGGAAATGACAATTAATGATGAACAAAGTGACTCTTCAGTGGAAAGGTCATTCCCTACCACCCAACCAGCCAAACCCTCTTGTAATCCATGAGGTTTTCTGCTCAAAAAGGCTTTTAAAAATACTCAGGCAAAAAGGGAAACTACCTCAGGCCTTGCCCAAATCACAGTCTTACTCAGGAAATCACGATGTGTTTTCACCCAAATGAGTTGTTGAAGGGAAAAGTGGAGCAAATACCTCACTCTAGTCCCTGGCCTGCACCCTCTGGGCTTTCAGGAGTAGCAGGTTTCTGGCTTACCCACTGAGGATCCACTGCCCACAACATCTCTCTGTTCCCAGTCATCCCCAAGATTCCTCCTGGTCTTTCCCTACCTTCTTGAGAGGTCTGTGTGAAAAAAGAATAAAAAACCTGACAAATAAAATTAGAAATCAGCGAAGAGCCATGGAAGAAAACAAACCTCCAAACCATTTGGAATGGCTTCCCTGGATTACTACCAGCCAGGCAGGACTTAATCTCCTAGATGTTCTTGTTTCTGAGAGTAAAGAGGCATTTGGCACTTATCTAAAATTAAAGTGGTGAGCAGTGAAAGCCCTTGCAGGTGCAGGGATCTCATCTGCACAGGTCTGTGCTTTGTTCCTGCTCCCTGGCACCGGGCAGGGTCTGCCTGGGGAGGGCAGTGGGGGGAAGCAGGAGCTTCTGCTGCCATCCCCTGCCTGCCACATCCAGCAAATGGCACCTCTTAATCCCTGGTCATTTTTATTTATATTCCAGTTTCATCAAGGCAATGGGGTGTGCGATGGGCTGGTAAATAATTAATTTATTTTTCCCCAAAAGAAGTCGCCTGGTGGAAGGGATGACAAGCCCTGCCATTTATACCTTTATGGAACGCCAGATGAAGTGAAGACGTCAGCGGAGGGGGGCAAGTGGCTGGGAACAAAGTGAATTAGAGAATATCTTTCCTTCAGTAAGACAAATTTGTGTGGGGTAGCCATGCTTTGCTGGGGAAGCCAATTGGAAAAGAGTGATAGAGGCCCGGCTGCTGAAGTTCATCAAAGTCATCTCTTTCAGGTAAGCTCATTTTTCACCGGCCAAGGGGATATTTACCTGGAGTACACCTGTAAGGTACAGCCGACAGATTGAATGGTACAGTGCTTTATTATATTTCACACCCTGATGATTCAATATGATAGGAAAAGAGGGAGAGAAAAGCAGAGAGCTACAAAAAAAAAAAAGGAAAAAAAGGAAAAAAAAAAAAGCCATGTCTTCTCTTTGGAGTGCATTTGTTGCACTGTTTGGCTGCAGTGCTTAGGCAAACCAAAGGGAAGTGAGCAGTGTTTTGCATTGTGTTTCCGTGGGAGTGTTTAGCTCAAAATAACCTTTTTTTTTCCTTCTCCTTTCTTTTTTGCAAGTGTCATCCTAGATATCTGCAGTGAGGCAACGCTACATTATCTGTATCTCGTTTTGTACACCCACCCAGCCAGCAGGAGCTGGCTCTTCCTGCTGGCTCCCCTGGGAGCTCCATGCTGCTGCTGGGAGAGCAGAGGTGCTTTCAGCTGGGCAAAGAGGTGGAATTCCTCTGAATTTGCCTGAATTTGCCCTGCAGCCTCCCCTTGTCAAAGTGTGCACCCTGCTTGCAGACCACCTCCCAAGGTTACTGGAGGGTCATCACTCTGCTCTGCTGAACACAACCAGGTCTGAACTCAACTTCCAGAGATCAAGAAAGCAGCAGAATTTCACCTGATTTTGCCAATCTGGCTCCTGGGGTCCCCAGGAGACCAAACACAGCTGTGCTTTGGAAAATGAGGCTATCAGTGCATGGTTCTTGGTGAGGGTCACGGGGTTTTGGAGAAGGGAAGTTTGCTGTCTGTGCCCACTGCTTCCACACAAAAAGAAAATGGACGTTTCTGTCAGCTCCTGAAAGACTGTGGCCACAGTCCTTCCTGTTCAGAGAGCAGCACTCAGGTTTGATGTACAATTTCTTGTATGTCTCTGCTTCCCAACAGCCAAATGTATTTGCTTCCTGGAAAAGGAGCTTTTCTCCATCACAGCGAGCCTGGCTCAGAGGCAAAACTCTGACAGATAATGCCACAACCACTTTGCTGTGAGTTGCCAAAGCTCAGCTGAATGAAGTCTTCTGAAGGAATTTGTAGTCCTCAGAGAAATTATTGTTGTCAGAGACAGCTCTCTGGTGTCTGATATCACCCTCATCAGCAACTCAGAGGTTTAAGGTGTCTGAGCACCAGGGTATGATCTGGAGGCAGTGGTGTGTCAGGAATGATGTGTCAGGGAGATCCTTGAGAAAAAGAGGCTTGAGGTGGGTTGGTTTGGTGGTTTTTTGGGGGGTTTTGTTTTGTTTTTTTGATTTATTTATTCTTCTGGTACAGCTTTTACCCCTGGCATTTGCCCCAGGATCAGATTTCAGCCTCGGGGTCACAGCCAGAGGCTGCATCAGCCAGCCATTCACCTGGCAGGGTAGGAAGGGATAACATCTGGACATGCCAGTGCATCTCCTGCGAGGTGTCCATGGGGCCATGGGACCAACCAACACGGTTTGGCAAGAGCTGAATCCATACAAACATGAGTGATGTCTCATTTTAGTCCAGACTAACACTGAACATGGGGCTCTGCTGCCTGGGACAGGAGTTCTGGTGGGCAGCAGACACCAGCAGGGCAGAAGGACAATGATGGAAAGGGGACATCAGCTCTGCTCTTGCTGGTAGCACTGAAAACCTCAGAAAGCTGCAGGGTTGTGCCAAGATCTGCCCCAAGATTTATGGGGAAATAAATAAAAATATAAGTTTAAACATATAAATGTCCAGATCTGAAGGACTCTTTCTCTAGAGTCTAAGCATCCCCAGATTCCAGATGCAGTAAAAAGCATTTGGGATTGTCTAGGGAATATCTTTCTATATTAGATTTCTGCTGATATCATTTGCCCTTAATAAAGGAGGCGGTTTCTCCCAAGCTATAAGGGACGCCTGCTTCTGCTGCTTTTAGGAAAAAGAATCCTTCAATAAATTAGCATGCCTTTAAAATGATAATACGGTCTATAAAAATTATTGTGATTCATATCAGAACACATAATGATTTAACTAATCAGTCATTAATTAAACAGGTTTTTACCTGCGGGGGCTGCAAGAGTTTAATAATTTAAGCTGACTAAATGTTAGTACTACCCGGGCATAATTAGAGCTGTGGGGAAAGTTTCACAAATACAGCAAATCTGGCTACATTTCATGCTATTTACTGAGAGCAGGCAGCAATCTGCCAGCAGAGCAGACTTTTCAGTTCTAAATGAGAGTGCTGCCAGGACAGAATGACCATGAGGGAACTGGACTAAGGATGCTGGTCAACATAAATAATAAAAGAATCCATATTTTTACAACAGCTTAAACAGAATCACAGAATTACAGAATGGTTTGGGTTGGGAAGAACCTTTAAAACCACACAGTCTAACCCCCTGCCATGGGCAGGGACACCTTCCACTGTCCCAGGCTGCTCCAAGCCCTGTCCAGCCTGGCCTTGGACACTTCCAGGGATCCAGGGGCAGCCACAGCTGCTCTGGGCACCCTGGGCCAGGGTCTCACCACTCTCACAGGGAAGAATTCCTTCCCAAGATCCCATCTAACTTTGCCCTGTGGCAATTTAAAGCTGTTCCCCTTTGTCCTAGCTCATATTTGTGGTACCTGTGATCACCCTGGCTGCAGAAGCTGTTCCAGGGTTGATCCCTTTGTTATGAGCTTACATCTCGGGCACATCCTTGTGGAAGTCTGAGGACATCAGGGCTCAGGGGAACAGGTTCTGTTGACAGAACTGTGTTGCTTTATCTTGCAAGAATGGAGATCAGGAATCTGGATTCTCCTCTCTGGGACCCTCATGGACTCATTTTTTTCCACCTCCAAATCCCACTTTACATGCCAACAAATTTAGCCTTTTCCTGCTCGGGGATGCCTGAGTGCTGCATTTGTGCTCCAAAAATGCTTTGTTAGTGCCAAGTGTTATCTTATTAATTACAGCCTACAACTTTTCCCTTGAGCACTAGGAGCCTGTAGGGGTCCAGTGGAGAAGGTAACACCTGGAGGAGGTCACAGGTTTGCACACACAGGCCTGAAATTCCTGAATCAGGATCCTGTGTGGTTGGGAAGAGCAAGGAGGTGATGCCCGTGTGTTTAATATTCAGCACCTGGAAGAAGAAATTCTTTGGTCAAAGCAACATCGTGGAGGAGGAATTCTTTGTTCTATGAAAGGTTAATGTACCTGGGTAGCAGCCGAGAGCGTTTGCATGCAGAGAGATCATTAATCCATGCAGTAATAATTTGTGAAATAAAAATCAATCTTGGAAAGAAGGCAAAGCCTCTAGTTCCAAAGTAATGGACTGCCTTTTGCACTGCATCTCGTTAAGCAAGACCCAAATACATAATGGGCTCAATTTCCATGCAAGGCTTCTCTGCAACCCAGAAAAAAACTAATAGCAACCCTAAACAAACCCTGCTGCCTCTCAGGCCCTGCAATTGCAGCTCAATTAACACGGCAGTTTTAAATGTTTTAAATAGTTCTAAATGGCCAAAGCTGCAATTTTTGTTCCAGGTGAGAGGAGAGCTCCTGGGCTGATGGAGCAGACCTGCAGACACGCCTGGCAAAGTGGTGAGATCACAGGATGAACAGGGTTAGATCCTCTCTGGAGGAGATTTAGAGGGGCTCAGCAGCATCTGAGCTCCTCTCCACTTGGAAGGAGAAAGGGAATGCACAGAAGGCTGCAAGATTCCCCATGGATATGGTCCCAGAGCCCCAGACAGCCTCACTCATGCCTCACTCACGCCTCTTCTGCTCCTGTTCACTCAAGATGGAAACAGTCTTGGGGTCAAACACAACACCCAAAGAGCACTTGGTCCCTCAGGCAAGGCTTGGTCCAAAGGCTGCCAAAATCTATTAATGTGCATCCCTACAGGTAAACAAAACAAGGTGAGGGACAACAGGAAGGGAAAAGGGGGCTCATCTGTGGAGCAGAAAAATCTTTGAAATAAAATGTTTCTTTGAGGAGCAGCCCATGAGCTCCTCTGCAGAGGAGTAATGGGGTCAGATTCATTCCTCAGCTCAACACAAAATGAAAAACCTTTTTGCTTTCAACCTGCTCACATGAGTTAAGGTGATATCAAAGCTTCTGTGCTCCAGGCATCTGATTTCTGCCAGGATCCCAAAAAGAAAAACCACGCTTTATCACTTGCTCCTTAGGTTGAAATCTGTCCCCTTCACCCTTTCCCTGCCTCCCAGGTGCTTTAATTTGAATTTTTCTGCTTGGGCTGGACAGATTTCCTAGAGACTGTGGCCAGCAAGGTGGGTGGCATCTCCAGGTGATTTCGGAGAGAGGGAAGCCAGGCAGGCTCACTGCCAGGCTGCAGCCCAGCCCCGAGTGCAGAGGTGTCACTCTCTAATACTGACAAAGTACAAAATCCAGTCCCAATAATCCTCTTAAGTCAGACAAGAAAATAACCGGTGTGATTGATAACCCAAAGACAATCAAAGTGTTAAGGATTTAGGGAAGGTACCATACATACAGAGTATTTCCAGGAAGAGCCACACAGCTTAAAGGATGGTTTTATTTGTATTTTTTTTTCCCCTTTTGCTATACTAAAAGAGGGGAAAAATGACAATAATAACTTGAAAATGCACTGAAATCAGGGACAGGTTCACCATTGGCTTGAACTGATTTTCAATCAGCTTTTAAGGAGCACAGCAGAAATATCAATTAACAACAAAATAATCATTACAAGTAAACAAAGATGACGAAGAATAAATTAGAGAAACACCAGAAATCAATATCGTTCAAAGAAGGAAAATCAGCTGAGTTCAGTTAGAGGAACAAGAAATTCAGCAAAATTTGTGCAAAGAACAAATTGGGCTTGGGGTTTTTCCAGTGTGCTTCAGGTGGTGGAAACCCCAGACTGTGGATCCGTGTCTCCAATGGGCTCGGGTGCCACCAGTCTGTCAGCTCCCCATTTGTGCCCTGCAAAGTGTGATTCCCTCAGGGTTTTGTTTGCACAGCAACCTGAGAGACTGGGTATCTGATTCCCACTTTAATTAACGGGAAATGCACATCCCAGACTCCTCTCTCAGGTGTAGTTTGCAGATGGGCAAGGTGCTTCAAAGCAAAGAATGGTACAGAGGCAGACATTCACCTGCAGCTGCTGCAATGGAAATTTAAAATATCTGGAGCACTGGTGGAAATACCATGTTATCTCCACATCCTGGCAGATGTGTTGCAGCAGAGCAACATGAGGCTTTCAGCTTCACCAAGAAGAACTTTTCCTTCACAGAGTACAACACAACTAGGTTAACATTTTGATAACCCAAACGTTCCCCAAAGATCTGAAAATAAAGTATCCTTGCATTTTTACTTCTTCAGCTTTGCAAATGTCCTCTGCTGTTCCTCCCACAGCCAGAGTTGGCTTGGATGCAAATAGTTCAGGGAAAAAAACCAACCAAACAAACAAAATTACCAAGCAAAAAAAGTGTGAGACTGACAAATAACCCCATCAAAAAACAGTAGAACCACCTCAAGATACCTTCTGAAGGAGGGATACAAGTTCTATTTTGCAGCTTTTGAACTCAATCTAGCCCTGCTGGGAGATGGTTTGCACCACATCTCTTCCTCCAGCCAAGACCGTCCACTTTCAGTGTTCTGCTGTGACTGCCCTGTGATTCAGCCAAAGTGAGGGGGGAAAAACATCCCACCAGAAATGTCAGGTCTGCAGAATGGACTGCCTGATCTTACAGGGTAAGACGGTTCCCACTTCCCAGCTGACTTTGCAAGCCATTCTTGAAAGATCAGGAAATCTTCTGAGGAGTGAGCAGCCTTGTTCTGTGGTCAGGTGGCAGCTCAAGGGCATCCCAAACCCCTGCTGGGATAAAAAGGGGCGTTTTTCCCATTCTGCTACATAGCAGGATAACTTTGATGGCAGGGAAAAGGTGAGAGCTGTCCCTCTGATGCTGCACACTTGATTCCACATCTCAGCATCAGGTCACTTGCTAGATCTGGGAATATTTTTCCCCAAAAAGGGTGGACCGCTGGTGTTTTGTTCATCTTAGCTGCATCTCTTTGGTGGCACACAGCCCATTTGTCTTGGCAGAAATTTCCAACCTGAAGAGGCTCCTGGGTTTGGAGAGGCTGCCCAGCCCCTAGGCCTGGGCAGTGCTCCCAGGGATGTCCCTGCCTGAAGGAGTGTGAGAACTTCAGGATGGCAACCAGGGGCAAATCTCTCTGTTTTATATACATATATATATATGAATAAGGTTTCTTTTAACATAACTATTGCACTCATAACTCCTCACACCTAATCCCACCCCTGGCACAAATCTTCTGCCTCCATCTCACTGGTTTCCCCCTGTCCACATCCTGACACTCCTTAAATTCCCGGTGTGCCCAAAGCTTACCAGCACGGCACGCTGCTTTATCCAGTGGCCTCAGTCCATCAATAAAGATCAGCTGTTGAGTTTGCCTGCTCTCCTGCATTTTCGGATCACCCTAAATCATGTGGATGCTGGAGCCCTGTGTCAGGGCCTGAGGTCTCTGTCGGATTCCCTGTGCTCCAGCAACATCACGGATGAGGCAGGAGTGAGGCTCCCCCATCATTCTCAGGGATGCACGAAGCCACCACTGGCAAAAATAAAATTAAAAAGTGGTCCCTGCTAAAACTCAGCCTGGTTGGGAGGGGATGAGAACATGAGCAGTGTCTTTCTCCTTGGCTGTGACTTTCCACTCATCTTCCCTCTTTTCTCACTCCAGAATGAATGCACAATTAAAACACAATCAATCTCTGTGACATTTCCAAAGTGTGCAGTCAGTGTACCAGCTTCTTTCGTAGCCTTGGCGAGAGCCCAGATTTCTTGGAAAAAAAAAAATAAAATTAAGCTCTTGACTTTCCCCTCGGAGAAACTCAAGATTAAAGGTTGTCGAGTGGGGACAAATCAAGCATCAAATTTGTTGTCAGCAAATTAATGTGCTGAAGAGACTTCTCTGAGTGACTCTTTTCAGGTTTAGTGGTAAGTGGGGATGGTTAATTCTAATGGTAGCCAGTGATTTGCATTCAATAGCTCTGTGCAATGTGGGAAAATACAGGGGATTTTTGATAGAAGTGACTTGTTACACCTTCCTTTATCAAAAAATAAGGGGAGTGAGAGGTGAGAAACCTATTAGACGAAAAGCCTCTTGTTTGTGCTAAGAGAGAAAAAAGAAAAAGGTGTTCCCAGTTTATAGTTTATTTTATTTGTCATCTCAACGGAGACAGGAAGAAAAATATCAATATTTAAGACTACCTCTAGCAATTGTGTGTTTTGTTTTTCTATTTATACACCCTCGAGGTGCATGGAGGGTTATAGCAATGCCTCGGGTCACACTCGTAATAACGGGAACCTCACTTTTATTTTTTTTTTTCCCCATCTCTCTTTAAAACAACTCTATTAGTACTGCGCAAGCTACCTTAAGCAGCATCTGACATATACAAACTGTTGCCTGTAGGTTGCCTGTTTGTTTGATTTTCTGCAGTGTGAAGGTTGAGTTGAGTCATTTTGCACCCAATTACTTTGCAGTAAATTTGTCGGATGATTCTTGTCGTGCCGTATTGATCCAACGTGTCACCTTGAACTTGTTTATTGACACATCAAATTCCAAAGGCAGCCCTGTTCAATTTACCACTTCCCAATTATGGCATTTATATGATGTCACTGAAGCTTCTTGTCACGTTCAGATGAGGCCATTTTCCCCCCTCCACCACCAATCACCTGAGCAGCGGTTGCCATTTTTCTCTGACCTTTCCTGAGACAGATGGTGGTTCATAAAATACATCATTAGCACACATGTCATTTTATCTTGCCTGGATTTTTTAAGTGAAAGGTGCTTTGTTCAACAAAAGGCTTTTCAATTTCGTCCTCGGTGACGGTGTTGCTAAATAGGATTTTTATCCTGGCACTGGAGAAGGGGGTTCACCCCTGATGGGTTCACCAGGGGATTTGGAGTATGGCACCAGGAGAGCTTCGTCCTTGGCCCAACAGAGACCTGCATCCCTGGATGGTCATGGGATCTGCAAACATCCCAACATCCCAGGGTCCAACCTGCTGCTCTGACACACAAAAAGCAGGTGTTGGAAATGGGATGTTCACATGGTGCTCACCACGATGGTCAGAGATGAGCACAGAGAAGCAACAACTCTTTCCTTTGCAAAGTCAAGATTTATGAGTTTATGATGCCAAAGATGCTGAAAATAACCTCCTTTTTCACCCTGAGGTGTTCTGTTCCCTTTAGAATTGTCCATTCGGCTTCTTGATAACTCAGGAGCTGGGCAGGAAGATCATTTGAAAGTGTTGCTTTCTCTTAACTCATGATAATATTTTATGCCAATAGCTAGAAGTATTATCTGGATGTCCTGGTCCCTTGGATTGACTCAGCAACACACTTGAGCCTTGACGTTTTTTGGGGCTTTGGTCCCACTACTTGAGTTTAAGATGTCTGTGTGGTTTCCAAGACAAGATCTGTCCTCTCACGCTGCAGAAACTGATGTAACCCAGAAGACAATCTGGGCCCAAGACAGGTTTTTGTTGTTTGAGGCTCCCCAGGGCCGAGGTCAATGTTAAAGACAAATAGAAGAGACATGCACTCTTCCAGCACATGATTTATCACTTGCCAAAACGTGCCTGAGAAAACAGCCAGGGAAGGGGGGAGAGGAAAAGATTATCTTCTTGGCAGTTCCTCAGCTAGGATGCCAATGGTGCTTTTAAGTAGCTGGAACAAAACCATTTCCGAATCCAATTTCATTAAATATAATTTCTTCTTCTTACTCGATGCTCACTGTTTTACTTCCCCATTTCCCTGACAGAGGACGTGATCATTTCTGCACCACTAGAACTCTAAAAAGAGCAAACAAGTGTCTCTCTAAGTTCCTGAACACCCCAGCTCCTCTCACTATGCTCTCACATTACAAGTTCAAATGGCTGCTGTCATTTCATTCCAACACAGCAGAGGTGCTGCCGTGGAGTGGAGTGGGAGAGAGGAGCTGCCTACATGGGGAAGAAAATAAAGCCAGCAAATGCTCTCAGCTGGGGACCTCAAATGCCAGATGTCAGTCAGGAGCCAGTTCCTGATTTATAAACTCCAAAGAAAGGGTTATGGGTGGATGGTGGGCACCTCCTGCTCTTTTCCAGGCAAAGCAGTGGTGGTGTCAGCTGTTGCCAGGTGGTGAGACAGCGAGCTGGTTCCTTTCCTAAGTGTCCTTGACACCTCTTGCATTTTTTTCCCACCTCAAAGCTCTTGCCCAAGCCTGAGTTGCTGTTTGTGTAACAAGCACATATTGTTAAAGCTTCTTTAAAGATGGGACTCCTCCTGCTGTAAAGGTTTTGCCTGTGTCCCTCCTTCAGCTTTACCCATCTTGTGCACAGCTCCCAGCATCTTCTGCTTTTCTGTTATCAGGTAAGCCACACTCAGCTTACGGGCACTGGTTTCATTTTCCAAAACTCTTTGTATCATAAGATACTGGAAATAACTCCATTTCCTAGCCCTGAATAAACTCCAAGTCTCCAAGTCCACTGGGCACGCCTTGGTTGTCGAAAATTTGCCGTGCACACCCCCAGATGTGATGGCAGCAGGGCTGTGGCACAGCCAGGTGTTTGCACGTGGTTTGCACTCTGACTTGGAACCATCACTGCCCTCCCCACCAGGAGCTTTGCAGATGTTCCCCTGCATGCAAGAGGCAAAGGCCAAAGGGGTAACATCCTAGTTTCTGAAGCAGGGACTGAAGAAAAAGAGATGTCATTCTTGGGATATCAGGTCAGGGAAGGTCCTGAAGAAAAACCTCCCAACAGACAGTCAGGAAATTGAAGCCAGGGACATTTTTATGCTCAGCACCATGTGCTGGCCTGCCCTGCTGATAATTACTGATAATTAGCCTTTGAGACCTGTCTTATCTATATCTTGCCAGCCAGAGTGGTTTTGGCAATCCTGAGGACTTCCTCTAAAATTTCAAGCGAAGAAGGCCCTTGGCAAATCACAGCATCACGGAATATCCTGAACTGGAAGAGAAGCATTAGGATCATCAGGTCCAACTCTTCCCTGCACAGAAACCCCAACAATCCCACCCTGGGCATCCCTGGCAGTGCTGTCCAAACATTCCTGGAGCTCTGGCAGCCTCGGGGCCATGCCCATTCTCTGGGGAATCTGTTCAGTGCCCAGCACCCCATGGGGGAAAAACCTTTTCCTGATATCCAACCTAAACACCACCATGGAGCTCCCTCAGGTTCTGTCACCGATCACCAGGGAGAATAGATGTCCCTGTCCCTCTGCTGCCCCTTGTGAGGAAACAAAGTTTGGGACTTAGTTGTTTTTGGCTGGAATGACACATCTTTGTTTGCACCACTGCAATTCTCTGCACACGCTCACAAATAAAATGGGATGGAGAACAAACGCTCTGGTAGATACTGGATTTATGACATGCCAAGTTTAAATAGCACCCATAAGGCTTAAACCAGCAGCAATGGGGAATCCATTTTTCAGCTGCAGCAAGCACACAAGATCTCTCTCTCCTCGCTGGGTAAGCTGATGCTGGGTACCAATTTCCCGAACTCCTCATGCCAGGAAATCGTGTCTCCACCTCCTCACGTGTGACTTAGGGTTCTTTTGTGGGTTCTTTCTAAACTCCAAAAAGGTACTAAAATAGCAACCAGGCTACTTAAGGGTATCAGGTGACTAGAGACAGCCCTTAGATACCAATTAACCTCTGTGCCAGTTTCAGTCTGGTGTGCACACTCTCATCATGACGGCAACTGTTGAATAATTAATCCCTTAGACTAAACAAACCATTGCTGGACTGCACTCAGCTTCCTCTTCTGCTCCTTTATGCACTGATGCTTAATTTTTTTCTAATTGATTGTCACTCCCTTTTGAAGGGAGGGGTTGGGGTTTTTTTTCTCTTTGTGTGGATATAATTATATTCTTTTCCTTGGTTATTTGAACAGTGGATCAAGGGGTTGTAGTAGCCAGTATAATGGAAAAAAGTAAAAAGAGTAATAAAGAAGGAAGAAAAGGGACATGGAGTAAGAAAGGGAAAGAGTAATAAAAGAAGAGAGGGGAAATTAAGTGGAGGAGAGGGACAGAAAGAGGAAGGAAGGAAGGAAGGAAGGAAGGAAGGAAGGAAGGAAGGAAGGAAGGAAGGAAGGAAGGAAGGAAGGAAGGAAGGAAGGAAGGAAGGAAGGAAGGAAGGAAGGAAGGAAGGAAGGAAGGAAGGAAGGAAGGAAGGAAGGAAGGAAGGAAGGAAGGAAGGAAGGAAGGAAGGAAGGAAGGAAGGAAGGAAGGAAGGAAGGAAGGAAGGAAGGAAGGAAGGAAGGAAGGAAGGAAGGAAGGAAGGAAGGAAGGAAGGAAGGAAGGAAGGAAGGAAGGAAGGAAGGAAGGAAGGAAGGAAGGAAGGAAGGAAGGAAGGAAGGAAGGAAGGAAGGAATCTTTACTCTAGCAGAACAAAAATATTACTCTGACATTTAGTTGAAGAATGTATTTTGGTTAGAATGATGATTTGGTCTGCTATAGTATTTTATGCAAAACTCTAAAAATTAAAAATTACCTCCAGGGACTAA
Organism: Acrocephalus scirpaceus scirpaceus; assembly: GCA_910950805.1. Lineage (NCBI taxonomy): Eukaryota > Metazoa > Chordata > Aves > Passeriformes > Sylviidae > Acrocephalus > Acrocephalus scirpaceus. Next base: position 1,817,299 of record OU383776.1, read on the forward strand.
TTTTTTATTTTATTTTTGCAAATATTAGATAGCCCATTTCCATCTTATTGAACATATTGTCACTCTAAACTGGCAGCTCATTTGTTATTCTCAGAGCATTCTAAAGATACAGAAATAATACTACAGAGAATACAAATGGCTACACGTTCCATGAACACTTTCCAGAATATAAATTTGTAGTCAGGGAAGAATCTACTGATACTTCATTGTTTTGTTTTCAAGTCAAAGAAATATATTCTTACATTTCATGCGTAAAATTGTATGCACTGCTCTACTGCAAACACATCAATTAATAATAGAGGGCCAGATTTTGTGTTTCTTCGAGCTTTTTCAGGTTAAATTCTCACAGGCAATCAAGAACTGCTTAAAAACGTTGAAATATATTTATCTTTATGAGTTGTTTGATTTCATTGTGTTGGTTAAGCACCACCTTTGAGTTCACAGTGGCTCATAGAACATTCTAAGCAGAAATGATGGGAGGCCTGAACCACGAAGCATCAAAACCTAGTGTGGCAAGGACATTCTTTAATCTTTAATTTTGAGAATACCTCCTGCAAACGGTGTCAGTAGCCTGCCAAAGCCCACAGGAGCACCAAAGATTCTGTCTCAGCTCAGTGCTGTTCAAACATTTCGTGCTTTGGAAATGCCACACGAGCACCTCGTGTCTCTGAGTGACATGGCACCTTTGGGAAGGGACAAAGAGATAGTCAAGAATTTAAAAAGCAAATTGGGAATTGTCACCCTTGGGGAGCCAGCTCCAATGTCTGCCAAAGCCTGACTGTGGCAGGAGGTTTGTCCCAAACAGGAGTCCGGGGATTGGGTGCCATGTAGTTACTTCTCATTATTCTTAAAATCAATAAGTAGATACTGACTACTCTTAAAGTGAATATCAAGATTAATTGACCCAAGTGGTAAGTATTGATCCAGGAATGGCCAATCGATTGTCAAGGGATGATAAATCTTGAATTTTATAGGAACACCAAGCCACAGGCAGGAGCAACCCCAGGTTCACAGTGGTGGGTGAAAACGCAGGGAGATCCTGGGCTGGGATGTGCTGCCAGTGCCAAGAATTGCAAAGTTTAAGTGCACAAATCCTCCCTTTCTTTCCCCAGAGGAAACTTGAGAAAAGTTTGTCACATATACAAAAATCAGAGTCTTTGTTGCAGAGTGCAGCAGAAGAGGTGTCCAAGTTGAGTCTTCCTCTAGTGTGGACTGACATTGACAAAAAAAAATTGGGGGTTGTCTTGGGATAGAAACATCCAGAAATGCACCTGATTTCTTTGGTCACTGGAGCTTTTTTAAGCATAACTTTGAAGAGATCTAAGTGAAAAAACTGTTTTTCACCTGGGATTGGACACCAGCTTCTGTGGGGCAGAAGTCAGACAATATGAATGATTTTTTAATGAAGTACACAGGTAACATTGACAGGTAATGTGATTTATCAATAATGTTTCATACAATGGTGTTACTGATTTCTGAGAGTTGCAATAACCAGGTATTTATTGGTGCTTTGTCCTTTTACTTTTGGCCAAGCACCACTCAGAAGATCTGGATTTGGGGGTTTTTTGGTCATTAACTTTAGAATGATTTTTTTTAAAAAAAAACAAATCTAGCAGTAAATGGTCGTAATTATGTTACACCAGAAGAGGTTTTTAAATCAAAAAGGAGCTATTCAGTGCTGTAAAATCACAGTCCAGGGCAGTGAATGTCTACCCAGACTCTCTTCTCCAGCAAGGTTACAGCACAAAGAGCAGAAAGACACAGGGACAGGCTGTGACCTTCACATTAATCTCTCCCCTGCCTGCCCTGATCAACACAAAACCGAAAAGTCCCCAACACCTGGGGCTTCAGGCACTGCCTTCTGGAGGTCTCCTAACCATCTAGAGCATTCCCTAAAAAGGTTTCCTCCTTTTTCCTCCCCCAGCAGCGTTTCTGTGCCTCTTCAGCCACGTTGCCATTCCCGTTCCGGCGGCGCTTCCCCTGGCGCGCATCCGCGTCCGTAACGCCTCCTCCAAGATGGAACCACCTGGGAGCTGCCAAACAGCATCCAGGCCTCTGGGATGCAAAATATTTGTATTTTAATTGCATTCTTTGTTCTTATTCCTAATAAAGGATGATATTATGAGGCCTGAGGGCCGTAATTCCTCTTTCTAGGGATTGTTACTGTGCGATGATAAGGAAAAATGCTACGTGATGTGGAATATGCATACAACAAAAATGTCCTTCAGTGTGAGGAAATATTCTGTCTGCCTTCATAACCTCAGATGGAGGGGAATACAGCTGAGAGCTCTTCCCTTAAGCACTGCTTCTTACCCTGCATTTACTCTTCAGTCTTATTTTCTATAGACTGCCATGAATGACATTTGGAGGCAAGAAAGAGAAGGGAATTTTCAAAAAAAAAAAAAAAATGTGCAGGAGGCATGGGCACAAAACCAATTATTTATTAATAGGTTTTGTCCACACACCTCCTGTGCATCATTTGGAACGTTTACCCTGTAGGCAGTAAGGAGCAATCAGGTGAGAAATTTGGGTTTGCATCTTGCCAGACGGGCCTAACAACTTTGTGCTGAACTTTAGCTCCCCGTCTCCATCCTTGCAACACAGGAGTGTGTTTAACCTAGACAAAAATGCCTAGCAAAATTCTTTTTTTTCTCTAAGTGTTGATTTTATACTCCTATAAATGTATATACTCTTATATAATGTATATAAACATATTTATATTACCAATTTATTAATATATATCTGTGGAAATACATGTTTGCAATGTGTAAGTGTCCTTGGGTTTGCACTGGAAAAGAACATTTAGCAGTAAGAATCTGAGTACAGCAAGAATTCCATTTTCTTTGAAAAGAGAAAGGTTAATTAAAAAATATCAGCTAGGCAAAGGAAAATAAAACTTTAGATCCCAAAGCACCATTTTGATCAATGATCAAAATATCTGTCATTTATGCACAGCTCTACTAGTGCCAGTTGAACAACAAGTGTTGAAAGGCTTTGTTTTGGCATGAGCTGTGATCCTCAGGATGCCACTAGAGAAGTTTTTTATCACTTCTTGCATTAAAAAGTATGAGACAGCAGCGCCTCATTTCATGCAAGAAATTGTTGCATTTCATGCACTTTAAGAGACTTGTCAGGAGTGAGACAGTGAGTCAGGACTCAGGAAAATGTTCACTCCTTGTGCTCCATTATTCAATGTTATTCTGATCTCTTTGCTATGCTGTCCTGAGTCAGAAAACACCTGAGGGTGCTGAAAAACTCACTCAATAAAACACAGAAAGACTGTGCCAGGAAATCCTCCAATGGTGCTTAAGCTTGAACTCAAACACTGCTCAGTGTGGCTTTGATTCCTGTGGGCTGCTGGAGTGAGGTTGTTTGACAGCTCCAGTGGGAACTGCCAGGAATAAACAGAGTGAGAACTCAGGAACAAACTTATGTGTGCACTGTTGAGACTATCATAGAGCTGAGGTTACCAGGAAAATCAGAGTTTTAATCACCTGACAAAGAAAGGAGCAAGGTGATAATGGACCCATTCCTATTCCTTCTATGCAGTTTCACAGTTTAGTCAGGAGTTAGTCACAATTTTTGAACTTCAGCCAGTAACATGTGTTCCTCAAAATAAAAGGATGCTTTGTTTTCTGGTTGTCCATTGGATTGCAACCAATCTTTCAAGCACAGAAGCCACAGGCAGGAATTTAATTTTCTGACAGCAGCGGGATGATGAAGATGATGAGCTGTATGATTGTGCCAAAGTTCTGATTTCTCATCATTTAAAAGAGGAAAACAAGCTGGGACGCTTGCTCCCTTGCTGGGACCAATGCTCACCTCTCACCCCCTCCCAAACCTGCACCAAGTAATCAGCAGACATTAAGGGCTCTTCACATGTAACATGGATTATGTGTAAAATATCTATTCAAAACAGGTAAATAAAGAATCACGGACTCACAGAATACCCTGAGTTGAAAGAGAGTCACAAGGATCATCAAAGCCCAGCTCCTGGCCCTGCACAGGACAGCCTCAAGAATGATGCCTGAAAGATAATTTAATTATTTAGAGGGTTAGAAAATTAAATAGAAGATTTAATTTAAGAGCACCAGCTACCTGACACACCTGGCCAGACTTCACTCTGTTGCCCTGAGGTAAATGTAGGAGTTGGGCTTTAAAGCTGGCAGCAAGCACTGGGAGGAAGACAATTAGCAGCAGCAAGGAAGCATTGCAGCCTGACAGACTTTTACTGAGGCAGGTCATAAAATGCTTTTGTTCACATTTTCCGAGGTTCATTGGCAGACTTGTAATTGATGACAGAGTTAAGAGGGAAAACGTCTCTCTCGAGCCCTGTGCCAGGCTCCCCGTGCCATTGATAATGACCTGCCTGCATTTACAAGAAATAAGTCCCAGCATCCTTTTATTGATACAAAACTGCCCACCATTGAGGAAGTGCAAACAGCTCTGCAGAAGCTAAAGATAAATAAAGCTATTAAAACCTATTCCATTTCTCCTGAGCTGCTAAAGTCTGCGGCCTCTTAATTGCTACAAAGCTATAGACGCTGTCCAAACTCATTTGGAAGAACAATCATATACTCAATAACCAGCACATTGGAATAGCAATAATAAAATACCACAGAAAAGGAAAGATGACTAAGCAAAAAGGCATTGCATAGTGTAATTCTATTTTTAATACTTGGTAACTTTTGCCTGGGTCATGCTCTGAGATTCGCTATCGGAGTGATTCCCATGATAAAACTGCCTCAGAGACAATCAATAATTCTGAATGTGGATCCACAGCTGGATGCTTTTCTAGGGTGAAATCCTAGGCAGTTTGTCCAGTCCTTGTGATTCCAGCAGATTTGTCTGAAGACAGACTTGGTAAATTATATATATTTTTATAGTTTGTATTGAAGGTTGGACTTGATGGTCTAATGGTGGGGCCGATGATTTTGTACGTCTCTCCTAACTTAAATGTTTCTATGATTTTATGAATTTATTTTCATTTGCTCTTCTTTAGCTCTTTCATCCTCTTTCAAAACAGTGGGACAACTTCTCCAGAAGGACATGCTTCTGAGGGAAAGCCACAGATGTCCTCTCTGTGGACACCACTACCACATGGACATGATAAATATCTGATCCAGTGCCACACTTCCAGTGCACCGGGCACCTTCCTGTTTTGGGGCCCCTGAAACCAGTAGCAAGTTGCCCCAGCTACTTTAGATCTCCTGCTAATTGACTTGCTAATTTGGTCTAGCTCCTGCAGCCTGACCACATTTCTTTTTGGGGGTCCCTTAGAAATGCCTGACAGCTCTGCAGATTCAGATCTTGGTGGCAGAGCCTTCCAAATTAACCAATCTACCAAAAATCACACCAATCTTTCAAAATCCACTGTACCTCTGGGCCAGTCCACTCTGGAGACGACTGACCCCTGCAGATTTGCTCCAGCTGAAGTGCAGGCTGATAGGCACTGCAGCAGCACTGGCATTCTGCAGTGATGGTGGAGGAGAGATCATTTTAATTTGTTGCATTCTGTTGCATCTCTCAACCTGTTCCGCAGAAAACGATCTCGAATTTGCAGATCTCCCCATAAGTCACCATAAAAGCATGTCATTTTTCCTCTGATCTTTAATTCCTTGAGTAGCTACTTCCTTAATTGTAGTTTACAGATAATTCCAGGTAGAGTAGGTGTCATTAAAAGCTCGTTTGTCACTCCGTAGTGACTGCAGTAACGCGGTGTCTCCTACTGTAACTAGGAGAAGGCTCCACAATAATTGCACATCCCCAGGCAGTGAGCACCGAGAGTTTAATGGTGACAACTGCAACTGCAGCAGAAGGGGAAAAGCCCAATGTGCACAGCACAGAGCCAGCTAACAGAGCTGAACATCCTCTGGCAGACAGCACTGAAGGGCAACAACCCCATTCCCAGAGTCTGGGCTGCAAATCCAGACACAGGATTCAAACCGAGGCTGTCTGTGGTAGGAAAAGCAGAGCCTGGTGGGATGTGCACCTTCTGTCAGTAGGGCTTTTTGGAGCCACAGGCCTCAGCTTAGCTGAGGCAGGGTCTGGGTTCCCCAAAGGAGAAAGGGGGAAATGCCAAGGAAGATGCAGCCACCCACACATTGGGGGGAATGTCATTAAAAGGTTATCATTTGCAATCGAGAGCGCGCCACTTAAATTGTAACTGCCAGGATGGTAAGTGCATTAAATCACATTAACTCCACTGGAGTGGAGGGAGTGTTAGGAGGAGAGCAGATAGTTTGTGTGGTTTATATCATCTGCGAGGGGAAGCAGTGGAGCAGAGAAAACTTTCGCACCGCCATTTATTAAAATTACGCTCGGCGCTTTCCTGCCTTTCGTTAGGAACATTAACAGATCATTGGTGCTGTTCTCATCTCACCAGTGGGGAAACAACAGCACAGAGATTAAGTGGCAATTTTAAGGTGAAGTAAATAGCTGCAGCAGGCCCATGGGAGCCGGAGACAGACCTGGCTGAAAGAAGAAATTAAGTTACTTTGCATGTTCACAACAACCCCTGGTGGCTCTGCAGGCTGAGGCAGAGTGGTTGGGAACTGCCTTGCATTTTATATTGGATATTTTGGTAAAGTTCCTTCATGGAAAGGGCTGCCCAGCCCTGGCACAGCTGCTGAGGGCAGTGGTGGTGTCCCCATCCCCATGGATTAAAAGCCATGTGGATGTGGCACTTGGGGACGTGGGTCAGTGGTGGCCTTGGCAGTGCCGGGGGAATGGTTGGACTTGGTAATCCTGGACGTCTTCTCCAACCTAAATTGTTCCATTAGGTGTAATAAATACAACCAAAGTCATTCTCTACAGAGCTTTGGAAGCAATGACTGTGTCAGACTCAAGCAGCAAAACAAGTTCATCACTCAACAGAATATAAAATTTCCCCTTACTTTTACTTTTCATAGAAAAAGAATTCAGGGGTATGAGAAAGCAATTTTCCACGTGCTCGTGTGGGCTCTGGACAGGTGGAGATCACTTGACATTGATATGAATAGAGAAAAGACTTTTCTTGACTTCTTCCCATGCTTTCATGCTCGTTGTCCTCACATGGGTTTCTATTAGGGAGTCAAGCAGATAAAACAAAGGTGACAGAGTTCTAACCAATAGCTGTGCACATAAGAGGAAAAATTATTACAATTAACATGTAATAATTGGGTATTTGGGTAAATTTGGAATACCTTTATCCAGATCTCTGGCTGTCATCTTTTTTCCACCCAAATTCTGCCTTTTGGCACCTTGCTGTACCAGTCTAGCCTAGCCTGGTGCTTGGATCTACTCACTGGCTGCACAAATTAGCAAAAAACGCTTCCTCTGCTCGTATCTGCTGCTCCCTCCGCCAGGAACAGCCTCAGGGAGGCAGGACAGATGGATGTCACCGCCGCCCCCTCTCCGGGGGAAGGATCCGCGGTTCCTGCAGGGCGCCGTACGCGGTGCCACCCCCGGCACGGGAGAGCTGCCCCGGCTCCGCAGCATCTGCGGCTCCCCGGCCCCGGAGAGAGGCGGGAGGGCAGGAGCAGCCCCTCCGTTCCCACGAGGAATAAAAGAGGAAATTCGCATTTAGGGGAAAAAGAAAAGAGAAGAAAAAAAGAAAGAAAAAAAAATAACAAAGAAGAAAATGGGGGGGAAAGGAAAAAGAAAAGAAAAAAATAAGAAAAGAAAGAAAAAAGAAAAAATAAAAAAGAAGAAACAAAAAGAAAAGAAAACACAAGGAAAAAGGAAAAAAGATAAAGAAAAAAGAAATGAAACTAAAAGAATAAAAAGAAGGAAAAAAGAAGGAAAAAGAAGGAAAAATTAGAAAAGAAAGAAAAAAGAGAAAAGAAAGAAAAAAAGAAAAAAGAGAAAAGAAAGAAAAAGAAGAAAAAAGAAGAAACAAAAAAACACACGGAAAAAAGAAAAAAGAAAAAGAAAAATAATAAAGAAATTAAAATAAAAGAAAAAAGAAGAAAATAGAAAGAAAAAAGAAGGAAAAAAAAGAAAAGAAAGAAAAAAGAAAAGAAGAAAATCCAAGAAAAATAGAAGAAAAGAAAAAAAATGAAAAAAAAAGAAAAAATAAGAAAAATAGAAGAAAAGAAAAAAAATGAGAAAAGGAAAAAAAAAGAAAAAAAAAGAAAAAAGAAAAAAAGAAAAAATAAAAGGTGGTTTTGAGTCAACACCACATCCAACAGAAAAGCATGGTGGAAACAGCAATGAAATTTACAAGAGGAAAAAGTGTTTAAGGTTTATTCACCAAAAAAATACAAAAAGGTTATTTTGATATGTATTCACGCATGGCACTTTGTGCAGTGGTCTCCAAATGGCACTTTAAGATGGAACTACAGTATGCATAATAAATAACAAATAACAAAAGAGTCCTGGAAAGCAAGGAACTTGTGCCACTGCCAGGAATGGCATTGCTAAAACGCTGGTTTTAATCCCATCCCGTTTTTTATGGGCTTGAAAAAGTACCTCATTGCATCACAGGAGACTACTAAAGCTCATCAGCTTGTTCAAAATTCCTCTATGTGCCACATAAGGGAGAAAAAAAGCAAGATAAAAAGTAGCTGGTATGATCTCCCTGCTGGCAGAGAGGCGCACACCTGCCTCGCATTTCCCCGCTGCCAATATCTGTGTTTGCTCTGGAAGCACAATGCAGACAAATACAATGCCTCAGGTATTGATTAAACAGACATTTAGAACATGCCCAAAACAAAGTGAAAACAGGCAACAATTTTAGTGTGTCCACTGTAAATATAAAACCACTGGAAAAGGTTTTTGTCCCCTCTGGAAAGAGCCAGAGGTGTCATCCCAACAGAGCTCCCAGAAAAAGAGACCCCAGCCTCCTGGTTGGTTTTTATTGCGATCTTTTCCAAGGGCAGGAAAGACCTGGAAGATCAGGCAGCTGTATCCTGCATACCTGAGGTCGTGTTAAGTGCAGGAAGTTGGTTTCTGTCTAGATCACACTTTGGAAAAGCATCATTCCTGGGCTGGGGATGCTGCTGCTGGCTTCAAGCACAAAGCTGTGGCTGTCCAGAGCAGAGGACTAAGAAGGGTGGCACCATCACAGATGACAATGGGACACACTCAGAGGGTTTCAAAAAAATGTGCTGCTGCAGAAAACTAACGGGTGGCTGGGCAGGAGAAATGGGTCCTATTTGAGCCCAATTTTTCCACCCTGCTCCTAGCACCTGTGCAAGGATGAAACAGATTTCTTGTTTGCCTCCATACCTCAGCAGTGGTTTAGCTCTGAGGCATCCAGAAACAGCCAGGTGTCCTCCAGGAAGAAGTTATCCTGGGAAGAGAAGATGATTAGTAATAAATGACATTTAAAGATACATCCCAATTCAAACCATTCTATGGTTCTGTGAACACTTGGTAATTTAAAGGTTCCTCCTGCCTATAAATCCCATAATTTGCTAAAACTTACCCTCAGCAAGGTGCCTGACAAGGCTTTCCAGCCCCACTCACCCAGTTCTGCATTTCAGTATGATCCCAGCGTAGCCCAAACCTTGGACAGGATGCATAGAGGATGGGATGGCTGCATTTTATACCTCTGTCATGCCAAGGAGTTTATTGGAAAAGCACTGAAATCTCTTTCTCTCTTGCCCACGCTAATAAAATAAACTTGGGCCCAAGACTAGGTAAAAAAAAAAAAAATATTTATAGCAGAAATTTTTAGGGTCTGATTTTGAAAAGAGCAGCTAATGGGAACCTCAGATGCTGAGCTCTGCTACCATAAGATTTCTTTGTGGAGCTGTCTAGCCAGACCCTCACAAAATTTGCTCCATTTAACTGGGTTCTAGAGGGGAAACTATTAAAGGAGTTTTAAAAAATGCAGCCCTATAAATAATTATTCTTGGAGGTGTGTGTTTGGTGAGACCATTTCAACAGACCTCAGAAGTAAATTGCAAGGCAACAGGAAAAATTACCAGCCTTTAATTTTTGATCTAATCACACAGCTTTTATTTACATGATCTACTAGTTAATGCCACCATATTGAAGCTGACAGACTGTCCAAGTTGCTTTAGTCTCTAATTACTGAAATGAAACAAGCACCTCTGTTGAATGATGTGTATTTTTTCCTGTCACCATAAAACAGACCCCCCTCCCTGTGATTTAATCAGACCCATGTCCTTCCTGTAAATAATGTTTAATCATCTTAGCCAACCTAATTTTTATAATGGCCCCTTTCAGTGCAGCTCAGAAAGATATTAATCCACAATCACACATACACACACATTCTGAAGGATTGTTTCTCAATATCTGAAGATATTCATGGTCCTCTATTCACTAGGAATTATTTTCAAGGTCAGATTAACTGAGCCACAGAATATTTGAGGGATTTGTTCCATCCTTGTGGTGGGTCTGATGGTCTGGTACCCTGTGATGGCAGACCAATGAGTCTGTAACACTGAACCAGGAATTCGTGGGGAGCTACTGATCCTGCAGCCAGGTGAGCTGTGAGTAGTCTCTCACAGGGACATCAAAATGATCAGAGGAGCACTTCTGTTTATGAGGAAAGGCTGAGAGAATTGGGATTTTTCAGCCCAAAGAAAGGAAGATCCAAGATGATCTAATTGTGACCCTCCAGGACCTGAAGGAGCTGGCAAGAAAAAAAGAGAGGACAATTTACAATGGCCTGAAATGATAAGGATAAGGGAAAACAGTTTCCCAGTGCCAGAGGGCAGGGTTGGGTGGGGTTTTGGGAAGGAATTGCTGCTGGGAGGGTGGGCAGGAATTCCCTGGCCCAGGGTGCCCAGAGCAGCTGTGGCTGCCCCTGGATCCCTGGCAGTGTCCAAGGCCAGGCTGGACAGGGCTTGGATCACCCTGGAACAGTGGAAGGTGTCCCTGCCCATGGCAGGGGGTGTATTGAGATAAGATTTTAAGGTCCCTTCCAACCTAAACCATTCCATGATTCTTAGAGAGTTATCAAGGCAGGGGGAGATCATTCGGAAACTCCAAAGTCTTAAAAACTCTTACTCCATAAGAGCTTCAGTCACTGCTTCCTCCAAAGTAACCGAGTTTTGGTACTGCATATCTTTTCCCAAATGGAAATTCAAGACTTCTCTATATTTAATGTCATGCCTCTCTCTGGGGTAGCTTTTGCCTCTCTGTCCCCAAAGGGACAGTGCTGATTTGGCCTAAGAGAAATCATCTGTCACATTCTCTTTCTTAAGTCCAATCAGAAAGGCACCCATAGCTTTTAAAGAGGATATTACATTGGATGAGTGGTGGACAGATCTCTTTTATTATTGTTTACAAATTTTGCACACAGTAGTGTGGAGAGTTACAAATATAATCGACTTTTTAAGAGCTTTATCAATTCATATAAACCCTTAGTATTATGAAACAAATAAAATAAGAACCAGTTAATGTTCTTTTATAGCTCTAAAATGTATCATGGGTGAAACTGCATTTAAATAATAAGAATTTCCTCTCAAAATACTACAATTAGGTTTTGGCCATACAGCCAGAGTGAGATTGTTATAACACGAGCCACATGAAAAACAGTGTCTGGTTTCATCCACAGGGAGAAAAAAATAATCTTTGCTGTGACATAGCTATTCCAATAAAATGCATTTTTCTTTATGTGCTAACATGAAATGGAAAGCTATAATGAAAAAAAAAAGAAAAAAGACAACGAGAAAACCCACAACACGAAAAGCTGTGAAGATCAAACTGGGCATGGAAGGTATGTAAAGCTGATTTAAAAGATTAGGAGGGACAAAGAGCAGAAATGTTCCATAAATTCATGGGAACATTAACAACAAAATCTGGAGATGAGAGAGAGTATCTCTATGCCTCAGTGTTTGTAATGTAATTCAAAGGTTGGGGACCTCCATAAGAGATTTTCCCTTGAAAGAGGGGTTCCCTACATTTCCCTTCTACCTTCAGAACATCTGAAGATGTTGTTCCCAGAACAAAGGCAAATTAGAAGATGACTCAGATGAAAAATGTGCATCAGGTAAATGTGAAATGCTCAGTAAGAAAAAATAAAAAGGTCACACTCTGGAGGTTTCCTTTCATCCCAGAAACCCTCAGAGGACTGTGCAAGAAGACCAGGCTCTGGTGGCAAAAAATGGTGTCTGAACCTTACAGGGAATCATTTGCATCCCTCCCTACCACTGACCCACCAGATATCCCTTTCTGGAAAATCAGGTCAGCAATCCACAATAAAAAGCTAAAAAGGGAAATGGGAAGAGGCAAGTTATTAACTTCATATATATTCAGAGCTTGAAATAATTTCCCCTTGACATTTTTAAAGCACATATCCCAACCCGTGTTTGGCTGCACTTCTTAGATCAATATGACTAAAGGAACAAATTTTGGAACTCCTTGTCATCAGCAGGGGTTTTACCACACAATTCAAGAGCTTCAAAGCCAACCCTTACTCTGGAGTTCCAAAATACCAATGCTACTGATGTGCCTCACCAACTGGATGGGCCACTGAACCCCCCAAAAAAGTACTGGGGAAGATCCAACTATTCATAAACATGACTTTTACTGTCTTTTCTTGCAGCAAATGGTGCACAGTGTGAGACTCCACAAAATATGCCATATATATTACATTGCTGGTGTTTTGGTATCTCAGAACGTTTCTTTAAAATTAGTGTTTCTCTTCTAGGCTCCACGGTGGGGCATGAATATAAACTCAGACCTGCTCAAAAGGAGGCAAAGTGGAGCAAAAAGGCATTCTTAAGAAGATCAGGAACTGATGGATGGTTCAAGGATGCAATGCAGAGATTCCATAGCTTTCAGGTTTTTTCTTAAATTATAACAGACATCAGCTCCAGGGGAGTGTCCTCACTCAGTTGGATCAGGTGCCAGGGAATTGAACCACACTCAACATTTTGCATTTCCTTGTTTCACTGACAGATCTTGTTCCACTAAACGGGGCAGCACAAATTGGGTGGGGGCAGCACAAATTGGGTGGGGGCAGCACAAATTGGGTGGGGGCAGCACAAATTGGATGGGGGCAGCACAAATTGGGTGGGGGAAGCACAAATTGGGTGGGGGAAGCACAAATTGGATAGTTTCTTGCTTTGTACAGCTGCAGCATGCAGGGGTTTCATTCCTGGATCCATATTTGGAATTTGGGATTTGTTATATTACCTTTGGCTAATAGAGAAGTGGCTGAATCAAGAGGAGCGAGGGGCACTTGTATCCTCCTCTGATGTGCACTCCTGGGGCGACACCACCATCAAACATGTTCAATTTGCAAATGAAAACGAAGATTTTTTCCACCTTTGCAGGTGCCTGTACCTGGTACCTGTAGCCTTGTATCTGTGTGTAGTGCTGAGGGCTTTGTTCCCTGCCTTATGGATACTCCAAACAGCACATGGAAAAGGAGGGAACATGAGCAAGAAAGCACCTTTTCAACAGAAAACAGTGAGAGAATGAGTTTGATTTATACAATCAGAGAAAGTTTAAGGTTGGGAAAGACCTCCAAGATCGAGTCCAACCTGTGACTGTTCCCCACATTGTCACCCAGCCCAGGGCACTGAGTGCTACATCCAGGTGTTCCTTGGACATTTCCAGGGATGGGCACTCCAACACCTCCCTGGGAAGAACATTTCAATGTTTATCAACACTTTCTATGAAGAATTTTTCCCTAATATCCAACTTGACCCTCCCCTGGCCCAGCCTGAGGCCGTTCCCTCTCCTCCTGTCCCTGTTCCCGGGCAGCAGAGCCCGACCCCCCTGTCTGTCCCCTCCTGGCAGGGAGTTGTGGAGATCCAGAAAGTTCTATCAACCATTCTTTAATGATTTACTCTCTACACCCTTCCCCAGACCAATTCATTTCCCTGGACACATACCAACCCCTCAGTGTTGTAGTGGGTTGAATGGCTGCCTCCTTCCTTCTTCACCAAAAACCAATTAATGCAAAACCAGCACAAAAGTCCTTCTTGTTTTGAGGAGTCCAAAACTGAAACCAGGACTCAAGGTGCAGCCTCAGAGAGTGACAATCACTTCCCTGGTCCTGCTGGCCTCACAATGGCAGCACCGCTGCCACCACAAGCCAGGATGGCACCAGTGGCCACCTTGGCACTGTGCTGCAGTCATTCCATTCTGAGTCTGCTTTCCTGCCATAACAGGTCATGCAGAGATTCTGCAATGTCATTTCCTTACAGCTTTATTGGGGTTTGTAACTCTCACGTGTTTGTCATCCCCAACAAGAGAGGGCACAGCGACCCATGTGTGCCTGCAAACAAACACCCTGCATGGCTCCTGCAAACACTTTTACCTGCCCAGAAATCACCCCTGCGCTGCTTTCCTGGCCCTGCTCCTCACTGTAAGATCCACAAAGCTCCCACAGGTTGAGCTGACACAACAATAATCTGGAAATATCCCTCCGGAGGCGCCTATTGATTGTCGCTGTGGGTGGATTATACCAGGGATCTATCTTAATTACCAGAAACCATCTCCTTGGAATGGCCAGCAATGTAGCAAAAATGATGCACGAGGAGATCCATTACTCTCAGGGAAAAGGTCAATCCAATAGGATGTATGTTTGCATTCAGGTCAAGTGATGGCTAGTCCATCACCACCCTCCATTCTCACTGCCCTGTCAGCTCTGTAATGGCTTCACCTCTCCTCTGTACCTCTCACCTCCCTCTCCCTGGTGCCAGACTGATAACACGAATTAGGGCAGCTGGAGGTAGCAGGGCACAGCTGTATTATCACAGATGATAAACAGTGTCAAAGGCAATTATGGGAGCTGCAGAGGGAAGAGGGAAGTTTCAAACCCATCCTTTGGCTTCTGGGCTGTGGCAGGAGGGTACCTGGCCCGTAATGAGAGCAAAAAAAAGGGGATGTGGAAGGAGGAAGCCAGCTTTGCTGCCTCTTCCTTCATGAAGCACTTTCTGCTCTTTGGAAGCACCTCTGATCTGCTGGAGACATGGATCTGAACAAGGGCCATGGAGCGTGGCAAGGAAATGTGGGTGTGAGGAAGCTTGCACGTGATTTGAGAAGGAGGTGGATGTTGATGGAGAAACAAATATATCCACAATGGTCACAATTAACTGTGGCACCACCTGGAAAGAAGACGTGGCAGATACCAGTGTCTGGCAGAGGTTTGCTTCTCCAGGAGGCAGCCTGGGGCAGGAACACGGATAGGGAACTATGAAGAGTGTTCTGGAGTTCTTAGGACCCACAGAATCACGCAATAATTTAGACTGGAAAAGACCTTGAGGTCCAACCATTCCCCCAGCACAGCCAAGGCCGCTGACCCACGTCCCCAGGTATCACATCCACATGGCTTTTAAATCCCTCCAGGGATGAGATTGTGTCTCCACCACTGCCATGAGCAGTGCCACGGCTGGACAATCCTTTTTGGAGGTATCTTCCCCAATATCAGCTCAAACCTCCCCTGGATCTCCTCCATCAGCACCTGCACAAAAAGAAGGGAACACCCTCCTGTCTGCTCTGGTGTCAGACACCAAGGACAGATTTCTGCAACCACTACACAATGCCCAGTGGTGCTCTGACCAATGCAGCTGCTGCCCACGGTCCTGCTGACTGTGTGCAAGCTGAGCCTATAAAATTTCAAATTCATTATTGCACAGTAAATAATCTTGCAAATTGCCTGGATTTAGGTCCACCAAAGGCCCTTGCCTGTCATCAGATCAGCCTCCCACGGATGCTGTCAAGCCTCCTCTAGCTAGAACCAAAATAGATTTGCAAAATGAAGGCAGTGACCATGTTTACCATGGGACTTTATGTCTATTGGCTATCAAAAAATACAGATTCAGTCACATGGACAAAGAAATAGGATTGACTATTTCTTAGTGCTAAGATAACAGCCAGAAGTGGAAAAGCCAATGAAGTGAGATAACCTCCTGCAAAGCCACCTCTGTTCTCCTCACTTGTAATGGGCACAGACCCAGCTTTATCTTCAGAGTCCCTCTCTCTTTTTCTACCTTCCCCTTCTTAATATCTCCTGTTGGTACTTCATCAATACCTGCTATTGGTATTTCATTTAAAAAGGAAAACACAAAACCAAGCCAAACAAAAAAAAAAAAAAAGGAAAAAAAACCAAAACAAACAAACAAACAAAACTCCCCAAACCAAAACAACAAACAGTAGAAAAAACCAAACAAAACCAAAAAAACCCAACCAAACTAAAACAAACAAAAAAACCACAAAACCCCCACAAAACAAAACCCATGTCACTCTAGAGTTTTGGGCCAGAAGGACATTGTAAAACTGGGTCCTTCATAGCATCTTGGAATCAGAATGCTTTAGGTTTGAAAGGACCTGGAATATCATTTGTTCCAAGTCATCTCCCACTACTCCAGGGTGCTCCAAGCCCTGTCCAACCTGGCCTTGGACATTTCCAGGGATGGGGCAGCCACAGCTGCTCTGGGCACCCTGTTCCTTCTCATCTCTGCTGCTTAACTCTCATGAACTTTTTGGTAACCAGCACAGAAACTTTTTCTAGGTAGCTAGCAAGGGTGTTCTGCAACACTCTTAATGATGGCCTCATCTGGAATTGCTTTATTAATATTTATTAAGTGATCACTAGCTGCAGGTACATTCTTTAATAACTTATTTATAAAGCATGCTATAAAACACATTAAAAATACATTCTTTAACAGATAACGCAATAACAAGACGCTGTAAAGCAAACTATAAAATGTAAATGACGGCTGTACCTGAACTGGAAGCACACTGAGGGCTAGGAAAAAGGGAAGAGAGGGAAGGAAGCTGTATCCAACGGGCCTGAAAACAACCAGTACCCCTTGGGGGTTAATTCAGGTGATATTCAAAACATAAATATAGAGCTCTGCACTGTTCTGACCCGTGGCTGTGGGCAGGCAGAGAAAACATACAGTTGCTGTAAAAATATTTCCAGGCAGGGTGAGAAACTGCTGGATGGATCTCCTGCTGCTACTTGTGGGATGGGAGACTCTGGATCCCTGCAGCCCCCCAGCCCCAGCCCATCTCCCTCAGCCCTCTGCATTCTTTGCTGTTTGGGTAGCTCTTGCCTTACCTCTTACCTCTCCTCTTCACCCTTGTGCTTTTTCCCTCTTTCTCCTCCTTTCCCATCTCTCTCACCTCCCTCCATCTTCTTCTTCTTCTTCCACCTTCTTTATTTCAGGCTGCCAGTGATGACATTAGAATTTCTCTAGAGTACAAAGGAAATTAAAGCTTTTAAGCATGGGATCCATGGGATCCTGGAAAAGGGAGATGGATATGGAGTTATCATCTCCATTTCCAAACCCATTGGCAAGGCAGGTTTGGTGCTCAGTGCCCCCACACACCCGTGGTCCCATCCTTGCCTCCACATGGGAAAACAGCACCAGCATTCTGCCAGATTTCCTTCAACCAATTCCCAATCAATTTCCTCATTCCAGAGCATGCAAATGCTCATTTTTCACCCCTTGGAGAATCCAGCCATTTTTATGGGATTGGAATTTCCAGCTGAGCTGACCAGTCCAGTTCCCATCAGAGGAAAAGAGAGGTGAGTGAAAAGCAAAATCGTCATATCCCAGGATCAGTTCACAGAAGCTGGAAGCAGGTAAATCCTACTCACCAGAATCAGTCTTGGGTCCAGCCCTCTGCTCCCCACTTTCACACCCTTCCAGGGATATCTTCTGCTCAACACTTGTTCTTAACAAGTTCAGCTCTCTTCAAGCTGCTGAATGTCCTACTGAAAGAGAAAAAAATTGCAAAAAATGTGTTAGCAACCACATTCAATTGTTAATTAATTCTTTCGGACTAAGTGGAAAAGTTGAGGAGAGCAGAAACCATCATTTTTTTTACTTGGCTATGCAGAATAATTTTGGACAAGATTATTTTTTTTGCCTGTGTATTCATAAAACCGCTGATATTTTGGATGTGTAGGTAAAGAGAAGTCAGAGATGCCAGGCAACCTTCCCACTCCTGGCTCAGCCCAGATTTCCAGCTCTGAGGGGTTCTCAGCAGATCTGGAAGCTTAAAAATGGAGGCAGAAAATATTTGCTGAGAAATTTAAAAAAAAAAAGAAAAAAGAAAAAAAAAGGTAAAAAAAGCCATTCATAAAAAACCACAATTCATTGCCTGTACTGAACCTGTAGCTTCCCTGGACAAGATATTTTCTAGCCCTTTTTTTTATTTTCTCTCCTGTTTTCACCTGGGGTCCCAAGGACTTTCCATTTCTTGTGAAACAGCCTTGGTTCTGGACCACTCAGTCTCCTCCTTTCCTCCTTGCAGGAGCACTGAAACCTCTCTCCCAGCCTTTTCCCCTTCCCTCTCCCCCCGCTCCTCCTGCGGCAAGCTAAAATGGCAAGACTAATTTCATTTCTTTTCCTTTAGTTTGTCTATCCGTGACAACCCTTTTTATGCATTTAATTCATTCTCAATTTCTCATAATCAGGAGAAAGGTGTCCCCTAAGGTTAGGAGTGAGCTTGTCAAAAAGGCAGCGTAAATTTGCAGAGGTAATCACCAGTCTATCTCCTTTCCCCACTGTCCATGGAACTATTAAGTAATATCACTGTCTAATCTTTTTTGTACTTATTTATTTTGCAGCGAGAAACTAGTGTTATAAACACCCCTACTGTCAAAACTTGTCATCCTCATTACCTCAAGGCGGGTTCCATCTCAGTTATTCTAATTTCATAGTTTCTCGAATTTACAGCCGCTGGAAATTGAGTACAAAATCCATTATCATTTGTATATTTTAATTATGCAAATGAGGCAGCTCAGCTGCTCTGGCCGGGACCTGCAGGGATGCCTAACTTCAGTCTGGGTGATTACAATTTATCCAGTCGAGTCACTTTAATTGTAACAAGCTAATTACATTGTTCCATTTGGTTTTAACAAAAGAAAAGGAGAGGGGAAGGCGCTCTGATGGCAAAAGGCCCCGTGTCACCGCCGCGCCTGGGCGCGGGGTGAGCGCTGTCCCCACACACCTGCGGAGGGCACGGGCAGCCTTTGGGCTGGGGGGTCAGCCCCGGGAGGGAGGCCAGGGAAAGGTGGACATCAGCCCAGGGGAAATCCGTCAGGACGTGCTGGTCTGCTGGCGGCATCCCAACTCCTGGAGGATGCCCAAGGGGAGAGCGGCACGGTGCCTCCATCACCCCAACCATCCCCGAGCACCCTCCAACAAAGACAAATCTCAGCCTCAGCAGAAGTCTCAAGGACTGCTGGTCCCTTGGTATCAACTCTTTATCTCCGTTGTAAAAAATATGATCTGCATTTACAGGCGTTTCATCCAGGTACAAAGAAAAAAAATTTAAAAAAAAAAAAATCTTACCACCTCCCGCTGCCCGGATCAGCAATTACTTTCTCAGACTCACAATAAATGCTCAGCACCTAAATTAAATACCCTGGAGAGATGTAATATGGCTGCCCACACCTTCACAGAGGCTGTTAATAAATAATTACTTCTCTCGCACTGGCCATCTGAGGATCTCAAAACCTTTTGTAACTATTAATGAATGAAGCCTCGGCGTGAGAGAGCAGAAGCATATTCTCATCAGCTCTTTATAAATGGGGAGTGAAGGTGCAGCGAGGCAAAGCAGCTGTCAGGGTTTCAAGGGAAGAGATGGATTTATTGCGTCCAACTCACTTCTTCAGCCGGACACCTCCCACTCCTCGGGGTGAGCCACAGCTGGAAGGGCATCCTGTGGCTCAGATCCCATCCCCAGTCTGCACAGCTCTTCCAAGCCAGTCCCACAGCCTCTTGTGGTCATGAGTTTCCTCCAAGCCTCCCTCCCCATGAGTGGAAGGACCACTCGTCAGCTCCTGCATGTGGCAGGATGTTCCAGCTCAAGGCTGGTCTGGGTTCCTGAAGGAAGGTGGAACCCTGCAAAGCAAGGAGAAGAGAACCATGTGTGGCTCCCAATCCTGCCTGGATTCTGGTGAAACCTCTTGTTTTGTCACAGTATAAGCTAGGTGGCTCAGTGGGAGAAAACATATTTTTGAGAACAGCAGCTCAACCAACAGGCAAAACTCTGCATGCATGTGGCATCTGAAGTTATCAAGAATGATCTTGCTGGCCTCAAAAACACCCCCAAGCAGAGAACCAGCACGAGACCTCAGTCCATGCCAGCAGAGCTGCTCCAACCTTGCATCTGAGCTACCTGGTCTAGTGGGAGCTGTCCCTGCCCATGGCAGGGGGTTGGTCTGGATGACCTTTAAAGGTAATTTCCAACCCGAATTGTTCTGGGATTCTACTGCTCTTGTCTGTCGTGCTGCCCACATGCAATGATTGAGTTCCAGGTCCTCTATCCTGGTCCTCATGACCACTGTGGATCAGGACTGCAGAATCTGGTAATCAGCACCATGGTGAGACCTCCAGCATCCCCTTTGAAACATGCAAAAGGATCATTCCTCTTCTTCTGACCTTAGCTCCTACCTGCCCTTGGAAAAACACCTCCCCTCTTCAAAATATCTGCCTGGTGGCTCTGGGATTAACTGGGGAAGGGAATAATCACTCCTTGGCAGAGAAGAGACGAGAGAACCGCCATAGATCTTTTCCCTCTCTAGTTGCTAGGGACGTGCATGATTATTGTTATTGTTATTTCCTCCGACACGCAGCATTCAATTAATTTCCTCCGACACACGTTTATGGCGCTCCGAGGGGGCGTTCCGGGAGCTCCGCTTTTCCAGCACATCCAGCATCCTTTGTGCCTCGCCTTGGCTACTTTGGATGGGGTTGAGGGGGAGGGAAGGAGGAAAAGGGGGATGATCCTTCTCAGAGAAGCGCTTACCCTCGGACACGGATGCTGAGGAGAGGGAAGCCTGGGCACGGCTCGGGTTATACCCAAGTGAGCGTTCGTGGAGCCCCGCTCAATAAAGCAGCAGTAACCACCATCTTGCTGCATTCCCTTGCCAGCCACCAAACCATGGCAGGGAAAGGAAATTGAACCCATTAAACATGCACACAGATGCCTCTGTGCCGTTGCCCCCCTCAGGAGGAGACGAAGGAGCCTCTATTAATAATTTTTTTTTTTTTCCTATTGCGCCTTCACCAAATGCAGCCATTTAATCATTAAAAAGAGGAGGGAGGGGTGCAGGGGCAGGAAAGTATGATGAAGGGTGGCAGCAGCTACTGTAATATCAATGCAGTGAGTCTCCAGCAAGGAAACCACTCTGGCTGTCACTCTTGTGCCATGTGGGGTGCTGCTGACATCCGTGCTGACATTCATGTCTCCTTCCCAAGGAGCTTCCCAAATTCCCTGCACCCAGGGGCTCCCTCCCTCCTCCAGTGCCTTGTATTTGAAGGGCCCCGCCAGGTCTCTGGACACCCTGCTTAGGGTTCAGCAGCTCTTCCTGTTGGAACACCTCACTCTGGAGGCAGGCTGAGAAAATGAGGCTTGTTCACCTGCAGAAGAGAAGGCTCCAGGGAGAACTCAGAGACCCTGCCAGGGCCTAAATGGGCTCCAGGAGAACAGGGAGGGACCTTTGACAAAGGCATGTGGTGATAGGGTAAGGGGGAATGGTTTTAAAAGAAAAGAGAAAAGATTCAGGTGAGATATTAGAAAGGAAATTTTACCCTGAGGGAGATGAGGCACGGGCAGAGGTTTCTCAGAGAGGTGGTGGCTGCTCCTTCCCTGGAAACATTCAGGACCAGGCTGGAGAGAGCTCTGAGCTACCTGATCTAGTTGAAGGTGTTCCTGCCCCTTGCAAGGTGCTTGGACTAGATGGCCTTTAAATGTCCCTCCCAGCCCAAAGCATGCTTTGACTTTGTGATTCTGTGATCTCCATGACTCAGCTCCTCAGGAGCCCCTCAGCCCTGGCCAGCAGATACCCAGGGACCCCTGTGCTGTGACACTGATGATCCGTGGAACTGCTGCGTGGCTCTGGCTCCACAGCCACAGCAACCCCAGCAATGGGCATTCCAAGGCACAGTGGGGACCTGCAGAGGGTCCCCCTGGCAGCAGTGGGATAGGGAAGAGCTGCCACCCACAGTGAGATGATGGCACTTTATGTGCTGAACACATCCATGGACAGAGTTGTGGGTCATCTTCAAAACCCAACTCTGTCCCATGTTATGCAGAGAAACACAGAAACAGAGAACACTTTAGACTGAAAAAGGTTTCCAGGATTCAAATCAATTCAAACCAATCCGCTGGCACTGCCAAGGCCACCGCTGACCCATGCCCCCAAGTGCCACACCCACACACCTTTTAAGTCCCTACAGGGATGAGGACTCCACCACTGCTCTGGGAAGCTCTGCCAGGGTTGGTCAAGCTTTTCCATGAAGGAATTTTCCTCAGTGTACAACCTGTCCCTCCCCTGGCCCAGCCTGAGGCCATTCCCTCTCCTCCTGGCCCTGTGTCCCTGGGAGCAGAGCCCGACCCCCCCAGCTGTCCCCTCCTGGCAGGGAGTTGTGCAGAGCCACAAGGTCCCCCCTGAGCCTCCTTTTCTCCAGGCTCAGCCCCTTCCCAGCTCCCTCAGCCTCTCCTGGGGCTCCAGCCCCTTCCCCAGCCCCTCGGTGTCTCTCCTGTCCTGAGGGGCCCAGAGCTGTCCCCAGGATGGGAGGTGTCCCACCAGTGCCAGCACATAAGGTGAAAGTCTGTACAGCTCTGTGCCTTTACACAGCTCCAGGTGTATCTGTGTATCTGGTATCCAGGTGAAATACCACCCAAGCATTTCACTGAAACCTCCATCAGATGTGAAAGAATAACCTCTCCTATGGGTTTTTAATGTTTGCTATTTCACAGAGCACTCTCATTGACATAGAAGGCACATTTAGCTGTATATCTCTAATGGTACACGGATAAAATGCCTGGAGAAATAAATAATAATAAGCCCTTTTATAGCTTCTTATACTTGCAGATCTCAGATTAATTGAAATTATATGCCTTATGCCTGCTCATCCTCTGGACAGAGATTAAAATGGGAAATGAGCATTTGTAGCTACGTGGATGAGAATATAAGGTGGGATTTTTTTCTGATGGTCTTTGGGCATCTCTTTGTTTAGAATTTCAAGGCCTGAACCAAACCCCTGAAGGTAAAAGAGGCCACTGGGATTTACACCTCATTCCTTTTCCATAAGACAATCCCATAGCACATCTGTCCCTTCCAAAAGGCCAAATTGTTCAAGTTTTGCAACGTTGAGTGGAGGTTCTCTTAAATTCTTTCAAGGTAAAGTGATTTGAAGGCCTAAATCCTGTTATAGGTTAATAAGAATTGTGTTTCTAAATCCACTGAAGTGGGTATAGGGATGTCCCAAAGTGGAGACTCAACTTTTGGCCTTCCCAGCAGTGCCACCATGAAGGTGGAGCATAAAAGGCCATCACCTTCAGCCATTGAGAGGTTTGAACTGGAGGGACACAAGGGAGGACGTGAGAGAGAAAGGTGGGAAGACAAATATTAAATGGAAGTGGGATGGGAGAGATATTTTTCCTAGGAGGAGCAGACAGAATTTCTTTTAGGATCTAACAGCAGAACAGCCCCACTGGAAGACAACCAAGACTATTGTCACACTCATGGTGTATTTGAGGTGCCTCAGACATGAGAGGACACAGCCCAAAATTTCAGGATTAAAACAGTATTTCATTTTTCAAGCACCATTAGCAGACTTGGAACTACTTTCTTTCCATTTTCATTTTGGCTGCTTCCCTTTCATTTTAGAAGAGTGTGCAAAGATGCAAAGCCAAACCAGAAATTTTATTTTTGTTCAACTTTGCTCTTTTACGTAAACTTAGGACAGCACTTTATTCAACTCTTCAGACAAGATGTCCACTTGTCTTGTGAAATATTATTTCACAAGCATCATCCGTAGATTAAAGAGAACAGAGACATGGAATATGTCTTCTGGCTCAGGCTTTTTTCTTACTTTAGATAGTAGAAGACATGGATCTTAATAAGAACCTCTAGTTATGGTTACATGGAGTTCATTAAAAACACCAATGACTTTTCTATTGCAAATTCCAGATATCCTCCTTCAAAAATTCTGCCCCTTTCCATGCCTAAATTTTCTTCTCTCAAGATATAAGGGGATGGGAGAATAGATTCCTGAACAACATTAATAAAAATGGTTATCAGATTTTCGGGTTAATTTTTAAGTTTTGCAGTAACAGAGGTCTGAGACGTAACTTCTTGCTTTTCATTTAGGTTTGGTAACAAGTTTCAGCCCTGCAGAAGGAAAAAGGTACTTTGGGACAGCATTATTACAGCAATAATGACCTTTTATGCATGCTGTAATCATTTTATTATGTAGCCTTACAGTAATCCATACTCATAAAGACTCAGGGTTCTTCTCTCTAATGTCCTCTCTATTAATTGCTATTTTCATCAAAAGTT